>OZ035954.1:21326945-22534673 GCA_964034955.1 Orchesella flavescens
GCGGACAGCGCTGTTGGAGATGTGAGAGACACAAGCGGTACTAGTGACAGTAGTAGCGTTGGTAGTTGTGAAGGCGAGTCTCCTAAACAGTCATCCACTTTTTATGTAACTGTCACGGATGAAGGGTCCGTGTATTTCAACCCAACAACGCCTGATGCACCACCAGGTATGTAATCTGTATCTATTTAAATTAAAAATGGTCACATGTTTTAGTTAATTAATAGTCATCATGATTATGATGAGTGAGACGAGTGAGTTTTCAGTGTACGAAAGTCCGTGTAATGAAATATGTATTATGTATTCATGATCTATTATGGCAGGCAGGCGCTATTTTGTTTCTGACACTGCACTGAAATGCATGTTACTGACTAACCAACTACGAATCAGTAGAAATCATAATGACATTGTTGGGTTGAAACCAAAATGATGATGAACCAAAACTCAAAACCATGATTTTGAATAAACTTTATTTGGGTTTGATTTCGTAATGCATTTGTATGACAGAAATCTCGAATTCAAAATTTGATTGGAAATCGTCAAAGAGTGCTTTTAATTAAGCTCAATGGAAAGGGGAAAGGCGTCAAGGGCAAAGAACCAAATTTTTATCATATGAACATTAGTAGGGTGATAACGTGAGCAATATTGTCGTTGTTATATACATACAAGTTAGTACATAAGGTACACAGGAGAACAAACCTCAGTTATCTTTTTTTTTTAAATTTTACTATTGAAAAGGTTTTGCTTACCAAATTTACAGAGATGAACAAACCAAATACTTTATTTATCTTTGTAATTTGTAAGCAAATGTATAAAGCTCTCAAAGCATACAAGCTACTATTTCTAAATTGTTGATGAAATTGTTGAAGCTAGATAAAGTTGCCAGTCAGTCATAATATAAACCATAGACGTACTGTATATGTGTATGATAAACCTCTAACTGTTTTCTGTTTAAAAATTTCAGTTATAGATGAAGGTGAAACATTTTCGGTTAATTTGCCTACCCATAAAATCAAATCGCCGAGCAATCCTCTTCCTGGGCTTTCTGCAGTAACAACAAGTGGTAGATCTAGAAAGACAAAGCCGCAAGCCGTAACGTATGGAGGTGAAACACATGTCGGCTTCTTAGATCCTACTGGACAAGCAGTTATTAAAGACGAAAAGTTTGTTACAATGGAAATAGGACAAGGAATCATGTCTCAATTTAGTGGACAATCTACGACAAAGAACAAACATGGTCAGGGCCATCCTATAATGACTATATCATCCAACTCCCAGCAAATAATTCAGCCGACAAATGTATCATCTAGCTCCACTATTGTAACAATGGAAGTACCTGAGACCACTATTGATGTTTGTGAATTTGAAAACCATCTCGACCCTCAAAGTATCGCGGTTTTAGAAAATGTTTTGCAAAGTGATCAAGGTCGAGAGATATTGACTGAAGCACTTGGAGAAATGGGAGTTGTTCCAGACTCTGCAAGTCAAGAGCAACAACTATGGGATCATAGTTATACTACAGATGGAAAATTGTCCAAAGATGAAGCTGTTGTTAGTAGTTCCTCAGTTAGTGGGTGTAGTGTGGTTTCACTAAATGAGTCTTCAAATTCCACAACACTGATAAATACAACTTTTGAAGAGTCAACACTGGCGCCTGGTTATTGCGGTTCCGATAAACAAAGCAGTAGCGGCTCACGAGGAGGAAAAGTTGGCGTACCTACTGGCAGAAATATCTCAGAAAGTATGCGATCATACTTCATTGCAATGTTATACATAAACTATATAAACTAAAATTTTATTGTTCACTGACTGATTGACAATTGACAATGTGAACGAAAATGATATTTTTGGTTATAATATATAAAATATTGAAACAATAAATTGGTGGATACTTTAGGTGAATCTGCCAACATAAGACGATCCCAACGACAGCAAGATAGGATGGAGAGACAAGAAGCTGAACGGATACTTGCAGAAAATCAGCAAATGCTTCAACGCGAGAAAGAAATCATGGCGCAAGGGTTGACTTCTAGTTCTCCTACTTCTGTGGCTGTAACACCCCAACCCCCTATCAATGTAGGCATAGTTTCTTCTACCCAGATGATAGTTGCCACTCCCACAACTGTTGTCACCCCAGTTTTAGAGGTTGCTAAAGCTTTATCAGTTGCTGATTCATCCACTAAGCTTTTCGCAGGTTCAGCAGTGGAAAAACTAGATGACAAGTAAGCAAAGTATACCGAATACTTAACATAAAAACTGGGTAGTGTTCGTTGTGAACTTGTTTCGATGAAAATGACATCTGCTTGCGCGAATTTTATTCATATTGTCCATACCAAAAATATCCTATTATTGAATATTCTATCCTATCCTATAAAAGTCAATACATCCAATAATACGCAAAAAGCTGACTCCATAAAAACGAATAGTGTCCTGTCTTTAAGCTTGCCTATCTGATTTCAGAAAAGTATACATACTTTGTTATTGTTACATTGACTTAATTGACTATTTGCTGAATGGGTAGTATATAATGTATGAATATTTTTAAATAATACATGTGTTGTATGTTTAACGGTGCTGTAGTAATGTTCGTCGTCCTATTCGAAACCGGAAGCTCCCTGCTCATTTAGCTGATCCTAACTATTTAAGCTTGGAAGATGCTACAATCGCCGTAAAGGAGGCAACTCGACGTTTATCAGCGGCACAGGAGACGGTGCCACCAGTGGAGGAAGTTACCCCGGATGACGAAGCAGTCAAGGAGGAACAAGACGATGAAACAAAGGATATTGCTGATGAATACACAGAAGACGATCCAAACAGGTAATGAAAGGCTACGCAACTTTTCGCTATGATGCAAATAATTTGATTTTTATTAAACCTATTACGCAATATTGTTACTCAAATGTATTTTTTTTAAAGATTATGGTGCATTTGTAAACAACCCCACAACAACCGATTCATGATTTGTTGTGATCGATGTGAAGATTGGTTTCATGGAAAATGTGTGAATGTAACTAAATCACAAGGCAAAGCGATGGAACTTAAAAACGTACCCTGGCATTGTCCAGACTGTAAGAAAACGCTCGCTGCAGAGAAGAAAGTCGAAGCTCAAACAGTTTTAACTCAGAAGCAAACAACGAAGCAGAATCAACAACATGACTCAATTTCAGTTTTGTCAGAGAAACCTTCAGAAAGGAGAAGAAGGTCTGAAAATCAATCAATTCATAAGCCTGTATCGGCTAAAACCTCTAAAGCAGCCGCGGTTGCTGCTGCACAGAAAGTTGAAGCTGAGGCAGCTGCAGTTTCGGCTTTGTCGGCGGAACCCCCGCTCAGAATTGCAGCCGCTGCTGCTTCCAGCAAGAAAGGACGAAGAAAAAGTGACAAGTGGGAAGTTGACGAAACATGTAAATACTTGATTTATAATTTATTATTATTAATTCATTATTAATCAAGAATAATAATTGAATCTACGTTTGATTTTTTGTAGCGGTGACCACCAACTGTGTCATATGCAAAAAGCCAGCCAGAAGTGGTTCAGTTTACTGCAGTGATGCATGTGTTCAAAAGTATGCACGAAATGTTGGTTCCAAAAACTCTCCATCTCCTACACAAGACAAGCCACCTGTCTCTCCAATTACTTCCTCTCAACCTAGTCCTCCGTCAGTTACGCCGCCTATAATATCGGCAGCAGCAGCATCGACTAAATCACCCACGGCTGTTATTACACCTAAAAAGGTATACCCTTTGATTTTAACTGATGTCTAATGACGTGTGACGTCCAGTCTGCTTCTTGTTACTAATTGAGGAGTTTAATTTTTTGTAGCGGTTGCATTCCAAATCAGAACCAGGACAGGATCCAATTTTTAATTTTCACGTGATAAATCCTGGTGCTTCAGTTTCGACAGAAGTTGTTCCTCAGAAACCCAAAGAAATTACAGCATCTTCTTTGTTAAAAGCTCAGAAGGAAAGAAATGCAGTTGTGGGAACAGCGGTTTCTCCTGTTGCTTCCAACCAAGCAATCACCCTGGTCCCAATTCCCCTTGTACAAGGAATAAGTCCTAACAGTGTGAGTGCCATCGTAAATTCGTCTCCCACAGTTGTAATGAACAAGGTGGATACATCGGATGGTGCTGCTAACATGAAGGGTATGATGAATGCTTCTGCTTCAGAAACAATTTGCATCGAGCAGGAAGCTACATTTGTTTCCTGTAAGGGCATACTGTCAGTACTTTTTGGTCTTCTTCACCTTTAGCTACTATACTATAATTCATAAACTAAAAATATTTTCTAATTTAAATCTCTTTTCATGTTGTACAATAGGTATATTAGATTCCAAAGAGACTAAAACCAAGTCTGAGCGTTATAGGACTTCTTCGCTTTCAGATGGTAAAAGCTCAAAACTGGCATCAAGCAGTAGTTCCTCCACGCCAAATAGAACAAGAACTGATTCCACAAGTAAGTCTAAAGAGAGGGATCGAAGAGACAATAGAGACTCCCATAAAGAACCAAAGTTGGACGCACCTCCTAGTGAGAAACTTCATCGGGAAAATATGAGAAAGTCTCTTAAGGAAATCTTAAAAAATCGGATTGCTGACATGTCAAGTGGGAATAAAAAGAAAATGGATTCTTTTGGAAACTCAGCAGATATAGTCAGTATTAAGATTGAAGAAGAACTAGTAACATGTTATGGAGGAGCCAACAACACCAAATGCAAAAATAAATACCGAAGCATTTATTTCAATCTCAAGTATGTGATTGTTTATTGAATTACAAATTACATAACCGTTGTATAGCATATTGTATAATATGCATCTACTTTTATTATTTCAGAGATGAAAAAAATTTATTGTTTCAAGAAATACTTTTGGGCAATATAAAAGCTTATGATCTAGTTCGAATGACTCCCGAACAAATGGCACCATCTGAATTGGCTCAGTGGCGTCAACAGGAAAAGGAGAAGGAACTTGAGGCAATTAAGCGTGCGGAGCTTGATAAACTTGCCGAAGCAAAAAAACAAGAATTGCTAGACAAAGGAGTGGAGGATGCTGTTCAAGTGGCAGAGGAAAGTAAACCCCTTGACATTAGTGATGTTATTGATGTAGATGCGGAAGGAAAAAAATTAAGCAGTGGTGAGAAAGATGAATCAACGCGTGATGGAAAAGATCGCACTTCTTCACATCGTCATCATCGTCATCATGATAAGAAAGAACTTCGAAGAAGAGATAATGAATATGATAGAGATCGCGATCTTAAAATTGATAAAGACAGGGCTAGAGATAGGAATTCATATCGACACGGCAAAGAGAGAGAACGTGAGAAAGATAGAAAAGTAGATCGGCACACCAGTGGTCGTCATAAATCATCCAGTTCTTCAGATAAAAAGTCACACCATGAAAGAGACCGAGAATCTCGAGATAAGGAGAAAGAAAAACACGATAAAGGACGAAGAATTGATCACCACAAGCATAGACATAAGGACAAAGAACGCGAACCTACATCTTCATCATTACATGTAAGAGGTTTAGTAATGACATAATATGACGTTAGGTTAGATTTCGTACTAAACACATGTATGTAATGTAATGGTTTGAAATCGGTTCTAGAAACGCGACAAAGAAAAGGATCGTCATCAGCTTGGAAATTATCAAAGTCCCCTAACAACAGATAGTGTAGAATCTGAAAATAGTAAATGCGAGGACTTTGATGCAGTGGAACAAGCTATCATTACCGATGTTCCAGCTAGTGTAGTAGCAACAGCAAGTACTACAGTCATTGCAACTGATGCGACATCAACATCTCAAATCGTAACTGTAGAGGAAAGAGTAATCAAAGGTACGATTTAAAAAAAAAAAAATATGGTTCCATCTTACCTTAAGGTACAGTAGTATTGCTCACGCCAACCAGTTGTTAAGTTTGTAAAAAAAATCCAGTTTCGTAGTTAAGAAAGTACTGCTGGATAAATTGTGCAGTACAATCGGACAATGCAATTTAATCAGTCCATCAAGCTTTTTTACGGAATTAATTCTACAATAAGTTCTTAACTCACGAAACTACATTTATTTTCAAACTTGAGCGGTTAAGGTGAGCACGTAGCACCGCTAGTATAAGAATTAATGATTATAATAGAAATGGACTTTCTACTTTTTGAATTGTATAGAAGAAGTTAGGCTTTCTATAGACTCTGAACAAGAGCTCCCATCTTCCACCATAAAAACACCTGATTTCACCGATGACTCCAGTAACAATGGAATTAAACGAGAAGAGGTGGAATACGCGTTCCAGTCAACACTGCAAATGCCAGAGCTTGGAGAATTCAAAGCTTCTTTTTTTAATGTTTCTCATCGTGAAAAAGTGAAAGGAATATGTTTTCCAGAAAGTCCAGTTCCAATTGTTGGTAGGATTGGGCCGCAAACTGTTTGGGATTATATTGATAAAATGAAAAAAACAAAGGTAGAATAGATAATTTAATACTAATAATATCATTTAATAAAGTATTATGTTGCTTGCACGATTTTTTTATTTAATTTTAAGGAAATTATTACGTTTCGTCTTACACCTGCCTCACCTGTAGATGCGAAAGGATATATGTCTTTTTTCACATACTTATCTTCACGAGAAAGGCTTGGTGTGATTGGAGGAATCTCTCATCCTTTGAAAGATGTATACCTGATACCATTAGATAAACATCAGCCTGTGCCGCGATGCCTGCTGCCATTTCGAGGACCTGGATTACCGAAGGAAAGGACTCATTGTCTTCTTGCAGTGGTTACCCGTCACACTCCTAGCGATGGATCTCTTAAAAGAAAATTGTCAACCACGGACCCTGTTGGTGCCAAGAAAAGAGCTAAAGGCGAATCTTTGGTAACATATATATAGGCTTGAGTGATTCATTAATTTACATGTTCACGATATCAACAATAACAAATGCTAATTGGAAATCTTCTTTCCAAATGCACTTCGCAAATCTCAATGCTACGCTCTTCAAAATCATTTCACGCACAGACATTCAACATTGTGAAAAAGTGTTTATCGTAAAAAATTCCGCAAACTTTGGTGAAATGTGTGTTGAGATTGTGGAAAAATCAGTGAAATTTTTCTTTTAGCTTAACTTCTAGAGAAACTTTTCACTACTTTTCATGTTCTATGGTTTTTCCACGTGAAACTTTCCCTGTGGACAAACGTAGCTGTATTTAGTATTTGGGGCTTTATGGAAACTGTATCTCAGGCTTAGCTTAACCGATAAAACGTATTTAAATTGAATTTTAAGGGAAAGGCATGTATTGGATTTTGTATTACGGCTGGGAAGGTTTACCAAAGTTGCCAGAGTAAGTTGAAGCAGACAGATAAACGTATGGGAAGCATAATGCCGTTTTCAGTTTTCAAATCCACCCGTAATTTTTTGAGTACCAGCATTCCAAAATTTCCCCACCGTTACCATTACGAACAATGGAGATGGCGACAGTGTCATTTTTGGAACCTATTTACGTCAAAATCTTCAATGAATGACATCATATTATTTTTGAAGCAGGAGTAAAATTTAACGCTGCGTCTGATGCAACCTTTAGATTTTGTGTAAGTTAAGTCAAACACAATTTACAGCATTCCAAAGTTTCCCCATCCACCACCCCGAGCAATTTGATCTGATGGGTAAGTAGTGGAAACTTTGGAATGTCATAACCTTGTCAAAAATTCTGTTTATTTGACAGATTTTAGATGAAGCAGGATCAAAATTTTATGAAGAATCGATATCTGCTCTCAGATTTTCATAAATGTTATCACTGAAGACGCTGGGGCATTCCAAAGCTTGCACCGATCTGCTCAAGTGTCAACTGCACTTGCATGGTTACCACTGTCATTATTATGTAATGAATTATCGTACTAGAGTTTTTAGCATGCTCTTCTTTGCTTACACAATGCGTTCACACACGGACTTCGCATATAGTAAAGATCACACGGGTTTCTGTCCGAGTAAGTCTCGGGAATGGCAATTCAGGTTAATTTGACCACCACATATGCCATCAGACTTGCAAAATATGCCACCAAATTAGAATAACATGCCACTCGGATATGTCCCTACACTGGTAGAGTATCCTACCAGAATATTCTATATCGCCGCTATACTAGCAAGGAATGCCACTAAGCTAATAGAACATATTACCAAATCAATAAAACATGCCACCAAACTAATACGATGCTCCACCAGACGCAGACCAGTAGGACATTGCCACTTTATCGATACGATGTGTCACCAAACCCTTAGAATGTCCCACTAGACTAATAGAATATGCCACTAATTGTAGGGCGTGTCACCAAATAGGAAAATAGGGCACTAGCCGATATGTTAAAATGACATTTTTTATGCAAAAATTACTTTCAATAAATTTAAGCATAAAAACTAAAATTCCTTTCATCTGATTTGATGGTGAAAATTACAAATAACTTTCCTTCAAATTGATTTTTAAAATTGCAAATTACCTTAAAAAATTACAAACTGCACCAAAAATAACAAATGGCTTGGTTACCAGCCAGAAAGTCGTAGTAAGGCATTCAAGTGTGTTTTAATGCTTTCCGCTACGTCTCCAGGCTTGCTTACAAGCAGTTTGATTGTTGCATTCTCTACGGAGAGGAATTACACGTCTACTCAAAAATCCCCGTGCCACCAAGTTGATTAGAACGTTAATTCAAAATCATGAAATTTTCAATTTGATGGTCATTATTTTATTCTAGTCTTCTTTCATTTGTGATATGGTTCATAATTTTAATTTGTATTGTTTTTATCTGGTCTATTTTTCTACTATCTTATTTTTTGGTGTTCTATTATTTTGTTTAATGGTGTAATCTTGTATTGAGTAGTAACAATGACAACACAAACTAATCAATAATCAAGAGAAATAGTTAGCAAACAAACACCAACGATTTTTTATAGTAAAGTTTTTTTGCATACTGAGGAGCTATTTCAAATTTCTGAGGACAGACGGACGTTGTTGCATTCAGAAAACGAATAATTATCGTGGTTAGAAATCACACCAAGTTATTGGACAATTTCAAAGA
Organism: Orchesella flavescens; assembly: GCA_964034955.1. Taxonomy (NCBI): domain Eukaryota; kingdom Metazoa; phylum Arthropoda; class Collembola; order Entomobryomorpha; family Orchesellidae; genus Orchesella; species Orchesella flavescens. The sequence continues at coordinate 21,335,991 of OZ035954.1, forward strand.
TCTGGCTAACCTATTAGACTGGCTTGTCACCTAGTGACTAAGGCTTGTTTTTGAATTCGAAGGATAGAATTAAAAAATCATTAGATAAAAGTCAGTACTTACAGGTTATTTGACAGGCTGAATTGGTAGTGTTAGTTTTTAAATTCAAAGTGTATTTCGAAAACTATTTGAAGTCGTTTTATGTCTACATATATGTATATGGTCGTTAGAATTCTACATCTGTACAGTCAGCAGAACAGTTGCGTACTCTAAATTTTAAAAAAATTTATTTTAGTTTGGTAGTATGTATTTTTAATTTGGTGGTATAGCCTTTTATTACATTCTGGTAGCCCTTTTTTGTTCTTTTGATTTTATTAATTGATTGATTTAATCTGGTGATATATTATTTATTTTATCTGGTGGTATGTGATTTGAATTTGGTGGTCTATTGATTTAATCTGGTGGTATATTATTTATTTTATGTGATGGTCTTTTTTTAATTTGGAAGTCCATATTTTTAATTTGGTAGACTTTTATTTTATTTTGGTTGTTAATTTCTTTTAATCTCGTGGTTTGTAGTCGTTATTGGGTGGTATAAGCTTTTTACTGCTATGGTCTATGGTTCTCATGCGTTTTTGATAAAAAGGCCACTTGGCCGTTCTTGGCTCCAGATGTAATAAATATACGCGGCTTTGTAGGCCGGCCTACAAAAGTCCGGCTTAAATGAATTACTCCAGACGACTTTTTTTACAATACGGCCTCCGTCCCAGAGCTTACATTAAATCCAATACAGTCCTTTAAAAAAATACACGTTCATATTTTGAATCTTCCCCTAATAGGTTGTGTCGTTTATGCTACCAGTGCTTTAAATCTTACTTTTTGAGCTATTTTCTGCAATTTTCTAAAATTGCACGCGTCAAAATTTTGTCAAAATTATAGAACAAATTTTGAATGACCATGGTTTTTCTTAAAATAGTTTTCCCAATAATTAAAATAAAATTATCCCGATATGCTTACCCAGAATAATTTTTTTTTCTTTCTAGAAACTGAATCGAAACAAAGGAAATAAGGCTTCTGTAGTAGCAACCAACAAATCTCCGAAGGCAATTTCATTAGAAGCATTGAAACCTGGAGCAGAAAAAGAGGACGAGAATGAGCCTTACACCCCATGGGATGACGATGAGAAATCCGACATTGTTCCTGATTCTGCTGCATTACCCAAAGCTTCTGTCTCTTCAAGTTCTGTAATGTGTAAAAATTTGTTATCTCCTACACCTCAATCAGGCCCTGTTATGCTATCAGAAACTCAAAAGCAGCTACAGGCAATAGAAGCACAAATAGCTAAAGAAAAAGAAGATATAGTTTCGATATTAGCAGGTTCAAAGAATGTTGTTGGTATTCCGGGCTTGGACGGAGATTTCCCAGAGTCATTGCCTGACGAAAATGCGATCGAATCCCATGATAAAGAAGATATCCCCGAGTTCTTTCGGCCGAATCCATTAGATCCTCGATCCACTAGAAGTAGCATTTTCAAGCACCAACAACAACCTTCTATTCTTAATAATACAACTTTTGCACCAGCAACCACCATTCCAGGACTGGACATGGAGAGCAGCAGAGTACTGCCTGAAGAAGAGGATGTGATTGTGATTGAACAAAAAGCTACAAGTTCTTCTTCTTCTTCTTCCTTAAACCCCGGTACAACGGAATCCATCCGTAATAAAGTAGATAACTCTTCAGAAGAAGCATATTCTCCTTCTAGAATGGATTTTTCTGATGATGATGTCGAATCTGATGTCGCTGCAGAAACTGTTCAGAAAGTCACTACCACTGACGTATTTAATAAGGATGAAAAATCCAATGTTCGCTTCATATTTGACAAGCAGTCACCAGATTGTTTGAAAACAGAAACTAAGCAATCTACTACGCATTTGGAGACAATGCGTATAATACAAAAACAAAACCAATCCAAAGAGCCAATTGTTGTTGATCTCGATGAAAGGCAGAGAGAAGAAATAAAAATTATCTTGAGCAAAATCAACACCCCAATGATACCTACTCCTCATATTAATGAGAAACGTGTGGATCTAGAAAACGCTAGTGCGGATGAAACACCGGATTTGGTTGATGATTCAGAGCCGCCGCCTCCTGGTGAAGGTCCTCCGATCCTCCCACCCCTTAGTGCATCCCCCCTCACAAAATCGAATAAAGTGTTTGAGGACAGCCCATTTGAGAGAACGCCACTGCTATCGTCCAGTCAGTCTAAAGTAAAGATCAACATTAATTTGAGCACAAAAATGTTGCCTTTAGTGGCAAACAAGCAACCTTTCGATAAAAGTTCCACTTCGTATGTAGCTGGTAACTCGGAACCTAGTAGTTGTTTGGGAACAGTAGGCAGTTCAACCGCAGCTATCCCTCAGATGTTTAAAGATATTGACGAAAGAATTTTTGCGAAAGAAGAAAATACTCTGCCACCAATTATACCTGAAGTTATACCATTATCATCTGTTACTTTTAAGCCCGTTCCACCACCAGTTGTAATTAATCAACCTTTACCCCACGTGCCTTCCGTGCCTCTTCATTTGCCCCCACCTTCCCTGCAAGCCAGTTCAAGCAGTACTATTGGGTCTGTTGTGATTAATTTAAATGTTCCTCCCCCACCTTTTATAAACATTCCACCGCCTTCAGGAATCAGATTCCCATCACCTCAAAATTTTTCAAATGCTTCAACAGTGCCAAACCAAGGTGCACCAACGTTTGTGACCCGTCCTCCTCCGGCCACGCCACCTAGAAATCCATTTTCTCCCATTGATAAATTCTCACCGTTGGGGCGTAAAACTGGACCTGGTCCACATTCTAAACTGTTTCAAAGTATGACTCCTTCGCCTAACGAAGTGGATGTTTTGGAGCAGGACACGGATAAGGATGAAAGAAATGTTGCGCTTGAAGGCAATGAAAGATGCAGCTATGGACAAGATCGACGAAAGGCACAGGATAGAAATGAGAAGGGAAAGCGGCATCGTTCTGGGTCTAAAGGTCGTTCAAGGTTTGTAATTTAAATTTAAAATCAATATTATAGACATACGGACTTCTTAAATACACATGGTCTACGATAGAGAGTGGATAGAGATGAGATGGGAATTTGGTGAATAATGTTGACCCTGCTATAAATATTTAGTTTTCACCCCAGGTTTTCTACTCCTGTTGTCAAGGTTATTACAAGTAATAATTATTATTCCCATTTCATCTCTAGTTTACGATGGTTAATCCCTTAAATTTTGCTTCTGCTATACACTCCCTTTCTCAGAAGTTGGAAGTTAGTTTGTTTGTTATTAGCGTATTTCACCGAACGCAATTTGTGAAGGTGTATCTAAGGATAATGCAAGAGTTGTATCATCAGTATTATAAAAGGCTAGATGGAAGTTTGTTCCTTTGTGGCATTGACGCTTCGTGAGTTAACATGGGAGCGGATGACTATCTGTGTTATCGTAAATACAGTACTGAGAAGGGGCATCCAACATTACGTGTATACAAAATATGCATACTTTTTAGTAATGTTTGAATTATCATTTGGCAATTGGTGCTACCATAACTACACTAATTATGCAAAAAAATTGCCATGAAATTTTTCTTCAAAAATTTTAACGTTGGCTATGGATCACCCATTGTCACCTGTTTTCTTCACAAGCATGTTTGTTTACTTTTTTAAATATTGCGTTCTCAACAAAAGCTCCTTCCACATTAAAATTTAATGTTGATTTTTGGGAGTTGTTTTATGGGAGTTTTATGGGGTTTTATTGTTGATTTACTGGAAGCGGAGGATAATTTAACTGTTGATCATTGTTGAGATAATGAAATGTTGGTTGTGGAGAGAGTTAGTAAATGTTAAATTCTACTTTTTTAAACTGCAGGCCTGAGTTAGTGGTTTCATAAAAATAAATTTTTAACTGCATTGATAATAGAGGTTGCAACTCGATCGATTATTGGAGAAGCGATGATTTGACTACGCATTAGATAGATTGGGATGAATTAAAATGTTTAAAAGATAAATTGATACAACATAGGTAACTTTTAGTAAATGACATCAATTTAAAAGCCTTTTAAGTCCGAGTAAGAGGGATTTTAGTCACGTTAGTCATTAGTGGTAGGCCCGTAGGGGGAAATTTCACCAACTTTCAAAACGGTATAGTATGCTGATGGAGTTGAAAAGGAGTGCACAGGCAATCATATAATGTTTTTTAATGAAAATGAGGTGTCAATTGTTGGAAGGGCGATTATGTTGATTGTTGTGGCATACTTTATGTGTACTTAGATGTTGGTTGTTGTTGTTGAAGATACTCAAATTTAATTTAGGAATGGGCATCATAAGAAAATCTGACGTAAATAAATTCTACATTAAGAAGCACACCTGTGCCACCTCAAGTGTGCCTGACCCTTTTCGATATTCGTCAGGTTAGGTTACTGTTAGTTAATTACAAAAATTCAAAAGCCTTTGAAGTCGGGATAAGAGGAAATTAATCACGTTGATCCATTGGTGAATAAATGGTGGTAGGGAGAGTAATTTTATCCTGTTTGAAAAGCGATTAGTATGCTAGCGGAATCGAAACCGTAAACCATATTTATTAGTGGAGTTGGGAGGGAGTTTTTAACTCCAAAGGAGTTAACAGGCTTCTTGTAGTATATGTCATGGTTGTGTTCATGACAGAAAAGTGATGCCAGGTAAGGCATTTACTTTACTTACCCAGTGCCCGACACCCTAATTATTTTCGTATGCATATAACTCAAACTAAATAAATATACCAGCTGCCGATAAATGTGCGTTGCGTTGCCCTTAGTAATAGTAAGTTTTCGAAAACTTGTACTTCGGTCTGGGTTAATTGATGATTTTGAAAATATTTCCCTAGTATATAGTCTACTGGATATTCAAAGTAAATGCCTCTCCTGGTATGCGCCAGGATTCTACTATATGTTGCCTTAGAAACTCCTTGATATTTATGACAACTAAATAGTAAATCAACCCTGTTATACGCCAATGCCAATATAAAAATTTTATAAAAAAAATTAAAGTATAGCTATGCCAGAAGTTCAAATGGCTAGCCAACTTGTATTTAAGAAGTACGTACTTATGTCATGTCTAAGCAATAAACTAAAGCAGCCACTCAGCTAATTTTTTATTTTTTTTTATTTTTTATATCACAGAAGTAGAAGCAGATCTCGATCTCGGGATTCCAAGCGACAAAGAAGACACTGCAGATCCAGATCCCCTGTTAGAAGATCCTCACGTAGAAACCGTTCTAGGTCTCGTTCGCCTACTTTGTAGAGTTACATTTTAATTTTAATTCTTAACTAGTTTGATATTCTCTGCCAGCTTAACCGATTTTGCATTTACTGGCCTTCATTAAAGTGCTTTAAACGTAATTCTTTTGTTAGACTATGATTTAATTGCCTTGGCCTTCTCTTAATAGCCGATACACAGCGAATATATTATAATAATTAAAATGGGCTAATGTAGACCGTAGACCATTTTTTAAAGTAAAGTCCTGCGTTGAAGTATATGAAAATATCATTCAAAATTTTAATGCAAGCCCTTACAAACGTTATTTTTTATTCTCGCCAACTAACCAGCTATTAATTGAAGGTAATTGAACCTAGTTGAATTCTCAAGTTTTGTTACTGTATAATTGTTGGATGATCATCATTCATTACAGGCATCATATTATTGTTTTAAACAATAGGTGTTTCCCCCTACATGTAATCAGAATCAGAGATCATGTGGCCTGATTATATAACGATAAATTGTACTCCGGTCGTCAGATGTTCCATATTCACTGTACAATTTGAAAGACTTCAGATACTGGTACGCGCTATGGCAAGACGTAATTGAATGAATACAAGTTTTGAAAAGGTATAACGTAGTGAAGTAGAGTAATGAAAATACAAAACTATAGTATGTGAAATAAGATATTACGTTTTCTTTTTATTGGAATGTGTACGGCTTCACAATAATTAAACAAGGAATCGAGGAAATAAAAACTTAAGAACGTTAATGATTCATGTGCTTTTAGTTTGAAACAACGTATTTATTGACATATATAAGTAAGAGAACAGGCCTATCATATACGCATCCAATTGATGATGGCCTTCATTAGAGAAATCGATTGGTGAAGCTGATTTGGTCTCACTCGGGCGTGGAAATTCTTTCGGTCGAAATTCCATTATGAGAGTCCAATTTTGACAGTGGAGGTTTATGCATTTTTTTTACTGAAAATATTATATTTACGGACAGTAGTATGTATGTCCTCGTAATTAAACAACAAACGCTTTTATTACTCTTAAAATAAACTGCTAGTAAGCAGGCCCATATATGCAGCTGAAACCTGCGTTTAAATCCTATAATACGCGCTTAAATACGACATCCGCCCGCACCCCTCCATGAATAAACTATAAACAGTAATAGATATTAGCTTTATGCTTGACATAAACCCTATTTGCATATAGAAAACTTAATCATTTTGCAATCCAAATGCAAAATTCCAATAAAATAAAGAACTTTGACTTTGAAAACTTTTAAAATTCAAAGCACAATGCTATACAGAGCTATGTAAAATGATCCCTGTGTCGTTGGGTTTGTGCGTGCTCTGAGGGACATGAGTTAAATAAAGTGCTACTAAATGAGTTAAATACAACTCTGTTCACATATTATATTACATATTGCCTTTGGAAATTTTATCTTATGTAAGCCACATGAAACGACAGGAAAGTTCCATCTACACGAGACATGAAAGTACAAGTTAGAATATTGTTGTTCAAATAAAAATACCGTCAATGAAGTCAATATAATTTAATTAGACAGTTTCATAAATTTGAGTTCCAGCTGCGTACCACATACAACAAAATCTCACATGTGAAGAATACCATTGTCATTTACATATATCAGAAATACAAGATTAAACAGACCCAGTTGACCAGCACCATTATTACTCATAATTTGATTGTTACCCCCACTTTCATTTTAATAATTGCATGAATGAATTTATTTAATAAACACTGGCATCAAAGTAAATAAAATAAGTATTTATCCATATTAACATATTATAATAATATTGGTGTTTATAGTTTTAGCATGTTGCATCTGTGAATCAATAACCAGCTACTTAAACTTAACATTGTGCGCTAAAAATCCGACGATCCGCTTATCTGTACATTTTATGCACCTACAAAGACTTCATATCATATCTTACTAGATCTTATAACTAAAGTATCAAGTGCATTGATAATATGTTTAAGAAGCTCCTCTGCAATTAGGAATATCACATACTATGAAATTATAAATTGAAAGCATGTATAATACAATAATATTTATAAGTTTATATTGGTCACATTTATATTTTTTATGTACGAAAATTATCCTTCCAGGTTAGGCTTTACAATGTAATATAAATTGCAGCAAAGGCATTAAATTAGAGAGTTTTCAAAGGGAATATCCATTATCATCCTTTACGAATCTTCCTCATTTAGAGGACACGGCACATGGCTGTTACTCACAGCTTATCTCTGGAAAAATTGGCGAAGGTACAAGTTACCGTTACATTTTTATAAAATGTATGTTTTGGAAGAAAAAGTTCGTTATTTACAGATCTAGTCATATCAAATTGCCTAAAGCTTTTTCTATGCATACGAAGTACGATTCAGAAAGTTTTAATATGAGATAAATTCTTGCTATTTCGTTCATGTACTAAATAAATTGAAATCCAATAGCAGCTTATAATATGTAAGCTGTAAGTACGCAGTTAAAAATTTAAAAAATCGTCCAACATTTTTTACCCTCACCCTTCATGTCTGATCAAGCCAAATGCGTAAGTTCAACGCCAGAAGTATATCGACGGCTTCACGTCAAAAGCTCGTATGTCAGTTTCATTCGTAAACGCGTATGTCGATCAGAGGACTAATACGAAAACCACGTTTCTGGGTTTTTGGAGTTTTGAGATAATGTAAAGTAAATAGGAAATCTCAGTAAATACATTGTCATTCCCCAGAATTTTTAGAAGAACTTACACTGTCCATGATCAAAACTTTAACTAATACTCGTTTATAGGGTATTAATTAAATGTTTAAACTAGGTACTTACGGCTTAAATTGTGATAAACAATAATACAGAACGATTTCTTTTCTTCTGCATTCTTGAGAATGCAAGAATAATATTTTTTGTTTGCTATGGAGCCAACATTATATGGGTATCCATATATCAAATGAAAGAGGAAAAAATTCTCTACAAAATGTCATCGAAATCGCAATAACCCCCAAAAATCAGATACGAGGTCTTCACATACATGGTTTGCGCATTAGGAATGAAACTGACATACGAGCTATCGATTTTATACTTAAAGTGAGATACGAGGAATCTGCATTGGTTCGAATGTGACATACGAGCTTTTAAGCCGTCGATATGGAATATTGACGACAGGGAACTTAAATGCATTATCTCTTTTGTTGTCCGTTGGGTTTTTGTCATGATCCATGGAAACTAAATGGTCAAGGCAATTGCCCCTTTGAATTCAGATTTTGCAAAAGGCGGAAATAGGAGGTAAACAAAAGATTTTACCTCCTATTTTTCGTTGCTATATAGATAGTATACTATATAGTAAATATATAGTATATTATACCGTTGCAAAAGTACTAAATTCGATGGTAGTTAGTAGTCAAGGATCCATTTTGGATTTTTTGTAGAAAACGGCGTATTCTCTTTCGGTCTTGTATTTGCCTTCACCTTATACGTAAACGCAGCTTGGGTTTTTGTATTTACCGACAATGGTAAATCCCAACCGCCAAAAAAAGAGATAATGCATTTAAGTTCCCTGTCGTCGATATGGAGAATAAGTGGTTAAAAATAGTTTTATTTTCCATTTATACCCCTTTGCAGAAGATTATTTCATTTTAGTAAAGGATCCTCCGATTTAAACCGTGCGCGCTAAAATGGTATTTTTTGCAACTTGTTTGCTTTTAAATTCAATGAACCTCAAGCATAAATTGTCCTATTGTATAAGAGCAGTAAAAGTTTAAAAAAATTAAACATTGCTGAAAATATGTGTTCTGAATATTATTCTATATCCTATGCCCAAACTTAAAAGGCGATTTAACATGACTAGGTCTGCTGGCACACGACACCCACTAGGTGATCCCGAGAACTGTCTACCTTGAATAACATGGGACGAGTACTGTTAGATCAATAACTTTTTGAATCTACGCCTATATCTTTGGAATCCTTTGACGGATTTGTCTGAAAAATATTCCCAAAGTTTTCTTTAATGCCCCTCCATGTCCCAAATTTGGTGCAAGTTGATCAATATATGTATGTAGCCAGGAGAATGTGCACGGACAGACAGACGGACAAAAAAGTAAAACCATTACTTCGCTGAATGCAATTCAGCTACGTAATAAATACGTACATTTGACTGACTCGTTCGTGGTATATTTCCACATACGGATATTACGGATACGATGAAATGGATAATTGTGGTAATAGGATTACGATGAATGATGTGTCTGCACGATAAAAAATAAGACTGAAACAAAATAACAATATAAATTCTTTACCGAAAAGTAGAAGGGTGTTAACTCCAGAAAGTGAAAGCATATGCATGCTTTCAATTTAGAATTTCATGCTACTGTTATATTAATAACAGCGGACCTTCACCTGTTTTAAATATATTCATGTATTCGTAAATATTGTACATAGATTCTCACTGGTTTGCTGTATGTGCGAGCGAACAGCTTAATATCAGCGACATTGACTGCTCAAATTGCAAGCTACTACTAATTAGCTATTTTATGATTGAGATCGAACTTAAGATATGCCTAGACCGTTTGGATGGGATAGAAGTATTATGATACCTCGTGTCTACACTATATTACAAAATTATGCAATTCCAAAGGTAATCCTGTAAAGATCGCAGAGATGAGGTACTTTAATCATGATTTACTCACTTCCAGAATACGATACTAAATACTAACAGTATCGTATTTTTACGTTACTAATGAAACGCTTCGAGGTGTGGAGTTCAAAATGTTCACCCCTCACTAGCTGTGACTTCTACCGAATTTCCCACAAACAAATATTTACCGTTCCTCGTTCCAGACCTTTTATACCAATGTAAAATCCTGGACATTAAAGCCCATGTAATACTTCCAAAAATCCGGTAGAAACTGCTACGAACAAACTTCTATGTTAAAAACTGCTACAAACAAAAAAGTCTGCTAAAAAGAACTTCTACTACACAGAAGCATCGACCAGAGGAAATCGAAACCCAAGATTGTTAAGTTAATTTGTATAGCAAGTTTCATGTGGTGCGTGCGTAGACGAAATTTTGAAGAAAAAAACTCTTCGAAAGTGGTTTTTCATTAACTTTACAATCAATGACAAAATTGAGTTTTGGTTTCTTCTGCCCTAACGCATTTGAAAGGTGTAACATACATAGTGGCGGAGTGATCTCAATGCATTTTTCCTATATGACGTTATCGATGTATGGGGTCTTTGTACGTCTGCCTTCTATTAATTATATTTTTTTGAAGGCATTGCATACATTAACTGGAAGGAAAAAGTTACAACTTTTCAGACCCTCCAGTTTTAACCTTCAATATTTTTGGTTGTTATTGGTGTACCATGCCTCTGATTAAAACAACAGAATTACGTCCTACATCCGTTGTTATTTGTACTTCCGGTAAGGTAAGGTACACCAATCACAACTCAAAAAAAATTGAGACAAAAATTAGCAGGGCCAAAAACTTATAAGCCTGCATGTCCAGACAATGTATATAAATTCCTAAGTTTATGATAATACGCACAGTTATAAATGTCATACCTAAGTATAAAAGCAAAAGTAGAGAAACAATAATGACAACAACCTGAATAACCTTTGACATTAACACAAATGAAGAATCGAAATTTTTTATTCACCGCGGAGAATATTTTGAAGTTAATTTTTTTAAGAAAAAATGTCGTGGGGGCCCTAATTAGGGGTGAGTACTGACCTGACTGACAGTAGAAGTTATTGTGGGTCGAAGTTTATTCGTAGCAGTTCATGCGGTCGTTTTTTTTCGGTAACAGTTTTTTCCAAGAACCGATGATGCCAAAACAAAATAGTATGTATATTATATCGTGATCGTGAGCAGACGTGAGCAGAGCACCGACACCGACCCATTTGTACCAACCCTTCAGGAAGTAATGATGTCATATAAAGTTCGTATCTCTGGGATATGCTCGTGCCGATGAAGATGAATGGCATGTAAATAAGTTATATTTTTGTTGTTGAGTACGAAGCAAGACAGAAATTATATTGATGAGCTCAAAAATGAAAGAAGAGGTTCCACTCAGATTTAAATAAGTGATATATCGAAGCAAATGCCATTTGCATGTATGTATGTGATAAAAATATGTATATAAACTCCTGTCACTTGTTTACTTAAACACGGAATCAATTATCCCATGGACGAAGGCGATATGTAATGTATATCGACCTCATCCATGCTAATATTCCAGTGAGATGTACTAAAATTACAGTTAGTACCCATTTGGATGCTTTTTGTGCCTTACGAATTTGTCGACCAGAGACCTATTGACTAGAGCTGTAAGCCGAGTCGCAGATTTAGCCCCCGCCATCTCATTTTGGACGACTACGCCATTTGTGCATTTTACATCTACCATATTTGGTGGAATATCTATTTTGTTCATGGTGGAATGGAGAAAATTTCTGGCGGAAGGCGCAAATTACTTTGAACCTAACTACCGCCCAAGCTGTTAAGCGTCTTTAGTTAACAAAATTAGTGAAAAAAATAATATAGTATTATAGGACGTAAATTTACCAATAATATGCATTTGACGGTTTATAACGAAAATGTAGAGCTTTACAATTTAGTTTTCGAGTGTTTTCTTGTGAGCTTGGAAGCATCATGGGTCCGCTAAATAAATACGTTGTGATGCTGATTTCATGTTGCCTATTTTTATTGCTGCAAATTGAATTATCGAAGCGTGCCCTTTTACCCATGAGATTGTTCGTGATTAGATTAGATATTTTCAAATTCTGAACCAGTCGTTAAAAACTTTGGGTCACATTGAAAACAATTTTGTTTTTATAAGACTATCGTTTTTAAATCATTTTCTTAGATAAATAAGATTTATATTGCGTCATTACTAAATTGTCTGTAGCGGACCAGCCGCCGCCGAAGATACTATCGGCTTACAGCTCTAGAAGTGACTATATCCATAGTAAATGCATGACGGAATGGAAGTATCCTATTTTCTACAAAAGTCAAGCAAACAAATCCTCGAAATCACAAATCAAGTGAAATGAAACTCACTTTAGACTGTGGTACCATAAGAGGAAAGAACAACATCTTCTAAATTAATTTCTTCAGGACATGCAAGACTAGCTTTGGATGAGTGACCCCCATAACCGGATGTATTGCCTGACGACGCGCCTAAATCGGGTGTAATAGACCTAGTATCACCTCCACCTCTTCGGGATGATGGTGGATGAGTTGGAACTTGTCCGTACAAGTGTGTCGGGGAATCTACAGCTAGCATGTCCTCCTGTAAAAAAAGTTTAAAAATTAAATTTGAAGCTAGAATAAAACTTTTCTAGTAAAGTTATCACTACTTTTCATAATTTTTATACTTGAGTTGGAGTACTGCGAGCGAGTGATGAATTCTCTTCACTGGAGGGTGACGAAGAGTCCTCAATTTCCAAACTTATACAGTCCTGATTTAACGTAGGTCCAGAATCCTGCAATGAAAATGAAGCGGTTAAATTATTTCCCCCAAAAATGAGATTAGCAAACAAATTGATAACATGGAGGAATAACAGAGTTACTAGTTATAATTATCACACCATAAATATTCATCAAGTAACTTTATGATAATAACACTCGATTCAAGTCGATACTATTCTAAGTGATGTATTTTCTTCACACCACTAATTAAGGGTCGGACCTCATAAGTACTTGTCATGGACCTCTAAGGGTAAAAAATTTCATTTCTATTTAAAAATCGGTTACTCAAATTCCACATGAAGAAAAAATGCGGCATGCTGAAAATTCTTAAATTTTACGGAGTTTATAAGACCAATGTTTTATATCGTAAAATCTATAGCCCTTATGCATAGATATACCAATAGAATGGACAACCTCATATACAATATATTAAAAAATCATGGTGTCCATACAAAAAATCCTACGAACGTTGTTTCCTGAACTACCATAGTTAAGTAATGGAAACCGTGTATCCTAGTTTTTGCTACTTGTGTTTTAGAACCATGAAGACATGAGATTCAAAAAAATATTCAATGTTCAGCAGAAATTTTTTTTACACATCAAAACGGTAGTCATTAGGGAAATATAGTATGGATACAAAATTAAATTAATTATAATTATACGTTTGTATATATCTATGGTAATGGTAACCTTTCGTAAATCTGAGTTTTACACTCGCCCTGCCCTGATGAAGAAAGTCGTAATGGTTTTTGAAACGTAGGCAGTTTATATAAATAAATTATTAAAACCCCACACAACTGCCGACAGAAAAAACAAAAGTGCATGGTATGGTAAAAATACTCGGCTTACTGAAATAAACTTTTCAAGAAAATGGCATTACAAAAATTGCTGATTTTTCGCGTTTGCATTCTTAACTACGTACTTAACAATTTTTAAATAACATTTTTCGCAAATGACAGTTTTCATAAAGTTATTCGACTCCAAAGTCAGGTCTTATGAATCAAGACACAAGGAGACAGAGATAGGCGGACTCTCAGTGTCTGGGTGTCCAGAAATTTTTGGGTGCCCAGTGTCTGCCCATCTCTGCAAGAAGGTTGAATATACGTTCAACCTCCTTGTCAAGACAAAAGCATCGGATAAATATTGTTGAAAACAGCATTAAGGTGGAAATTGACCTTTCTGCACAACATTACTTGCTACTGCACTAATCAGCTGCGTAAAATAGAAAAAATGGTACCTGTAAAGCTTTCAAAATGGCTTGACAAACAGCATTGTCAGTAGAGAATGGGTTGTCCGTTTCTCGATTGTGAATGATGACGGATATATATGCAGGATGGAGGATCGGGAGCGGAATGCATAAAAACGTACTCAGAGTGTCTTCAATTCTGCAATTTTCCAATGAAATGAGAACATTGTACATGTAATATTTAACATCCTCTCACGAAAGCTCTAATATCAAGAAAACTTCCAAGTAATGAAGTAAAACCGATATTTAATCAAATTATTACAAAAGCAAAAATTCCTTAGCAAGACGAGCGATATTAGTCGAGGCATTTTGAGTTACAAGTATATGTTTCATACATAATATTGATTTTTTTTTAAAAATCGATGCTTGCTGACTCTACTCATGTTTTTTAAATTCAAGTTTACAAACGCAAAGTTATTGACAATTTGGGACCCGTTGGGAATGGGATCCGGGGATGTTTTCTAAACATTTACTTCTAATGACAATTACTTCTAATAGGTAAATACTTCTAAAGGACATTTTCTTCTAAAACATTTTCTTCGAAAATGAAACTTCAGAAAATTCTCAGTTTACTCACTACCTTAATGAAAATTTTGTAATACACAATTATATCACAAATAATTGGGTTTTCATTTTTCTAATTATTCTCTTATAACGCTATCGCTATTATACATACTATAGTTAGAAATGCAAAAATAATCTGGTTTAAAGTTTTATGCTTTTTATAAACTTATCACTAACTTAATATGTATGTTACGTACACCAGATCACATATAATTTGGTAAATATCAATTATTGTCACTTATCTGTTCATCTGTATCCTCATTAGAAGGATCAATTATTTCAATTTTATTTGACGATGAAGGAAGTTTTCGTTTATATTGGTTAATGACATTGTTAATAATGCTAAGATAACGTCTGTTCGGCTCAAGTATCTTGGACTTACTGTGAGGTAAGCAACAGATTTTAGCTCTATGCAAAAGGCCATTGCAAGTTTTGCGTTTTGCATAGTTTGCAATTTGGAACTTGCAAGATGTATGTATTTATAAATACGAGTTAGTGCATATTTTTTGCTATGCTTCTTTCATTTTTTATTATTGAAATTATGCATCAATCGATGAATTTTCATTTTCGAAGAAAATGTCCTTTAGAAGTATTTACCTATTAGAAGTAAATGTTTAGAAGTAATTGTCATTAGAAGTAAATGTGTTAGAAGAAACCACCTAGACCCGTTGGGAATATTGAATATGGTCGAATTACATATATGACGAGATGGCAACCTTAGCCATATTACTGGGCATTATTTCGAATAACAACCGCAAACCTTCTGTATATTATAGGACAGGAAGAGGAGCAGATTTTTCGTCTAATTTACTCATACGTATTATGTATATAGCATCTCTCTTGTTTACTCATGTAAGAAGCATGCGGTTTGGGTTAATTCATTCATACTGATATACATTCATTCATTGTCCAATGTGGCTGATACAAGCAAACACGCAAATAAAGTCAATACAATACAATACTTTGTTAGTTGAATTATTTCAAACAAATTGACCTCTTCCTCCTCGTGGTACAAATAACTTACATATGTGGCGACCTTGACATTGGATTGAATGCCGAAATGTCCAAAAACGGTGAATGGATATGGTATTTAACTTTAGACATAGTCACTGGCACTTCTCCAGCCCAACATTCATTTTCAATCGTTGTTAACAGGACATCAGACGATATTGGATTTTCTCTCATCTTCATCTGAAGAATATTAAAAATTATTATTATTATTATTACTATTAATGATCTACTCATCTATGAGACATCATTTTATTGATTTTTCCAACAATTTTCCTTCTCTTCGACTGACCTCGACACTGAAACATACATCTGGGTCGTCTAAAGGCGTAAGAAAATCCTGACAAAATATTTCACTCATGAGCAAAATGGCTAAATTCATCCAATCCTCTATATCAAGCCCACGAGATTCCCAAAAGTTTGTAACTTCATGTCCAGACATTTTGGAAAATATGCGGACTGGATAAAATTCCTGTGCCACTTTGCATGCAGCAAACAGCGCCTTTTCCAACATCGGCTTCCTCATTTTTATTCTTGATCTGGTAGAAACATTTAATCCAGTCTCAAGCTGTTGTCTCCTTTTGAGTACTTTGTCCTCCAAACTGGATTTTAATACATGCGTTTCCCTAATCAAATCCTTATACGGCCCTTCGGACTCGACTAGCTTGGCAGAAAATGGCGAGAAACAATTTTGATAAAAAGTCTTGTATTCTGTGAGTGGTTCTGATATTTTTTGGTTTGCTTTGTGGTAGTAAACATTCAGCTCCTCAGTTTCCAGCTTTGCTTGAAAAGCGATTAATGCCTGCTCTATTGTTATCTATGGAAAAAGAACCAGAAAGAATGCTTTTGTGGCTTTTGCTGATGCAAGAGCTTGACAAATGCATGCAGATATTGCATTGGAGTCAATTCACTGGAAGCTCTCTAAAGTATTATTTAACAGTTATGTCATATAAAATTTTGCCATGTAAAACTGCGAGTTGGAGTAACAAGTAACCAAAGATATGCGCATCAAAGAAGGTACTTATAAAAGGGTTATGTAATACAGAGCCCGCAGCAAAACGAAATACCGTCCTTCATTGACAAAGGTTTTCGTATATTAAACTACGAATATAGTTTAGTTTAATATACGAAAACCTTAGTCAATGACCGTCCTTGATGTATTATGTATGAAATCGTAGAAATTAAAGAGATTTTAGAGAAAGAAGGTGGATCGGAGCAAAAGTTAATGCTGGATTGAAGATAACGTTGATTGGTGTTAGTTCTAAGTTAGTACACCATATTTTCTAGGTGTGAAGTGAAGATACAAACTACATGATCAAATTAATTCCATAGGACAACACTTTCCCTGTAATTCGGGTCAAAATACAACAACGAAGTCATAAAAATCAGTCAAACTCGACACAAACTTGGTCTTTTCCAAATATCTCGCTTTGTGTAATCCATTAAGCCACGCTCTGTTAATTTCTGCACCACCGAAGTACCAACTGTCAACTGTACAGATCGTGGCGCCCCCCAGAGGGAAAAAACCTTTGGTTTGCCATGGCAACCCGCCGTTTTTTCCCTCCACGATTTTGAAGTCGATTTACTGAGTTCGGATTCGTAATCAATGCATCAAAATCTATATTCCTGCAAATTTTCAGCCAAATCGGTGACCAGTTTCCAGCGCGACCCTTCCGCCTTACTAAAGTAAATGGCACTGTGCATGGGCCGTGTGTTTGCCTATTTTATCTCCTACGTACTTTGGAGATAACAAACGAGGACTTACGAAGCTTCCAGTTAATTCACCCATTGTAATGCCTACCTCAAAATAAAAGTCCGGCGCGAGACCTATAATTACAAAAAACAAATCATAAACGTCAGGGCTTATCATATTGGGTCGGATGAGGATACAAAATTAAGGCTGAGATCAGGCATGGCATGGCGGTTAAACCCAGATTTTATTGGAATTACGTTGAACTTAACTACCAGTTGTTTATCATCATTTGACTTCAGCCAGAATTACATTTCAAAACTTAAGACTTTCTTGATGATCTAACTTTGTAGTTCTCCGCCATTTCCCATCCAAAAAATTCTGCAGACGTTGTTTCCTGAACTACACTTTGAAAAATAAAAATCGAAAGACCATCATCGACAAGGAGTTTGGAAATTTACTCATGAATGAGGGAACCACAAACCTAGTTTTACTTCGATGTGGCTGAAAATGCTTATACTATACATACTGGTTGCATTTGGGTAAAAATCCACGTATACAAAATACTAGGTGCCAATGGTTACACAAAATGTTTTTCAGACATTTTGGTGTTTGCCTATGGGAAATAACATGGGGAAATCAAGCTCGAGGAAAGTCACCGTTTTTTAAACAATCGGACTTTTGTGCAAAAATGTTGTTTTTGCCCACTAATTCATGTAAATGGCATGATTTTACGGGCATTTCATATACGTGCAAAAGGTTTTAAAAAATCCAATTTTTGCCCTGAAGTCGAAATAGCCTATATTATTATTAATATCCCAACATTGGCAACAATACTAAAAACACAATATTTCAAATACAAATTTTAAATCTTTTTTTAGCGGGAAAATGGAGGGCAGTTTTTAAAAAGGAAAGAAAATCCAACCTGCATAATTTAATTAAGATTTTCTACAAAAGAAATCAATTCAATTTATGTAATAGTCTTTACACAAGTGTTTTTGGGAAAATATCAAATTTTGAGAAAATAATAGCCATGAAGGAAGTTGGAATAAAAACTGGGGGAAAAATTTGAGTTGAAGTTGGCATGTTGACATTTCTTTGACTTAATTAGTCGAAGATATAGATTTCCAGCCACGGTTTCTTGGAGTCGGTCTCAAATTAAAAC
The DNA here is from genome assembly GCA_964034955.1 of Orchesella flavescens. Lineage (NCBI taxonomy): Eukaryota > Metazoa > Arthropoda > Collembola > Entomobryomorpha > Orchesellidae > Orchesella > Orchesella flavescens. The sequence goes on from OZ035954.1 coordinate 21,354,408, forward strand.
TTAGTATTCCCATCCGACCTGTTGCTATGATGACCTCGTTGATAAATATGCAACAAGCACTTTGATGGTAATGGTAAAAGGCGATGCCATTGAGACTGAGCATAGTTTAAGAATATTTTCGTGCTGTGCTGCCTGCTGCCTCAATGGAAACAAGCATAATAGTACCATCCAGTAGTAGTATCGCATATTCAAACAAAGTCAGTTTAGTTAAAAAATGTACTTTACCAGGTCCCATGACACGTTTCACGATCCAGCTATTTCCAGAAGGTAGTCGTCCCTTAGGTTTAATTAGTGAATAAAACATGAGGGAATCCCATGCTATTCGCACTCCGTAATTGAAAACCGACCCTGAAGAAGAAATAAATTGATCACGTCTACTTATACCATTATTACCGTTTCTGATAAGCGAATTTTACTAGTATTTCAGCTGTGTTACGAAAACATCAAATACTGTGTTTAAACTTACAAAGAGCTATAAAACCGGAAACAGTTGGACACACAACAAGGGCACCGATTAAACACAAAATCGGTTGAACCACTCCTCGTAACACAATAGATCCCAGTGTGAAAAACAAAGGAAATACTTGGTTGCGATCGGGAGTAGGGCAATCAAAATCGTATATAAAAACACAAACTAAATGGAAGACGAAAACTACCAATGGTATCCTGTAAAATAATTAGTCATCATCATAAATTCAAATCAAACCAAACATCAAAAAATCAAAGCCCAAACAGTTAATTTTGAGAGGTGTTTGATTTTAAGTGCAATGGAAGTGATTGAATTCTTACCAAGCTGGAGCTGTTATGCAGAGTGCAAAACTGATGAGACATGTAACTAGTGATCCCACTGGTAGGAAAAGGAGAAGGAAAATGGAAGGAAAGAAACCTTTGACGACATAATTCCAGAATCTGTTGAGAAACCTGTTCCAACCTTTGCCCAGAAAGCCAGTATCTGGTTGAGATTCAAAACGCGTACGAGCTTTGGAAACTTTACGCCAAATATCAATCAGTCTTGAAATGAGTGTTGCCCTTTGAGAAGATTTCTTGGGGCATAACGTTCCATTCACTTGGGACAACTCGTAGTCAGAAAGAAACGGTCGAGTGCAAACCAATGCTCTTACACTCAATGGGCTACACCATGGAATTATGTAACCCAAAACGAACATGGTGTTCAGGAGCCAAGTCAGTGTTCTGTATGTGAAGTTCTGAAGCCGCCATATAGGCCAACGACTTGTGGTAACCCTTGTTGTCACACGTTTAACACTGAAAATTGGCTACGAGCACATTTATTAAATTAAAATAAACCCAGCCGGAAAAAAAAACCTACAAGTTTAAGCAAATACTCTTTCTCACATGATATGGATCAGATCGTGGGCTCGTGATAGATGTGGGCACACTACTGATGACAGTAGGAACGATTTCCATTTGGCCATGCAATATTCTCGTGATAAGATAATTTTCAGGTCTCCAAATACGAATTATCCATTCGTATGAACGACACGGTTTCTTATCTGCTTCCAATTCTTTTCGCAAAACTGGCTCGGTCTATTATTGTGGAACCAAATACATACAAGAAATAAGTTGTCTTAATAATTACCGAGGCCCACATATAAACAGGTCGGTTCGAATATGTCCCTAAAACGGACATGAAAACTGTTATGAAACCTTGTGATTATTTCTGAAGGCAGATTATGGGGATTTTGGTTTTAATAACTGCTAAGAAATTGTAAACCAAAAAATCGCAAATTTCTATTAAATTTGACTCAGAAACCCGGAAATCATCCCTTGGTTTCAAAGGGATTATCATGCCCGATTTTGGGACATGGTCCCACTCACAAATTAAACTATGCATTCTAAGCCGACCTGTTTCTATAACGGCCTCGATAATTACATGAATTATTGTACTTCTCACGTGTCCGGAGACTCGGCTAGACGCAACACGTTACATAATTCTTTTATTTCAAGCTTTTGAATTTAGTCTCTATGGTTTTTTTGCTATCTTGCCTAAAAGGCAGTGTCGTGTGATATTAGTCAAGTCAAGTCTCCGGCTGCGTGAGAACTATAAGGTACGACCGTTGTTAGGACAACATAAGACAACATGAAACAAGCTTACATCTCTCATGAACGCAAGGTCTCTCGACAGGAAATACGCATGCTGTTTTAGGAAATGCTGCTTAAAGAGTTCTACCGAAATTTCGTGCGGCAACCATTTATTTTCGTCAATAAACTTTTTCTGTTGAAACAAAACGGCAAAAATTACAAATTAAAAAAACTTTCGAAGAATGTTCTTTTCATTTTAAATTCGAATGCTGAGGCACTACCTGCGCTCTGTCCATCTGTTCCTTCATCCAAGAAGAATCTCTACTTAGAATAGGATATTCTCCTACAAAGTATTTCTTAATGTCACGAAGTTCCACTTCCATTTTTATTGATACAATATCTAGCGCCCTGCAAAGAAAGACAAGCTTTTACACCAAATATAGCTAAAGAAACAAAACAGCAGATAGTGAAAGTTCGGACTATTTCAGAATTAAGGTTAAGGCCCAAGCCAATATATTTTTTTTGCAGTTTTAGATTCTAAATATACGTTCACATTAATGGATTTAAAGCCTTGAAAATCAAAAAAAAATACATGACAAAGAATTCATTTTCTTGTTTGTTACATCTTAGTTTTTTGTTGAGCTGATTTCAAAATTGAAATTGTATTTTGAACCTAAATTTAGGTTCCGAATTAATTTGGCCTGTGTAGGGTTGGAATTTGGAATTCACGTAACTTGACCACCTAAAACCTAAACGTTTCTTCTCAGTCATGAAATGTTTGTTTATTGAAAAAATCCTGACCTTGTAAATTTTTTCAATAGTATTTAAATTTGAGCGAGTATTTTTTTGGAACCTAGTATGCTAAATTTCCTCCAGAACTGCAATAATAAAAACTCATTCGGTTGGGAAAAGGCATAGTTTTTGATGGTCCAGTTTCGTAAACTTTTACCCTTTCAGCTTAGGGTTCGAAAGAACACTTTCTGACTGAAAAATAAGAGTTTTGATAGCTTATAAGAGCTTACCTATGCATTAGTACAAATAGTTGAGCTTGTTCTATTAATAACCGATCAATGTCTTGACCTATACAAGTTATTTCTGGACAGCTTCGAACTCCGTTGTACACTCGTTTCAAGTATTCCTCCATCACCATTATATTTGCTTCCTGTATGTTTAATGAAGTATTGGATTTTAAATAAGTACAGCACCTAAGAGTAAGATAAGTACAATGCAATATAGTCTACTTTTACGATCTTGCACGAACCATTTCAATTTCCGCTTCCGACAACTTTCTTGTTTTCAATTCGGCGATTACTTTCTCCCGAAAGGATAAGAACCATCCCCGTCCCGATTTTTCTAGAATTCTTTTAAGTGGGGACGCTACTTTCCTCATGACATCTCTAACATTCGAAGTAATTCGAAACAAATTATATATGATTATTTCATCAAACCATAAGAATAGAGCATTATTGCAAATAATATTGCACCTGTCAAATAGCCGGAGATCCACTTCCAAAGAAATCGGAGTTGTGAATCTATACGGAATGGGAGGTGCTCTTTCCATTGCCATAGTCACTTTCTCCCGAAGTGCTTTCTGAGCCTGATTCCTTACATAGCGCCCAATTTGTTTCGCTCCCTCCCCTTTGGATTTTAGCTCGGCAACCAAAACCTTGCATCTTTCTTCTTGTATTCGTCGCTCCAAATTTGGCGAATACACTTTACCGACGCCGAATAATAAATCTAAAAGAGACTCATTTCATAAACGATTTCATCTCCTAAACTATACTTTTTTACTGATCAATTAAACTTGAGTGAGGAGGACTTACCAATTAGTTCGACAAGATCTGAGTTAAGATATTTGATGGATTCCTTTATACTGAATCTGTCCGCGAGAAGTAGTTCAGGGGCATAAACAACTAGAAATCTCATGGAAAAAGCTAACCCATCCAAATATTCTTCACGTGCCGTATCGATTCCCTTTTGAAAAAAGTTGTTTAGCTTCCAAACGTGAGTTTGTCCAGGAAAATTTATGCTTGGGACAGTAAATTGACTGTGGAAAAATATTTATTTCGGTAAAACCTCTAACTAGCAACATATTAGTAGTAAGTCAACTTTGAAATTTGATCTTGACCTAAAACATACCCTTTGCGTTTAATAGACTGAAGCTGATTATGACTAAGAAACTTGGGATTCCCTTTACAATCTGTTGTTAAGGCATCTAGCTCATCAAAAGTGGGGAGTACGAACAAGTCCTTGAGACAAATTTGCTTATTATCCACAATAGACCGAGGTAATATTATAGGAAACGCACGCCAGTGAAACAGGACTCGTTCCGAAACCAGTTGGATTCTTTCAATCACTTCACGAGCATCCTCACTCTCCACATCCTCCCATTTGATGTCCAACTCCAGTCCACCTTTCTATAGTTACATTAACATCACATTTTACACGTGTCATTTGATAACTTACTTATTCCAAGGCGGATTTCATATCACTATTTACTCCATAGTTTTAAAATATGCAGGCGATAGTAATTACCTCGGGCTCTTGTTCTTGGCTCATTTCCAAACTACTTTTGATGAATCAGTTAAAAACATGGCAATCGAGACAAAATAATCCATTTTTAACCAAAGCGGCAGCATTTAGCTCCTACAATTTTAAGACATAATAGAACCGCCTTGAATTAAAGCAATGTTAACATATGAAATAAACCTAGTAACACACGAGTGTAAGAAACCAGCAATTTAGGGTTGAAAAGGAAATCTGATGACATTTAACCCAAAAGGTCACATCAGAGACCTGGAGCATATCACGTTTAATCTTCTCTACGGATTAGCGTTGGAATGATATATATGCTACAAGGTGTTACATTCTAATTTGGTCCCTAATTAAACCTGATTCCTGGTTTGACCTGCGCTCAATCGATAGGTAAAACCAGAATTTAAAAAAATCAAAGTGTTCTCGAGTAATCATGCTCCCAAACGAAACGACGGACATAATGAACGAAACAATTAACAAGCAAAAAAAATGTAGTCAATAATAAAGGCCTTTGAAATGAAATAACTTACTCAACATATAACTTAACTCATAAAGCAGCAACCCAATTAAGAGATAACTGTGGTCGTGTTATTGAAAACCTTTCATAAAGGGGGGCAAATACATTTTTAAAAGTTTCGAATTTAAAAGCGGTAACGATGTGCATTTTGAAACGGCTGTAAGTCGATTGGCCTCGAGGGCGATTCTCGTTCCTTTAAGCTCTTTCTCCTAAGGACAATTTCCCCTTAAACTATATAATGCATAACATTCCTGTGAACGTCTGTCGGGCTCCCGACTCCGACTGTTGTAAATTGTTACGTAACGTAGCTAAATCGCCTTCAGTGAAGTAATAGTTTTAATATGTTTGTCTGTCTGTACATTGATTAGTTTGCTTGCACCGAATTTGGAGCATACTAGTAGGTACTACTCCTCTGGGAATACCTTTGAGACAAATCGTTCAAAAGGTTCGAAAGTTATAAGCGAGAATTCAAATGTCATCAATCTAACAGTCTCTCGTTGAAAATGCCATGCTAGCTATAGAAATAAAAGGAATAGTACTCGTCCATAGACAATATTCAAGATTTATATAGACCATAGATAGATCTATATAAACTTATACTTTGGTGTAAAGTAGGTCTTACTTTAAGAAGAGTCAATGGTCGCGAAAACTTTTTGGCTCCGATTTGGCTGAAAATTGTGCAGGAATATAGATTTTAATGCGTAGATTACGAAGTAGCCGGTTTTAGCAATCGTGGCGCCCCCCCCCCCCAGAGGAAAAAAACGGCGGGAAATTTTTCCCGCCGCTGTTTTTGCCATTAAATAATTTTTAAAAATCGTTAAAACCGGCTATTGATTGCAGATTCGTAATCTACACATTAAAATTTATATTCCTGCAAAATTTTCAGCCAAATCGGAGCCAAAAAGTTTGCACGGCCATTGGCTCTTCTTAAAGTAAGACCTACTTTACCTATGATATAGACAATGGCTGTTAGGTTAAACAATACTAATTATGCAAACCAACAGACCATACTTAATTATAGAAATTTTTATACAATGTGATTTTCTCGTCCTTTAAATAAAACGATTGAATAAAATTATTTGTAGCGCAACTTCTGAAGTTAAGTTTCATGGAGATTTTTCGTAGAGTGGTTCAGATGCTGAACCACTCTACGAAAAATCTCCATCAAAGGATAGTGCGAATTCTTATTGAAGTCGAGACTCAAGAGTAAGCGAGAGCGAAAAACCCAATGCCAGTAATTTTTCTTAAGACTTTGTTTAATCTCAATAATAAATTAAATAAATAGAAATGCATAGAAATACATATATAGTTAATTAATTCATAATCTTAATTAGAGATTTCAAATGAATCCCAGATAAAAAAAGAAAGTCATCTAAGTTTACATTCTCCTTTAGGCTCTGACAATTTTTAATAGCAATTTATTGCTGGTTAATCGTTTTGTTTTTCCTGTCCTTTCGGAGGTGCGATAACTCGAGAAAGTTTTGACTTCTTTAAATTCTGCTTTCGGTTTTTGCCAATCGATAGCTTGGGTCAAATTAGGATTCAAGTTTAGTTATATGGACCAAATCGGAGTTCAGGCGTAAGTCATACCTTGTAGCATATCATTCGACAGAGCTAATAATTGGAGAAAATCAGCCTAATACACGCGCTTATCTCATATGTAAATGTAACCTTCAGTGTTAAATGTCATTAGTTTTATTTTTAAGCCTAAATTGCTAGTTGTTACACTCCTGTGTTATCCGGTTTATACTGAAATAACATTGAAACCGTTGCGTTTCAGTTGTTACATGCTGCTGGGATCAGCCAGTGTCAATTGAAATATAAATCCTATTCCCAACACTAAATGAGAGGGGTTCATATTTGGTCCATAAAACATGTCTTCATATTGTATGAAACTCATTGCTGGCTGCTGATTGATCGATCTGGTTTATCAAGGTTTCATAAACTAAAATAAGTCCGAGGCAGGTTTACTTACTCAAAAAACCACTCATCTTGGAAATTTATTTGTTTGCTTTTTCCGTCTCCAAGTGAACAGATACTACCAGCAAAACCATGAACAAGTTATTTAGACAATTTTATGAATGATCGTTCCCGACAAATTTCCATAAAATATAAAATTATGCATTAATTGTTAGTGAAAGCATGGCATATACAACTTGTCAGGAATAGGACAAACACGTCATTAAGTGTTAGTGGTTATTGCACCAAACGATCTAATACATTAATTACCTTTTTTTAACTTTAAATTCCAGCTTTAAATGTCTTGCTGATGATGTTGTCGCTAACGCTTATCGTAGCGTAACCTTTCAAGCACACAGACATAAGCACATGTACGAACATATTCATATTAGTATACGTACTATTCATATTAAAGCATGTGTTCACTTTCCGCATGTGTTAACTGTACACAAATGAATGGATTTCTAGAAAAACTTTTCTGATTAGGAGCACCAGTGAACAGTCGAAGGCAGTATTGTGCAAAAGTATATATTATATATTATTGCTCTGATCATCTGCTGACCATAACTCATCATCACAAGTGACAATCAATCGTAGCAAGACATTCCAGTTCGAAATTACATTAAACACTTTTTTCTCTTAATCATTAACTAACACATTGCAAAATGTACTATAACAGAATCAGCATAAATGCGTGAGCAAAATGTTGAATAAAGTACACAGAAATTCTTATCTCTCAAGTACCAAAAAGATTTAAATAATGTTTTTCATTTATTCGCCATATTTACTGATGTTATCTGCTATCACTTATAGCGCTGATGTACAAATTAATATTGTTTAATGCGACACACAACAAATGAGTATTCAAATACTTCAATAGTTCAATTGTATGTATTCGTTTCGTATATTATTCTTAAAACAAAACTGAAATTGAGTTTTATATTTTGTTTACCAATGCCTGCTGCTTGGCATTGCAACTAGGCATTGATATAAAAAAAACTCCAGGCATGCAATGTCTTTAGCCCATATAGTGTAATGTTTGTCCATCATGCATCAGTTTCTTGCCAAGTAACAATCTAATATAAACTGCTTATGCTTGCTAGCAGGCCTAGACACGTAGCTGAACGCATAAACGAGAGTTACTATTACCCACAACAAATCCAAACCACGACAAACCTACAATATCCAGAAAACACACAACAAACGCAACACCCACAAAACCCAAAATGGGGATATGAATGGGAATACTGGGTGATGAATGAGAATATTTGCTAATTTTCGTGGTCAGACACAATCAAAATTACATCAAATACCATTCATGGAGTTTTACTAACTAACGAATCAATAATTCAGTATATCAATACCCACTAAATCTTGAGTTTCAGCCAAATCAGTGGATTTTTTAAATTTCCCAGCCATAACTTTCAAACGGTTTGACAAATGTGGCTGAAAAGTATTCCCAGAGGAGCCCTTAACGATTACTACCTATGTACCAAATTTGATACCAATTGGCCAATGTATGTGGTCAGGAGAGTGCAAATAGACAGAGACGGACAGACAAACTTACTAAAGTTGCAACTACTCTGAATAAAATTCATCTACGTAATAAAACTGAACAACAGGATACGAAAGAACCTGCTACGTCGACTTTAAGTTTTGGCTAAGCTAATCCAAAGTTAAGCGGATTAAATGTGGATTATCTTATCGAATTCATATCCCGTTGTTGCTTAATTTCAGATTAGCGTTACCATGGGTTACTTTTCAGTTAAATTAGAGGGATAATATTAAAGTTAAACCAAGTTCAGAGGCTCATTAAAACTCGAATTAAAATTAGCGTATATTATCGCTCTGAATTCGATTGGGATAAAATTTGGATTAATCGTGGCTTAAGCCTGCGTCTGATAGAGGTGTGCGTTTGGGAAAATTTGGGGGCCTGACCTGCGCCCGTGACGATTTCAAACAGGCGCCTGTGCCCGCCTGCAGCTGATATTTGGCCAAATGTTTATCGAGCATTGTAAATATTTTTTTCTAACGTGGTACACCAAAATAACCTGAATTAAACATGAATTTATTATAAAGGCCTGAATTCTAGCAGTTAATCTACTACATGTCCATGAAGACAAAATTCGAAAGCTATTTTCTTCATTCTAACATAAAGTTCAATACAACTTCACTCACTTTATTGAAACTCCTAAGCCAGCATGTTACTTAATTGCAATTTGGATTTTTTTAGATTTGAGTGGTATCAGCTTCCTTAGTACCTCTCGAGATCTCTCCCGTAAGACTTTTCTGCTAAACCTAACAAAGTTTGGTTTTCAAACACTTAAAAAATAACCCCCAGTCCAATTACTGAAAACAAAAAGCTTACTTTGAATGGCAATGAAAAAAAATTTGAATAGTACTTTCAAATTGTCCTAAAACACTATTTATTTTATTTCATACTGTATGCAAGTTTCCCATGAATTTTACTATAAAACTCTAGGCTTTGTTAAAAAAAAGTGTAGGCGCCTGTAACTTCTCAATTTTCCGCCTGCAGGCATTTTATTATTGTGTTAATTCAATAATTTGGTGGTGCTTTCATTTGATGAGTAGAAGTAGAAGTTGCTGGTATAACTTCGGCTTTTAAAAACGAAACCGTTTCCGTCAGAAATTCAGAAGTTCGCCCTGACTACCAGCCAATTCGCATTAATCATATTACTAAACTCTAAAAGTCTGGGGAGAAAATGAATGGGCTCCCCAGACTTCTCAAAATGAACTCAAAATTTTATTCCTTTCCTAATGCAGCAACCTTATCAATTAGTTGCTACGACGATCCTTGGTGCTTTACTATATTTTTTATCATTTACTTTTAACTTTAACAAATGTTCAGTAAAATTAAATGAATTTTTGATCAAATTTAACTAACGAGAGAATGGTCAGGCCTGTAGAACTTGGATTTGGCTGGTAATCAGTGTGTGATTACCTTTTGAGGTTTAAGTCACCCCGAACACTTTCTCCGAATGGGTCCACATTTCCGAGTTATCGCAGATTTATTTTTTAGGATTCAGTGTTCGAAATTTTCATTTTTTCTTAAGGGATTTAACATGGAGAAATTTGGGTTTGATTAATTCAAAATAACTCAAAAATTTAAAGTAGTAGATAAACCAAATCTTTTGAGGTAGAAATGTTGTAAACCTCGAAATATCGTTAATTAGTTATTTTCGATGGCAAACTATACACATATAAGTCATCACATGTACGTATTAGTGCTTTCGAAGCTCCGGCTACACATATAAAGGGGTGTAACTAAGAAACATTTTGCCATTCGAACTTGATATTTGGCATACAATTATTTAGTAGTAATAGCTACTTCTACACCAAGTTTCAGCCCAATCCCGATGTTACTTACATGACCATTCCCTCGTAAGTAAAATTAGCTAAATATATTTTTCAGAATTAAACTACCAAATCATCGATACTACTTGCAAATTATTAACAAACCTTATTCCAAACTGAAATGTATTATGTACCACGTACCACTCTGTATGTGTATGGAAGGTATAGGTATAATTATAGAAACAGGTTTCCACACCTTACCGAAATCGTCTTCGGTTTCCGGTTCGGTTTTAGCTACCAACCGTAACCAGACACGGTTAGCAACCGATAAACGGCAACCCTTACCAAAACAGGAGGCCTTGGAGTTCGGTTTGAATTTTAGGACTTCTTGGCGACCTCGTTCGGCTGAATTAATAGCTCGGTCACCAAAATGGCTAGGATGAATTATAAAATTGATTATGAGTATCTGCAAGTATAACCGGTCCCGAAACGTTTAAAATATAAAAGTATGCAATGATGATATGATGAGACACGACTCGACACGAGACAATAAGAGATGCAAAAGTAGGTTCGGATAGATTGACGCAGAGTAAAGCCTTTATACCGTCACTTTATTTTTATCATGTGTTTGTCTCTGGCTACGGGAGCGCCCCCTTACGGAATGCTCATTTGAACTAAAGAACGAATGGGCATTTTCGTTAGACGGCGCTCCCGTAGCCAGAGACAAACACATGGTAAAAATAAAGTGACGGTATAAAGGCTTTACTCTGGATTGACGTGAGGAGGAATACATAGGGCATAGAATACACCAATAGAATTGACATCTTCATATACAACATATTAAACTTACATGTGCCAATACAAAATCCTGCGAAGGTTGTTTCCTGAACTACTACAGTTATGCTATGAAAACCACATAAAAACATTCCTTGGACGGGAGAGCAATTTTTTTCGAAACTACACCAAAATCATAGTAGTTAGGGAAATATGGTCCGTAGATGATTTTGTATTAATACAAACAAAAAAAGTCTAAATATCCAATCTAAGTATTGAGTTTATATTTATCAAGGCCATGGAAACTTAAGTTTCCATGGCCTTGATATTTATGACAATTTATTTTAAAAGCAATTTGCCAATTAGACGATGTCGAAACCTAACAGTATTTATATGAACTCACTGCTCACTGCTGTTGGAAACATCAGGTCAATTCGACATTGACCACATTGAAAAGAGAATATGATTGATAACCGTTTAGTTATAAGTCCTCATGTTATTTGCATTAAAGTGTCGTAATAATCTAGTTACACTCATTCGCATTTACTCTTTTTAGTTTCCGACGTTTCCGTAGTACTGACTTGTATTAAATTTAGATGATTCCACTGCATATATGCTAGAGTTAGACAAACTACGATTTAGCTTCTTCAACTGGTTTGCATGTTACAAAAGTCAGCAACTATAAAAAAATGTCTGTTTTCATTTGTAGGAGCGTAGCTTTTCTCTGTTTTTCATGCATGATTTACGCATGTATAGCTAGCGAAGTTACAAGAACCTGGTGGAGATCCGTGTCTAGACATTATTTAAACTATAGGTATAATACATAAATTCATACTCGATTCTTAACCAATGAAATAACTTGACTCTCATAAAATTACATGCTTTCATAGGGAAACTACCAATTTGTTGCATACGATGGAAGCGGAGTTTCCATCATTTATCCGTGTGTACAGCCTTGGCAAGTCAGTTAATCAACTGGACATGTGGGCCATTAACTTGAGAGAGAAAGTGACCGAAGATCGTCCTGCTGGAATCCCCCAGCTGAAGGTATCCGCAAATATTCATGGAGATGAAAGCGTCGGTCGATCCTTAGTGTTGATGCTTGCAGTGGATTTAACTAGAAGGTACGTGGCTGGAAATAAGACAGCAGTCTGGCTCTTGACTAATGCGGATATTCATCTCATTCCTTCAATAAACCCAGACGGGTTTGAACAAATCTTAAATGACTACAACTATGGAAAAAATGCAATTTGCGAACCCTTTCTTGACAAAATTGGTCGCCTCAACGCACGGAGACGAAATTTAAACGAAAACTTTCCCGATCAATATGGGGAAGTTATCGAAAACAGTGATAGGGAAATTGAAACAAAAAATATAATTCAACACATGCGTCATCATGATTTCGTCTTAAGTTTGAGTTTAAAGGGTAAAACAGACTGGGGCACCTATTTTAATTAATTCTAATGAATTATGACACATATCTTATCTAAGTTCGTGGTGCAGGTGGAGCGTTAGTAGCAACTTACAGCTTCATGTCAGCCCCATTGCAGAATTCAAGGTGTGTCGTTGGTGATAATTATGCTCCTTCCCAAACACCAGATGAAAAGTATTTTGAATGGATATCGAAACTGTATGCAGACAATCACAAGACCATGGGAAGGGGATCACAATGCAACACCAGCAACAAACTTCAATTCCCTTCAGGAGTTAGTAATGGCGCAGCGTCATCTTTTCTATCGTCGTACGGAACCATGTCGGATTTTGTCTACGTAAATTTCAATTGTTTTGAGCTAACGGTTTTTGTTTCCTGTTGCAAGTTTCCTAATGCTAACACTTTACACAAGGAGTGGCACGCAAATGCCAGAGCAATTTATAAGTTCTTGTTAGCTGGTACCTTCGTGGGAATAAAAGGCATTTTCACGAACGAGCAAGGCAAACCAGTGAAGCAAGCGCGAATGACTGTGGAGGGAAATTCTCATCACATTTTTACTAATTCAAGAGGCGAGTATTGGAGGCCGTTGCCTAAAGGAAGCTACCGTTACACTATCGTTGGTGGCTCGGTGCAATCAGCAATGAAATTTGAACATGTCGGAGACTTACCCGATCCAGAAAATGAGGCAACCGATGAGCTAACAGCGGATAGTCATGCATGCATTATTTTTGAACCCATCATTATTATGAGAAATCTGGCATTTGCTTCAATCTTTCTTTTTAACTACCATTTGTCAATAATGAAAACGTAACTAATAATTTGGTAAATTAAATTGTAATAGATTTAATAAATACATAAAAGACTTGAAATACGACCTCGTACATTGACAATCGGTTTGCGTCCTGATCCGTTTCCTGAGCATTTTAATGTTTGATATCTATTGATGTAGATACTCCACATCCACACTTGCAAAGCAAAACTGTGCAAATATACAATTGGCAATGGAGCGTTTTCCTATCACACTGATAATCAGTGACTGATCGTCTAAAAACCACGCAAAAAGACACTTGAAACATGACCTTTAAAGCCATTAATCCTTAAAAAGTGAGAAACGCAGTAAAACTCCTTTTGTACGCATTTGCACAATATAGTTTATAGTCATAGAAAAAGGTCTACACTTTGAGAAAGAATGGTATGCCGCATAGCCCAAGATCACTAAATTTTAATACACTATTGATTTATATAGTAGTTAATGGCGATGGTCTCGGAATTAATGTTACGAGGGAATGGTCAGGCTAGTACCCCACGGAATTTACTCAGATTTACTGGTACTTTAACTCACACGAAATGTGAGGTCTCCAGGGCAAACTATCTCTGAGTTACAGCACTAGCAAAATTCCAAAATCGAGTTTTCAATACACGGATGGTTGTTTGCGTACTGCTTCAAAGGGTCGTTTTGGGTCAAATTTCCTTAATAATAGAGTATTTTATCCTTTCCATAACTTTTGTCATCAAAATATTTTGTTTTGATCAATTTTTCAAATTTTGTGGAATTTGAATTATTAGCGTAGGGGGACGTGTAACCGAACTTTATGTTAAATCCCATCAAGAAAACTGAAAATTTCGAAAACCGTGATGGAAAACATAATTTTTATTGTTACTCTAAAATACGTGGCCATGGAGTCGAGGCACTTTAGCTGGCTAAGTTTTTGATCAAGATCTCTCTCCATGCCAACTTCCAGCCAAATCCAGAGGGTACTAACCTGACCATTCCCTCTTTATAGTTCGTTTGCGGCATTTGTCCCAAAAAAAATCCGAATATCGGGAAAATTGCTTTTTTTCAACTTGACGTGGCCATAAATCTGACCCAGATTGACCGATCTGGATGAAACTTGGTGTATTATGCACAACTTTTTACGTACTTTCATCCAGTGAAATTGGATTATTGATTTAATGTTAGGAAACACGTAAGTTCAAGGTCACATGTCAAAATTTCAAATAAAGTCCAGAAATCGATTTCTTAGGTCAATACGGTTCGAATGACACTCTCATCGATGCTCTAGCATAAAATTTTTATTATAGCCGGTCATTTCCATAAACCATCCCCAGGGTGGAGTGAACAGGGTTCCAGAAGGATCTTCTTTGATAAGTCTGTTTGTTTCACATTCTACAATAGCACATGTTCATTACACAAAAATATTGCCCCTTTGCTCCACTACTCCCCGGATGAACTCAATAAACAGTAATTAAAAAACCCACTGTGAAAAAAAATGTCACGCGGTCAAAAATTCTTAAACTTTCTTAAGTTATTAAAACTGAATTTTAGTGTTTGTTACACCTCAGCATTTTTTGTTACAAAATTTTTGAAGTCAAAAATGCATTTTTGGACTCTAAATTTAGGGTCCGAACACTGACTGAAAGGGGGCTTAACTGCGTTTCCCACACGTATTCACTTTTTAAGGATCGGTTTTGTTACAATTCAAAATGTAATTTTAACACCCGTCAGTGCTCAGACCCCAAACTTGGGGTCCTAATTTTCGTTACTTTTAGCAAATAATTTTGTAACAAAAATTGCTGTGGAGTAGCAATAATTAAAAATCTAAACTAGTGTCTTTCCGAAATTAAAAATGGAATGATGAACTATGAATTTTTAAACAATAAAATATTTTTGGACCCCGAGTCTATTCTATTTTATTCGTTATGAAATGTTTTTGGTTTTTTGCTCTTATTTTCAAGAAATTCCGAGTTTTATTACAGAATGCATTCTTGATTACATATTTTTTAATAAAGTCATTTAATAATTTTAAAATGGTATTTAAAAACATTTAATAAATTATATTATAACATTGGTAGTTTTTTTCTTATTCAATACCGTTCACCGTTACAAAACTAATGTTTTACTGATTAGTAAAACCTAATATCACTCCACTGTTTTTTAAAACCCCTGAATTTCGGACATGTATTGTATTGGTGGAGGAGAACAAAAGGAATCGAATGCAAACAATCCCATGTCAAAATTCGAATCCTAGCCGAAGAAATTTCAGCTTTAGCAAACCATAAATATAGCTAGCTGGGACGAAAGGTCAACTATCAACTATATAATAAATTTTTAAATACTGCTTTTCAAAATTTTCCCACGTCCCCACAAGTAAATTTATTTTTTGCTAAAGCTGCAATTTCTCCGGTCAGGATTAGAATTTTGACATTGGATTGTTTGCATTTGGTTCCTTTTGTTTTCCTCTATCAATACAATACATGTCCGAAATTCGGGGTTTTAAAAGACGAGTGCACTCGTCTCATATAAATAACAAATAAATTGCGAATTTGTGTATGTTTAACATCAAATAAAAATACTTATGATTCTTGATTTGTATAAAAAGAGAAAGCATATCAAATATACTAGTTTTACTTTGGCATTATTTTATTGAGTATAAATTCTTTTTCGATGTTATTTTTCCGAGTCATGTATATGTATTTAACATTCTCAATACATGTTTTATCGCATCGAAAAATGCGATTGGAAATTTACAAAATGTAATGCAGTCGTACACTTAAATCTTGTTAGGGTCAAGGCAAACTGGACATACCAGATACTACAATTTTACAAAGTGCAAAATTCTCAATATGGACCTAAATAGAATGCAAAAAAAAATCTAAATGTAAACTTCAAGTTCATATTAAGTATTATGCAATTTAATAATATTTTTTTAGCTTTATAAATTATTTTCCTTCCTCAACGTACCAAAACTTTCCATAGTACTTGGAGCGGGGACTTTGGGATTTCTCAGTGTCCCATACCCACTGTTTCTTTCTATAGTGGTGATGGTTACCTCAGGGCTCATATAGCTCTGGGGTGGTAGTGGCATCCCCACGCTTTGTGGATCGTCCAACCTGGCTGCCGCAGCTGTGCTAGTTATCGTCAAATCAACGTTGTTGTGTTCCGAGCTAAAGTCATTGCACAAGTCAGGATGTTTACTGAGAGTGTTCTGATGATGGTAGTTGTACCCGTGATTAGACATAACCAGGTTATTTGTTGCTTGGAGAGTGTCGTGATGACGGAGTTGATGACCATCATCATCCCTACTTCCCATAAAAGGACTGGGCTCGGATTGACGGTGGAAGGTGATCACGTAGTGATTAGGTGGATACTTTCGAAAGTAAGCTGCCATGTCAAATAGAGCAGCTAGTTCGGATAGACTGAAGGACAAAAGGAAAAGATAAAAGGAAAAACCGTATTTGTATTTGTAAAATGTGATCAGTCGCTTCTGATGATGAGAGTAGGGAAGATTCGCTTCGAATTCTGAACCAATCTGTGACACAAATGTGAGAAGAGCAGTGGCTTGACAAAGACCTGTATAAACAAAAAAAATGTGGAGTTGAGCTGCGTAAGTGGTGAAGGGCTCAACCAAAGAGAATGCAATGTTAGACGAACAACAGTACATTCACTTTGGGCTCAACTAATGTAACTGTGAATAGTTGGACTAAGGGTAGTCAGGATGCAGATGTGGTGAACCAATAAAAATTAGTTTGGACGGTTATGATTAGAGCTCGGTTCAATCCGGAATGAATATGAAAGGAAATGGATTGTACGACTGAATTGAAAAGAAAATGAATTAAAAATCCTGTGCAATGAATTCAATTGCAGTTCCTTCCTTTCAAAAATTACACGGTAAAACTTAATATTTTTTTGCATTTCATGCAAAATCGAAGTGCAAAAATTCGTTTGATACCTTATCTTAAGTTGTATACATAACAAAATTTGTCAAATTAGTTGCGGTAAGGTAAAAGTACCTACTATATTTGTAAATAAATTCAAAATTTGTAGTATTCCACTTAAACTTCATACTTGTGACGTGAATTGAATTGAAAGGATTTGGTTCTATTCAAGCTCTGAATTGAATTGAATTAATCTCTGAAACGGAACCTGGTTCTAGCCAGACAAATTCTAATGACAATGACCAGATATACTTTGTAGCAGAGATGGGCAGAAATTTCTGGACACCCAGGTGCAGGAACACTGGACACCTGTGTCCACCCATCTCTGCTTTGTATGTAGACATAAATTAGGCGACACGAAGAAAGGCATAAATTATTAATGCCTTGTGTTGCAGAATTTCGGTAATTGAACAATAAATTATTTATACAGGGCAACGTCCACCTTAAACTTTAGAACACGCAGCAGTCACAGATATTGACACAAATGGACAAGGGAAAAAACTCCAGTCTGAATTTTTGTGTTACTGCATAGTTAGCCCTTCGGTAAAACATCGTATCAAGTTCGACATATATATTCTTGTCAGACCGAAGTTCAAGCAGTTAGATTACTTAATAGGAGCTCAAATTGATGTTTAATGTTAACCATACAGCTTGAGTATCGTAAACTATAATTTGCGAATGAATATTGGATGTAAAAGAATAAAAAAGCTAAAATTGAGCTTACCACCGAGAATGAGCATGCTAGCTTCCACAATCTTCTTGTTTTTTGGACAAAAGTGCCCGAATGTGAGTGAAAGAAAAGAAGCAGTTGTAAAAAAAACTGACAGTCCAATAAATGGAAGGGTAAATCTGCAATATACAAATTACATTTTTAATTATTAATATTAATATTAATTAATAAATGCACTTTCTGAAAGCTTATGCACGTATAAAGAATACTCGATTCATATTTAGCCAAAAATCATGTCATTTACATGAATTGGTGGACAAAAACAAGATTTTTGTACAAAAATCGGATTTTTGAAAAAACGGTCCCCCTTCTCGAGCTTGATTTTCTCCATGTTATTTCCCATTAAAAAAACCAAAATGTTAGAAAAACAGAATTTTCCACCCGACACCCACCAGTATTTTGCATACGTCCACTTTTACCCAAATGGAGTCCATATAAAGTATTTTCCCCAAATCTCAGCTTAACTAGGTTTGTGGTTCCCTCGTTAGAAACATTATAAACTACACGAACTATTCACGGAGTATTATTACTATAACAAATAATGATCACAATAAAATAAAGTATTATTATTATCAGTCAAAACGTTTTGATGTTTCTACATATAAAACCTTACGAGGACTCTTTAACTTAAGTATATTACCGTGCCTAGGCTTAAACAAAGCATGCAAAAGTACAAATAAATGGAGAGTCTTTACCTGAGTTTGTCTACACAGTTGGCAATAAGTTCAGTCTGCAAGGGTGGTGGTTGACGCGAGGGAAACAAATTTACAAAGCCTAAATTGTACCATTCCAATTCATGACATTCGGCTGTATTTCGTTGTGAATTGTGCACACACATTTTAAAAAGCCCAAATTTGGCCCGGATCAAGTGAGGTTTAGGTTCTTCATATGGCCCTAATTTATCAAGTTCCAGCTCGTCCACTTGAGGCTCTTGTAATGTCAGCCAGTCGGACGTCAACACGGAACACCAAAGAACACCCAATGCTGCTAGACAGCATATCGTACCCAAAATTGCCAAGTGTTTATAATGTTTCTTCATCTTGCCAATTTTTTTATCTGGCCGTTTTCACACCTAAGAACTGTGATTTACCGCCAGAATGGAACGATTTCTAGTTATCTTTATCACTCAGTCACAGCAGAGGAGCTAATCGTAAGGAGCTTCGCGTTGGAAAGAGATAGGAAGATAAGTAATACGTCAATCAACTGGAAATTTCATGAGTCATTTTATGTGCTTGTGAGAAGATGCGGAAGACATTTTCATTTCAACTTCCCCATTCATTCACTCAAATTCATCTTCTCTTCAGTCAGGACCTATTGTCTGCAAATATTATAATAAAACCATAAATTATGTTATATACGTCAACGAAAATTCGAAAGTTGTAGTACTTGTAGAATATAGATTTCAGCTACATACATATACCAATATATTGTATTGCTATTGCTCCAGTATGTAAATGGAATCTGAAATTAACTTCCAATAATAATGGTAAGGGTGATCACGTCAGCAAATTTTTGTTGTTAGCCCAATTTAGTAACAGGTTAAAAAAAATTTAAAAAGTTAACAAACCTGAATTTTTTTTAAATCAGAAAAAGATTCTTTATAGAAACTTTATAGAGATAAATGGTTTGAGGGTGTACCAACAATGGTCATCGTTTACTGAAACATTTCACGAGCGTGGTAGATTTGAATCATTGTTTAAATGATTCGAGTACACATGTTAAAATAATATTATATGTAACTGTTTTGCTTGTGACTCATCTTTCTTACATGAATAGATTTGCAGATGCATGTTAACCGTCATCAATTCCAGCGTCGCAGATACTCTTCCTTTACCTTCCGTCAGGGTGTCAAACTAATCAAACCTCCCTGAACATGATGCATCTCTTCCTGTATGAAACATGTTTACAAGGAAAACTTTGCAGTCAACAGTTACGTGATGATGATTTATAATATTGTGGTTTCAGGGTTTCCAGTCCAATGTAATCTTAGGTATAAATTTTGCGCTCGTAAACGCAAAATTTACACTTTGGATTTTTACATTGGATGAATTAACCTAAGACCAGCAGACATTCCACCAACGGTAAATTATATACATTGTCCTAACTATTAAAAAAAATCACCATTTATTTGGCCTTATAATCATTTAAGCAATGATTTCCTCTTGCAAATCTCAAAGATCGTAAAGCGTAATATGTACTAAGAGTATATCTAGTGCACTGAAAATCTTACACTTCACTTTTATTTTCTACTTCTATTCTGAAATAAACGAGAATACAGGAAGCTTGTTTGTTGTCTTCTTCTCCTTTGGATGTAAACTGTGTTGGATGGATGAAAGTCGAAAGACCCGAAGTTTAGTTGGAAAAGCAGTAGGATCATGGTGAATGTACACAAAATTGCCGAGTGTATAGATGAATGAAAAAGTACCTACGCCTTTGTCAACTTTCCTTAGCTTCTGTCTGACTTTCTGAGTATATCATAACTAGAGCTGACCATTGTATATAAATGCATGTTTTGCATACGTTCTACAAATACTGTGTGAATGCATTTGGATATGACTCTTTTCGTTTTGAACTCTTATTTTAATGTATCTCCAGTAAGAGTTCACAACGAAAAGTAATACAATGTAACTGTAACATTCAGTTATGTAAAATATATACCGATGTATATAAAATTTGGTAACAAGCTTTACTGATGTGTAACAAACATTAAAAATCATAAATAATGATTTCATAAAATTTAAAAGTTTTTAACCCTGCTGGTTTTATGCCATCCTAGCAAGAGAAAAAATAGGTAGGTGACGTTGCATAGGTTAAATACAGCCAAAATTGTCGAACTCAACCGAGGTTTCTAATACACAAACTCATAAAACACTTCTAATAACAAGACCTAACTACAAAATCTCATAAACAAATTGTTTTATGATTACGCATTTTACACAAAACAAACTAGTACAAATAATATACAAAACTTCGTATTCATGAAGACAAATAATTTCAGTTAATCATTCAGCATAAATTCTACGTCGAAGGTTCCTTTATATCCTGTTGTGCAGGTTTGCTTACATATTTTTAGCAGCTCTAACAACGATGCCATACCATACCAATGCCTTACAATAAGAGGTAAACTCTTATTGCACTCCGAAAAGTTTAGAATATAATGTTCAGCCCCATGGTTGAAGTGAGTATGTACTTTTATGAGGCAAAAGAGGGTAGAGGTAGAGAGCTTACTAGCCGAGCTCAAAAAGGCTGATGCTGTAGCATGCAGCCCGGGTACTCCCTGCCTGCGTTTGATGCCGATTGAAATTATGAGCGGATATGCTAGCTGCAACGTGTGTTTCTAACGTTGTGAACTACAACTCTACAACTTTCCCTTTTCTATCACACTATCTCTGCGCATTTCCAAAACACTCCCTCTCTTCCGTGTCAAAGAGGGCTTTGTATCAGTGTTCGGCCTTTGCCGGCAATATTACTATTTTTCCACTGGCCGGCAACACTATTAACATGACATGAATGACATGACTGGTTGTAGGCAAGTATGGGTAATCTATTGATTAATAGTCCAGATAAATTAAATCTGATTGTTGACTATTACGTAGGTGAATTTTCAATTCAGCGTAGTTATAACTTATAACTTTACTAAGTTTATCCGTCAGTCAGCACTTTCCTATCTACATACGTTGACCGATTTACACCAAATTTATCATCCTGTATGCGGTAGCACTACTTACTGGCTCCTCTGGGAGCACTTAAATACCCTCATAAGAAAATGTTGAAAAGTCAGATATTGAAAATCGGTTTGATAAACGCCGGGGGTTCACAAGGTCGGAGTATAAAATGTCGAATTCAAATAAACCTGGTAACACAGGAGTGTAACGAACTAGCAATTTAGTGGTTATAAAAGAAAACTGGTGACATTTGACACTTAAGATAACATCCAAGATAAGCGCACATGTCATGGTTGTTGGTCTTTTCTAATATTGTACTGAGATGGCGCATTTGAATGCATAGAGAAGGATGCCGTATTTGAAATGTATAGAAAGAGATTCCGTATTTGAAATGCATACGGTATACGGGTATACGCATACCTGATGCTTAAAAAAAGGAAAGGTTACCATGCCATTTGACCCTGAAGATAACATCGGAGATGAGTGTCCATGGTACCGTTGATCTTCTCTCGTGATTAGCTTTTGAATGATATGCTACATGGGTATTTACACCTTATGCTTGAAAAAATGAGGGGGTATCCAGGGGTAACTCCACTTTGGCAAAAAAAATGTACTTGATTCCTAGTTTTTTATAAGCTATTGATTGGTAAAAACAGAATTAAAAAAAGTCAAAGCGTTCTCGAGTTACCGCGCCCCCGAACGGACCGACGGACAGACTAGACAAAGCTATAAACTAGCAATAAATTGCTATTTAATAACGAGGTTAAGGAATAAAAGATTCAACTTTTTGCTGATGAATGAGGCGCACCTGAAAGAAGGAAATAAAATTTTCCTCTCCCTCATATGTCATTCATCGCGCCTAGTCATTTCAACTCCTATCTGAAGCTACAAGTAAAGCAAATATTGTAAATTGTCCTCTGGTTTTTTAAATTTGTATCAAATATCAGTTGGTTATGCAGCAGCGATAACTGTAGATGAAATTTATTATTACGTTAATTATACAGATTAAACAAAAACATTTTGTTGAGTTCATTTTATATTGCCAAAATTAAATCAATTGCACATCAGCCGCACCTTAATGTTGTAACAAACCCATCTTCATGACACCATGTGGTATATATTTCATTTTTTGCGGTTTGGTAAATTTTGTAATGTAGTAAATTATGGTATTTAATACCCGTATGGATTGCTATGTACCTATAAGTCTATATAATGGATGCAAACTTATGTTGCAACTTAACGTTAACCATAACGTTTAACTTAATTACACTTTGCAGCTCCATACTACTAATTCATGTTAAATTCATGAAAATATTTTATTTTTTATGGAGAAATGTATGTGAACATTGCAGTTTTCAAATCACAATATAAACATGACTTGTTGCTAGAGGTAGGAGTTGAAATGACTAGGCGCGATGAATGACATATGAGAGAGAGGAAAATTTTATTTCCTTCTTTCAGGTGCGCCTAATTCATCAGCAAAAAGTTGAATCTTTTATTCCTTAGCCTCGTTTTATTCTTTCAGGTTCAGGTACGACATAATTCCATAAGGGAGCCAGTGGGTTGCCTAGATATGTAATCCGGCCCTTTTGCTTTCAAAATTTATGTGGGGTAACGGCAGCGTCTTGTAATTCATTCATCAGCAAAAAGGGTTTGCAAGTTGAAAAGGATATGGCACAGGTTCAATTCCCAGAAAAGGTGCGAAGAGCATCTTTCAATATATTTTCGAATAAAAATAGTATTTTGGAAAAAAGGGGGTTGGGGCACCACTATGTCCACAAAGATGTGAAATATATGGTTCGAATCCTTGAAGTCTTGTGTACAACAAATCCAAGAGACATTTTTGAATTTGCCTTCTGTCTCTGAGAAATTGAGAGTTAAAGTCATGAAACCCCAAATATGTCACCGCTTTTTGCAAATTTTGGGTACGGGAGCTTACATGGGGAAGTCAGAAACGGTAAAAGTTGAAGACTCCATACTAACACATAATATTGATACTGACAAAAATCAGTGGTTTACCTAAAATCAGCCCGAAATTCGAAGACCTGTTACTTCAAAAGGGGCAAAATGTGTTTGGCAACCATAGCCGAATGCATATTAGATGAAACCATAGATCTAAACTAATACTAGATCAGACATGCAGACCATATTTTGTATTCATATAAAATGATCCAAGGACCTTATATTATATCCTTGACTAAAAATATAGTAGTAATTTCACAAAAATTGCTCTTCGGCCAACCAAAATATTATGTCTCATTGTTTCAAACAACAGTAGGAGCATGTCAACTGCGAATGCAAATAAAAAATTCTTCATTCCATAGTCCAATTTTAAAGCCACACTTTGGAACGAGATAATTGTTCCTGTGTGGAGTGTCTGATAGATATTAAATACATTAGTTTTCCGTATATGTTAAATTAGACCTAAATCCCGTATCCGTTTCATGGATAAATTCTTACTGTGAAGGTTTAGAAAATATTTTATTGGCTCATTCGATGTAGAATCGTACTTTACGTGTCCTGTGAACTTATCACAATTTCTAAACAAATCCAACTTGAAGTTCAGCCTTATCAAACCTTATGCATGGGAGCAACACGTCAAGTTACCCGACCGCCGCACCATGTACGTAACTTCTTACCGTCGTCGTACCAACAAGTTGTTATGCTGATATCTGCGTTTTCTGGATGTTGGACGCAAGCTCGAGTTGATGACCTGCTGAACTCGGAGTTGATCGATAATTCGTCTTGCAGTTGTCTTATAGTGTTCTATCAGTCGTCTGAATATTCTAGAAATTATTGTCGTTGATTTGTATTGTAAATTATTACTTAAAAAGTGCACTTAAACATTTTGCATTTATCTAATTTTGTTCTATATTCTAAATTGTCAATTATTTGCTTATTTGTTGAAGTAAATAAACTATCCTAAATTGTTATCGGGAGCCTATTATTGTACTGATAAGCGTCTTGATAAGCGTAGAATAGCGACAAGCGGAGTTTAGTAGGAAATCAGACTCGAGAAGTGCATTTTGAACTAGACCAGAATAGTGCATTTGACCTTGTGTGTAGACCGTAGCGAGGTTAGGTCATACAAGTAAAAAGTGAAATAGTTCAATTGTTCGGATCTACTAGGAAGGAAGTCTTATCTCAGTTTGTAAGATAGCAGAAACGGTTATCAGAAGAAATAAAACCGTAAGTGTACGAAGATACACAAGCAATGAAATTGTAATTTGCGAGTAAAACTACCTTGATTTAACATGAAAAATAACTTTTAGAGACTGATTTTTATTAAAATGATTTGGTTTTTTAAATTTCCGCGCGTAAAATTTCGAAATTTGCATTAAATTCGAATTTCACCAGCTAATTCTCCATAAAAATAACCTGTATATGTTAACTTTCAATTAAAGCGATTGATTTTTTAAATTTTCGGGCGTAAAATTTCGAAATAGTCAGTGAATTTAAAATCTAATAGTACCAATTGATTGGCCATGAAAAATAACCCTTAGATACTGAGTTTCAACTAAATCATTTGATTTTTGACCCAAAACGACCAAATGTCATAATCACGATGACACTTACGCTGTACACTCTACGTGCCCCATACATAACAAAATTTTCATCTTAATTAAGACACTTCACTCTACCCTCTACATCGGACACTCTACAAACCCCCCAAATGACCAAATTCTCATCGTGATTATGACACTTCACTCTACATCGGTCACTCTACAAGCCCCCAAAAATGACAAAATTTGCATTTTCCATACTTAAATTTCGAGGACCACAAGATTTGTTTTCGGAATTCAAAACCTTTACTGAATATATGTTGCGCAATTATAAGGCCTATTCCCTAAATTTTGCATATTTTCTAATTCATAACTTGACATTTTATGCGTATTTATCTGGAACGATGAAGCATAAAATTTCCTATATATCGACGGCTTCATGTCAAAACCACGTACTTGTCTTTTTGTCCGTTGGGATTCTGTATTTACCAGTAATGCTAAATCCCAACGGACAAAAAGTCAAGTACGTGGTTTTGACATGAAGCCGTCGATATTATCATATTATCGAAAATTAAATGACTTTAACGCCAAATAAAATATCACCATGGAATGTGCAAAAAGATATCTCCTCAAGTGTCTCCGACATGTGTTTTCATAACTAAAAACATGCCTCGTACTTGTTTTAACTCATAAACTGGATCAACCAATCAGCAACCTGAAAAGTTTATCATCTCATACAATTGGGTGAGCACATAGAATACACCAATAGATACGCTATGCTCAATGCACTACATGCAATTTTTTTGTGTCCGTATAAAAAATCCTACGGACATTGTTTCCTGAACTACTACAGTTATGTTATGAAAATCACATAAAAATATTTTTTGGACAGAAGAGCAATTTTTTTTGAAACTACACCAAAATCAAAGTAGTCAGGGATATATGGTCCGTGGATCATTTTATATGGATTCAAAATAAAGTCGGCATGTCCAATCTAGTTAAGTTTATATCTATGGGTGAGCATATTTTATGGTGTAAATATGAGGGTCTCATAATTGGTATCGGGAATAGGCTCATAGAAACATAATAATCACAGAACTTTCATAATTATTTCCAGTACCTTTTGGAATCTTTATGATATATGATATGGCTTATACATTTAATCGCACATCTCTATAATAGATTTTTATGAATAATTTTTCTTTATCTTTTTTATGTCACATACGCGCTTATTACCGAAAGCAGCTAACAGAAAAAGTTTGCAGTTTTTTCGGCGCTGCTATTGCGAAATCATATAAAATGACAAAAATGCATCCGAAGCATCTTAAACAATAGACCTATGGTCGCTAGGTCTTTCAAGCATCTATTTTCGTGAGGATTTCAAATATGTAATTTAATTTTTTTTAAATAGCATAAAAGCATTCAAAATTTTAATATTATTTAGAACATGAATGTTAATGTAAAAACATTGGAAATGTGCAGCAATTTGAAATATAACCCAAAAAATATTAATTTCGACCAACTTTTTGAGAAAAGTGTTTTACAAATTGGATTGCAAGAAGGTCAATTACATGAAATCGAGCAATAGAAATGTGTAAAAGGTCTCAAGGCAGCCTCAAGGTCCCTTCGAATACTTAGAAATGGCTTTCTTTTAACGATATTTTTTGGGAAAAATAAGATTTGAAATTTTTTGTGATTTTGGGGTGAAATTAAAAAAGCATCCCGCAATTTTTAAAAGAGCATCCTATAAAGGTCCTAAAAAGCATCCTCACGATCACTTTACTCATATACTAGCTAAAGGACAAGTTACCGGACCTTTTTTCGTGCACTTTTCGCGCGAAAAAGGTTTTGCCATGTTAATTTCGTATTTTATTTCGGCCGAAATCCATTTTCGCGAGAAATCGGTCGTCTTAAGAACTTAGCATAAGCTGCGTAAATAATGGGATATTAATGGGAACACCCTTAAACACTAGGATATCAATGGAAATACTAAGATATCAACTGGGGGATTAAATGGAATTCGAATGGGTATATGCTGGAATATTTTCACACAAATCGGTGGATTTTTAAATTTTCCCATAACTTTCAAACGGGTTGATCGATTTGGTTGAAAGGTATTCACAGAGAAGTCCCTAAAAAGTACTCTAATGTACCAAATTTGGGGGAAATCCGTCAATGTATGTGGCCAGAAGAGTTCTAACAGACAGACGGACGCACGAACAAACTTCCTAAAGTTATAACCGAGGCCGTTATAGAAACAGGTCGGCTTAGATTGCATAGTTTAATTTGTGAGTGGGACCATGTCCCAAAATCGGGCATGATAATCGCTTTGAAACCTCGGGATGATTTCCGGGTTTCTGAGTAAAATTTAATAGAAATTTGCGATTTATTTTTGGTTCACAATTTCTTATTAGTTGTTAAGACCAAAATTCCCGTAAACTGCCTTCAAGAATAATCACAAGGTTTCATAACAATTTTCAAGCCCGTTTTAGGGGCATGGTCCCACTCACAAATTAAACTGTGTATTCTGAGCCGACCTGTTTATATGCGGGCATCGGTTATAACTAATATAATACGTAATAAAAACAATATTACAAAGTTTATGATTATTATTATTTATTTATTTTTAATTAATTGAAGAAACTAAAGAAAGGTTGAAGGTGTTTGAATTCTATGCTTGAATTTATTTGCTTCAATATTTATACAAGTTTTTTCAAGTTTTATGACTGTAATGAATTGATGAACAAAGAATTTTTAAATAAATAAATAACCTAATACAGTAGGAATAATAGCATTTCCAGTTAGCATTAATAGCAACTAGAGCAAATTCGAACATTATTGTTTGCAAAATCAAGATCCAATGAGAAAGCGGGGAAAATTATTGTCCTTGCATTTAGCAGTCAAAACGTCAACATCGGCAGACACGGTAGACATTTGGAAAGTTATTTGTGTCAAAGTTTCGAAGGTATAAATTCACAATCGTTTTTTCTTTTAGGTGCAAGACCTCCATACTTTCGCATTGGATTTTATTTTGCACCCAAGAAAGCTTGAATTTACTTTAGTGCTTAAACTCCTAAATAAGGGTCCTAAGATAGAGATGACCCCTATATAGGATTCTAATTTTTATAATTTTAAAAATTTAATGGTTTGTTGTTCCAAGACGTTACAATGAGTATGGAAATTGCCATAATGGATAATTGAAATCAGCTATTTAAATTGGTTAAAAATAATTATTTTTACACTAAACATTTTTGTTCAAAAACAAATTTCTTGTTTTCGATTTGAAATTCTTCATTTTGGCTATCATTTGTTAGCAAAAGAACTTAAAGTATAAAAATAAATAACTATTTTCAATTCGCTTCGCAATTTCCATATGCAGTGTAACATCTTGGAACAACTGAATATTGAATAGAAAATTATAAAAATTAGAATATATCCCTATTTAGGGTTCTCAGGGACGCAATTCAGACGCAGGCTTAAGCTAAAATTAATATAAATTTTATCCCAATCGAATTCAGAGCGAATAAGATAAGCCAATTTTAATCCGATATTTAATCTACTTCTGAATTTGGTTTAACTGTGGTATTATCTCTATAATCTAACTGTAAAGTAACTGTAAAGTAACCCATAGTAACGCTTATCCAAAATTAAGCCAAAACGGGGTTTGTCGCTGAATTCGACGAGATAATCCACATTTAATCGCCTTAATCTTGGATTAGCTTAGCCAAAAAGATAATCCCATGCGCTGAATTGCGTCCCAGCTGTCTAGGTTCCCTAAATAGAAGTCCAAGCAAACTGCAGAGCCCCTAGATATGGGTCTGAAGAATGACTGGCTCTCTGAGTAATTCACATTGCAAGTTGAAGATAACCAAATCTTCAATTCAATACCACACGCATTTCCGCTCCTTCCATTGCTTTGAATTTTGCCGCTTACGTATTGTATTATAAAAGGAATTCTCAGGTAATGAACATTTTAGTTACTATCATTTGGGTGCCCGTTCGGTTTCCGGTACTTCAGTGTAGGATGCAGCGTTTCAATAAATGGTCGGTCGTAGCAGCTGGAATTAGCACATTTAATTACATATTTCATATGATGCTTCAAAGTAGCAATAAATCTTTCACGAGCAAATCCAAAGTCATCAAAAGCATAAAAAAGGATATCAATAATATACTATACTAGGATAATACTATCATTACGATTTCGGGATAATACCTAGTTTTAAGTAAAGATTTGATTTTAAAATAACATACTTTTCTTTTTACAAAATCAAGCGAAACAAAATAGATATTACGGTACAGCATTATATATTTTATAGTATTCATTTTTATATATTAAATTAATTATTATCCAATGGAGACGGACGGATCTTCACCCCACAGGTCATACCTTAAAAACCGAATAATTATTACATGCCAGCTAATTTTAATACTTGAATAATAAATGAGGCTGGCCAACGCCCTCACCAAGGTCCGCAATAGTTTCCAGAACGCTCAGACTTCTGGTCTAGCCGGGAACCTCTATCGGGATAATAAAGTCTCCGGTGAATATAGCTCCCATAGTCAAAAGCTGGCTTATCTCCTCTCACGTCTGTAGTAATAAGTTCGACCGTGTGAATCTCTGATCGAATGGACCCTTTCCACTTTCCTTTGCAACCTTTTCTTCCATTTTGCCTTATAATTAATGATTGGTGCTTCCCTTTGAATGGCACAATATTCAAAGCTTCCTTCCGAGGTAGGGTTGGTGAACCTTTGATGGTTCCATAATCATGCTCAGCCTCAGTCATTTCACCAGCTGAACACTCTGTCATCTGTATCTGCTTACTGCAAGATGAAAACTGGTGCTGTGGTTGGGATGAAAGTGCTGATCGTTGCGAAGTTTGGTTGGAACGTTGAGGAATAGGCGCTGGTATGGGCGGTGGGCTCCCAATAGGTCTCCCTTTATAAGTTAAACCACGATTCTGCTTTATTTGTGTGGGACTGGATGTACTTTCCGTTGAAGCTTCTTCTTTTAAATGAACTTCCTCATGATCCAGAACAGTATTTTTTTGAGGGCTGGAAACAATTCGAAGACTGCTACTTTGTAGTTCTTTTTTGTCGACGTTAGTCATTTTTGTATTACTACTTGTTTCTCTCACGAATCCCCCATGTCGCTTGGGGAGGTCGACAGTGTCAGCTCCGTGTGATTTAATGCTTACGACATTACGGCTTATCGATTCGGTACCACCATGCCTCAAAGATGATGATGAACGCATTTGTAATGACGGAACACTACTTTTTGGCTCGTTCTGGGAAGCACCACACGGTGAATTTTTGTCAGGTTCTTCATTTTCCATCTCAATGAAAACACTACTGGACGCGTCGTCATCATATTCATCTTTATAATTAAAGTCAATGGTTCCTTCGTCATCGTCATCGTCGTCATCTTCAATTTCTGGTTCATCTACGTTGCTAATGTGTTTGCTAAGGTTGGCGTGATTCTCCCAAAGTCTTCTACGTCCTCGAGGATTGTCTGAAGAATTTTGATCTTTTGTTTCCTGCCTTAGACTACCGTGATTACTTTCAGATCTGTGTGACCTATGAATTAGTGCCACAGAATCTGATGCAATGCTTCGTTTTGAAAATTTGGCAATTTCATTAATAATCCTGCTGGAGTCTTCGGGGATAATGGGTGCTTCAGAAACGGCAAAAGATTCAACACGAGAAACGCATTTTTTGTTACTTGAAGAAGACTTTGTCCCTTCTTTTGATTTGCTGGAATCAGTGCAATCCATCAAGCTTCTTTCTACAGGATGAGAACATCGTTTGTGTCGATTTTTGCTTGACTGTATCAAATCAGTAACATTTTCTTTCGTAGGTATTGTGTTCCTGTATGAACACTCATAATCTGTTATTCGATTGATGCTCTTTTTCGATCTCGTGTGATCTGTTACAACTAAGCAGCTATCTGCATCTTTCAACGGCATGGACAAGGCAGATGTACCAAAAGAATTTACTGTGGAGACACTGCCAGGAGAAAGTTGTATTTGAGTTTGTGTGCCTCTTTCTGGCCTGTGATGATGGTTGTAATGATCTGCATTTCGAGGTGGGAGCAAAGGAACCATCTCATGTCGCCGAGGCTCATTCGTTTTTGCATTATAGTCATTTTCCTTTGTTGGAGTGTCATCTTCGATGCTTTCACGCGACTCAATTTTATTTTTGAGCTCCTTTATTTCGAATTCTGTTAATTCCACAATAGAACTGTGGGACCCCCACAACTCAGAAACTGTATCAGTAATGGAAATGGATTCCAAGTCCCGCTGGGGTTGCATGTTGTATTGATGAAGATCGGAAGCATGGCCAGTTGTTGTTGTTGGGTGTTGGTCGCCTGCATTTGATGGACGTCTCCATATGAGGGATTTTGTTCGATTCAAGAATTTCTTTAGTGGACCAGCTTTTCCGTCGTCTTTGACGCTTCCGTCATAATAAGCTATAGTGCCATGGTATGGTCCTCTGGGACTACTACCAGCCCCATTATGAGCCGAGGAGCTTAGGTTATTTCTAGCCTCCTGGTCACTAGTGGAGAGGTTACCGGAGCTAAGGGATCGACGGCGAGTAGAAGTGGTGATTCGTACTGATTCAGACATGTGATAACGGTCCATAAGCCACCTAGTTCCTTGCTTTAGCACCCCACTTTCATTTTTAATTATATCGCCAGGACAAGGGCAAGGGTAATATTGTAACGGAAAAAAATATAAATATTTGCAAATTAAAAAAACGATCAAACGACAAAAACTAAACGGGTTAACTAGAAGGTTAGCATTGATAGCAACCACCTCCCCCTGCATTTTAGGAATAGTACCTGCTTGATAGTTGTGGTTCCTCGTCAGAGTAGTCTATCTCGGGTTGAGGCGGAGGGGGAACTTGCGTTCCATGAATGTCATTGCTGAAGCCACTGTCATTACTGCTGTGAAGTGAGTCGTTGGTGCATCCAGTTGGTATCATCAAACTAGACTTTGTTGCAGCAATAACTCTCTTGCAATTTCCCTTTTTTTCTACATTTCTCTGTGCTATATTATGTTATAAAATAATACTTTCACCAAAACCATACGACATTTGATATTGACAAATCAGTCATTAATTTGCTGTCAACGTACGAGCAGATATGGGTACAGGTGGAGGCATCGGTGGTGGAACAGTGGAAGGTGTGGCTTTTACATCTGTTAACATCAATGCATTTTGTTCCACTTCTGTATACGCCACGGGAAACCAACCCATTTTTTGTGTTCTCATATTTTCTCCAAATTGCCAGCCTCTATTGCGTTCCCCTGAATTATTTTAAAACGAAAGTTGTAATGGTTTTATCAATTATTACCATTATTATTTACCATTGAGACAATCACGCTTTTTGGTAAATGTCTTAAAATTAATGATTGAATTTGCTGAGGCTGACACTAGATAATTCACGCTAATTAAAGCTGATTAACGCTTAAAACTGGCTATAGAGCAGTGGAAATTAAATTAATTTTTTACATGCAACTTCATGTTAAAATATAGGTAAAAGCCAGCGTTTGTATGATAAAAACACTCAGCAATGGGTAGGTTATTTTGAGGAAGAAAATGGAATTAGGCATGCGGCAAAATATTTTGTCCGGGAAGGAAATTCTTAGTAAGACAATGTAATATACGGTTGGATTGCAGATAGGGGTACCCACTAAATTTTCTAAGTTTTTTTTGTCAATGGACCAAAAATATTTTGCATTTCTGTACGTTTCAGAACATCCTGACAAGGGAGCGTTTTCAACTGAAGTCTACGTTAAGACAAACCAAATGTCAATTCTTGGGTAATTTTATGCGCTGAAAACGAATCCGAAATCAGTTTGCTGTAAACCTAAACTTTTGAATTTACATAATATTTAAATGGGACAATATAAAAGCGCTATGGGCTACACTTCTGATCCGCAGACGGTAATTTTGGGGATTTCATGTACTATTTTTGTAAAGTATTTTATTTTAACACTACTTTGAGTATAAAAATTAAGTTTAAAGTAGCTTTGTCCGAAACTTAAATCTCAACTTCGTTGACGAAGGCATTTTGCCATATCAACTACCGCTTTTATAAATTCAAAAGTTAAGTTTTACAGCAAACTGATTTCAGAATCGTTTTCAGTGTATAAAATTACCAAAGAATTGACATTTGATTTGTCTTAACGTAGATTTCAGTTGAAAACGTTCCCTTGTGAGTCCAAAAAACACAATTTTCAAAAATCGAAAATTTCAAAAAATTTCCAGTCCAAATTTGGACTTCGAATGTTCTTGGTTAGGTTAGAAGTTGGTTAACACGCGTAGCCATGCTGCATGACGTTCTGAAGTGACCGGTTCAGTTAGGGTGTTGGTTAACGCGTAAGGTTAGAGCAGTACTTTTTTTTTTAAATTTTCGATTTTTGAAAATTGAGGTTTTTATAGTCTGCATGATGAGATTCGGCCAGAAATGCAATAAAAAAATTTTGGTCCAAAACAATAAGTGGGTACATCTATGTGCAATCCAACCTAATATTCTGTACTATTTCCTCATACCATATACCCTCAAAGTTTCTTTGTTAACACCCCCGAACAAAAATATTTTCCCCCATTGCCCCATGTCTAAATCCTTTTACTTCAAATGATCTAACCCATTGCTGGGTTACTTAGTTTTGATATAATACGAACACCGCTTTACTAGGTAAGCCAAGGAAAACTGCCTTATTTATTGCATAATAAAGTCGCAAATCCGCAAAATTTGCATTATCGGCAAAAACCATAATATGACTTTCTTAACCCAAAACTACGACCGAGAAAAAGTTAGTTTGGGTGTGATTTTGTAATGCATTTTGTACGACAGAAATCTCGAATTCAAAATTCGCTTGGATCCGTCTAAAACAGTGCTTTTAAACTCTATGGAAAGGCTCGTTAGCATTCACGTCACGTCACTTGCTTCCAGTTATATGACAACGTAATATGAACTCACTATTTTTTATCCAAAGAAATTTTGAATTCAGGATTTATACCATACAAACTGCATTACGAAATCACGTTCAAACTGACCTTTTTTCCCAGTGAGTTAAGAGATGCATATGTACATTTTGTATGGGTTACTTAACAACACATGCAAAATGTACATGCATCCTACGAACGTAGGATATAGAAACGTCTCACACCTGAAAAGCTTTGATGAGGCATAACTGGTCGAAGACTTCGTCCTACGCATTCGGGTCTTTATAATAATCTGCGACCGAGGTCGCAAGGATGTGTGCTTTAATTTGAAAATCGAAATCGGAGCACTAATTTCGGTGCTAGAGCCATTTTAGTGTCGGGCATAAGGAATGCATGGGAACTAAACTTATATATGTTATATATATATATCTCTATATGTAATATATATACTATAGACTTATATATATATATATATATAAATAAAATCCTTAGCGACAAAATATGAATTGGTGTCGGTGGCCCTACTGACTTCGTTGTTTAAGTCGGGTGGTCACATTGTACATCATTTGAATCACAAAGAGTTGGTGTTTCATAATATTTCATTATCTTAATACTAATACGTTTGATGTTAAATACACAGCCGCATGAAAATGGAAATTTTTGTAAAACAGGCACACTCCAATCCAAATGATACTAATGTAACTTTTGAAAGATTAAAATAAGAAACGGAACACGTTCCATAAATGCCCAGTGAGTTAGTGTGGCCTTCAAAGAACTAAATAAAATTAATTGCCCTTTAAAGTTAAAAATAAATAAAGTTGATGTGAGTGGTGGCTCCTTCACACTCACTGGGGCGCGCAGTTAATTAGTGTTGCATGAACGTGCTTTAGAGCATCCGTCTTGAGGTTTTAAAGATTTGAGGTGAAAATTTCATTTGTAATATTGTATTTTATGAATAAATATACGCGCCCCCAGTGAGTGTGAAGGAGCCACCACTCACATCAACTTTATTTATTTTTAACTTTAAAGGGCAATTAATTTTATTTAGTTCTTTGAAGGCCACACTAACTCACTGGGCATTTATGGAACGTGTTCCGTTTCTTATCTATATCGTATTTTGAGCCCATTTCAATCCAACAATGGCATTTTATGATTTCTGTTGATTCATGAGACAAAGTATTATTATTAATATTATTTTGACACAATAAGACAAGGCAGGTTGTCTAGGCTTATCTTGCAAGTACAAGTCTAGGCTTGGTATAAGTACCAGCGTTCGAATTATAGATGCACTAACCCAGCAATATATGGGATTTAGGCAAACTTTTATGTCCGTTTAATATGTGGTACTTTAAAGTTTAAAGTTTAAGCTTCTAATCAAAATAAATTGAAGTGTATCGTATGACACAGTATAGTATGATATAAAAACAAAAGAAGGTAGCTCAGCAGTTTCCACAACCTTCATCAAGCCAAGTTGCTAAAGACAAAAAGGTTTCAAATTGAAATTCCTAAAGGTTCATTACTACATCTTGAATTTTTCGGGTTTATTTTTAAGTAAATGTACCTCGAGTGTGAGTTCCCTCGATTCATAAAATAATATTATTATTTGTTAAAAACCATTTACCGATCAAAGCAATCATGTCTCCTTCCATAAAGCAGAGCTGATTGTCTCCGTTAGATAGGTAAGCAAACAATGCTTTTGCATATCCTCCATGAGCTGCTGGATCGCTGCTGTTTCCACCATTATTGCCAGTACTAGTTAAAGCCATGGATTTAGGTTGAAAGTTCTCCTGTGTCACTACCGGACATGAGTCGCAATTTTCATGCTGGTTTCCGCTTCGACTGATCTGAGTACCCATCAAATGCATTGTAGTTGTGCCGTAAATAGCACTTGCGCTGTTACGCACATTACTCATTCCCAAACTGGTATCAGACTTGGCCCTACTTAAGGATCCAGCAGAAGTTATAGGCAAGTCCTGATGGTAGTGGTGCGGATGCTGTTGAATGTTGTTGTGGTGCTGATTATGAGCACCAAGGCCATCACGTGAGGAGGAGGATGTTAAATGATTTAAACCCGATGTGGAGTTCTGAATATTAAGCATTTCATCCGCTTCCATTGATTTCGTTTTTCGGAGTTGAGAGGAAATTGAAGCAGTGTCATCCAGTGGTCGTCGTGGACTACAGTAGATGCACTCTTCTTCTCCCTGTTGCTATAAAGTTTGAAGTTTTAAAGTGAGATAGGTGTTCAGTTACCTTACCAAGATACCAAACTTTTCTTCTCGGTAAGTTGGTATATGTAAAACATACCGATTTTCCATGATTAAAATTTGTTTAGAAATAACTACCAACTTACCGAGATTGAAATACGATAAAAGCTAGGTATTAGATTCACATGTACCCTTTATGGAACTTCACAGAAGTTCAATTTTCCAGTCACCTTACCGAGATGCAAAGATATCAAGATTTTCTTCTCAGTAATTTTGTCTGCAAAAACCAATTTACCATACTATCGATTCAAAGTTAGAAACCTTTAAACCAAACTTCCGAGACACAGATTAGTTTCAAAATGCAAAACACATTCCACATCTTCGTCTACCGAGATGTTAATTGCAAAATACAAAATCTTTTCTTATCTTTGTCTACCGAGATCTCACAGATTTCATGTATCTTAACTTAGCTTGTCAATAGTTCAGTTTCAATTTTGCAACAAACAACATGGCTTGGAAGACTCCGACACATAATAGTACTAAAAAGGCCTTTGTCCCCGAAGCATCATCAAATAGCAATGACATTCGAACATTTCCGAAACTGGTACAATGGTCAATTTACAATGAAAACCTTTGGATCTCGGTAAGGTGACGACTGGAAGTCAGTGCCCAGACCCTAAAATTAGGGCTGGGTACCTCAAATTTAGGGTTAAAATTCAGTTTTAAGAACTTAAGAGTGTTTATGAATTTTTGACAGTGTAAATTTTTTCTGCTGATTTTCAAAGTTTGAAAATCTATTTTTGAACAGCTTCTTGACCCAAAATTTAGGGTAAAAACGTACTTAATCCGATCTCGTCCAATGAATTGATTTCATCTTGTTTACCTGAAATTTCTTCATAAAATCAGTATGCATTGATTCCGGCAACGATTCCCTACTTTTGGCAACTTTCATCCAATTGTCTAGCCTTTGAGCTAAGGATGAGCTCCCTTTGGAATAGAATGCCAGATAGTGCTTTGCCAAAGACACTTGACGTTCCAGAACAAATCCGTACCGACGGCGCTCCTGTACTAAAGCCTCGCGCAAAGCTTCCTCACAAAATGCTTCCAGTTTTGATTTTTCTTCTTCCATAGATTGCATTATCTAACGAGGAAATATACGACCAACGTCCTTGTATATAGACAAAAAATGGTTTTTATGCGTGCAGATAGCAATAAAAATCAATCATGCTTACTCGAATCTCTTTATCCAGTGTTGTAGATTTTTTTGACTTCTTCCGAACCTTTTTGGCGTTGGATACTGCTTTGTTATAACTTTCAACACGATGTTTGTGGGAAGACAGAAACTTTTTCTGTTCATTCTGGATCACTTTCACATCTTTTTCCAAATTGCTCTCCAAAGGCACAAGTAGGTCAACATAGAAGGCTTTTAGCTGCAATGAAATGATGCTGTCATCAAGGATATTTAACACTCTCTAGATAATAAACCCGATTTATTGTGAAAGAAAGGTGCTATGATACATGCCCCAGCTTGCAACTTCACAAGTGTGAAAAGAATCGGGTGTATTATCTCAAGATTGTATTTAATATCGTTGGCTGTGATTCGTAAAAACTATGAATAAATTTGAAAACAGAAGTAAACAACTGGGACCTGGTGCAAATTTAAATTTTGTGGTTAAGAAGTGGTCAGAGAATACGCTGGGTCGCTCTAAACCTTTATAGTAGTATAAATGATCTACATTTATCAGTAGCTTCATTTTGATGTCTCACACTCCACATTTGGATCTTTAACGTTTATATGTAGGTGCTCAGTGCTTTGAATCGCAAAACGTGGCATACTGTTGCGGCTGGCGTAAACGTTTACCGCTCAGATTGTTGATTTAAATATTACATGCAACTATTTTTTGTGTATAAAGAGCTTTAGCTACATTTTAAAGATCAGCACTTTGTCTGTTGTCTGTCTATATCTTTCAACGTTTTATTAAGAATCTGTAGCTACGGATTGAGATTAACTTGAGGTCGCTTGTTGCATATTAAGTAAGTCGATAGGCCTTCTTCTGACAATTTGCTTATTTTGCCGAATGCATAATTTTATATTTTATAATAATTGTCGGGAACGATCATGCCTAAAATTGTCTACATAACTGCATACTTTGCTGGTAAAACATCTGTTGACTTGGTAACTGAATGAGCAAAATGAAATTTCACAGATGTGTTGATTGTATAAGCCAATAAACATGCCCTGGACTTGATTAAATATACGCGGTTTGATTATATCAGCTCACCCAATCAGGAGCCAGAAGGCTTTAAACGGTTTTTATACAATATGCGTTGCTTATTAACCGGCACCCTTTGCAGAAGGGGGTAGGTTCTTATATTCACAGATGGTGTATGTCCGTCTGTCAGTCCGTGAGCACGATAGCGGCGACACGGTTGAGAAATTCCGAAAATTATTTTTGGTAAACGATACCTTAGGTCAAGACCTTCCCTGGGAAGCGAGATGGGTCTTATCGGTTATTTAATATTTATTTAATAATATAAAATCCAGGTCAAAGATAAGATCAAATATGTGTAGTAGCAAAGTATAAAGTGTGATACATCAAAATGGTTCTATTTGTTGAGATGAACTCAGTCATGATGTTTTAAAAATTCTCCGATGACCCCAGCGTGAACCACGAACGTTTAAATGTCGAAATTTCTTAATTTTCGAGATAGCAGGAGAATCATTCAAAATTTTCAAATTCTTTCTTCTCCACTCAACAATTTGAGGAAATACCTTCAAATGTCAAAATGTCTCAGTGTCTTAATTTTTAATTATTCAAACATTTCAAATTTAAGTTAAATTGCATAAGGGTGTCGGTTCTTTACGCCTGTTGTCGGGTTTATTTTAATCAGCACATATGAATGCTGTATATACATTGCTGTAATTGAGTTACCCAATATTCATTACATTGGGCAATGAAAATCTCTTTTTCCGTACAGAACAGTAAACTACACATAGCATCCCAACACACAACCCCAAATAAAAAGCATTTTTCAATATCCAGATTTGACGTTTGCAAGCATGTATGAGTTTGACTATGGCTACATGATTACACAAAGATTTCTAAAATTCGATTTTGGCAAATCTGGGGCAACGAAAAAAAATGACACTTCCTCTCGAAAGGCTTATCTGAGCGTTACCCTTAGCCTATAACAGTACGCCAGCAATCTCATTGACAACGAAATCATTCCAACTTTACCTATCCTGGGTCATGCTGGGGTCATCATGGACCTTTTAAAATAGAATTGCTGAATTTGTGTCAGCAAATACAGTCATTTTGATGTATCATAACTTATACTTTGTTATTCAAAATCCTTAACCTTTGACCTGGTTATCGATAACCGATAACCACCATCTCGCTTCCCAAGCAAGGTCTTGACCTATGATGTCGTTTAGCAAAAAAATATCTTCAACTGTGTGGCCGCCAACTTTCACCGACAGACAGACAGACACCATCAGTAAAAATAGAAACCAACCCCCTTGGATGCCGGTTAATAAGTGATACTTTTTTTAAAATAATTTTTAATGTGATAAATAATTTATTTATTTAAAATAGACCTGTAACTAATGAATATTTTCCATTGAGTGTAACCACAAAAAGATTACAAAAATACTCATGGATGGCCTAAAGCCGTAATGAAATTAACTCAAAACGGTCTCCATGACTTCCGGTGAAAGTGCCTTAGAAACATTCACTTTTGGCTATAAAATTACGTAGGACATGATATTGAACTAATAGCTTCAGAATACGACCAAATTCTTCCTTTCTTACATGAGTGATCATTTTTACCAGGTCCCGAAAATATCCAACTATTAGAGACTAGGTGAAACTTTTGAAATCATCAGTCATATTTGAAAAATGCATTCAATTTTATACGTGCAATCTTTATGCTTTACCGTTGACAACTGCTGCGTGTGTATCTCCTTAAAGACGTCCACAATCTGCATCATTGATGATCCTGTAACATAAAATAAATCCAGAATTGAAGTTTTTGGATATAAGCGTGGTTGAAGTAGAGTAGCGGTTGCACGTTATAGAAGATACTGAAAAAGAACAACCATGGAAAACCATTTTTTGACGAATATACGAGGTGCATATACACATCCTATAATTTTCCAAATTTTCAAAGTACTGCCCTTTGTCCATTTTTCATCCCTTGTTAGGTGGACAGTACGAAATGGACGAAACGGACAAAAGTGGATAAAATGGACGAAATGGACAGTATCACGTGCAATAAACCATACGTGTAAGTGATACACAAGCAATGCAGTATGCAGTTGATTTTGAATGGTATACTATGACAGGGTATACTCTCTACACGGTATACTCTCTACACCACAGTGTTTCGAATGCTGTCAATTATGATCGAAATTATTTTTTGTCCACTTTTTCATACGAAGTAAATTCGGGGTTTTTGAAATGTGAGCTTGAAGACCATGTTAAACTGCGCTAGAAAAAAAATACTGAAAAATTCTAAAGCCAAAATTGTTGTAGATTTGAATTAAAAACTACCAAAAATGTGTGTTTTTCTTAATTTTTTGCAATTTTCTAATACTATCTGGTCCGATAACCTTTCGTCACCATATACATAAGAAAGTGCAAGCTTTCTTCTCTAGGATAGCGTTGGAACCAAAACGTTATCGGTCCAGATAAGGCATGTAATTAATTAATGAAGATGACAATATCCCGATCATCGGCAATCAGGGATGGGTAAATAAATTAAATTCGACGACAGTGCCGTTTGCGTATATCACACTAGGCTGAAAACGAATTAAAGTATAAAATTGAAGAACCACAACCCATTATTCAAAATTCATTTACATTTTTTTAAATTCTAGTTTTTGGTAAATTATCGATCCGTACGGCGAAAAAACCTTGGTGATGTGACGGGCTTTCCAATAAGTTCAAACTGATTTTTCGTGTAATCTTTGTGCCTTTCATAAAATTTGTACGCACAAGATGTGCTATTATTTTTTAACCTCGTTTGTGTTTACCAGATGAATGCGCAACCGCTACTCCACGCTGACCGAGATTGTATAGATTACTTTGAATCATACTTCACCTTGAAAGGAACACACGTAACTATGATTAACGGCACATAAGCTTACCAATATCCCCAGCTGTCCCCGCGGAGCTCTGCTGTGCCTGTTTGGATACCTTGACCAGTGCATCTAGATACAATGAACAAGCTGCAGACGCGCCTACAAAATAAAAATTGCACAAGTTAAAACTTAGCGCATGGAAAAACATTTTTAACAACATCTTGGTCACTTCAAGTTGTTACCGTTGTTGTCATCGTTGTGTAAAAATAAGAACCTACACTCAGGCAGTCCTCAGGCCCAGCTGTCGAAGACCCCTAATTAGAGGCCTGAGCACTGACTGACACTAGAATTAATTGTGCAGAGCAGTCAGACAATGGAGCCAGTTGTCACGAAGCTAATTCTAATGTATTTACTTATAACTAGCCACTTGTTGCTAGTTCATACTTTGTCTTGTCTGTCCGTTAGGTTCAGAGACACGATAACTGGAGGACAGTTTGACTTTTTAAATTGTGGGTTAGATTGCAGATAGGGGGACCCCACTAATTTTTTTTTTAAATTATTGCAGATCTGGATGAGTCTAACCAAGCGATAGCTTAAGTTAAACAAACCAAGAATCGACTTCGAATATTGGCAAAATCGGAGTGACCCACCCAGAGGTCGACATTTTCCTGTTTAAAGCTTAAAACATACCGTGTAGTATATCTTTTGACAACTAATCATTAGAGAAGACTAAATTTTATGCGAGCGCATTTCTCCGACGTGACGACTCCAACGTAACCTATAAGCGTTTAAAGGTCAAAATTTCTCAATAGCAGGCGTCGAAAATTTTGGAAATCTTTTTGAGCCGATGGCTCCTTGAATGCATAGCTGGTGAAGAGTTGAAAAACGATTGAAATTAATCAACACGTCAACAGACCACGGTCAGAAATTTTGGATTGACATTAATTCCCAATTTAATTTCAACGCGCTGGCGAGTGCAGACTGCATATATTTGTTACCGTTACTGATGAAAGCAATAGGTGTTGCTATAGGCTATAGTTAAGTATCATGATTGAAAACTTTTAGAAATCATACTGAAATCTCACCATGCAAAGACTTGAGGTATGCTTTACCGGCGGCTATCATCTGTTTGGAAGCAGGATTGAAATTATCCGTGATGTTCTGGAAAGAAAAAATACAATTTATAGTACACCATGTATATATTATTTTAACATTACCTATAAGCATACATATTGCATGCACGGTTGTCAATCTTTATTAATAACCAGCAATTTTTTACTAGTGTATACATTTGTCATTTCTGACCGTCGTTCAGATCGGGAACAACAATTAGATAACGCTTTGCCTTTATATTTTTCTGTTTTCGCCAATCGATAGCTTAGGTAAAATGAGGAATCAAAATCAATTTTGGACCAAATCGGAGTTATCCCTGGGGGGATACTCCCTCATTTTTTCAAGCTTAAGGTATACCGTGTAGCATATCATTAGACAGCTAATCACAAGATAAGATCAACGGCACTATGCGCGCTTGTCTCCGATGTGACCTTTAGTGTCAAGTGACATCCGGTTTATTTCTTAGCCCTAAGTTGCTAGTTCATTACACTCCTGTGTTACCAGGTTTATTGATATAATGACTGACTAGGTAGCTGAATTTCCAATTCAGCTTAGTTATGTCACACCTCATCATCGTAATGAAGTGCCTCATCATTACGAATAATCACGTCTCATTTCAGCATGATGAATTTGCTTCTAATTCATATTATAAGTGTTCTTTGGTGACAACTCTTTATGTGACTTGATTCATCTCTTTGGTTACGGTTGTATCATTCCGAGTCTTATGGAAATTAGAGAGTGGACACTCTCCAGACGGCGATAGTTTCTTTGAAGCAATTCAATTTTACTATTGACCGAGAAAAATTTCCTGTGCAAGGTTTTGAATCGTAGTTTGGTATTAATTCATAGTTTTTTTAATGGGGAAGGGGGGGACTTTTCCGTGAACGCTTCCAAAATGCTACTCTTACAGCGTTCCTTCTCAGATGACACCAGCCAGATATGTTTGTAGGATTTTACATCGAACTCAATTAACTACTTTTTCGAGGTTCTTGCACTTTAGATGTTAAATAGAAGCTTACACTTCCAAAGTTCTAGACTCTCAATCTCAATGTATACCTATCAACATATTTCTAGAAATGTCCCTAAGCTTATGAATTGCATAATTAATTAACAATACATTAAATAGCGAAAGCTGCTCTTCAAGATGTATTCGATTTCGATTTTTTAATTTCGTGAATGTATGGCATAGCTTATCGAACAATCGGCCATGAAAGCTTGATTCCCTTTTGTAACCGCATGCTCATTTTAGCAAACTGTAGCCTCATTGCAAAACCAGTTTCACGTAAATGAAGATAATGGTAATAATACTTTTACGTCCATTTTCATACACTTGCAATTTTTGTTTACAACGCAGTGTACTAATACAACATACCTACAGCTTATAATGGATAAGAGTGATAGCTTTACGCAAGTCAAGTTCATGCAAATTGAAAAGCAAGTTGAGAAAACTCTTGAGCGAGACAGGTGCAGGTGTTGATAAACCATATGTATGACTGCTAAATTTTATGCTACAAACAATATAAGAAACCGGAAGAGTTTCTCTTTTTACTAACAGGTACACACATTTTATGAGATTGAGTTTTCTGTAGATTTGTCGAGTGTAAGATCTTACTTCGAATCGTAAGTTTTTTTCCGTAAAGTTTGAGAAGTCGGGTTTGAATTGAGGACATAATGTAGTCGGTTGGGACTTAAAAACTTAAATCTTTAGTTAAAATCTAAAAGTTTGTTGCACGTCGTTTTTACTGGCACAGCTGAATAGTAGTTTTCAGCAAGTAAGGGCTTTTGAAATTTGGTAATAGGTCTGCTCCTAAACTTTTCAAAAGTACGACAGAATTTGTACAGTGAGATTACATGTAACAAAATTATCACAGAACAAGGAATTCATTACAACAAAAAATCATAATTGCTCTCAATCAATCATGCTAAATAACTAAAACATCAACACTGGACAAACCAACGGGCCATCACTGACGGTGATGCAGCGCCTTCAGTGTTGCATTCCAGGCCAGAGGGGTTTAAAAACATTTTGCAAATACAACATTAACAATTTAATTGGAAAAGTTTTATGTTTAACATGAACTATTGAATCTTGTTAATACGGACATTAATATACAGGCAAGTATGAGTTTAAAAAATATCAGTTCATTTGACCTTTCTTTAAAATCATGTCGGCTCATTTGGCCTTATCATTAACACATATTGGGTCAATTGGCCAAAACAAAAACTCATTTCCACTTTAGTTTAACATAAAGCATATT
The DNA here is from genome assembly GCA_964034955.1 of Orchesella flavescens. Lineage (NCBI taxonomy): Eukaryota > Metazoa > Arthropoda > Collembola > Entomobryomorpha > Orchesellidae > Orchesella > Orchesella flavescens. The sequence continues at coordinate 21,399,201 of OZ035954.1, forward strand.
GTCTCGTGTGCTCCTTAAACCCATATAGGTTAACTTCATCTTCATTTAAACACAAGTCCGCTCATCAAAATTAATACTGCTCATTAAAATAATTAGCAATTGACACCGTATAGTTGAATAACAAAAAACAACTTCAATTAATTAAGTTTGAACTACTGTTTTTGAACATTAACAGCGCGTTTAAATGTTCGTTAATAATGTTCATTCACTTCAATTGGTCTACGTCGCTAAGTCGCCTTATTTAAGACATTACTTAAACTTCAGCGTAGCACGCGCAGATTTGCTTTCGTTTGTTAAGCTACTTTTTAAATAAAAAGTGCTTTTACCTGAGAGGTCAATTTGATTTCAACCATATCAGCATGAGCACCTCAGCGTCCTCAACATACATACATACATACATACATAAGGAAATTAGAATTCTAAAATTCCTCTTACAACATGAAGTACATTTTTGAAAACTGCTCGTGTTAAGAGCAAGCAACCTTTTAGACTAGTACTGCCTCTGACCAAATAATTTTGCTTGTAGAAAAAATAATTTTGGGTTATTGTCATATGGATATACCTGCCTATAATACATATTATATATAATATGTATATACATACGTTCATACATATTAGGAAAGGGAAACTAAATTGAATGTAAGCAAATGGACTTCCCATTTTCCAGAATTCTCAATATCTGATGCATCAATTCTTGGGTACCCACAGTATACATGGGCTTACATTATTAATGTGACGGTAGGGGCAGACACTTCCGGTATAGCTCGAAGGCTAATCCGGCTAATAGCCACAAATAACCTATTTTCTTGTGACCTTGTGACTATACCAGTTGTCCGATAACTTGTGTGACAATGCCAAGAACCTTATACTAACACAAATGAGTTGTTTTCTCCAATAACATTAAAGACACTATCCAGACAAGACATAAACATGCAAAATTTGTCTCTCAAACGATCATGCGATCACGGATCACGGGGAGGAGACTCTATATAGATGCAGACAACATGTATATTAAGTAATAAGAGAATGCGTTATTGCAGTTGCCACTTCCGGATTAACATTCGAGTACTGCGTTCTCGGTTGGTTGTTTAAGTTAAGGGTATGCAAATAATTATTAGTCAAACATCTTAAACTCACAGCACGCTTCGTACATCGTAAGTTTGCATCGCCATAAGGTATAAGCAGCATCGTATATGTACGATACGAACTTAACAGACTTACGAAGCGTCTCGTGAGTTTATTGAAATTACTACCTTGTAAACTCCGTCGATCACCTTCGTGATCTCATTTACATCCATCGATTCCATTTTCCAAAAATTTTAGTAAATCTGAAATTCTAGTTCTCTTGTTTGTAGCACTGTTGTTGTATGCTGCTGTTGCTGCTAGTTTTAATTTTAACACTGCATTGTTAACTACAAAAGTTTTTCAACTACGATAGTCCAATAACTTTTAAAGTAAGACAATGTGGAACAGTTATTTTGAGGGCTTCACTCAATCAAGTCTTTAGAACTATACATCAACTTATTGAGATATATAAGGGCTGTATTGGAATAAAGAACAGAAACCTTACAAACATTGAACATTGGCAAAGTAAAATAGCTTATGCACGTGATTATTCAATGTATATATCTAGTATATATTTATAATCCTCAAAAGAGCAGGTGACAATGCAATATGGATAGTAGTTTAAAACTAAAGGAGAATGACGCACACAATCACTAAGCTGGCTTCTTCCCTTCACTTCTATCACAAAACATCATGGGCAGTACAGACATGAGAACTTATTGGAATTGTCAAATGTTCTTTAGACGAACGTTCCCTGTTTAAATAGTCTTTAAAATTTACAGTAGAATTTTTTTTAAATTTAAAAGAATTTTAGAAGAACTCTGATTAATTCTGATTGTTTTTGCAAGACAAATCGCGATTGTAAGATAAGATGATAAAACGCCTTACTGACCAGTGTTATTTTTACGGATTAATGAACAAGATGGCACTAAATGAAATCCTATATTCTCATACAAGGCGCCCATTGAACCAAAGTATATGATAAAACGAAAAATTCATATAGTTCTACAAAGATTTCGTGTGGTCTGTTTAGAGCGGAGGGCAGACAATAAGTGAATTAGGTACTGATAACTTGTTCTTGCAAAGGTAGAGGAACAACTCTACGTCAACACATTGTGTATTTTATGAAACCAAGACCAAGTCAAGGAAAAAGTAAGAGCGCAAAGAAGCAAATCTTGTCGTTGCCTCAAAAAATGTCTAAAGTAAAAGTTTCATTGAGAAGGAAGAACTACAATGAGTATTTATTTGGCCGACGCGTGTATAATCTCTGATAGTGGTGGCAAGACAAGTTTCAAAGACTTGTTTTTCGCTTATGCTACTATGCCAAAAGGAATCCCAAAGGACAACTCGTAATGATTAGTATCGAATTGCATTTTGTAAAATTATATCTAATATACATAAGGGGTGTATCTTTACCAGTATCATTAGTTACTGCAGGTAATAGTACATACTCAATTCATGTATGTATTCTTATTCTTCGTTTTCTCTCTATATGTTATGTTCTGCATTGTCATTAATATAACAATAAAGGGGCATAGCATTATGTTGGGTATTCTTGACGTTACATAGGTTTCATTTTTTTTGTCGCTTGAAAGGCTTCTCTTCTCTAATAGAAAGAAATCCGTACCTTCTCTTTTTATTACTCACGTTCATTGGGCTACAACAATTTCCATACTACACTAATCGTAAGAGTCGTCCAATGCTATGTTTATAGTATTCAAATTGTTGGCAAACAATACGCACCTCTTGTGCCAATGCTTTAGAGTGAGAGCCTTAATGTGGAAACGCCTGATTTTAGTTTAAAGTCTTTATGCCATCTATCACCAAACAAATCGCTTTAGGACATTTTTTGCCTTTGTTCCAGAAATGCCAAAAATAGTCTGATTTAAAAAAAAATAAACCTGTGGTAACACAGGTGTGTAACGAACTAGAAATTTCGGGTTTGTTAAAGAAAACTTATGACATTTGACCCTAATGATAACATTCAAGATAAGCTCTCGTATCATGTATGATCTTCTTGTTTGATTAGCTGTCGAATGATATGCTACCTTACGCTTGAACAAATGAGAGGGTATGACGTTTCCCCACGGAGGGGTAACTTCGATTTGGTCGAAAATTCAGCTTGATTCCTTGTTTAATCTAAGCTATTGATTGACGAAAACAGAATTAAAAAAGTCAAAGCGTTCTCGAGTTATGTCCCCGAACGGAACGCCGGACAGACATGGCAAATCTATAAACTAGCAGTAAATTGCTAGTTAATAAACATTTTTCCAAGACGCAGACGGTTGGTCAATTTAGTTTATAAATGAGTTCATCTTCAAGTGCGTATTACAAAATCCGTGCATCAAGTTTACAAGAGTGCAACACCTGGAGTTTTCTTAAGTATTTTCTAATTTAAGTTAGTAATGAACGCGTGTGTGCAAATGCATTTTTCACTATTGGAAGTTATTCCAGACATCTATCTCCAAACTTTCATATGTCCGTACTGTCCATGTCTCATGTCAATTTCATGTGGCCACATGAACCTTTAATTTTTTGATGGCACATGACATGACATTCTATACTTTCAAGTTCAACAGGTAATTCATTCAACTGATCAAAATTTTTAAAACTTAGATGTGATGTCCGAATATCAAATGTGCTTTTCAGCCTTGAAATCATCAAATCTTCAGTAAAATTCTTATACAGAAACAATAGTACTGTGCCTGTTCATAAATATTTCCATTTATTTCAATCTTTCCAATCATGTGTAACAGTGTACCTTTTTTGTATTTTGTGTCTGATGTTAAAGCAGTCGACAAATGAAAAATATGGGATTACTTTATACCAGTCGATGATGATTTTATTACTGCAAATTGGTTGAGTTGTTTACAACGAAATCGAGGTCAAAGTTGCCCACTTTATGGAAAATATTACGTCAATTTTTTCCTTGACTTAAACTCTTATGTATGCCTTATGATCTAAATTAATTATTTATGCGAATAAATTTTATAAATATATTTAATTAACAGTTCCAAAATTTTAACAGTCAATTGTGTATTTTTGAAATTTACTAGTCATATGTATTTGAAATCGTATCCGGATGTCTCTTCTAATCATTTTCTTCTAACGAAATTTTCATCTAATACACTTACTTCTAACAGCAAACACTTCTAAAGGACATTTTATTCTAAAACATTTTCTTCTAAAATGAAAATTCATCGATTTATGCATAATTTCATGCAATGATGTAAAATAAAAGATGCATATACACAAATTCATATTCATAGTACATGAAATGCATATCGACGGTGTGCTTTTAAAATGATTTATCTATTTCGTTGTCGGTTGGGTTTTCGTATTTACCACTAATGCTAAATCCCAACCGACAAAAAATGAGATAAATCCTTTTAAAAGCACACCGTCGATATCACAAACTATCCAAAACTCAAACCTTGCAATGGCCTTTTCATGCTGCTCAAATCTCTTGCTTAATTACCACACAGATTTGGGTAATTGATTTTTTTTTGTAGATTTTGAAATTTGAATCTTTCAAAATCATAAACATGCCCTATTATTAAAAAGCAATTTATTGCTTGTTTATAGCTTTGTCATTTCTGTCCGTCGTTCCGTCGGTCCGTTCGGGGGAACAACAACTCGAGAACGCTTTGACTTTTTTGAATTCTGTTTTCACTAATCGATAGCTTAGGGAAAATGAGGAATCAAGTTCAATTTTGGGCCAAATCGGAGTTACCCCTGGGGGGAAAGGTCATAATACCCCCGCATATTTTATAGCGTAAGGTGTACCGTGTAGCATATCATTCGAAAGCTAATCACGAGAGAAGATCAACGGTACTATGCACGCTTATCTCCGATGTCATCTTCAGAGTCAAATGTCATGATAACCTTTCCGTATTCACTTCAAGTAGGGCATTTCTTGTTATGCATTTCGAAAACGGAATCCCTTTCTATGCATTTCAAATAGGACTAAATATTAGAAGACCAACAACCATGATATGCTGTTGGATGTTATCGGGATGTATTTAAAGTGTCACCGCTTATACCAAATTTGCCCCCCGAAATTTACATTATTCGAAAATGCATATTTTATCACTTTTTTAATTTTGAAGGCCCACTTTTTTACTAAAATTGTCCATCTTTTTTAACTTTGACGTATCATGATGTTTGAAGATCCAAATGCAATCAGCAAATGGCGTGATTTAGATGTATCGCATTCTATACTTTACTATTAAAAATGTTTTGACCTTGACATTTGACATGGTCGCTGTTTACTGATTACGCCCATCTTGTATCCAAAGAAACCTCCGAAGTCGTTAGCAGTAACATGAAGGTTTTTTAATACTTCAATAGTGTGGCCGCTATTGTTTTTAAAGAGACAGACAGACACCATGCCCAAAATCAGAAACCAGCCCCCTTTTATCCCTTTTATTATGTACCCTTAGGTATATATTGAAAACACTCAGGCTGTCGTCTGTCCGTCTGTGTGTGCGATAACTCAAAAACGGTTTCACTTTTTTTAATTCTGTTTTCACTAATGAATATCTTAGGTCAAAAGTAAGATCGAGTTCGAAGATGGGTCAAATCGGTTCAGGGGAACTACTGGGTCATAGGTCAGGTCAAATTTTTTGAATTGTGAGGTATGGGTTGAAAAATCATCAAAATGAAGGTAATGGTGAGACTAGATCAATGATACTATTTTTGAAAGTTTTTGATAAACCCAGCGTGGCCTATGACCATGATAAGGTCAAATATGTTTTACATAGCAAGGTATGGGTTGTGATGCATCAAAATGAAAGTACTGGTGAGACTAGATCAGTGATACTATTTTTTAACGCTTTGATAACCCCAACGAGACCTATGACCATGATAAGGTCAAATATTTTTTACATAGCAAGGTATGGATTATGATGCATCCAAATGAAGCTATTGGAGATAAGAGTTCATTAATGGGGCTCCCAAATTCTTAGGTAACCCCAGTGTGACATTTGAACGCATGAAAGTAACAATAAAATTCTAGAGGAGGGGATCATTGAAGGAGGTTTGTTGGAGAGAATCACTCAGAGGTTTTGAAAGCAATCTCTTAGGGGGTAGGGAGGAATCACTCAGCAGGTGTATCAAAGTGTTTAAATGTGTATCAATGTATTTTAAAGGTACATCATTACATCTCGAACTGTCGGGTTTATTACGTAGCTGAATCTCAGTCAGCGTAGTTATAACTTTACTAAGTTTGTCCGTCTGTCCGCACTCTACTGTTCACATACGTTGACCGATTTCCACCAAATTTGGCACATAGGTAGTAAACCTAAATAGCTTGGCTGGTATTGCTTTTCAACCAAATCGGTCAAAGCGTTTGAAAGTTATGCCGCTAAAATTAAAAAATTCACCGATTCTGCTGAAATTTAGTATTTAGAGGTTGTTTGATATGCTGAATCGAATCGTTCAATGAATAGTATTGCATGAAGTAATAAATGCTTTTGAGCTCGAAAATTCAAAAATAGTTCTTTTCATCGCCCAGTATTCCTACTCATCAACCAGTATTCCTATTCATCACCCAGAATTCATATTCTCCCGTGTATGCCTTTCAGCTACGTTTCTAGGTCTGCTTACCAGCAGTTTATTAATAACATTATTAAGTCCTAGTTAAGCTGCGTGTTGGGTGGAAACATTTTATATGGGCTGCATTTTTGGTAAAAATGAACGTATGCAAAAATACAGGGTGCTAATGGGTCCCATGTGGGTTTCGGGTGGAAAATTTAGTTTTTCAAACATTTTGATTCTTGTTTATGGGAAATAACATGGGAAAAATCAAGTTCAAGAAGCTTCGTGCACAAAAATCTGGTTTTTGTCCAACAATTGATGTAAATGACAATTTTAACTAAATATGTTACGGACATCCCTTACATCAGAAAATGCAGTTTTGCCATGAAGTCGGATTTAAAAAAAGGCAATGGTATTGAGTTTGATCCTGGTAACCGTTGAACGTAAACTTTGAATAAATTTTTAACATTTACGAAATACTCCTAAAAAACTCATACATCAAATCAAATCTTAAATATCCAATATTTTGGATCCTAATGAGACTCAAATGATATCGAATTGCAAGCTCAACCGCAGTTGGTCGTAGTCAACCATTCCTAGGTATTGCACAGTCAATGGTGACCAGAGAGAGAAAACATGCTGACTTTCACAACACAAGTAATTTATACATCCTAGGAATCATAGATGGGCGTCGAAAAGTGGGCCATTAAATCTGAGTTGGACCATGGGACAGGTGGCCGCCCATCTCTGCTAGGAATACATCAATATTAAAATTGTCTTTCTATTATATTATGGGACAGTCAATTTTGTCATATTTTGATAATGAAGCACTGTGGTTTATAACACGAATGTGTGTTGATAGAGGAGAATGACGTACCCGAATGCAAAAACCCCCATGTCAAAATTCGATTCCTGACTGGAGAAATTAGATCTATAGTAAAAATCTAATCTGTTTGCTTGGCCGTGGGAAAATTTATGTGGTTGATACAAAAACATTGGTCGTGTATAATGTTAAATGGCCAAGTAATTGAAGGTAATTGATTTTTCGTTTGAACGAATGGCTTAGCGAAAACGCCTAACTTATTTGTCACTGATTATACTCTGGAGTCTCCTCTACCTGCCCCAAAAAAGATTTCTGGCCTAAACCCCCGATCACTGGCGATATGGCCGTTTGAATTTTACCAGGTAAAGACGAATTAATAACACGAGCAGCGATGGGTAAATTACTAAAAATAAATTGACAATTTTCTAGTAGAAAAAATGTGTAATGACAATAATTCTGCAACGTAACATTTCTTTCTAGAACTACGGCTTCATTCGATTTGTTATAATTTACATTTATTATTTAGTAATTTACCCACCCCTGCTCATATTCTTAATTGGTGTGTACCTGGTCAAATTCAAATGGCCATATCGGCAGTGATCGGGAGTTTTGGCAAAAAAAATTTTTTGAGGCCGATAGAGGGTACTCCGAAGTATAGTCAACAGACTATGCGTTTTCGATAAGACATTCGTTTAAAAATTATTTTCAAAAAATCAATTATCCTTAATTACTTGATTATTTAACAATGTACAAGGCATTTTTTTTGATTATGTGCCAACTGTATAGGCAACTTCATATGAACAGCTAGCTAGGATAAAAGCTCAACGATATAACTTTAAAGACGGATTTTGAAAATTTTCTCACGCCCCCCCAATCAGATTCAATTTTTACTAAAGATTTAATTTCTCCGGTCAGGAATCGAATTTTGACATGGGGTTTTTTGCATTCGGGTACTTTAATTCTCCTCTACCAACACAAATTCATGTCCGAAATGTAAGTGTCGGAAATTTCTCTTCATGTAAACTCGAGTTAGGCGAAAAGGAAAATGAATCTATTACGGGACAGACCTTACATGTGAACGAATACCAGCGTATTGTGCATGTATACTTAGGGAACGTTCAACAATTACGTCATCGCAAATCCGGCCAATTTTGAGCCACCCATCTACCCTTTTACATTACGTCATTAATACATTTTAAATGGGACGAGGTACCTACTACCTACCTACCCACCCCCAGCGATGACTTAATTGTTGAACGTTCCCTTATGCAAAAAAAAATCCGTAAGCTTAGGGATGCACGTATACACAGTTCTTCGTTGAATGATTGGTTGACTTCGGAAAATCAATTTTAAATAGGTTAGGTAATTAGGTTATTAACCTGCGATCGAAGATCAAAAGCAGGTTCTTTAGAATGGATCTTAGTCTGTCTGTCCGTCCGTCCGTCTGTCCGTCCGTCTGTCCGTCCGTCTGTTCGCACGATAACTTTTACACCGTTGAAGATTTTCAAAAATTCTTTTTGCTAAACGACACCTTAGGTCAAGACCTTGACTGAGTTCGAAGATGAGCAAAATCGGTCAATGGCAACAGGGTCAAAGGTCAAGGTCAAATATTTTTAATAGCAAAACATGGGTTATGATACATCAAAATGATGCTATTTTTCAAGAAAAACTCAACTATGCTAATATCAAAGTTCAGAAATGACCCCAGCGTGACCTATAAGCGATTAAAGGTCAATTTTTGAAAAAAAATCTCAATAGCAGCCACAATTATGAAAATTTTCAAATCTTTTCTAAACCAATGAACTACTCAGACACATAGCTTATGCTAACTTTATTCAGCATAAATGCTAGATCGCAGGTTCCTATATATCTGCCTATTGTCAGGTTTATTTTAAAAGGTGCATGGATGGAAAAATAATTATGCTACGGAAGTTTGTTTTTGTTTTCGTGCATTAAGGATGTCTCTGCAATAAAGTAATAGTTAAACTGCTCCAAACACTGTTCTAATCCAGACGTACAGTTGTGGGGATACCTATGACATTCACCATTGAGTGGAACCTACTTTGCTATTAAAATGGAAAGGCAACCGAAAATAAGGAGATGTGTAAGCTTGTATATAGCTTAGCTATCTATAACTTTTTACTATGCTACTTTCCCCTTTAAGAAGATGCATGTGCTACTTTCTCGTTCTCCTTCTTGTCATATCTTTTGTGCGCGTACGGACACTACCAACCATAAGAAAGTCTGAATACAAGAGAAAATGAAAGGTTGGAGAAATCGATGATTTGATGCTCATCTCAGTTTCAAGCGGTGCTTCATGGAGCAACAGTGGAGATGCACACCTTCAACCTTACTACAAAACAAAAGCAAAAATTGTCAGTCGACATACTTACCAACAACAGAAAAGCTTTTTACCTTCAAGTGCAAAATAAAATAAACAAAACATTGTTCACAAATATTTGTTGACTAGTATTAAGAGAAATACACCTAATAGTGCAGTTGTTAAAGCCCTATCCAAAAATCATGTTTCATCCATTTCTATTTAGTAATTCAAGAGTTTGAGAATTACGTAAATAGTTTTTCGTATTCTATTGCTGCTTCAATATTAAAAAACAGCATAATGAACTTATTAGATCGTCTTTTTCTCAAATTGGTTTGTGGCTTATATATGTGAAGAAACTGAACTAAGAGGAAAGAAATCGTAACAGACTATTTGTCAGCAGTGACAATCTACGTAAATAATATATATCAAAATGTGACATGACGAGTTCCAATTTACAACACTCGTCAACAACTTACTTACTTTACTAGGTTCTGCATTTTTCGGTCTGATTTACGTGTGATGGATTATGTGACTAAATGACTGCATACAGGTTTACTGGATGGTACCTGTTTTAAAATTCCTGGAAACCTGTTTGACTTACGGTAAATAGAAAATGCACCCAAATTAAATTAGCGATACAATGTTTTATTAAATGCATGAAGCGCAAATAACTTTTTTTGTGTGCTATCAACTATTGGTATTTTATGCACTTCCGTATTACGTTAGGTTCTTTTGACTGTCTTCTTATGCATCTAGCTGGAGATTGATTGTGTGGTTAAAACGTACTTGATTCACAGAGGAAGGAAGCTCGCGTGTATTTTGTCATCTCCAGATCATGATTCTTCATAAAATGCTCAATAATCTGCGCAGTAAAGTGCATTAAATAAACAATCAGTAATAAGGGCTGATTAAAATTTACATACTTCGCATTTAAATCTGTAACTAAATGATCGTTTGGAATCCCCATTGAAAAATACATAAAATATTCACGTGATAAAGCCGATCGCCGTTCTAGTAGTACCGCGATAATAAATATAATTGGTATAAGGATAAGGTTTGACATACTGTCCAAATTTTGTAATCCAAATCATACAATTTTTACTAGACTAAATGTACCTTAGAAAATAAACCTGAAAACAGTAGTGAAGAACCGGCACCTGGGGCAAATTAAAATTATTTGCTTGAAAGGTCAAGGACCGCAGCCGTCCTGAACCTTACTGTCTCTGTGCAAATGCAGATGGGGTCATTTTCGATGTATCACGACCTATAATTTGTTATTAATCGGCACTCTTTGGAAAAGATGGTTGGTTTCTGATTTTTGGAATGGCGTCTATCTGTAGGTCTAAAAGCACGATAGCTGCCATAGACCACCTGCTAAACAACGTCTTAGTTCAAAACCTTTCTTGGGATACGAGATGGGTCTTATCAGTTAGCGGTAACCAGGTCAAAGGTCACGGTCAAACTATTTTTAATACCAAAGTATAGGTTGTAATACATCAAAATTACACCATTTGCGGAGATGAATTCAGTTATGCTATTTTAAAAGTTCTATGGTTACCCCAGCGTGACCTACGACCGTTGAAGGGTCAAATTTTCTTAATTTTTGAGATAGCAACTGCACCATGCAAGTATAAAATACTTTTAAGATGAATTTGCTCCAGGTGCGCGTTCTTTACTCCTGTTATCAGGTTTATTAGCTGAAGCGAAAGCATTCAGCGAAGTAATGGTTTTACTCAAACTGTCTGTCCGTCTGTCCGTTATGGTTCTCCTGGTCACATACATTGACCGATTTGGACAAAATTTGGTACACAGGTAGCACTACTCAAGAGGACCTCTGGGAATACTTTTCAGACAAATCGGTCCAACGGTTCGAAAGTTATAGGCTCGAAAGTTCAGAAACTCATCGATTTGGCTGAAACGTATACGTATACGTAAGAATTGCATAGCATCCGTGTGGATGAGCTTGTGCATACATCCGGAATCATGTGCTTGTGCATAAATGCAGAATCCGAAATGGTATTATGTGTTTACTACGTTGGGAGAGGATCGCAGAGGTGGGTTAAGAGAGAGAGAGGGGTGGTGGAGGAGATTTGGTGGACATGGGAGGAGGGGGTTTGGAGGTGATCACTCAACGCCTTCTTCAGCTACGTCTCTTGTCTGCTTACTGGCAGTTTATTAACTAGCAATTTTTGCTAGTTTATGTTTATTCTGTCCGTCGTTCCGTTCGTGGGCACGATAACTCGCGAAAGCGTTGACTTTTTTGAATTCTGTTTTCACAAATCAATAGCTTAGGTCAAATGAGGAATCAAGTTCAATTTTGAACCAAATCGGAGTTACCCCTCATAAAGGTCATACCCCTCATTTTTTAAATCGTAAGGTATACCGTGTAGCATATCATTCGACAGCTAATCATGAGAGCATCCAAGATACACACGCTGATCTTTAATGTTGTGTTAAGGGCCAAATGTCATCAGTTTTCTTTTATAAACCCTAAATTGCTGGTTCGTTACATTCCTGTATTACCAGGTTTATTCTTTTAGTGCAATCGTAAGGTAAAAATGCTCCTACGGAACTGGATAAACATTTGACAATTAGATGAGTTGAAATAGTTTGACTGGAATCTGCTGATACCGCTGAAATTACATACAAATTTTGTGGCGCTAGTTGAAACCGCTTTTCGGATTTTCAGAACATTTGCGATGACTTTTTGAAAGTGTCCCAGCTGAGCGGAATAAATGAATTCATCATACGTTGTCCATAACTACAATTTTTTAATTATACTGTTTTAAATGGATATAAATAAATATATTTTACAAAAATAATAGTTGAGTCCCTTTACTCAATCACAATCCGCCCAATAATTGAACTTTCGAAACTGTGACAACATGAATGAGCAAAGGCTCGGAAATTAATTTTTATTTCCATCGATACGTGCTTATTGATTATTGATAAGCGAAATAATGTCTGTTAGTCAGTTAGTCCTTCAGATCTGTCAGAATCAAAAACTAGATTTTTTTCCTATAACTTTTGGTTGACTTTTGGTAATATTTAAGTTAAGCACCTGTAATCTGCCTTACCGTGTTAGGTCCGAGTACAAATGTTTTATTTAATTGTTCAAAAATTTGCATAACCTTCAACTTGATTCTTTTTGCATTCGACACAGAATTTCGAATTTTTATTGGTTCTGCAAAAAAATGTCTACGTAATTACCCAGTAATGTTGGTTTGTAGATGCTGTTTCGGCTGGCGATTTCTTTACCTAAACCAGCAAGTGTGACTGAAATTTTGAATCATTAAGAGTAACACCTGTGAACCATCTGTTGGAAAATAGTATGGTGTTGGCTATTAGCAGATGTTTGTAATTTACTTTTCATGAATGTACTATGAAAGTATCTACATTCTATTCATAAATACATCTAAAAAAATACGTGCATACGGGAAAATTTTCATCATGACATATAACACATAAACTTACAGTCAGCCCAATAAGTAATGGAACACGTTCTGCTTTTTTGTTCGGCTGATAATACCGCGCTTATCGTGGCTCAAAAATATGTTTAAAATGCATCATTAGAAAGATAATTTTCTGGTGATCATGTAGCCTATTTAATTTTACCTCAAACCCCTCACTGGTTCGTAAAATATTTGAAAACAACCGTTTAATTGGAAATTTAGGCCAAAAATGTAATGGAACAAAATAGTTTTTTTTTCAAAAATCATAGCTTTGGTTTTTCAGAAATGCAATCACTAGCAAGTGGGACCTCCATTTGTAGCAATTACAGCTTTGAGACGACATAGGAGGGAATGTACGAAAGTTTGAGTGACATCCGGGGTTACACTTTCCCGGGTTTTCCGAACTTTCTCCTTCGGGGCATGAATGCTAAAAAATACGTCTTACGAAGTCTAAACTTTATCTCGTCCCAAAGACATGCAATAGGGTTTATTTCTGGTGATTGTGCTGGCCATTTCAACACCATGACCTTCTTTATCTTGAAAAAATCCTTCCGTTTACTGGATTTACGCCTCTGGTCATTGGCTTGCGTAATGGTAAAATTCTTCCCACGCTTCAATTTCCGAGAACTCCGTTGCAAATTTGGGCTTAAAATGTTGACATTATGGTCAGCATTTAAATTAGAGTTGAAAAATTCCAGGTTTCCGACTCCCTTTGAAGCCATAGACCCCCATACCATGATACTATATTCAACATGCTTCATCGTTGGAATGGGATACCTGGTTTGGAGCGCTTTCTGGGGGCTTATCCACACCTTTCGTGATCCATTAGACACAAAGAGGTAAATTTGGTCTCGTCGCTTCATAAAATGGGGTCCCAGACAATATTGGTATGACGAAGGCCCCAGACACCGTTCCAGACAAGGTACCCCATTCCAACGTTGAAGCATGTTGAATATACTATCATGGTATGGGGGTCTATGGCTTCAAATGGAGTTGGAAACCTGGAATTTTTCAACTCTAATATGAATTCTGACCATAATGTCGATATTTTAAGCCCTAATCGTGGAAATTAGTTCTCGGAAATTGAAGCGTGGGAAGAATTTTACCATTACACAGGCCAATGATCATAGGCGTAAATCCAGTAAACGGAAGGATTTTTTCAAGATAAAGAAGGTCAAGGTGTTGGAATGGCCAGCACAATCACCAGAAATCATCCTTGTTCAACATCTTTGGGACGAGACCCAGCGTAGACTTCGTGAGACATCTTTTTTTAACATTCATACCGCGAAAGAGAAAGTTCGGAAAATCCGGGAAAGTGTGACCCCGGATGTCACTCAAAATCTCTTTAATTCCCCTCCACGTCGCCTAGAAGTTTTTTTTATGCAAACAGAGGTCCCACTTGCTAGTAATTCCATTTCTGAAAAACCAAAGCTATGATTTTAAAAAAAAACTATTTTGTTCCATTACTTTTTTGGCCTAAATTTCCAATTAAACGGTTGTTTTCAAATATTTTACGAACCAGCGAGGGGTTTGAGGTAAAATTAAATAGGCTACATGATCACCAGAAACTTCTCTTTCTAATGATGCATTGTAAACATATTTTTGAGCCACGATAAGCGCGGTATTATCAGCTGAACAAAAAAGCAGAACGTGTTCCATTACTTATTGGGCTGACTGTATATGTGCCCATACAAAATCCCTCGAACGTTGTTTCCTGAACTCCTACAGTTATGCTTCTATGGTTATAGCTAAGTTTCTGTAACTTTGCATGGTGATTAGCTACCTAGTGACAGTGACGTTTTTAAACTTCATTTGTGAATTGTCGATGGTCTTGCATGTTTCCAATTGATTCATTTGTCCTAGAATGAGTGAAACACTTTGGGCCACACTATTATCCATGCATTTACATTTTATTGTATCTATATAATTTCGTTGTTTCAATCAGTATTCGAATGATAAAAACGCTTAGCAATCCATCAATGATTCCTGGGGACTTTTCTTATTCGAATACTGATTTCAACATTCTAGCATTAACATTTCCGAAATTTTCATTGCAGGAGTCCATAATTCAAGGAGGAAAAGAGATTCAGTCATCAAATCCTGTTCAGTAACAACCCGCAGCATGCCGTCATCGTGTAATAAATAGTAGACAAGTACACTTTTGTGTGGCGTATACATTTAGGGAGTTTCAATAACAACAATGAATAATGGTTATCAGTTTGCCGAATTTGAGATTTCAATTTTTCGAAAGGCAAAAGACTGGAGCTCCAGCGAAGTTGGAGCGACTACTGTTGATTTGGAAACCCTTGGATTTCAAAAGGCGACGTCGTAACGATTCCAGCTGCTAGCTATCCATTGTTTATTCTTCAGGTGTTTAATAAGAAAGACAAAACTAAAGAAACCAACAAAAGAAACGGAATTCATTTCAATTGATCATATCACAGTCATGGGTCGTATCGAATCTCCTTTCCAGGTTGCTGGAGTATTTCTGGCAGCGTCGGTTATCAGTGTGGGTTTTATTTTCTTTATTAACGCAGAAGCTCATAGTCGACTTGCTGCTCTTCATTCATCATTATATCACCGTGACAACCACAGCAATGGTAAGTATGATCATTTTATTATTTAAAATATTCAAATATGAAATTCAGAGATTGAAAGAAGATATTTTTCAAGTGGTTCTGATAAAAAAACCACAATCACCAAATCACCATAGCACAGACTGGTTTTCCAGGAGAGGTCATGAGAGAGCTTGGTCGCTTGGTGTCAGGAACCTGGTGTTGATCAAGGAAAATGTATATCGTTTTGCTGCGTGCTTTTTAATGAAGAAGTCCCAGTTGCCATGAAACTTAAATCCCAGCTAAGCTTTGGGACAAAAATAAGTTAAAAATGAGTAAAATGACAATAAAATATATTCTCTATGATATCCATAGTGACTATGAATGTTAGTTAAATGGTTTTTATTACGTTATATGGGCCAGCAGCACATGTAGAATTATATAAATATGTAATTATCGAGGCCGTTATAGAAACGCCTTCAGAAATAATCACAAGGTTTCATAACAATTTTCCTGCCCGTTTTAGGGACACTCACAAATTAAACTGTGTATTCTGAGCCGACCTGTTTATATGCAGGCCTCGGTAATTATATCATAAATTATGTAAATGACATTAATCTGAAACCAAATGGCACCCTGCACTATGGGTGGGAGGTAGGCGATGGACAGTAAGTTGTATCGTGTCATTTAATGTGTAGAGAAATCCTTGAAAGTACAATTTGGGACAGGTTTAGGGCAACTTAAGACAGCTTTGGGACACCCGGATTTGAATTATCTTGGCTGGACACCCCAAATACACACACGTTATTAGCATCGCCATGGATACATATGAATGAATACTATTGCGTATTATGTGTATGCAAAATGATTTTAAGTTCCGTAATAGTTTAATTCAGAGATGCACAGATACACTGTTCTTCGTTGTTTCAAAATATGGTTTCGTTATTAACCGGCACCCTTTGCAAAAGGGGATAGGTTCTTATTTTCACAAATGGTGTCTGTCTGTCTGTCCGTCTGTCCGTGAGCGCGATAGCGGCGACACGGTTGAAGAATTTCAAAGATTCTTTTGGGTAAACGATACCTTAGGTCAAGACCTTCCCTGGGAAGCGAGATAAGTCTTATCGGTTATTGATAACCAGGTCAAAAGTCAAGGTCAAATATTTTTAAATATCAACGTATAAAGTGTAAATGACACCATTTGCTGAGATGAATTCAATCATGATGCTTTAAAAGTTTTACAATGGCCTCAGCATGACCTACGACCGTCTCAATGTCGAAATGTCTTAATCTAAATTTTCAAAATTAATCTTAATTTGCACAAGGTGCCGGTTCTTTACGCCTGTTTATTTTAAATAGGTTAGGATAGGTAATTAGGTTATTGAATGTAAAGTCTACAGGGTCCGTTCTCTGTTCTACTTCATTTACAGTTGCCCCAAAGCTGTCTCAAGCTACCCCGAAATGAGAAATTATTTACTCATCGAGATCGGTCCAGAAAACACATTTTCGAGGCGTTTTAGTTTTAAGAATGTGGCAATTACTCGAAAACGGATAGTATTGCAGTGGTCAAAAGTGGTACCAATCGACTCTCCATATAATTCTGCTCCGGATACCCGTATACCTTAGCCTAGAAACTTTTCCTTAAAACAAATAAGAGATACTTGAGCCTAAATTGATTTCCAATGGATTGGTATATGTGCGTATAACCCAACAGGCCTAATATGTATATATATGTTGGAAGATGGAAAAGTAAGCAATTATGATAGAAATAGGCATTACAAGATCTGCAATGATTACTACTAAGCTAATTTTTATATGCTTTCCACTATTTTGATTGCGATTGCCAGCATAACAATTTAAAATAAAAAATACATTCGTGTTTTTCTTTTCGCTATACTTTAATTCCTTTGTTTTTCGATGGTTCTAATTTCAGATATACTGCAAGATCCTGTTAAGATAATCAGCAAATCCTCATCGTTATCACCCTCTTCCACTTCCTCTGAGCTTACTTCCACCAGTTCAAATTACAACAACTCTGGTACTTTCTCGACATCTTCAGTAATAGTAAGAACTAATGCAACCTTGTTTAACGTTCTCGAGAAAGGGCTAACCAAACTTTTATCCCTAATCAAACAAGCCAAGCACACGTATCGAAATTACTATTTCAACCACCATCATCGGTCTGAATTAAGTCTGAAGGATAACGAAGAGAACGAAGTAAATGGTGGGAGACCCAACAAAAGAAAGAAATACACACGGGAAAGACGTCAAATCCTAACAAGACGTAACAAGCGAGGTGTGATTTCTCCACGCAAGCAACGAAGAATAGACAAAAATGAGCCGTACTATTGGCAAATGCTAGAGGATAACAAGCTTCATGATAAACAAGTTGCAAGACATAATATAAAGGAGCTTCCTAACAGAACGAACATAGATCACTACACATATTCTCACTTCCAACAACCCCGATATACCAATCATCATCAGTTGGGAGTGCGTAACAGTTATTACCAAGCTCCTGTAGCTAGTGCTTCCACAAGGAAAATAGACATTAAAACCGAACAACATAATAGTAGTCCCACTTCAGACTTTCATAAAATTCGCCATGCCATGAATAAGCTGGATGGTCTAGATATCTCAGTCGTGGAGAGAATGATTCTGGATACGAAATCAAATTCCCGTTCGCAACAGCAACAAGGAAATAGAAATCATAAGGTAGGAATCCTATATAGGTTTTTCGATTTATATTTCGCAACGTTGCATAAATATACATGACAACAAAAATAACAAATATGGTTTTTGACATCTGGCCTTGGTGATAACAGGATTTATAATTAAACGGTAATCATTCTCACAATTATTGCTGTTTCCTCCATGACAATAATTAAGTATACCAGATTGAGAAATAATATGGCGTTGCTAAGTATTTGGCAAAATTTCGAAATTTTGTAATGCAAATAGTTGGAGCCGGTGCATTTTAACCAGCAGCGCCAGTAAAAGTTCTCAATCTTTCACTAGTGCATGCAAACGAAACTGATAAGAGAATAATAAAATTAAAAGTCCTGTTATCACCAAGGCCAGAGGTCAAATTTAGCCGGTTTTGTTGATTCTGTTGTCATGTATATTTTTAAGCAACGTTGTGGAATATAAACCGAAAACCCTATTTATGATTACTTCTACCACTAATAAAAATCAGCACCACCAGCAGCATTATAACGGCCCTTCGTCACATCATATTCATCAGGGTGGGTTGTCTAAAAGCCATCATCATCAAAGCAGCAATTCAGTATCTTCACCCGAATCTTTACTGACGACTTCAACAACAAAAACAACCCACCAGGCTCGGCAAGATGAGTCATTCTTTGCAAATCAGCTAAGAAATCAGCAACAACAATGGGCGCAGTCGTTGCTTCCTCCGACTGTCACTTGGCTTGAAAATGAACAAGACAGTAGTAGTGAAGTTGATACAACTTTGCACCTTCTTCCGCTTCCATCTTCCTCCCTATCTACTAGCTTCCGAAGAACAG
This sequence comes from Orchesella flavescens, assembly GCA_964034955.1. Lineage (NCBI taxonomy): Eukaryota > Metazoa > Arthropoda > Collembola > Entomobryomorpha > Orchesellidae > Orchesella > Orchesella flavescens. The sequence goes on from OZ035954.1 coordinate 21,418,481, forward strand.
TGAATAACGATAATAGTGATGTTGGAGATGATAATGAAATCGATATGAAGTCTTTGTATCCGAGAGAACGTGAAAAAAAGAAAATTGGTGGCAAGAGAGACTTTTCTCTTGCAATTACAACAGAAGGTGATGAGACTGATGAGCATGCAAATCGCAACCTGAGTGATTATAGGAGTTTTGATGATGATGATGATGATGATGATGATGAGTATAACAAACAGATTAATATGAATGGAGACGTTTCTGAGGAAGAGGACCTTATTGTTCTCAAAGGAAATCATCATTTAGAAAGAGATTGCTACAAAACAGACGACGTGCTGATCGTCGTTGCAATCACTTGTTGTCTTAACTTTGCTTTTGTTCTCGTCATCTGGGTACTTGTAAGATGGTTCTCCATTTCCAGTAATCCGAAGGAAAAACACTTTCAAAACTTGTAAGTATATTTTGCGATTTTTCTTCTTAAAACATGCAAATTTAATGCATAGCATCAATATAGTTACATGGAAACACATTACCATTACTGTCATTCTCGATGATCTTGCGTAGCACCGTCATAGACATAATTCTACTGCTTAAAATATCTCTGTGAACCAAACCACAGCTGGGTTTAAGTAAAAACGTCACCTGTACGTAAAAATCGTCCTAAAACCTCGAATTGTATTTTTCAACAATTACGATCGGGATCATAATTGATAATTAACGCTTAAGACTGGCTATAGAGCATGGAAATTAAATTAATTTTTTACATGCAACTTCATGTTAAAATATAGGTAAAAGCCAGCGTTTGTATGATAAAAACACTCAGCAATGGGTAGTTTATTTTTGAGGAAATGGAATTAGGCATGCGGCAAAATATTTTGTCCGGGGAAGGAAATTCTTAGTAAGACAATGTAATATTCTGTAAATACTATTTCCTCAAAGTTCCTTTATTAACCGGCACCCTTTGCATAAGGGGGTAGGTTTCTGACTTCACCCTTCTGGTGTCTGTCTGTCTGTGAGCACGATAACTTCCACACTGTTGAATAATTTCAAAAATTATTATTGGTAAACGACATCTTTGGTGAGATGGGACAGATGGGTGTTATCGGTTATCGATAACCAAAATCGGTAAACAGGGTAACTGGTTATAAATGGAGTGTTAGCATTAGCCCATTGAGGTTGTCGCTATCTGGCTATGCGTGTATTCTCCATTTGTTACCCGTTGCCTTGTCAAAATATCTTGATCGATAACCATGTCAAAGGTCAAGGTCAAATATTTGTAATAGCAAAGTTAAGAGTGCGATCAGTGCGATGCATCAAAATGGTTCTATTTGCTGAGATGAATTTAGTCATGCTATTTCAAAAGTTTTACAATGACCTCAACATGACCTAATGTCTTAATGGTCGAATTAATTAAAGGTCGAAATGTCTTAAATTATAATCAAATAAAATTTTCAAAATTAAGTTTAAGTGCATAAGGGTGTCGGTTCTTTACGCCTGTTGTAGGGTTTATTGCATAAAAAAGTCGTTTGTTCAACCAAACAACACCCAAAAAGGATAGGCTGACTACCTACCAATCAGCAAAAACCATAATATGACAATGTTGAGTTGAAACCACGATCTAGAAAAAGTTAGTTTGGGTGTGATTTTGTACGACGTAAATCTCGAATTTAAAATTTGCGCTTAAGCGTTAGCATTCACGTTATTTGCTTCCAGTACATAGGACAATAAATTGAATGGATGCATTTTTGGGGCACAATAAAATTCAACGAATGTGATCATCTTTTTGGTTAAGCTGATCCAAAATTAGGCCGATTAAAAGTGTATTATCTCATCGAAATCAGCGACCGACAACGACTTGGCTTAATTTTGGATTAGTGTTTCTTTGTTTTAAATTAGAGAGATAATGCCAAAGTTTACCCAAGTTGGTATATTACGGGAATAAAGCCCGTTGAGATATAGGCACATGTCATGATCCATGGAAACTAAATGGTCAATGCAATTGCCCCTTCGAATTCAGATTTTGCAAAAAGCGGAAATAGGAGGTAAACAAAAGATTTTACCTCCTATTTTTCGTTGCTATATATATATATATATATATACTATATAGATAGTATACTATATAGTGAATATATAGTATATTATACCGTTGCAAAAGTACTGAATTCGATGGTAGTTAGTAGTCAAGGATCCATTTTGGATTTTTTGTAGAAAACGGCGTATTCTCTTTCGGTCTTGTATTTGCCTTCACCTTATACGTAAACGCAGCTTGGGCACATGTGATACACCATTCGACTAGAAATTTAATTGGGATCAATTATCTGTTATTTATTTTTTGCGGAAACGTTCCCGATTCGAGATAATCAAAACCCAACTCGTTCCTTTTTACTATGTAAAGTAGTATTTACTTAAATACCTTGGGTATACTATTGGGTGTAAAGTAGTAAAGAAGTCATACTTGCTATGCGACAAGGAGGAGATATGTAAGCGTAAGGGGGAGCTTTACGCGAAAGCAAATATGTTAAGCTCGTGTTTCCTCAAATGCTCAAATGAAGTAAAAATTAAATTGTTTAATGCCTATGCATCCCAAATTTACTGTTGTAGCACATGGCATCAATCGATTGGTAAGCGAGATCCGATATTTGTAGCGTATAACACTGTACTACGTAAGCTATTTCAAATGAAAGGTATACGTAGTATGTCCGAGGAATTTGTCAAACGTAGAATGGCAAACTTAAAGGGTATCTTGAGAGGTGCCGCATATTCAATGCTTCAGCGACTTTCCAATTCCGAAAATGTCATAGTATGTAGTATTTTTAAGATTAATTTCTGTGGAGAGAACTTATGTACAATAGCCAGAGTATGGGCTCAATTACTTTTTAACTCTGAATCAGATTTTAGAGTATTTACTCATAATTTAGTTTAGTCCTACATTCTTAGTTAAGCATAGGATAGATAAACCTGGATCTGTTACAAACTTTGTAATCTGGTCTGTCTAATAAAGAAATAATAATAATAATAATAATTAAAGAAGAGCCAATGGTCGCGCAAACTCATGGTCTCCGATTTGGCTGAAAATTTGCAAGAATATGTATTTTGATGCGTAGATTACGAATCTGAAAGCAATAACCGGTTGGAGCAATCGTAACCGGGTTGCCATGGTAACCCGCCGTTTTTTCCCTGTGGGGGCGCCACGATTGCTCCAACCGGTTACTGCTTTCAGATTCGTAATCTACGCATCAAAATACATATTCCTGCAAATTTTCAGCCAAATCGGAGACCATGAGTTTGCGCGACCATTGGCTCTTCTTTAAGTAAATACTTCTTTACGCAAAGTGTCTTTTAGAGATTTTGTCGAAATATTTTGGTGGAACAAATAAATTGTGAAATAAGGAAACTAAAGCTAAGTACGGAGGTGATCTTTTCGAGATAATACCTTATCTCGAAATATTTTGGTGAAACACAAACATCGTGAAATGAGTTTAGTGAAGAGGAAATCTCAATACGCTCTTCGAAAAAATTTCCCGTAAAAGCATCTGCAGTATGTCATTTGTTACGTCATCGTAGTCATAACGAATAATGAAACAAAATACTTGGGTGAAATTTTAGTATTGATTATCCATTGGCATTTCACGTTCACTCACGAGGGAATGGTCAGGGTAGTACCCCACGGAATTGGCTGAGATTTTGCACGAACGAAGCTAATACTGTTAAATTAACTCACACGAAGTGTGAGGTCTCCATGGCAAACTATCTCTGAGTTACAGCGCTTGCAAAATCCCAAGATCGAGTTTTCAATACACGGATGGTTGTTCGCATAGTGCTTCAAAGGGCTGGTTTGGGTCAAATTTTCTTAATAATAAAATATTTAATCCTTTCCATCATTTTTGTAATCAAAATATTTGATTTTGGTCAACTTTTCAAATTTTGTGGAATTTGAATTATTCGCCACGTGTAACCGAACTTTCTCCATGTTAAATTCCATAAAGAAAACTGTAAATTTCGAAATCCGACACGAAAAAAATAGTTTTTATTGTAACTCGAAAAAACGTGGCCATGGAGTCGAGGCACTTTAGCTGGCTTAGTTTTTGATCAAGATCTCTCTCCACGCCAACTTTCAGCCAATTGGGGGGGTTACTTGCCTGACTATTCCCTCGTCAGTGAAATAATTGATTCATTTCACGCACAGACATTGTGAAAAAATCAAAATTTCGCCAAGTTAAATTTTTATCGTGAAAAATTTCCCAAACTTTGGTGAAGTGCGTATTGAGATCGTGGAAAAGTTGGTGAAATGTTTCATTTAGCAGAAGTTGCGTGGAAACGCATAGGTCCGTATGAGGCTTAAGAGAAAATGTCATTTTGAGGAAACTTTGAGATCGCAGAAACCAATCTGAAACTTAATTTTTCATTTAGCTTAACTTCTAGGGAAAAAGTGTAAGAGCGTATCAGTGGAGTGATTTTCTTTCCAGATTTTTTTATTATTAATGCAGGGGAATATGTTTATAGGAATGAGAGAATATCATCGAGAGCGTGCCTTGCGTGGGTCTCTGGCTCATGCTATATAGCTGCTTAACTGATTGTTTTAGTTTTTTAAATTTAATGAGCATTTCGAAAACTGTGCGAAGTCGTATAGTTTAATTTTGTCTACATAGTAAAAATCGAATGGTATAGTTAGTTTTACAGCTGCGGTCTCTACATTTTAACAGAATTTATTATTATTTTAATGCACATGGTTTCACATTCACAGGAAGTCAATTCAAAAAGCGTATTGAGATTTACGAAATCTATTAAGTGCAGTTGGAAATATCTCCTCTTCACTTTACCTATTTCACGATGTTTGAGTTCCCCGAAATATTTCAAGGGAGGGTTAAATCTCTAAAAAGGGCCCTTTGCTGTGTACTATGTTTTAACTCGGTTGGTGAGTAAGTTTGCTGAGTGCTCAGTAAGTGTAAGTGAAACTCTACAGCCATCATATAGTTGAGTATGCATATAATATTTTTCTCTTTTTCTTCACGTATCTCTTTAAAGTATCCTGAAATGAAACGATTCGTGAGTGAAAGTTGGTGGTGAAATTGTATTAGAGTAGTTTTCTGCTCAAGAAAATCCGAATAATCGAATCCTCAAACTTTTTTTATTGATTTTCTTTGGATTTTTTTTTCAATATCCGGCCAATATACTTTGTTAGGGTGATATATGGGGTAAATAGATGCTCAGCCTTTTCCTTGTTCAATGTGGGTAGTTTATCACACATGAATGAGCATGTGAGAGTCTTTTCTTAGATTTTTTCTCTGGTGTAAATTTTTTTAGTGATGACACCTTGGATCGAAATCCAACCATTGTGCTTCATGGCGTGACGGAAGATCCATGTTGGACACTAGCAAGCACATCAAGAAAATGTGATAGAGGAGGCGGAAGCTGTAGTGGATTAGCAAGGAATTGCGGTGGAAATAGCGAAGTTGGAATTGCTTCTATCCATTCAACAAAGACTCCGCATTCATTTACTGAGCGGAGCGCTCACGACTATATGTATTCAATGGTTGAGAGTTGCGGTGATGCTGTCGCAATAACCCAAACGTCTGTGGTGAATGATAAAAGACTGCCTGGGAAAGGATGTTTCAATATAAAAGGCAGCAGTAACAATGGCGTGTACTCGTTTCGACCCGAGCACGTCCCCCCTCATATTATTCACCGCTCCTATTCTCAATCCATGGAGGACCTCCACTACATGGAGTAAATGGAACAAGGTAGGGTTTAAAAAACCACGGACGGTTATTGTCAAGAGACGGAAACGGTGTCATGCTGTCATGCATGCTGATTTGTAATAGGTATAAAAAAACGACATGACACATTATTTCCAACCTCTTTTCCAGATATGGTACGTTATGGTATGGGTGCAGTAGCAAAACCAAGCAATGATGGGACAAATCGGTAAGGAGGAAGATTTGCAGCCATTCTATATGCATGTTTGCATTCAGAAATATACACACATACTTTTGCCGACTATACTCTAGTATTAATTTTCTAAATCGGAAAAATAATATTAGTTTTATACAGGTAAAAGTAGAATCGAGAACTATTGTCAACCCAAAATCATTCCGAATATTTAGAACCCGGCTCCAAATCCTCATCCCAACGGCAACTACCGCACGTTAGAATGAAGATTTAATAGCAATATTTGATACAAAGCCTGGTTGCGAGCCAGACAGACACTAACGATAAGCTAGGTAACACGGATATACGGATATATGACACATCACGTGATTGTTTTAACAATAATAAAAATGCTGTGAAAATACAAATTTCCTTTAGGTTATAAGCTCTTGTAAGTCTTTCTTCTGAAGGTCATTTCAGAATGCTTGAGGTGCACTATTGATATCTAGTAAATAAACATATACATATATGTACATAAATAGAGAAACATAAATACATATTTAGACACATTGGTGAGTGGGTGGGATAAGCATTTTGCGTACAAAGAGAAGAAAACTAATGTGAAGGCCTCTATAAAACGTTATCGTAAATTGTAATTTCAAAATACGTAGCATGTGATACAAATTTCTTGTCTTACACGTTTGACTTTATTGTTGTGTTACACAAAATGTAAAAACCCCATGAATAAAGGCTAAGAAAATAAAATGATATTAAACTATTTCTTCTTGTCGAGTGATTCCTGGGACCAGTTGATGTCATCATCATCTCCTGTTAAATGTTCAAGTAATTTATTAATTGGTATCAATTGCATATTACATCAAATAGTCTCCCTGCCATAGGTATATATAATACCTGTGCTCAATGTTAAGGCGTCATTGATTTCCTGTTCCAGATCTACATCATCGCCTGCGAGTGCAAAGGAATAAATAAATCAAGTAATTCTAACCTTTAGACATTTCAAAATTGAACGAAACACTTTTTTTTACGAACCGTCATCTGTGATGGCGTTAGCGATTGAATCTCCTTCGTCTGCTATCGCTGCTGCATTAGCTTCCCCCTCACCCAAAGTCACCGCGTTGGAAATAGAGGAGCCTTTACCTGTGGTCTTTGATAGTGAGGAGGACGTTCCGTTCTTCGCGTTGGCATTTGCCACCACGTTCCCCCCTCGCGAAGAAGCGAGTGCAGAAGAGTCAGAGTTCTCCGCCATGGAATTTGCCTTTGCCGATCCTCCCTTTGAAATCGCGGCAGCTTTCGCCCCACCACTTTTCAGCGCTACACTTGTTGCAGTTGAATTTCCATTTTGTTGTGACATTGCATTTGACGTACTACCACCCCCGTCAATCGCCAAGGAATCTGATAATGCACTGCCCTTCTTAGAAATAGCATTACTGGTAGAGGCTCCTTTTCCACGAGAGAATGCTGTCGATTTTGCGCTACCTGCGCCTCTCGTATATGCATTACTTTTGGCACCTTCATCTCCGTATGTGTCAGAAATGGAAGATGCAGCGCCTTCCTTCTTTGACATTGATAAACTAGTAGCTGTCGTGCCGTTTATAGCAGTTGCCCTCGCATTATTTTCCGCTATAGCGTTGGCTTGCACCTTTCCCGTTTTTCCTTTAGTAAAAAATGGGTTTTAGGGAGACTCAAAGTACTATTTAGTAATTCCATTTCTTTTTTGCGAAGTTTAAAAAGCTTAAACTGCAAATTACAAACCTTTTGCACTGGCCATTGCGTCGCCTGAAGATTTTCGCTCGGATAATTTCTTTGCTGTAATTGAAAATCAAATTTTTGTATCTATCGAAAAAGTTAATTTCGTGTTTTCGCTAAACTCACGACTCACACTTCTTTCCTGATGTCTTTTTTGTTTTCTTTGAATCTTCGTCAGAATCGGGATTTGGAGCTGGATTTACGTAGTCAACAATAACCAGTGCAATAAAGAGCACCCCCAACCAGTATTTATGTAGTCTCATGATTTTTCTAGGTATACTGATTTAAAGGTCAAAATAGCTCAATATCGCACTGTCTCAGTCTAAACTAATGTTGTACTGTCTCGGTATGATCTAAGCCATTATCGTTATACGCATGTAATTAAATCTAAATTTTAGCACACGGTAATTAAATTCTAATACGAAGATAAATATTCGTTTAATGCCCAATTATGTGCTTACGTAATATGATATTCCAAGGACGTCAAATGCATGCTGAAAGATGTGCAGATGCGGTCTGATTCATATCTTGGTCTACGTAGAGATCAATCTTTTTATATGAACAATTATGACAAACCGTAGTAAATGTTCCAATAATGAAAGTAAAATACATTTTGAATTTCAACCCAACAGTATTTATTAATCGTTAATATTGAGCATTATGAACTACATGATGAGCATGAACCCCGTTACTATTCAAAATTATTTGTTCTCTTCACTATCAGTCAAAGCATCAGCAATATCCGCTTCCACGTCGTTGCTTTCTCCATTTCCATCATCCGCAATGGCATTAGCCACAGAATCGCCCTCTTCGGCCTGGGCATCGGCTCGAGAACTTCCGTCGCCTTTTGTTACAGAATTACTTAAACTGGAGCCTTGTCCCTTTGCGGATGAAACTGAATGAGAGGTACCGCCGAAATTTGCTGCAGAGTTTGCAAGGGCATCACCCCCTCCTGTTTAAAAAAAATCAAAACGCCTAATGTTATTTCAACTTCCCTGGAACTTTGTTGTAATAATCTATTATTATTAATATACCTTTTGCAGTTGCAAGAGATTTACTAGTACCACCCTTTTCAGCCATGGAATTAGAGTGGGCCTTGCCAGTCCCTATGTTAACAATAAAGAAGTCAATAATTATTATTATTATTATTATTATTATTATAATTGAATGATCGTAGCTTATAATCTCTCGAATTATTTTTTTTTGTATAAATAAGGACCTTTCGTAATGGCAGCACTTTTGGAGTCTCCACCTTCCAAAGCAATAGAGTTACTCGTCGCATTTCCACTCTTTGCTGCCATTGCATTAGCTGCAGAGGCTCCACCCTATTATTAGCCAGATAAATCGAACTAATAAGTAAATTAAACTTTTGATTGTATTTTCGAACTTAATACTGTGTAAAAACTTACTTGAATAGCCAAGGAGTTGGACTGAGCGCTTCCGCCCCCTGATGCCAAAGCGTTTGATTTGCTGTCACCCTTTCCACGACTTATAGCCGTTGATTTGGCAGTCCCTTCACCCTTTGTAAGAAATCGTAAGTAGAATGAAAAATAAAATAATCAATAGAATAAAAAAAATTGGGTAAAAAAGTACTCACCTTTGTAAGAGCCCCACCCGTAGCTCCACCATCACCGAATGTATCTGCGTTGCTTGTGGCAGACCCCTTTTAAAAGAGTATGTATTATTCAGTATTATAATAAAAGTTATTACTATACCTTCATCTCCCTCAAAGCTTATCAAATTGACATGGGAAAAATACCTGTGCTTTTGCCATAGACATGGCGTTTGCACTGGTACCTAGTAAAATATTATAAATAATTAATGTATAACAAATATTTATAAAATAAATAGTGAATTTATTCGTTAAATTTCCGCAAAACCTCACCATTGATTGCGTTCGCACGGGCATCTCCACCTCCCCTTGCAATGGCGTTGGCTTGTACCTTTCCAGTTTTACCTTTAAAAATTTAAAAATGATGGGAACGATTATGACAACCGATTACAAAAATTAGAAATGATAAAAGTGAACTTAAGAATAACCTTTCGCATTGGCATTTGCGTCTCCACTGCCGCTTTTTTTCTTCTCTGGAGCTGCTGCATCTTCTGCGTCGTCGTCGTCGTCTGGTGATTCTTCAGCTGGAGCATCTTCAGCTGGTGTATCTGTGTATTTAAAAGTCACCATGTGCAAAATTGAAAGAAATAATAATATTTCAATAAATGATTCTTGAATATAGAAAAAAAATTACCTTCTCCATCTTCATCGAGCATTGGCCGAGAATCGACAAAGGCCCCCAAATACCCTATACATAGCAGGGCTATGACGATTAGATTCACTATTTTCGGTGCCATGTCTCCTCTGAGCTCTCTAGTGAAGTGAACCAGGGTGATGCGATTCAATGATTAGCTAGGCTGTATTACGTAAGTAAATGCATGCATAATTGAACCAATTAAAAGATTTGACGGCAGCATATTGTGTAATAAATTGAGTTTTATTTGTCTCGTCCGGATATCGGCGCATTTTAATTAGCTCTTATGTGCAGCCGCAGCCATTAAAGAGACACGTCATCAGCATTAACTCAAGGTAAATTATTGAGCCACGCCAACAATAATCCCAATGATGCGAATCAACAAAAATGATCCGAATAAATAAATGTATGTACTGCTTCTTTTCGTTATTATAATACATGTTTAAATGATAGTTTTGTTTGATATTAAATAATATATATAAAAATATAAATTAAACGCCTTTAAACTCGTATGGGCACTTATGCAAAACTCCAACCAGATCCCCATTGTTGTCCGCCGGTCCATCCGTTGCTACTCAAAGTGGCTTGGGAGAAAGCAGTTCCGTTTGAACTGCTTGACGCTGACGCAGAAGCACTTTCGGTTAAAGTCACGACTTTAAAAATTAAAAAAAAATTGAAAGGTATTACATTGGTATTTGGTGTTTTTTTGTTAAAAGAGTAGTAATGTGATGAATTGAGAGCACAAAAACCTTGAGGCTGAACTGCCATTTGATTGCTCACAAATGCAGTAACTGTAGCATTATCTCCAGTTGCATAACCGATCGCGTTAGCAGTTGAATGGCCAGCTATGGAACATTTCCAAAACTATATGTCTTAATTGCATGTCATTATATGAATTTAAAGTATTTTTGTGCTAGCATTTAATACCTCCATCCTTCTCAGGCTTTGTAGCCTGTGCAAGCGAACCTCCAGAGCCAAGTGCGCTCAGTATGTGGAGAACTTGAGGTGGAATCATGTCAATTTGTGGAAACTCAGAGCTACCGTACTGAATCTTTTCTGGGGAAGCAACAGGCTTTGATAAAGGTTCACTTGACGAAGTATTTCCCTTGGACTGGTTTTCTAGTTGAGTGCTAATCATAGGGGCATTGTGAATAACTTCTAAAATAACTGGACCATTGTCCTGATTGCCTTCATTTTGAAATGGTCCTGAAGCTTCGACTGGAGAATTAATCGGACTGTTAGGAAAGTAAGCTTGTGTTTGTGTCACTTGCTGATGCGTCTCAGGACTTGGAGGAGGCACAATTGGGGGAAAAATTCCACCTGGTCTTGAATTCAGCTTGGGAAATTCAGGGATCGGTGGCATAGATATCAAAGATAATGTCTTGATTGCACCTGTTCCTTTTCCCACTTTTGATTGTTTAAAATGTGAACGATTTAATTTTTGGCCTAGTTTTTAGCAATTAGTTAATTTATATGTATTAATTCTATTTGTTGCTTATTACCTGAATTGCTGGACGATCTTACAGATGCCCCATGGATAATTGTAGTCCAGTATAAAAGTACAACACAACATTTTCTGAAGTAAATTGCCATTTTTCAACTCACAAAGCTCACAAATTAATGTAGATGCTTAAAATGTCCAGAACAAACGAACTAGTCCTTTACTCTCAAGGTGATCTCCCTGATTAAGTGCCCAAGCGCATGTGCCAAGTCACTCAATAATAAGAATAAGAAAATCAAGAGCTCTCCTTGAAATGAAGGGGAGAGACTGGGAAACCCCGTCCACCAAAAACCAGAGAATTGTGTCACAGGGACCAAAAATAGAAACAGAAACTAGGTCATGATACAGTTACGGAAGGAAAGATCCCTTTCTAAACTATGTGTACGTGTGTGTGCAAAGGAAAAAAATTATAGTTAGTCATAATGAACAGGTAGAGTGATTGCACAGCATTTTGAATAGATTTTTATTATAAACTTAAGGCAAACAAGTTATTTTCTTTATCATAATGGTGACTCCGAAGAAGCTAGAGTCATAAGATTAAACTCAACATGATTATTGTTTTTGACCCATTTCAATATGCCTAATACCTATGAAGCCATCTGCTGTGGGAGATCCTATTAGGTGCGTGGATTGGAATACTTTCAAAGTATCAATCATAATTGAATCTTGTGAGTTAAAATTGGATATTCAAGTGTGGAGCCGGGGGAATGTGAATGTTTCCAAATCAATTGTGCCTTGTTGATGGAGCAGGTGCCGTGTTTATATTTATGACCTGGTCCGTTTCTGCGAAATTATTCCCATTTTGCTTGAATTTTCCTGCAACTGCTTGATTTTCAATCAACAATTCATTTCCATTGTGTGTAGTACAATTTCCGCTTGCTATTGAATCTGCGCTGAAGCCACCTAAATGAATGAATGAATGAATGAATGAATAAACTTTATTGTTTCTGTATCAGTTAATACTGCATACTGTACCTGCTGAATACGCGTCAGAGTAATCTGAGCAATTCAAATTCTGGATGGAAGATGTAAGAGAAGTGTCAGTGTCACTACTCGATTGAGATTGGAGCTGTGATGAAGTACCAGAAGACACTAATCCATGTACTACTGCATAAATTAATTTAATAAAAAAAATTTAAAAAATTTAAAATTAAGGAGAGTACGACAAGGGCCCTAAACCTAGGAAGTTATCGCTAAAGGAGTTTATTTTTAGGTAAGGATTTTTCTCACCCGCATAAGCTCCTGGACCGGTTGATATTGCGTTCGATTGTGTGGTTGCAATAGAGCCTGTCGTCGTGTTGGAATTAAGAACATTTAGGATGTTTTCTAGGAACAGATAGAATGATGTGGGTTTTAAAATTATAATTTGCAAAATGTCCAGATCTAGCCATCAAAATCTTGTACTGCCCTTACTTTCTAGCTTTGATATACTTGCACAGAATACGCTTATGCTACTTATAAGAAACAAAAGGTTCCAAGTAAGCCCCAAATATGAATGCATCTCGATTTATTTTAGAAATTTAGAGAAAGAAATATTTCAATTGGAAGCAACACAAACAGCTTGTGCGGTGCAAACCTTGTTCTCTCAACTACTTGTACTGGTACCACTTCTATTTCCGACCACATTTTTTATTCACATGTACAATGTACGAGCATGTAAGTACTAGTAGGCTTATTGTTTTTAGCAGCCGAAAAAGTACCTAACAATAAGGCTTCATACTATTATTCTACATGTATTTTACTTTTACACACGACCCATACGTGTTGGCTTAATACACCTAAAAATAAACTCAGTGCGACGACCGATTATTTAGACAAAACATTCGTTATTGGTTTATTTCTTCTTTTTATTTGAACATTCTCTAAATTCTCATATCACTTAAACCTATTATTAGGACGAAAAAACGAAAGAGGTACAATTCGCAACGGAATTTAACTGCACTGATTGCATTCCAGCAATCACGTTTGATAATTGTCCGCCTCCACAATTGGCACTGAGGGATTCCATCACGCTCATCGAGGAATTATTTTGTTGGTCCAAAGTAGCAGTAGCAGTGAATGAGGTTGTTGTTCCGCCCTGATTCAAAATTCCAGCTGGATAGCCGTAGGCCGCCATTGTTGCGGAAGCATTTGAATTGGCCATCGCAAACCCATTGGAACTGCCCGTTTGAAAAACTTTAAAATGCATTCAACAAATTGAAACTCTGAAACAAACCCAATATGAGTGTCAATATAGATATATTTTTAAACCCTACCTTTGCTATCTGTAGTCTGTAACTCAGGTATTGGAACCGGGACAGGTATTCCCTTGTCAATCCTAATAAGTATCAGAATAATAGCTAAGGATAAATTATGCCGTGCCATGATCCAACCTCTTCTTTCCGCAGCCTTTGAGGATGAAATGTTTGCGCATGAGTGAGTGAAGGCCACAGATAGTCAAGTACATATAATATTATTGATATGCTGAATGTAATCCTTATTAGTATATCGTTTTGGATCATAAAGGTTCTATTTATTCAGTATGGCCGTAGCAAATAAATATGAGATTTTCGTTGCTATAAAATTGTAATCGAGTAAAGATGGACAAACGTTTTATTTCTTAATTTTCGTAGATGTAAGTAAACGTGAGAAAATAAATAGTTTTTTTACTTCCAACTTCAACTCGACTGAAGATTGATTTTATAATGTCTCTTCGGATTCAATCGTTTCATCATGACTGTTCCAGCCGTTGCTAAAACTAGTTCCTAGCCCTTGCACGGAGGACATACCTCCACTTGCATGATTGAACTGGCCACCGCCTAAAGCGACGAAAGTCTCCTCGTCCGCATCCAAAGTTTGCTCATTTAATACATCTAGGTGAGCTGAGGATGGTATTCCGGAAGCGTCAAAGTTTGATTGCTGAATGGAGAGTCCAGCTTGTGGGGTGTTGGCGAAACCCCCAGAATAAATGCTCAAAGTTCCACCTGATGGTCCACCAACATTGGAAACACTGCCATGAGATTGCCCACTGACACCTTCACCTAATTGTCCGGATGAGCTATTGATAGCAATGGCTGAAGCTAAATAAAACATGTTAAACGCTGCGTGAGGATACCAAAATCATTTGCAAAACTGTAACCGTGCCTATTAATATATGAGTGTCCTACCTTTACCTGGAGCCTTTCCTCTTCCTTTACTGTGTTTTTCTGAGGTAGTTGTTTGTGTACCGTTCTCGGAAGATGTTGTGATGCACAATGCATTTCCAGTGGAATTTGCCAATAATGAATTTGGAGAACCGGCACTCGCCATATAGCCCTGTATACAAGTAGAGGAACCCGTTGCATTTGCGTTAGCTTCATTATTATCGGCCAATGCACTCTGACCCCCGTTTGCAGACGTTTGGCCGCCCTGCCAACTATATGCCCACGCTGAATACGGTTCTCCGTTTCCATGACTGGTGGAATTAGCTATGCCAAATACGCTGCCAGTTGTTTCTTGGGTACTTTGAATTGTAGAGGTAGCATCTGGTATTCCCAAAAATAGACAAAAGTATCCTCCACCGTAAACTCAAGCACCAATTATCAAATTTTTGTTAAAAATAAAGGGTAGAACTCTCTACTTACCTTTTGAATCCAATGGTTTTGATACGGAAATATGTGCACTCATGGACAAAATGGTAAAGAAAATTGACAGCGTGTCCTTCATGTTGCATTAATTATTGTAAACTTATTCAGTTTCCGAAAAAATATAACTCAAAGTTTATAGCTTTTTCTTTTGTATGCACAGAACGTGAGAGCAGACGTTGTGTGTCAAGAACGAATGAAAATATTCTAACGGATAAATGCTTGAAAGAGGGTTTGCATTCAACTGCATTAAAAAATATAACAGAAAATAAAGGCAACCCTAATGCTAACCCTAATGTGAACAACGGAGTTCATTCACATCCAACAATCACATACTTGAAAGGTACACCCGTACACTTCATGAAGATATTATCTAAAAGTACCTCACTTTTACCTCTATTTTTTCGGTCTATTTTTAACCTGGTGGTGTCCTTTTTAATGTCGCAAGGGTTGAGGGTTAAAGTCTCCTGCTCCTGTGATCCACGATATATACATTTGTCATTGTCAAGTACGGAGGTCTTTACCATCATGGACTTACTATTTTTCTGGTTTGGCATACTTTTCTTCATGGAATGCCTGCAAGTTTCAAAATCAGCCTCGGTGCATAGTGCCCAGCACATTCAAGGTGGTTGCAAATAAACACAACCAAATGGTTTACATTGTTAAAGAAACTGTATAAAACTATTAATTTCCAGATCGCAAAGATGCTGACAATAGTGGGGAACCGGTTTGGTCTCACGGAGAGTCTACAGCTTTTGCTTATGCGTCTGGTATTAATTCCTCTGTTGAAACTAATTCTTGGAATTCAGTGGATAATCATGGTGGGGTAAATGTCTCCAACATAACTTCAAACGGGACGGTGATAGGATATCAAGTCTCTGGAATGACAAATTGCAGCCAGGTTGGTTTCTATCTTTTGTAAATATTTTATTTATTTAGTACGAAAGGACCAATTAGTTCTAATTATTGAACTTTGCTCTAATTATCCTCTGCTCCTTTGCTCTTTCGACTGGCTTCAAAAGGAATCCTTTGCTCTTTCGACTGGCTCTCAATATGCTCAGGCTATTGCATATGGACTATGTAATTCAAGCGTTCTTCTCGATCAGCCCGTTTCCAATCAAGGTGTCAATCTCACCAAAACGTTATGACCTCCTATGTGAAAACTATGTTTTTCTTGATATATAATAAACCAATCTTTTTTACTAAATTGAATAATCAGCTTTATAAACGGATTTATTGCATTGCATATATAGCTCATTTCATTAGAACGGTAATAATATCACAATCTACGAGAGGCAGTATCAGCAACATCCTCAGAGTCATCTTCTTCTGCTTCCACGTTGTTGATCAAATCATTGACTTGTTGGCGATTAATATTTGCAGGTACGCCTTGTTCGCGTCTTCGACGTGCAATTGGCTTCTCGGGAAATCTTAGGCCATCCAAATAGTTAAACACTGCAACAAATAAGTTTCACGCATTCGTTTTTGGAGAAAGTAGTACAATCACAAAGAACGATTATCCATAAAAGTTTAAAGTGTCACTTGCCATGCGAAATTATGTTGAAAAGAACAGCAAAGAAAGCCACAATTAGCGTGAGGATAACCTTGACTAGACCAACATAACTAGCCATGGTTTGCTAATTTATGAAGTATAACAGCACCCAAACACAACAAAACTAACAATATAAGTGAGGGAAGGAATCGTCACAAGTTCGAAATACTAAATCTCACATATTTCTACGTGATCATTTTAGTCAACTTGTTAAGCTCAGTTATACATTTTTGATCAATTTAATATACTTGCATCAACAAAACAGAACCATTTTATATTAACTTTGCTCATAATAATGTTATTATCGTACTCTGTAGCTAATGCCCCATTCGATTGTGGTCCTTTCTTGGCTAGTTTCTTTGTAAATTGACTAAAGATACACACATGTTACTTAACAGAATAAATAATGAGGAGAGGGATATAGCATATAAATTAAGAAAATAAAAAACTCACTAGTGATAGTGATTCTAAACTGTTATAACATGCGTTTTTTATTTATTGCGATAGCAGTATGAGGAAGCATGGTATACTCTTGAATGGGTAGTACATTTCATATTTTACTTGTCTTGATTAACATATATAAGCTTATACTGCACTGCCACACTAGGCTAGGCAGTGAATATGAATATATACATTGTGCTCTCTACGAAATTTTTCTTGCGCAGGTGTTTACTCTCAACTAAAGATTTTTATACCTGTTGCATTGGTATAATATAATAATATATATTCTACGCGTTCTATATTGTAATACAGTAGACAATTTGCGTTGGAAGACATGCTAACAATGCAATGCATCAGCAAGACACAATAACGCAGTAACATGTGTACAACATAACATACACACAGACAGAGACTAAAACCTCTGTAAATTAGAGTTTATTGAATTCTATGTATTCACATATCACGTGTGAGTTGCTGGTAAAGGAGCAACAGCATAATAATAATAATAATATAACTGCAGCAAGATATTATTAGAGCGATATATCTGGATTGTAATCTGGATGGATTACATGTATTGAATGTTTATCTTGGTTTTTCAGAATCACCTACGATTAGTAGTAGTTGTTTTATGACGCTTATAATGATATCTTTGTCTTTACTTTCTGAACGAAAAATGTTTTTACAAGCTGTTCCCAAAGAAGAGATAGAATGGTCGATGGTTGATCGGGGCAAAATCATCTGCCAGAGTTGCGATGAAGTTGCATTCTGGTATATCACATTTCAAAAGCAATAACTAAACGGATCAGAGGCGTATGGTACACCATTAACAACCAAAAAATAGTAAAACAGCTAACGGTTTAGATATTAATGGATGATATAGTAGCAATATAAGTCGAGTCAAAAACCTTGCAATCCCTGAAAAAAAATGATCAGGCTCCATTGTATGGTCAATCAATGTTTCAACAGGGCATTTGTATTTTGTATACAAGAAATATAATTCGGGAATGAGAAAAATCGTAATTAATTCTGACTTGAGATGATGGCCCTTTTCTGGGAAGACCTTGACGTAATAAAAATAGATTTACGCTTTCACCGCAAAGTGTGACTTTGACTTTGTCAGTTTTGATTAGAAAGGTTTCGTTTAGAGAAGGATGTGAAAGTATAGGAACAAAGAATAGAAGTACGCATGTCCAGGTCCTTGACACGGATATATATACGGAGAGGAGAAATCTTCTAGTGAATCCTGTCTTGTATCGGAACAACCAAAATTGGTTGGAGACAGAAAAACCTACTGAAGGACAGTGCGTCCAATGTACACCTGGACATGGACAGCTTCTTTTAAATTATTATATTAATATAATGGAAGGCACAGACCAATTCTACTTTTTAATTATATTTTCAAGAGCAAGTAATTTTAAACTTACATAAACGACTGCTACTAATAGGTTTTTATCTCGCTACATGTTTTGCTATTATCATTCACAAAAGGGTTTACTACTGACTCACAATTAGAGTTACAAGTTACAAAATACTCCCAAATACTAAATGAAGCTAAATGAATTCGCGGTACTGTATAAAAAAACGTATTCATGGTCATCAATTACTTTGTAATGTTTGCGAATCGTAGTTAAAAAATATTCTCCGCGTGCTTAGCATTGACCCTGAAAATTTTTAGTTTACTATTATATAATAGTATTAGTTTGTAGAAACTATTCAATTAGAATTGTTAATTGTTTTAACATAAGAGTTTGGCTGTTATTTTATTCTTTCAACCAATGCTTATCATTAAATACACAAGCGTAGCACTGCGTGGCAAATATAGAATATCGAGGACAAATATATAATGTATGTACGTATATGCACACACTAATGTTTAAAAAAAATAAGTTATGAACCCCAGCGTGGGATTAATCTTCATAAATATTCATTATGCGTAGGCTTCATAAATACGTACATATAAGACTGATATAATGATAACAAAAGCGGATGTAAAGGAAATGCGGCTAATATGACTAACGGATAATCCTATATAATGCGTGGCTATTGCATATTAATAAATGTCCTAGAACTTGGATATTTCAATATTTTTTTAATGATTTCGGAGGATTTGTATTAGTACTCACTCACACCTTGTAACTGTGAACTGGTCTTTGAACATTATTGGTTGGTGCTAAAATAATTTTAGCATACCTAACGCTGACAAATTATTTGCAGTTCATGCATTCAATATATTACGTAATCGACTGAAATTGAAATGAAACTTAGGTTGTATATGACATATGACTGTGATTGGTACCTTTTAACAGTATCAGTTAAAATTTAAAGGTTTAGCAGTACAGATTTTGGTAAGGAGTTTCTCTTTACTATATGAAGGGAAGGGTATGTATAAAAAAATAGTTGTCATCATATTTTTGCCTACTATCAACTATTATTATTATACAAGAATTTATAACGGTTGACAAGCCCACATGGCATATGGCATGGATTTATATGTATAATGCTTGGGCACTTTTGTAGCCCACGCGTACATCCTCTGTTGCAAAGTGCAACAATCTATTAGATGTATCCGATTTGATGAGTCTTATTTTTAATGAAATAATGTAGGGTTGTAAGTGCATGCTAGGATACTTACTGCATATATATGCATTGTTGCACAAGTTTTCCTAGTCAAAAAAGTCAGCGAATGTTGTGTAACTTCCCAACTATTGAGGTGAGAGTAAAAATTACTATATATATATATGCATCTCTTTGAGCCGGATCTAGAAAAAATGATGCAAAATATACATTTCAGCAATATATTGCTTTTATGGATGATGTGATGCGAGGAAGAGTGAACCTCAACATGAACCTTAATTATAATATACATATATTGTAGTCAGATTCAACGCTAAAACAATATGAAATTCAATTTCCTCTACTCATTTTTAGCCAAAAGAGAAAATATATTTTATGCTAATTTTACTTACTGGCAACCATACATTATAAAAAGAGTTTGATAGAGTTTACAACATAGAGAATTTCAAATGTATCGTAAACATTTCCGGAAACTAATTACAAATCGAACAACAGCAAAGAGAAAATTAGCCTAAAATATTGTGGATTTTACATATAGTGACAAAGACAGCTGCGTATTAAAACGGTATGCCGACAGTTTGTACGATTTCATATTATGGAATTTTCTCTGAATCTGATGATGATGGTCTACCTGCCTGTGGTAAGACATAGTAACACTTTGAGCCATGATTACCTTTGGAGGGATTAACGTACTTCCAGCAGAAACAACTTGTTAACAATCTTACAAGTGTTGAATTAGATGCTTTATGGCTTAGGTCGGTCTACAACGAAAAACTAAAAGAAACACGGCCTTTATAATTTTTTGGAAAACGAAATCATGAAATGTTTGGCATCCTCCAAATAGATATTTCACCTTGTATCGTAAATAACATATACAGCACCATTTTCTAAAGCCATAATGTTATCTTGATGGTCACAATGAGAACCTATTTTACTGCTGTAAAGAACCAGAAAAACAACGAGAAAGAAACGAAGGCTGCTGAAAATGCACTCATTCATTGCCAAAATGACGATTCTTGGGATACGCGTATGATATGAGTATTAACATTCGTTACAATATGGTGATGATGATGATGAGTGGCACAGGAGAAATAGTTGGTGTTGTTAGCCTCGTAGATAAATGTTTTAATTTACATAACTGATAGTGTGCCGAATGCAGAGTGGTAGGCATACATACAGATTATCCCGAATGTGGTACAAGAAATGAAAAAGGACAACAAGCATGAAACGGCCCATGTCACTTCAATTCCTTTTCCTTCCTTCAATCGTCTGTGTAGGCAACTTTTACAATAATAATGTACATTATTATGTAGCACTGCACTGGCTGCTTGTAGTATTGCATCTTGGTATGCAATAGGTGATAGTTTCACATTCAAACAACAACACTGTCCTGCAGATATTCATACAGGCACCCATCACGGTATATAATGACTTGTTTTCGTTACAACGGTTGACCATAACCAATATTAAGTATAATGCATTTGGTGTCGGAGATCTGCTTTTCTTTGATATAGCCCTCAGTTCTTTCGAATCATCTTACAGTCTACATTTGTGTGATGTGACGATCACACTACTTAACTGAAGATCAGTCCAGAAATCCAGACTTCTCTCCAGCGCTCAAATTAAGATTTTCAGCAACGTTTGTTGCTGCAGGTTTTGTACGTCTTGTGGAACCAATGTGAAGCTATAAATTGTGACTTTATAAAGATTTTACTGGAAACTTTAGAAAACTTCAATTGAAAGTTTTGACCAAATTGATAATTGTATTTGTGCTGTGGTATTAAATTCACCCTGAGACTTTGAAAAATATGGGAAGACGGAAGCAAATTGCTGTAAAGAAGCCGAGGTAAGTTGAGCCATGTTGTTAAATTGCATGCATAAGTGGTGCTTGCCAGATTACTCATTTTTTAGTGTAGAGTTGACGTTTCCTTTGTTTCGTAAATTCATACTGATTTACGCTACAGTTAAGCATCGTATTTTGCAGGTTTTTGAAAAATGGGATTGAAACTCTTTTTAGTTAGCAGACTAGAAACTTATGGTAGTCGTTCGAATGTATATTATTATTTTTAAATCTGGAATAACCTTGTTCCATTTTACCATGTACTTATTTAAGAAACACAGCATTATTTATTAACTTTCTCTTTCACCTTCACCAATGGGTGAGGTATGGGGTATTTAAGCCAGTCTCAATCTAACGCTGAGATTTTTCTGTACCTATAAATAGCGGTGTGAGTCGGAACAAAGGGTTCATCTCGACGGTGTGGATGATGGGAAGCATAGCTGTCCTTTCCCTTTCATTCTGTCCTGTTGTCTTGATGACGTCCACCACGGCAGATGTAATAGGCACCAAATCAACCTTTGAAACTACTGATCTTGAGACGGAACTTCGTCTGTCCACCCCTTCCCTTACATTGTCAGAGGAAGTAGGCATTCAATCATTCCCCGGACTGGATCACTCCACCATTTCATCTAATGACAATCCACTGCAAAATTTCGATTTGCTAGAGGACAATGATAAGCTGACAATAAGTATGGGTCAGAGTGATTGGGCAATCTCTTTGGAAAACTTGAATTCTTCTCAGCATCGAATAGGTAAGTCCTCCGGGTTTGTCTCGTTCATTCACCTTTGGGAAGATATGATCATAAATAAGTTGCTCATATATTTTTTACATAAATTACTTTTCCGTTTGCACGAAAATTCCATAAGCGAGTCGTTGTGTGCAACCCTTTTTCCATTTCTGCTTGAGAGAACTTTTATCATTTGTCCAGAACACGATAGGACTCAAGGGAGTCCATAGTTTTACAAAAACACAAAAAGCCATTATCCAGTTTCATCTGGATGGCGTTAGATGAGATAAAACGTATAGACTATGGGCCTTGTAGACTAGTATGATGTTGTTTTGTAATCTGATGAAAAGTAGCAACAATAATAAGCTCAACATGTAACCCTTTCTCGTGTGCCAAGGTCGGACGTTCCTTTCATAAATCCCCAAGAAGATTTTACAAAGCACACATCCGATACAACATTATTTTGTTCACCATTTACTGTTATCTTACCTGCTCGTGTGCAAACAAAACCAAACGCAAGACTAATATCTTTTGGTCATGCGAACCAAAAAAAAAACAAGAGAATGAGTTACACCCCCTACAAACAAAGCATAATAAAATTATTATGCCATGCACAAAATCCCAAAGAGAATAAATAATGCAGAATGAAACTTGATCTACTCCATTCCTTAGCTTAAAGCTCAAAGTTTCATGGATGTACCATATAACTACTAGTAGTTTCCAGGCATATACATTATAACCTTGTATTGTACTGCTTATAGCTTAACATTTTTCTTACATCTTTCTTTACACAGGACAACTAGGACGAAAGAGATTTCATGACTTGAACGGAACATTATCATCCGGAAACCTGGAACCAGGGTACGTGCAATCTCAATGTAGTCATCGTACAAACATTGAAGCTATACTCTAATTACTGATACCAAATAATGTGCATAACTAATTGTCACAGAAGTGAATACATGTTCTTGCATTATTATGCTTACATATCTATGTGATGTGTAAGCTGCTAACAACAAAACAAGCTTTCGTATTTTGAATCTGACGCATTTGCAACTATGCAATTTGCATTTAGTAAGTTGAAGCTTTATTCCTTTCCGTATCTAAAATGAGTCTGCCCTGAATCAAACAATACGATGAGTCATAATATGCTATTTAAATACGCTTACAAAGGCAACAGAAATGTGAAAGCCAAATCAGGGTGAATTTCTCAATCTACAATATCGGCATTGCCAACCATACCATACGCACACCATATAATATTACATGTATAAATGTATGATTGTGTGTTCTCTGTTCTGCAGAATCTTTCATCAAGAGGCTGCTGTTCTTTCTGATGACTTCTTTGTTATACCAAAGAAAATGCTCGTAAAAACATTCGAGGTAGCGGAAGAAAAGTGGTTGAATACACAAAAACTTCTTGATGAGCGATTCAGTTTAAGTAAGGCCTGCGTGATGTTTATTCATGTGGTAATTTAATCCATAAAGAGTAAAAAAAAGTATAAATTCTCACATGAAATTTGTATCTTGCAATCTTAGAAAAAGGAGCGGATGCAAAGGGTCCTATTGGCACGGCATTTGCTTTTAATGCTCCAAATGAGGAGGCTCTCGCTTTATCAAACACCTCTTCCCTTTTGGAAATGGCTTCCAAAGCATTTCTTCATAATCTAGAAACAGAACAAATTGTGTCACGGAAAAGAAGGGAAGCTATCACATTCGAGGGTGAAGACAGCAAGGGGAAATCTGAGAATGTAGGGTTATCTAATTCTGTCGTGTTTGATGACTTGGACTCTTTACACTCTCGCTTTATTCGTCAAAGTATGAACAGTATGAGTGGTCCAGCTGCCTCATGTGGCATTCATGATGAGGTTCTTCCTTGTGATGTTCAAACAAAGTACAGAACATGGTCTGGATGGTGTAACAATGTAAGAAATCCGGCTTGGGGTAGAAGTGTTATCACTTTCGATCGAATGATTCCTTCCAAATACGATGATGGAATTTC
The DNA here is from genome assembly GCA_964034955.1 of Orchesella flavescens. Lineage (NCBI taxonomy): Eukaryota > Metazoa > Arthropoda > Collembola > Entomobryomorpha > Orchesellidae > Orchesella > Orchesella flavescens. The sequence goes on from OZ035954.1 coordinate 21,442,584, forward strand.
ATCCCCAAAAATGAGGTCGGTCACTGGAGTTCAGCTACCATCTCCACGTAGAATATCATCAACGGTGCATATTGATGTATCTCATTTGTCCAATCGACACACCTTGATGTTGATGCAGTTTGGACAGTTTGTGGACCATGACATTACGGTAGGGTGATGCAGCACTGATGCTAAATAATGTATGAGTTAGGTTTAGTTGAATTAAAAGTTCAATCATAATATGATGTTTTTTTTCTTCATATTTTCATCATAGTTTACACCTGTCCACAAAGGCCCAGAAGGGAAAATTTTGAATTGCCGTGATTGTGAGAGCCAGTTACAAACGCATCCCGAATGTTGGCCTATCCAAGTGGGAACAGGGGACTCTTATTATCCTCCTATGAACCGGGACTCTGGCCGTCCAAACTGTATCCCCTTCACACGCTCACTCCCAGGTCAACAACGGTTGGGACCTCGAGATCAAATCAACCAAAATTCCGCCTATCTGGATTCATCTCAAATTTATGGGGAAAACTTGTGCAAAGCTAACAGTTTACGCTCACCGGGTGGAAAGCTGAACGTGACTGCTCATCCTGTTCATGGAGCTAAGCCTCTGATGCCACAAATCACTTTCTTAAAAGAATGCAAGTCCCCGTCAGGCTATTGTTTCTATGCTGGAGATCCCCGTGCTTCAGAACAACCTGCGTTGGCTGCTGTCCACACAATCTTTCTCAGAGCACATAATCGTTGGGCGGAGGGCATGAGGTCCATCAATAGTCATTGGAATGATGAAAAAATATACCAGGAGGTTCGTCGCATAATGTCTGCTGTCAATCAGCACATTATCTATAACGAGATGCTTCCCCGTCTGTTGGGTAATGCCATGATCAACGCTTACAGTCTTGGCCTTCAAAACGATGGATACTACGCGGGATATGACCCTTCTTGTCCAGCAAACATGTATAACGAGTTTGCCACAGCAGCATTCAGATTTGGTCATAGTATGGTAAGACCCAACTTGGCAAGAATGGATAACCGTTACAATGGCATGAGTCCGCACATTGCCCTTCGTGACGGATTTTTCAATTCAGACATGCTGTATCATCCTCTAATGGTGGATGAATTGATGAGGGGATTGTTGGGAGAACCGATGGAGCAGCTAGATCCATTTATCTCAAAGGAAATCACAAATCATCTCTTTGAGGACAAGAAGAAGCAGTTCAGTGGAATGGATCTGATTGCACTCAATATACATCGGGCGAGGGATCATGGACTTGACGGCTATAACGGCTACAGGGAAGTATGTAGTTTGAAGAGAGCTAAAACTTTTCAGGATTTGAGTAATGAAATACCATCGGACGTGCTAGCCAAGTTGACGGAAGTGTATGCACATGTTGATGATATTGATTTATTCACGGGAAGCATATCCGAAAAGCCTGTCCAAGGGGGATTATTAGGTCCAACGATGACTTGCATTATTGGGACCCAATTCAAGAGACTGAGACAATGCGACCGGTTTTGGTATGAAACTAATGATCCTGCCATTAAATTTACCCCACAGCAATTGGCTGAGATTCGCAAGATGACGCTGAGTAAAGTGATTTGTGACAATTTGGATTCGCCTTCTGATATTCAAAGATACGCATTCGATGCACCTCACAATATTCTGTAAGAACATAATAATTTATTCATGCTGGCATTTCTAATGTCACTCATGGCTCATTTGTGGAAATTTGCTTAATGATTTGTTCAATGTCTCTCTATCTCTAGAAATCCAAGGATTCCATGTGATAAATTACCAGCTCTCAAGCTTGATGCTTGGCGTGATGCACCACCTGCATCCAGTTTGAAACAGGTTCGACGCTGCAATATAGGCTCGAAGGATGTAGAAGTTGGAAAATCAGCTTTGCCCTCACCTTGCGTCTCGTGCATATGTACTCCAGAAGGGGTAAGAAAATTTGTGGATGAATATATATTATATTTTATATCCTTCATCCCATTTCAAAACATTTACATGTACATTAGTATATGTGATACCTTTTATTTTCATAATTATAATTATGTATTTCTAAAACAAACATGTTCAATTTTTATAGACACGCTGCGCCTCACTCCGTATAACAAGCTGCCAACGCCTGTTTACAGAAGCCAGACCAGAGGACATTGCAAAAGACAACGTTTGTGTAAGCCAATGTGGCTTTTTACTGAGCAACAGCAATAAACTTAGCACGGCTGGTCGACACCCAAATTCGATTTTTAGCTTGATCGCTCGTGGGACGTCGCCTCTAAGGCGACCTTAAACGTGTAAGTTTTCAAATTGTAAACTATTCGAGATCTATTCTAAGTTATTTTGTTTGTGAAAGTGAACGTTTGTGTAATTTCTAGACTGATATTGAAGATTGTGTTTTATGTTAACCTGAGCAATACTTGTTGTGCGACGAAACTTCAATTTTTATTACTATAATAGGATAATTTGTTAAACTGTGATACTTATTGTTTTCAAGTCCTGTAAACTGATGATAGTGATGATATGACTATGTAATAATAATACATTATGTAATGTAAAAACATAAAACATTCTATAATTGTTTATTAGATTGTAAAATATACCAGGTTTTAAAGAAACTAAAAAGTGTAAAACTAAAAAAAAAACGATGTAAAAAGTTCCTATAGCCCAACAAATGAGCTTCTTTGGTTGACTTTTTAATTTTATTGAAACATAAAGCAGCTAAAATGAAGTTAAGCTCTTAAGTATACTTCTAACTGCTGCCAGGCACAAAATGTTTTGCCATACACGACACACGCCATGCACCCTGATTTGTATAAAGGGAAGAAACTTGTTTTGTATAGTTTTATCAAATTGACATGTTTTCAACCAAAATTTAAAAAAGCTAATATACTGTAATGTTTACATCGCTTGTTACTCATGTATTGTTAATTGACCCGTTTCACTTAAGTACTATTATGTTATGCTTGAAAAAAAAAATTGACATTAAAAATGTTTAGTTGGATATTTTCTTTCTTTCGAGACATATTTTTATTTTTTCAGCATTTTAATTCACTGCACATCTCAATTCAATTTAGTTAAAATTAAGAGATTTGGAAAACTTGTTACAAAAAAATCCTTTATGCTTGGTACAGATACTACTATTCCTTTTCATAAACTTTTGAAATAGATAGAGATAATATTGATAATACTTTAATCATGATGAAAGGTTTACAACAAAAATACTTTTTATGCTTTTCATTTGGTTTCTGCAGGAGTTTTACTTATTAAGTTGGGACGATGATGAGAGTTGGCACGTAAAATTCTTGTAGCCATTTTATATAAGGTACACAAAAATAGTTGTTGTTCCAACACGGGAGCACGATGATGTTGCTAAACTCACAAGTATTTCCAACGCTTAAAAGTCGTTAATTTATCGATATAATAGCTAATTCGAGTTTCATGCTGCGTAACGACTCTATAAAGATGGTGTTATATACTAGCTTTGTTCATCTAAGGTTCACCTCCAATATCCATTCCTCTTCCGTTTTCCTGTGTACCTTGAACACATTTCCAAAGGCCGTAGTTTTTCCCAACATTAGTTTGCCACAAACGTAAAGTTCCGTCTTCGGAGCCGGAGGCGTACAGTTCAGCGTCTGGAGAGAAGCGGACACAGTGCACCGGACCAAAATGACCTTTGAAGGCATCTACTCAACAAAATAAATTTTGATCAGACTCATTATTAACAACATTAACATCTACCACTATACACATACCTATTTCAGTTCCAGTTTCAAAGTTGTATTTATAAATTTTGAAGTCTTCTCCTCCACATACAAAAATAGATTGATCCGGTTTGAGGGAGGCGGAATGTACTTGAGTTGGCACTTCAAACTCTTTTATTGCGGATAAACTGAGATAATTAAGATATTATGAAATTACTTAAATTTAGATTTTCGGCTATCTTAATGGGACTGTATAAATGCATATATTTGCTTACTTATCTAAATTCCAAAATGCAACATGGCTGCCGTAAGTCATCGTTAGAGTGCGGGATTCGTGAACGACCTCTATGTCACTGACAACGCTTGGAAAATCTATACGTCGGACTTCTTGACCGCTGGTCACATCCCATATTCTCAAAGTTTTGTCGTCTGAGCAGCTAACAATACATTTGTCACCATAAAAAAGGCAGTGTCTTAAATTTGACTCATGACCACTTAATTTCAAAGGCTCTGCAATACAATATACAATAACATTAAATTGATTACAAAGGCTACACCCGTTACGCCAACCAAACCAAAGATTGTGTCAAGTACCCGCATCTGGTCGTTCAAGATCAAATATTCTAATAAGCTTCTCATTGCTTCCAGTCACCAAACAGTTCCCGCTTGAGTTAAAGTTGACGGATTTGACAATGTGATTATGTTGAAAAGAATGCACTTCTGTTCCTGCTACCGCGTCCCATATCTGGAAGCACGCAAATAATAATTATTATTAATCCATGTGAAATATATTTAATAATCAACAAATTATTAAAAGTCTTTCACTTTGCCCCGCCATTAGTAATAATTTAATAATGATCTGAAATTTTACTTTAGCACTAAAGTCAGCAGCACCAGTAGCAGCCTTAGAACCATCCTCATTTAGTGCAACTCCCCAAACTGCTCCCTTATGCCCTTCAAAGGTTCCAATCCAATCACCTGTATCACCTTGTCGCAACATTGGTTTTCCATCTAAAAATATAGCAAATTAAAACTAATTAATAAAATTGTTGGTATTACAACCATTATTTATTTTCATTGTATATCCAATTATAAACGGGCAGGGCATTATATACCTTTACAAGCAGAGATAACAAAATAGCCACTTTCAGTGATTTTACTGAAAGCAAGTTGAACTACCGGCCGGGTATGTCCGTGACATGTCAACGGAGTTTGTCTCACTGACATGATTTTGTTCTATTATTAATACCAAGTATTAGATGAAGTATATTAAAATTAATCAGTTAAAATGAACTGATTTGTTTAGTCAGGCCAGGCCTACTTAACTAGAGTAATAGGAACAAGCACGAGGTCACAACAATGCAATCACAATACTAAGTATTCTCAAGATTTACAGATGTTACAAGAAACTTTTTGCTCCTTCCTGTCCTCCAAGTGTATTATGAGCCTTGAGCATTGGTATGGTATGTAGACATACTATAACCAACTCAAATACATGCATTTAATGCTTTTTGTCATTTCAATCCAACATCCAACTGTACTTGCATTCTATAACATTGCTTGCTACACTACTGGCTTAAAATGTGTGTGATAATACACACGTAGTACGTCTTTCATGGCAAATAATAGTATATATATATATAATTTCATTTCAACTTCAGTTCATTCTTTTGCAATAGCAATCACGCAGATGCATAATATATGTAGAACATAAGCTTATTACAGCTCCCATCTCTATGTTTCATGTCTAGTACGCCAGGCCATGAGGATGATAGATTATGAATCAGTAGTAAGTACAAAGTACTATATACAATGTAGTATATGGTCGACTTAATTTAATTTCACACAACTCGACAATGACATATTGTACAGCAAGCATAGTAAAGAGGATGGTTGGAAAGATCACATCAAGCATCGGTTATGAGGGTTATAAAGAATCTTTAGGTATTTTAATCCAATCATTCCAATCCAACTTTGTCTCATCATGCGGCTATTATGGTCTATGAATTGTAATTGTGGTCACTATCACCACAATATGTATATACAGCATTCGATTTTTGGGGCTGTAACTGTAAGCTAGCTATAATGAAGCTTTTCTGCTTCTCTCATCACAAATTCTTTATGATATGAGTTAACGAACTAACAATTAACAATGTTACCTTTTAATTTTGAAATATATGATAATGCCTATAGTTCATTAAAATTTGATTTAAAAAAAAGAACTGTAGCAACTCCAGAATAATTACACATATAATATAATATGTAATAGTTTTTTAAAGTACCCAAGCTACATATGTACTTCAGTCTTATGTTTATGGAAAAATAAGTCTAAAGATCAGTTTCGAAAGAATAAAAAACCTTAACCAGTAGGAGTTGGGAGTAAGGTTGGAGTGGTTGGTAATGTGTGTTCCTTGACGAATTAAGTAATTAGTGTGAGACTATAGAATCTCCAATGATACAGAAAATGAACACATTCCAAACCCAAATATTTACTGAGCATGAATACTATGAATAGTAGTTGGTGAGCAACGTGAGTATTGCTGCTGTGTCCATATTGCCCATATCCACTTAAACCGATTTTCAGAGTTGTAAATTGTTTCACGCGTAAGATCAGTCAGAATGTCAAAGAAGTCAATTACCCGTTTCTTTGCAAGTGCACCCAAGGCTATACACCCTGCTGCTACCTCGATTTCGGAGAGTACAGCTAGCCTAGGGCCGACTAAGAAAGTTCAACTGGTTGAAGTACAACCAATAGCGTCAACATCAACTGCAGCATCCACCATCCCAACAACGGACACGTCTGAAAATGAAACACCAAAGGCACCAATAGCAAAACGATTTACTATCTCAAAAAATGCCTTTTTGACAACTATACATCCACCAGAGAAAGCTCAAAGTTCGGAAGATGCGGCTGGCACCACCACCACCAACACTCAAAGAAAAACCATTACTGGAGCTCGAACTTTTCGGATATGGCATCCTCAGAGCGATAAAAAGAGTATTATAGTAAATGTGGGCAAGGAAGTGGATCCGAATGCAGAGAAAGTGTTTGATTCTGAAAATATAAATGCAAAAGGTTTTGATGAGTGGAAGAAAGAAGCAAAGGCACAATTGCCGTCCGTTACTGGGGGTAATGCTGTGGAAATACTGGATGACATTGTCGAAGTTGGTCCCACTATTAAAAAAGAAGACGCAAGAACTGGTCAACAAATAATACGACGGCTGAGCTTGGAGGAAAAGTCTAATGTAATACCTGAGAGAAGGACGCAACCCATCTTAAAATTTGCAAGGAATACGGTAGATTACACACCGTCAGAAGAGATTCCACGTAAACATTCAGAAGCCTCTATAGTCTCCACAATTGTAGACGTTGAAGACTCGGACGAGGACGACATTGATCGTAGACAAGCTGGACATGACATCAAGGGCAAAATGTTCATGCAAATTTTATAATATGAAAGTTTGAATGCACTGATAAATTACTTTGGCAAAAGGGTTTGTTTTTATACATTTTGCCAATTTTTTTTTATAGAAAAACTCTAAAGGAGCTTGCTGAACACTTGACCAGTAAGCGGGCAATTCGACAACAGTTAATACTCAAAGCAACTGGATCCACAGTTTTGGATACGGAAGGTACACTAAAATGCTTGTTTTTTTGCCATTTCCTGGTAAAATGCTGTTTCTCATTTTTTTCACTTTTTGCAGAAATCCCCCCTCGCGAGCATGTACTTTACTTTGCAGAATATGTAAGTTCACCCCAATAAGTCTATTATTAGCCATGCCATGCTACTATAGTCCTCAATTAGCGTTTAAAAAACATGCAAAAATTACAAAATAGATCCACCAATTTTTCCATGATGTAATGAACACATTCATCATTTGGGAGAAGGACATTAACTGGATCAATGGTCGTTTTGGGGTGACTGTGGTCTCCTATTTTATTTGGTTAAGGAGAATTGTAGCTCTGAATGTATTCTACTTTCTGTGCACGTAAGTAAGCTATCCAGTTTTAGAAACGTACAGAGTATTCAAACACCAGAAACGTACTCTACACTTGTGTGATTGATTTTTAATTGTAGACTCTGTTTAGTGATTATACCACAGACTGTGCAAAAAGATAAAGTTTTAGACAGTACGCCAACAAAAACTGTAGAGTTCAGTTTTTCTGATTTGATTAATGGTGAAGGATGGTTTCATCACTCATACCTTTACTATTCAGGCATAGATGACAGCTTTCTCAAATATTAATTTAAAAAGCTTTTAATTCATCACCAGTAACAATGCGATTGTTTCATAAGCAGGATATCATCCAAGCGATACTGAAAAGTCAGAATATCCATTTAGTTTGACATCCTTCCGCTTTCTCTTCGCCATCCTTGTTATATTCGTCGTGAACACATACTTCATATTTAGCAAGTACGTTGATAAAACACAGGGAAAGTACTTTTATATCTCTCAACGTGTTTTTACAAGAGCTGTATTAATACCGCTTCGGGAACTTTATTTCATTCAGGATTAATAGGTACTATCACAGTGTAAGGATGGAAAGTAAACTTTCGGGCTTGGCAAAAATGGACAATTTTAAATCTATAATATGCGCTTGGGACTTTAGCTGCACGGATCCAGGAGCATCCATTAATCTCCACAAAACGATCCGCCGTGAGCTCCATGTAAACCTACGAGAAAGAAATTTAGATATTTATTCCACATTCATCTTTCAAGCTAAAAAAATAACCTTTCTATTTCACTTCAGATATTGGCGAGGGCATCAAGAGGCGAAAAGAATTTGATTGAGATTGATGCGGAAAGTAAACCCATTTTGGCATACACATTGAAAAAGTTTGGAGTACGCTGGGGCCCCATTGTACTCCATATAGTTTCTAATGTGCTTCTACTTCTTTGCTGTTGTGTGTTGGGCCTTGTATTATATTATCTGTGTGAATTCAAATTGGATTACTATCTTCACTGTATTTCTGAAAGGGATGATGGCATTCCCCACACGATCGTGTATAGCCGGTATTGTCCTGTAAGTTTAAGACAATGAAAATTTAACTGGAACATGTTATGTTGAATTGTAATGAATGAATGAATGATTATAAACAATCCGTAGTTTTGCATTTGTAGAATGGTAACACGTACCTCCAAACATGGATTTTCTCGTTACCTGCAGTGTTTGCAAGCTTTACCACGCTCGCTCTGACAAGAGTTATTATCGTCGTGGGAGAAAATGAGTTTTTTGAAAGTTCAGAAATCAAAGTGGTTGCGACGATGACAAGGTACCAATATATTGACCCACAATTTTAAGAAAGTAAACTTTATTCGCTGGTCTCACATTTTTTTAAATCTTAATTAAAGAGCTGGAGTATTCTACCTTACAAATATTGGCGTATTCTATTTATTTTGGCTAACGTCAAAGGAAACAATCCAACAGGAAGGCTTTGTGGCCGAAACGTTATTTGGGAAAGGCAAGGTCATTTTTGTTGTCAATCATTGTCATTGAGGCAGCAGTAGCTTTCAGTTTTATAAAGTAACTGGTCAAGTAACCCTATAACCTATTTGCTTAGAATTGTATAGACTCGTCGTGATCCAAGGATTGGCTGATCTAGTTTTTAACCTGGGAGTCAAAGGCTTGTTCCACCTTACCCGCAGGTATACCATAATAAAGATATTATGAATGTCGCATTCGAGAATGCGAGTCATTCATATGATAACTCTAAATATTATGCTTTTCATGTGGTTGCAGAAAGTCTAAAGGCTACAAACCGCCGGAATTTCAATCTGAGTATTATTCCCTTAGTATGTTTTTCTTACATTCCATATCTATTATTGGCATGCTCTTTTCGCCTGGGATAGGCCTTTTTGTTACTGTGCGTTTCGTGTTGGTTTTTTATCATCACAAGGTAAATCATATTCCATTTGCCGATTCCACAATTGTATTCCACTCTATTTGCTTGAATGTTTATACAATCATTTTATTCTACAGTTTACATTGATTCATCTATCATCCCAAGAAACATACACGGCTCATGCGTCTTCTGTGTATGCCCCATATCTTTTGGCCTACTTTGTTTGCTATTTGCTTACCTCCTTCCTTAATGTGTACTATATCTCCGAGTAGGTCAGCAATAAATTGTTATGATCTCGCTTGCAATTTAACATGGCCAAAGTCTGAAACTGCCTAATATTCAACTTTTACAGCACTAAGCCATCGTCACTGGATGGTCCCTTTGTAAACTACAGTAGCGTTTCATATGATAAAGTCATCGCTGTAGTTCTCACTGGGGATAAAACAAATTGGCTTAAACACCTTGCCCAAGCAGGTACGCTGATAATACGTTTTGCTTAATTTTGCAATACGAATGTTTCCTATTAAAGTATTAGATCCTTTCTTATTATGTTCCAACAACTATAGGTTTCTTGCTTACGTTCATTGTCATTTTGGGGTACTAAAAACTATTGATTCATTTTTAGTTATGTTATATGTTGATATCAACTTCCAAGTTAGCCATTTGTTACTTTATTCTAAAAGGTCGCTTGTATACTTTTGTCGTCAATGGGCCCTCGCCTACGAACCAATCGTTCAACAACTTCATGAATTCATATTACTTGAAAGAGGGGACCGGGACTTACTGCTAAAGGTATTATGAATACATACATATTGTTCACTCCCAGTACGTGTTTGTCACAATAAACTTCATAATCAATCCATGTAGGCAATCTTTGACATTGGTAAAGCCACTGGACATCCATCTACTACCAGCACCGCGGTAACCAGTACAGATTTTGGCGAATCAGAAAATGATGAGCAAATGGTGGATGATGAAATTAATCGGTTGATCCGCCACGTTCAGACCAAGGGGACAGAGGACATTCATGGAAATGATGACAAAAGGGCACAGCTTTACAATACAGCCCGATTTCATCGAGAGCAAATGGAAAAAATGGTGGCATTGATTGTGCAGTCCAAAAGAAAATCAAGATATAGTCAAGTTAATAACACAAATACAACATTTACATCTCATTCAACGAGAAAGAAAGCTTCAAGACGTGATAGCACTTACTCAGCAAGAAGTAGTAGTTCAACCGGTAGTGATTATGCCAAAAGCAAACTTGAAAACGATAGGCGAAATCGGAAATAAGCTATCATAAGCTTTGAATATCATGAATACAACAATTGTGATTATATAAGTAATAAATGCTTGGCATTTCCTTAGATGTAACCGGAAGTCAAAAAATCCAACATATTCCCACCCAGTCTAACCCCTCCTTTTGCTCACTTTTTTTTTGGCAACCAAAATCATTCATTTTGTTGTAAATTCACTTCCATCAATATTTTACAACTCTAGCGGACTAATCAGTCATATAAATAGAAAATTCAGCTATAAATAATACATAAGAGTCATTTCATGGTTTTAAATTTCAATTTGTAGCCAGCCAAAGTTTATTCAATTCAATCAGGTTATTTATTGCTGCTAGTCTATTTTATTCACACGGTAAAAGATTTTCATAAATTTATTTTAATAATCGACATCTTATATATAGACCAAGAGCTTTCATGAGTTTTAAGATGGACGAAATCGAAAAATGACAACTGGTTCAAAGGTCAAGCTACTACCAAGGTTTTAGGATAGACTCATGGACATGAGCAACGAACATTTTAGGGAAACCATTATACATCATGTGTAATATAGGCTAGTAGCTGCATGTCAGTTTCTAAATTCTGCTGGATTGTTAGGTTCACCACTCATGAGATGAGACCGAGGAAGTTTGGCTTCTAAATATACTCGTTATACTAGTAGAGTAGGGTAGAAAAGCTGCCGTTGGGTTGTACAGAGTATAATATGTATTCCATGATGTTGTTTCTTTCATCATTCCGTGTTCCTTCATCTTTACACAATGGCAAAGGAAACTTACTTGAGTAGTATAGTAAGTTATATACTTGCACAGTGTACATTGGTTGCAATTCTTTACAGCGGAGCCCAGATTACATATCGCTTATATGGACTGAATAGGGAAATGCTTGGAATTGGATGTTGGAACCGAGTTGCGTACATCAACTGATCGGAAAGAAGTGTGATGATGATGATGATGATATGTTCTTGTATTGTTAGATCATGAACTGGAGAAGTTGGAAATTGGAGTAGAATAAGTATTGCTTTTCAAGCTTCAGTGTTGTTGTACAATACAAGCAGACCTTGTTCACTCCATTCAACTCAATCACAAACATATTTTGTTCTCTTTGACCTAAACATTTGTCAGTCAGTTTTTTTGTTCAATCTTCCTTTACTTGGAAGTATATAATATTAACACTACACCTTGCAGTTTTGACATTTACTCCCCTCTTAAACTACTTTTAAGTATATTTCTGACGGAGAATAAATTAACTTCGTAGTAGTTTTGACGTAACGTAGTATTGGAATCCGTCTTTAATACGTTCAATATTTTGAGCTTACATTCTGCAAGAAAAAAACAAATTAATTGTAGTAATAAGGGAAAACGAAGCTTTCTCCACCTAAATTAAATGTTAAGAGAAGAGGAGCAGCAAAAGAAACTTAAAAAATCTTCCAAGGAAAAGGAAGTAAAAATGGTGGTTCATTCAACTGGCACTTTATTACATAATCTCAGTTCTGATGGGACAAACTTCGAAACCAGTCCAGATGAGCTTAAGGAGCTGCTCAGTGACCGCTATTACGGGTCTCAAATTCCATCCCGACACTACGATGAAATTTTCCAGTCTCTGTATCTTGCAGATATGTATGAATAATATTAGCAACAACTGTTACTGTTTCGGTCATGTCATAATTGATATTCATTTTTGGGTTTTGAGCCTTTAAAAGAAAAATTTCACCGATTTAATGTTTAAATTTTCAGGAAAACGGCGAGAAACATTTTAACTTTGGAGAATTTGGGGATAACACATGTGCTTAATTGCGCATACTCACCGTCACCATTTACAGATCACGGAGAAACGAGTGAAGCATACTACAGGGAGCGCAACTTTCCCTGTGAATTCCTTGGCATTCCAGCTCTAGACTTTCCTAGCTACAAGATCTCACAATGGTTTGAGGAGAGTAGCCAGTTCATTCATGATGCTCTCAAGTCAAAAGGTTAAACAATATTTATTGCGTGCTATTACCAATTTGCATATAAATTTCAATTTGGAATTACAATTATTTTATAATATCTACGAAAACAATTTGTATAGGGAAAGTTTTAGTTCATTGTCAAGTTGGCGTGTCAAGATCTGCAACCCTTGTTATTGCATATTTGATGATGAAACACAGGATTGCTGCTATAGATGCTGTTCAACTTGTTGGGTAGTTGTAGTTTGACATCAAATAACTCACAAAAAATCAATCAAAAAGTCTTGAATGCTATAAAGTGTGTGACTAATAATATTGAATATGGTTCAAAGGGCTCGGAGAGCGATATTTCCTAATGATGGTTTCTTAAAGCAAATATGTGATCTGGATTACCGTTTGAGGCATCCAAAAAGTATGTCCATTTGTAGGCATTAAGTTTGTTACATCAAATCCCAAGCTAACCACCATGCTAAAATTATTATTATTATTTTTATTACAGATGCTTTGCTCAGAAGCTTATCGGTGATATCAAGACGCACCATCCTCAAAATCTTCAGCAAGTCCAAAACGTCCATTAGAAATAGTAGTAGTAGGAGCTCATCTAAAAACAACATTACTGCGTCTGCAAGTCATAGTAATCCAGTTTGCACAACCACGCGTCGCTGACATTCATTGAGTGTCATCCCTTTTTCGAAAATGTCATCAGGTCTGGAAACTCTTGTGAGGACACCTGAAATGGAAAGTGTAGACGAGAATGATCATTTCCAGATTCAATTGAACACGGCAAAGTTACGGAGGAGAATGACTATCAATATCTACTCCCTCAATTGAATCATCATTTGATTTCCTGAAAACCAGGCAGTTTTAGCATGTATTATTTGTGCATGTTTACATTCCAACCCAACGTGGTAGGGAATTTCAATTGGTTCGAGTTTAAAGCCTACATCACAGGTGTAACCCTTTATGATTTGCTAAAGTAAATATCTTCCATGCAAACTTGGTATATACATATGAAATAGCTTGTTATAGCTCTACCCTACTCTTCTACCGTAATAACAATCACAAGTCTTGAAAATACATTTATAATGCACAGTCGACAACTCGGAAGAATGGATGCTATAGCTATGCTATAATATAATCAAGAAAGAAACTGGGAGGCATATAGTTGATAATAATAAAATATTGTCAAATACAAGTTATCTAACTCTATCTTATTCTCTATCTAATCGCTAGTCCTCTGTTTTGTACGTGTACAACAATTATTCTATAGTCTTTTGATTAACTAAAAATTTCGACCAGTATGTACGAACATTTTGAGTGATTTGTTATGTGACGATTTGGATACTGATGATTAAGTATATGCTGGATCATTAAAAATGTCCACAATGCAGTATTGCAGCAGTAACTTTTTCGTTTTTCCAGTGGGTGAATCAAATATCAAATCATATCAGCAATCCCTCAGAATATTTCGAAGAACATGAATGAAGGGTCATTTGAACAAGGTATATGATGACATATTATGCAGATTATGCAATTGAGATGCTATAAATTATTATTGTAAAGTATAAAAATTATTTAGAATACGAAACATTTAAAAATAAACGTAATGAATAAAGAGCAACAACAATAATATATATATGTAACATGTTCTTTACTTCTCTAGTATTATTACTAAACGGCAACATCAAAACAGTGAAAACGCTAATCAATGTCAAATTAATATATATATGTAATGTTTATTTCTATATTAGATACATTATTACGAATTGAAATATGTATCAATAACATATAGTTGGTCATGATACCTTGATGCACATCAAATGGACACATTTGTTAAGTATGAACAGAGAAATACATATAGTTAAATAATATCTTTTGGTCTCCCCATAGATCTAATATCTAAAAAAAATGTCATTAGTTTGACAGTATATTTACGGTTACTTTCACTTTTAGAATAACTTTTGACAATAATAGTAAAGTAGTTTGAGTTTCCCATTTTCATTATTGAGGTCTTGTCACATGCTAAAGGTAAGCTCATTTTTAACCGTAGAGAGAACCGGTAACAATTTATTTTGCTTTAATCAACACGTGTACGTTCAGTTCATTTATTTACGAAGCTATATAAGTTTGCATGGATTATATATTAGATATATTGTCCTCATATACTGAGATAGGATAATAGGTAACATAAAGTTTATGAATACTTTCATGGGAAAATACTTTAGTTTGTAACTTTCCTGGATATTAATTTCACGGTAGACAATGCAACGATGTATGACTTGACATAGTTTGAACACGCCATATATTACATATAAATACCTCATGGCGTTCCTAACGGTGAGTTTGTCAATGTATGTTAATTTATTTATCATCAGTAAGAGAGACTGTAGGAAATAGGTTGAGTTCCATAAAATCTCGAACAATCTGGACAATTGCCTCACTTGTAACTTTTGGGTAAGTCCATTGATCAAATCCAGAGTTTGCAAATTTTCCTCCATCCAATGACAAATGACGTTTATTCAGTGTGTCTGGATACACGTAGGGAGAGAGAGGAGTGTTGGTCACGCCAGAAGATGCACATAAACTTGCCCATGGTGCCATGTGCTTGTCATTAATTTCTTCAATTAGTTCCTGCATGTCCAACTTGGCAATTGTGGAGAGCGTCGTGCCAAGAAAATCGTGCGCTATATTAAAAATCTCGCTGATGAGAGTGCATAAATTACCTTGAGTGGTTTCTCCTTTGTCAACCAAATTGTAAATCTGTAACAAAGTATTCAATAATTGAATAATGGAATCTTATATGATACGATAGTTTGAACGAGCATACAAATAAAAATGTATGGATAGTAAGAAGTCTGCAATAGATTCTAAACAATAAATTTTATACATACTTCACCATGTTTTCCATTCAGGCAAATATGGAAAATGCCTTTGACTAAATCTTCAACGTGAATTGTGTTCATGCGCATGTCAGATGTCCATGGAAGCTTCATGACTTCATCCAGATGCTTGTAAATGGCACCCATCACGAGTCTTGGAGCTGGAAAATTATAGCATATTATGTAAGCAGTGTAAGTACAACCTTCATATACTATTAGTTTCCTAGCAAGTACTTGCATTGAGTACATTCTATTATATATTAAAATTGCTTTTCCATCACACATTTCGCTTACTTATTCCACTCCGATCTCCGACTCCGTAGACTAGAGCAGGTCTTATGATGATGTGATTACTTATGCTTTTGGCAACTTCCCTCTCTGCTTCATACTTGTACTTTGTCTCATGGTTCCACAAGTCAACCTTTTCCGATTCCTTGTGTGGAGTCTATAATTAGATTACATGAATATATTCATATATCACTTTACTAATCATTTTCAAACTACATCTTTATTGATTGGTGGCTCCCTACTGGTAATTTTACCTATCCATGTAAATGCATAAAATTTCATACAGAAAAGCTTTTCTTCGCCATGCTTCAAGAAAAGTTTTTACATGTTCCTTCAAACCTTTCTTCATGCAATATCAGCAATCTTTTCGTGTTTGCAAATAAGGAAATGAATTACAAAGTATTTCAAGCACTAGTACAACGAGAAAAAAACAGCAAAAGAACACTAGTTCTCTAATAGCTAGCTCCACAGACTGCGTAGATACTTTCTTCTCTCCTATTTCCACATTATGCTTTTACGTATAAAAATGGTACTTGTAAAATGATCGAACCTTTTCATTGCTATACAAGTATCCGGAGGAAAGTTCCACGAAGCAAAGTAGTCGGTTATCAAATTTCTTTTTAACAAACTGGCATACGTTCTTTTGAAGCTGTAGTATTCCATCCCTATAAACGGGCTCTGTTTGACCCTTTCTTGTTTCTGCAGCCAAGTTTATAACATAGTTTATGTCATCATCCACAGTATCAAATGCACGTTCACACCCTTCTGTGTTTGACCATAAATACAATGATAACTTTATACATATATATATATTTACTGTATATATTTAATTTGTTCGAGATGTTATCTCGTACACCAGTATTGGGGGCATTATGAAGAGCTTACGTAAGGTGATAAGGTTGGCGCTTGTAAACCTGACTTTTGGGTCTTTAAAGATATCAGACTGCTGAGAATTCAACCAAGCAACTTCAGGTGGTGTCTTGTCAATTACAAAGATCACGGATGACTTATCCAGCAAGTATGAGACCAAATGTCGACCGATGAACCCACATCCTTTACAGAAAAGTCATATTGTATAATTTGCTTTTATCACAATGTTGGAAATTTTTCTAATAGTTTTTTGTAGACAGAAAAGAAAGAAAATTCAAGGTTAATGGAAGTACCTCCAAGAATTAGGAACTTTGGGGGCGTTTTAAGGTGGCCATTTTCCGGAGTGGATGCCATCACTGTCTTGTGCTCCTACACTGTCGACCCCAGAATACACCCCCTGTATTAAGATGAAAGTTACAAGAGATATTCTTCTTTACACGATCTCATCCACAGCGGTACCAGTTGCACTGATTTTTTTGTTTGCAATGTGATAGTACGCTTGGTGAATTGAATATGGTTCATACAAAAAACATGTATACGGACGGATGGTCTCTTTCTGCAGTATTTTATGCCCGGCCGAAATGCTCGTACAACACAAAATTACTTACCGTTCTGGTAAATCTCAGTTGTTCATTATGCCAATTATACTAATCTCATTTTTTCTTATTGTTCAACTTCATAAAGTCAAATAAGGTTCCACAAAGCGAGAAACAAAATCGTGTATGGATAAAATGGATACATGATGCATGCATGACTGAATAATAATTGATAGACATATTAGCATAATAAAATGCAGCAACATTCAATATTAAAATGAACTGCATAATATGTATGCGCGTTCTGTATTGTGAATGTGTATTATCATTTCGTGTAGACTTACATACATATAATATGGATCCATGAACTGTTAATACAAAAATTGATATCCCAGGTTTGGTTTGTGTGTTTGTGGTTTATCCAAACAGCAATATAATATATGAACAAATGCCACTAACCTTCTATCTTAACTCTATCTTGGTTCGTGGCTGCCAAATTACCGTGTTGTGGTTGTAAAATGGTAGTAACACACTCATGCATATAGTACATAAAAGTACAGTGTACCTTTGAGAAGGAGAATGGTTTTGTACTTTTTTTTTATACTCCGGGGTCGGCTAAGAACTTACATCTATAGGTGGGTTTGATAAGTATATTGATAAATACAGCAGAGGAAGTTATACTACAAAAGTGCCCAGATTAAAGATTGGATGTAAATTAAATGCAAATCATTTTTGTCGTGCATTCAATATATATATATATATGTGTAAGTACATATCGATAGATAGAGCTAACTTCTGGGGTATCAGAGAGCGGACAAATAAGGCATTCGTCAGCGTACAGCCAGCACTTACAGTGAAATCTGACTAACCGTTTTTAGAAGGAAAACTGGGAAATGAATAGCGAATGAATGGGAAATAAATGAGTTTCCTCGTACAAGTTGTAGAAGTTAATGTACACAACACATTGCGATAATAATGGTGACTAATGAGGATGAACCAAAGAACTAATAAGACAAGGAAAGACGCAAACCTGAAGGTCAATGTTAGTGGTTTAAGGAATGCAAAGCTAACAAAAATGTATGCGATTTTTTTACATGCAATTTTGAGCTTATCCAATCACAAATGTATGCTTGAAACAATCAGGACAATTAAAGTTATGCTTCAGGCCAGCAAACAATTATTTTTAAAAATTCAGCAAACAAAAATGTCTACCCATTCACCATTATGTTAGGTACAAGTGGTTGACAGGTCTGTACCACCGGGCGAGCAGCTTGAAGTGTGTAGATCATGTATAATGAAGGCACCCTTTTTTGTTCCACAATGAATCTTCCACCCATTAATAACTCTTGACGTGGTAACTACAATTGGTTTTGCAATAGCTGTTCTGATTATTTGATTATTATCTACAACGTTTTATGAGAAATAGAAGAATAAAAGAACTAATGCATTATGTGTCGATGAAGTCGATGCATTCATAATCAAATGGTAATAAAAATATCATTTGGGTATTACAAAATACAAAATAATCAACTTGCTACTTTTATAGTACTTATTGAACAATAACATCTCTTATATCAATCAGTAAACAAGAAATAATAATATAGATGATTCGTTATAACGGAATTATTAACGGAGTACAAATAAATAGTAATCTTTGTCAAGGTGTGCCCGTGCCCACTTTTCCCATCATGCGTCTTGTTATGTATTATATGCACTGTTCCGATACGATACGAACCCATGTGCCATGCTGGGATAATATAGCATATAGAGCCGTGAGCTAAAAAAAAGTCTTCTTACTTTCACTTTCATGGAGAGCGAGCAACAATTTGAACGGGTGTATTTTCTGGTTGGCCGTCATTACTACTTGTTGGGACTCGGGACATGTGCCAAATTAGCTAATGACAATAATACTACCTTTGCAACTACAAGAATAAATAATATACATCTTACTTTGATTTGGTAACTTCTTCAGATTTTTCTCAAAATCTTCTGCTGCTTGCTTTTGCTTTTAAGCGGAAAGTTGCCGACTAAGATTTCACACTCGGACTAACAACGGAATCAGAAAGTTTTTACGTCTAAACTTAGGTAAACTTAGAAGCACAATGCTTATGAATATAATTTTCACAGCACGACGGCTTGTGCTGTTGTTCACGGAAAATATGAACACTTTGTAAGAAAGCTGATTTATTACTCAACTTCCATTTGTAAAAAAATTGAGTGGAAGCATAAAAGAAAGTGCCACACTTGCGTCTCTGATCATGATCGTCTACAGCTCGAGCTCACACATCATGAATACAACAGGTTTCCTTATGCATAGTTTTTACACAGCTTTAACAAATATAGATTTCAATCTAAGCAGCAAAAAAGCTAGTTCGAGGAAAAACGTAGTATAGTACATGCCATGTACATAAAACCAGCATAGTATCAGAGATCACGGACCACTTGCTTCCATTTTCTTCTCTCTACGATAAATAGATACTACCCTCTTTACAACTTATAAAGCAAAATTCCCTTTGGAAAGTTGTCATGCTACATGGTATTCCTTCTTTATGAGTTTCTTTACTTTCTCCACAACGGTATCATCGACTATCTCAAGCACGCGTAATTTTGTTCTTGTTACGCATTGAAAACAAACATTTTCAACATAGAAAATGATATCATCCAGAATGTGCTGTGTAATGAAGCTACAAAATCTGGAATGTCAATGCAATATATATTGTACAACAGTTCCTATAAAGTGCTTTGTTCATCTACCTCCTTGCAAAAAAACGTACTTAAAGTTATCGTTGCGTTGTTGTGTCCATGTGGGGAAAGCAATACTACTACTACTTGTACTTGTATAGACTTTGGCAAACTATACAATTTATACCTCGCCAAATAGAATGATGACAACTAGCTCCACGATGTACTGATGACATGCCTTTTAGGATTACGTTTACTACATATATAGTATTTTTTATTTAATACCACATAAAAACTTCAAAACATCAAAACAGATAATGAATATTAAATTATTCTATTTTTCATTCTATTATAAAACATTTACTTTTTTCGGCCACCCCTTTCTTTCAAACTCAAATGAACTGTTTCACCGTCACCAACATTGTAAAATGCTAGGGAATTCTGATCCTTGAAAAAGAGACCCTCCGTTAACCTCAATTTTTGTTTTCCAGGGGCGAGTCCAATGGTTTCCTGAATTCTAGCTTTGAGTGCAGAAATAGGATCTGTCAAAGCTAATGTTACAGTGAGTACTTGTCCCAACAAATTCAACTCTGACTTCTCTGGCATACTCTGACACAGTACGTTAAATGTTGCCGGGGAAGAGTGTGTAGCTAGGAACTGTCCTTCTGGAATTAATGAATCTTCAAGATTCTTTGCTTTCTTTGAAGGTGGTTCATCATCTTGTGCTGATGTTGCGGGCGGTGCCGGTTGTGAAGGTGGAACTGGCTGTGGAGCTCCCACCCCTGGTGGAGCAGTTGAAGAAGATGCTGAAGGAGGATGGGGTTGCTGAGGTGGAGGTGGAAGCAAATTGGGTAGCACCTGTGGTACCACTGGCGGATTAGAGGTAAGAAGAGGAGGGCGAGTAGGCAAAGTCCCAGGTGGTCCAGGAAAAGGTGGAAACCCAGGTTGAGGAATTCCTAATAATGGTCTCATTTGACCCAAGTTTTGCATCAACATAACACCTGGAGGGGGTGGTGGACCACCTGGTGGCATTCCTGGCATTCCACCCATTGGCCTTACTATTCCTGGCAAAGGTGGTAAATTTGCGTGGGTGGCAGGCGGAGGGGGTTGGTTAATTCCTGGTGGACCCGGGTTCTGTGATGTATGATGATGATGAGAAAGCTGTGC
Organism: Orchesella flavescens; assembly: GCA_964034955.1. Classification (NCBI taxonomy): domain Eukaryota; kingdom Metazoa; phylum Arthropoda; class Collembola; order Entomobryomorpha; family Orchesellidae; genus Orchesella; species Orchesella flavescens. The sequence goes on from OZ035954.1 coordinate 21,463,779, forward strand.
CATATTGGGCTGTTGTGGTAGGGGTGGCTGTTGTTGAGGAGGAGGTATGGGAGGTTGCACAGCTTCCATAGACGGTCCAATAGCATCCTTTCTGGGCTCATCTGACATGTCCTCCCCACCTGGCATGAGTGGGGGCTGCTGTGATATTGGTAGGTGTTGTGAACTACTCAGTCCAGCTGTAGGATCCCAAGGCATGCCCGGGATTCTTTCTTTATCTTCTTCACCTGCTTTCTTCCCTATAGGAGTCTCTTCAACACCAATTCCGAAAATATCTGAACGCCTTTCTGCCAATTGTTTCAAACTTTCATCGATGGCTGTACCAGGAGCGTATACTGATTCCTGATTAACCTTTTCCATTAACTGCCGGTCCCTTTGATCTTTCCACCTTGGATCCAACAATCCAATACGCATATGCTCTTGTAATTTTGATACAGGAATTCTTTCCCCGGTGATGGGAGAGATTGTGTATTCTTCTGGAGGTATAGGACGAATAATTTCCTTGACCTGTTGCTTGGACTGCTTTGGATCATAATCCTTCTTGATAAGGACTTTGTCCTGCCGTGGTGGTTCCAATGTGGGAGGCAATGGAGGCTTTTCACCTTGATCGCTCGGTTCCGGTGGCATTGGAGGTTGGTGTTCGTCCTCATCCTCCGAAGAGCTAGAGTCCTCTTCCATGTCCTGCACCTCAGTATCATCCTGTGCAGTTAGAGGTTCCTCAGCAACATTTGAAGCATCGGCAGCCGTCTGCCCTTGGAGAATGCGATCTTGAAGCAAAACTCTTGCGCCTACTTCTTGTGGCGTAGTAGGAGGCGGAAAATTTCCCTGTTCGAAAGGTTGATAGTCAACGGTTTCAACCACGACAAAGTCATGCCAGTCGATGGAAGCATATGCCACTAAAAGTGAAGAAAAATATATAATAAAAAATTACCATATACCTTACATGTATGTGCATGCGTTTGTTTCAGACAATTATGAAAATAAAATAGTTTTTCAAATCTCTTACATCGTTCCTTCTCTGCTTCTTCTTCCTCCTTACGTTTTTGGGCCTCTTGATGCTTTATCCAATTAGCTCGATATTTAACATCATCTAATACCTTTTTCCTATCTTCGATTGCCAGTTTCTTGGCAATATCCTTTGGTGGAATAAGTACTTTCGTATACTGCTCCAAAAGTTTCGTAAAATATTGAAACAAAGAATGTTGAGGACGTAAAAAGTCAAATTGATAATTACGCTGCTCCCTAGTCATCAAACTGGAGAGAAACTGCCGACCATTTCGTGCCACAAATTGTGCCGTCAATTTCACCACGTCCCTGCAAAACACACACACACAAATAAAATTTGTAGGTGTGATTTATAATTATATTATAATCTTTTATTAGAGTTTTGTATAAATAAAAAATCTTACAAGTCAAGGGCCGAAATAGATGGTGGATCAGCAATAAATTCAAATTCTGTAGGAGGATCTTTAGGAACGAATGGAAGTTCAACTTGCTTCAAAAGTTCTGACTGCTTTTTCTTTTTGGCTTCATCTAACAGCGATATAATTTTTCCTTCTCCAGGAATGACAGCTTGCTGAGATGAAGAAGTTGTCGTTTTCCCTTCTTGAATTTCCTTTACTTTATGTTGGTAGTAGGCATGGTATGGATCCCCAGTATTAAGGAAGTTAAACTTTGGATTGTTTTGCTCATTTTGTCGAATTCTGGATTCAAATTCTGGTCCATTTCTAGCCACAAAACTAGCTGTTTTGTCCACAATATCTGATGATAACAAAAAACCATGTATGTAGTGACCCATGTAATTTTTAAAATAATTATTAAGAATTTTTATAATACACAATTACACACAATAAAACATGTCATGAGACTTACTTCTAACTTCTGGGGGTGGATAAATGATTCCAACAATTGGTTTATTAGGTTTCGGAGGACCAACAGGAGCCAAAGCGACCGTTTCTTGAGCCACATCCTCCTCTGCAGTGAAGCCATCGGGGGCTCCTGCTAGATCCAACTCCGTGTCAGCAACCGGCATCTTTATTAGAAACGCACCACTGACTAAATGCTAAGCTAGCGTCAAAATAAAAAGTAACAAAGCTTTTAAATCAATTTAACTCAAAGCAACTCGCTTTTTGAGCGTGTCCTGTAACTGTTGCAATGCTCTTAAATCATTAACTTATAACTATGAGCAGTGCATTTGTAAAACACTTTTACTTCATACTTGAAGTAAAACCTGTTCAGTAAAAGTAATAAAAATATAACTTTGCTCACCTCAAAACGTTTCCTTGTTTCCTTGTCCGTCAATTCTACAGTCAACAGTGACAATGCAATAATAATTATTATTATTATTCAAAAAGTATATCCGTTAATTATTGTTGATTTACTTTATTTAGCGTGCATGTTACAAGTACTAATGTACCTTATAAATATTATGCCTTTACAAAACCCTACAAAATGTTGAATGTAGTAGTAGTATATCCCAGAGAAGTGTGATGCATTGTGCATAATAATGCATATTACTCAAAATCAGCATTCCGCGTCTCATCTATACCCAACGCAGAATTTATCCCTGCGTGAACAGAAATGGGAAAGAGTCACAGAGTCGCTCTTTGCTAGCCCACCCAACCCATGCTGCGCTGGTATTAGTGAATAGACGCAATTCCTTGTTAGAAGTAGAATCAGTAGATTGATTGATTAAAGCCATACTTTATTATGAAGCACACGCAACCAATGTCCTAGGTCGGAAATGTAATTTTTTAACTTTGATTTCAATCATGACAATAAATATTTTCAACTTCATGCACACTTAAACGAATTTTCAACAATCTTGAGATATTGCTCCGAATTTTTCGAATGTATCTCGAATATCTAAGATATCTGTCATCTCCGTCATCTCTAGCTCCGCTCTGCCTGTAGCGAAGAAATAAGACACGTATGAAAATATTGATAATTGATATTGCTAATTAATGGTATAAACTGTTTTTTGGTCAAAGTGATTTTCATTCTTGTTATTATATAGAATATAGGTGTATGTGAAATGTGCGTCGATTCTATTAGAATAATTTAATATATACATGGCCACTTTTAGCACAATTGAATTAAAAAAATAATTCGGAAGTGAAATCTTGGAATGCAACATTCTACTCTAAATTTATTAAGAAAGTGTTTATTGGGGTAATGGGGCGTCGTGAGAAACTCTAAGCTTTTAATACGCAAGTATGCATGCATTTGTATAGATCTATTTGCTTTTTAATAAACGTGAATTTTGCAGTTAACCCAGCATTATTAAAGCTTTCCTGCTATTTTATTTCGTCCATCGATAGCATAAAATGTGCAGAAAAACTGTTGCAAGGTATAAGTGGAGTTGCGATGTGATGATCATCCCTAATGTAATGGAGATGGTATGTAACAAATTACTATCATAGACGATAGAGTCTCATTAGGGCACAAGTTTAAACATATCATGAATTATTTTGTTTAATTACTGCTAATTAACTTTTGCTGAGGTAGAACAAAGAGTGTCGTTGATTTTAATTTAATCTTCATAGCTTCCGTATTATTTCATGCGCATTCTAAGCGTTGATGTTCATGCACGCGTTGCTCCTTTCAACCGTTTGCTGCTGACACCCAACAATAGTCATTAGTCATTTTCATTAGTCAAATATACTACTACCTGATTGATGGGAAGATCGTCAACCGTTAGTAGACTTTATTTTGTTTCCTTATATCAACTCCTGATTCCTAAATAAACTCGTTAATCCTTCTGGGCATGCTTATTATTCGTTAATACATTTGAGATGGGAATACATTTTTCAACCACAAAAGTACAGCTATAAATTGAGAGTTCTGCAAGAACTTTAAGTACACCATTCAAACAGTTTAATTAGCTTCGATTCCCTAGTTAATGCAGAATCATGGAAATGAAAGTATATTATGCACACCTTCAACTCGCTAGTTACATGAAGCAATTCAATTGCTAATTATTGTGTTTCGACAAATCAAAATTCACAAAGCTGACTGAGGCATTATAATAATTAATGAATTATGAATTTATTATAATATGTATTATATCCATTGGATTCTTTTATTATGTGCTGCGTGTTTGCTTTATAACATAAAAGTGTTTAGCTAGATACAGAACGAACATTTATAATTGAACGAATTGATAATTTTTATTACAAGCTCTTGAACTTGAAACATTTTCGTAGATTTACTCTATAATACTAATTATTTATCATTTTAGATAAGCGGCTCCGCTTCCCTTACAAAACTTCTTTCAATCTCAGCTAAAGTCCGCCCTCTGGTTTCTGGGACAATGAAAAGAACGAAAGCAATGGAGACAATACACGATCCCGAGAAACCCCAGAATGTCCATTGCGGTCCAATCTCGTCCAATGCAATAGGAAATGCTATAAATTAGTTAATAATAATTGCACTAATAATCCTATTAGTGTTTGTTAATAATACTAAATAAATAAATAATAATACTTACCTCGAATTAGTACAAATAAGCACAAGTGATTAACAAATGAAGTCAAAGAACAGAGATAGCTACGTGCAGAACTTGGAAATATCTCACTCATCAAGATAAATGGGATGGAATTGAACCCAATGGAATACGCAGCGATGAAGACGGAAAGACACGTGAGGGGCAACCAAGCACTGGTTGACTCAACAAGTTCAATACATTTCTGATCAGAATCCAGATTATTACAGTGGTAGTAAAATCCGAGAACTCCCATCGGTATGGACATAACAGCTGCAGAACCTTATTGGCGGAAGAAGATTAAAGGTTTAGGTTATTAAACCCATTTATTGTTTTTATAAATGCAATACAATGTAACTTACTGATGAGAAGCACTCTTCTGCCAAGCTTGTCAATCAAGGGCAAACTAACAAAAAATGCAAGAAACTGCACTATTCCAACTACGACGGAACTCACATTATGGTCCATGCCGTAAGTAAATGACCCAATCGTTATGTTACTGGTGGCATCATTGGTCATTTTAAAACTTTTTGGCTGTGCTTCTGTTAGTATCATGCTGAGATAGTAGATAACTGCGTTTGCCCTAGAAATCAGTACATAGATGTAACACACGCATGTCATGTCAGCTAAAATTCATGTTCCTTTCATGTAGATCATACATACTATGATCTATTAATTACCCAGAAAACTGTTGAAAAAACATCAGAAATACGGCGATTGTTGCTGGATAATAAATGGGCCGTTGTTGCATTAACTTTAAAATTGAAACTTTTTTCGTCTTTGGACTGATACTTGCTCGACTGCATCTTCTCATCATTAGCATTGCAGTTTTCATATCCATAATTTCCAATTCCACCTCTTCAACATTGCCTTTGGCACCTCCTCGCAATTTTCGTAAATTCTGGAACCCCTTTTCTTCTTGACCATTAAAAATCAACCAAGAGGGTGATTCTGGAACGGTTAAAGTCATAAAGAGAAGTGCAATTGGGAAAAGGGTCATAATCAAGGCCAATTGCTTCCAGTTAACATTAATGGTGCTTGTAGAGAATCCGAGGAGCACTCCGAAAGCTAGCATCATTGCAGGAAGGAATCCTAACGTTCCGCGGACACTTGGCCTAACGCATTCGCTGACGTAAAGTTGTGCACCAGTAGTGGAAATTCCGGCAGCTAATCCTGTGAGAACTCTGCCCATCATGATTAGTGTAATGCTTGTCGAAGCAAATCCAATCATCAGCCATCCAGCTATGTACGGCAAAGTGAGTAACACAAGTGTTCGCTGCCGGCCCAAATACTGAAGCATTGGACCACTAATAATAGTTCCGAAAAGAGACGCTAATGGAGGGGACGAGGCCACCCAAGATATTATTTCCTTTGGAGGGACACTCGTAGAATTGAACAGGTAGGGATCTTGTTTCATTGAGGCAATCGCAGGGGAAGTGTAAGCTCGCAGTAGTCCTATGCATAGAAAAGAACAAGCTGCGACTATCGTTGTCCACCTGTTTTTGGTTTTTATAAGCAATTGAAAATGTTTTTTTTTTACTTTCCGTGCCTATTCTACCTTCAAAGTAAGTACAAAAATCCACCCAGGCTTACATTTCAAATAGAAGATACGACGACGACGACTTCCCCCCAGCAGCAAATCCATTTTGGCTCTTGTCAACTTTCTCCATTGCTTCTTTCCAAAGAAGTGGATAAAAGTGTGGTTGAAAATGGAAAGAGTGAGGAAAAAATTAAACGATCAGATCAGAGATCTTTATTTGTAGAGGAACAGGAAAGAAGAGGACCAAGAAGCTTTTAAAATTAAAAAGTATGTGTATATTATTTTGTTAAAGATGATGATGATGATTACTGTAAAAGTGATGGAAATCTACTGACTGTTGAATATATACAGTTGAACATTATATTATGCACTACACGTCAGTAGTAATTCATGAATAATGAATGCAGATTATGAGAGTTGTGCTTAAGAAACAATCAAGCTTTTGGATTTGATAAAGATTCACAAAACGCCAACACGAATGTTGACGAGATGAAAGCTGTCACGAATATACAGCTCCTTTGCATAACATTTTATACTTTGTACACAGGCAGCAGTAATGCACCATGACTTTTAAAATGCTAGTGCAATATTTTAATCGTTACCATCAAACCACATGAAGGAACTTAAATTTAAAAAAAACTAGGATGTGATATTCTGACAGCAAATTAACAAATAAGTTCAGATATACGTACTTAAAGGTTTACGCAAGAGAACATAACATTTTAATTCATATTAATTAAACAACTCTGCACGTCCATCATATTCTTTTGGAAGTAAACTTTACATTACATAATATATATATCCATATGCAACTGGATTTCATTTTGAAAAAGTGAAGAACGCAACAAGATACATATGATTCGTATTTTAAACTAATACATACATTAAAAACTGTGAGCATTAAAAAGTAGACAAAATGTCATGCAGTTTTATATTTGCATTGCCAAATCAATCCATTTTCTGAAGAAAGCAACGCTCTGATAAAAATCAACGTATTTGGAAACATCGTGTGGGTCGCTTGAAGACGGCACGGGAACCATGTAACTAATCACGCCCACCAAAAGTTGTTCTTGTTCTGTGTCATTGGTACGGTTATCTTTTAGTGGCTTTGCAATAAGAGGTCCACCTGAGTCACCCTGTAGATTAGAAAATAAATTTTTAGCACGGGATTTTATATTCATTTTTTCATTCTGAAATTTAATTATTTTAGTATTTACCTGTCCTACAACCGTTGGAGTTTTCCCGTCTCTGACGTATGTGCATAAAAGGGATGAAAAGAGCTGTGCATATTTTGGAAGTTTAATAAGTGATTTTGAATTAATTCTTGGGAATAATTTGTGCTGTTCCTTTGCACAGTAACTTCGATTGCCGATGAACATGGAATTGGAAAACTGAAGCTGGTCAGGTTTGGAATCTTTTAGTGTTCCAGAAGTCAAATTTGTTAGGCCCCAACCACTTGCCGTAGCTTCTTGGTTTTCGAATCGCATTTTCGGCTCAGCCATTTTAATAGCTTTGACTTTTGGGCTAAATTGAATCTTCTTATGAAGTCTAATTATAACCACATCATTGAGAATCGTTGTCGAATCATATGCATAGTGGTAAAACACTTTATCCACTCGAAACTCTTGAACACCCTCCTTCTTATTGTCACATAAATTACTATCACCTAGCACCACCTTTACTGCCGACAACTTTTGCCAAGTATCTGGCTTGTGACTGGAAAGATAACAAAAAGGCTATTATAATTAGCGCTACAATCGTTAATAATACCCACATTTAGATTAAGAAATTTTATAAATACCCAAGCATAAAACAGTGTGCTGCTGAAAGAATGTGTCGGTCCGATACAATGGTTCCTCCACAAAAATGTAATCCCTCTTCTATAGAACAGTTTTTTATGTTTAAACGGTGCAGCGAACTTGCTAAACGAGGTGATATTAACTGCCTTAGGCTGGCTTGCCACGGCACTGAAGATATTTCAGTATCATCTCCATTCACTACGTAAGGTTCCATTTCCAAAGCGTCGTCACTATGAATTTTTAGAACAATGACAAAAACAATGAGAGTGTCGTGCAAAAAAAAATCGGTGTCTTGTTGCCTTTGATTTTATTTATTTATTTTACTCTGAGCTGAGGTAGAAATTCCTTAACTCATGCTCATGTACATTTTGAATTGGTAAAGGGGTTGAGTCCATTTTTAAAAGCAGTCTGATTCTTGCAACTTCCTCATCCGTGTCAAAGTTGGGAGTGTCCTCAGTTGTTTCAAATTCCCTTTCATTAGTTAAATCAAACTGATTGCCTTCAGAAAAATACTCATCTTCGTAATAATCTTCCGGTAGGTCTTCTTCTGATGCACTTTCTGAACCTACAGGTTAGGTTATTTAAAGCAATTTATAACTATCCGGATAACCTTTATACCAATAATTCAATTCGGAACAATATGTTACAATCTTACTATCATTTTTATGTACTACTAGGAAACTTTGAGAAACTTTAATGTTCCAACGGTACTTGTTACTTGACATTACTGCTAATATTGTAAACGTCTTCATCCCATTCGTAACTGCAGACTTTAGATCTATGACAGCTGTTTGAAAAATTAATTAATTTCAACTAAAAATGTTTTTTTTTCGGGGCACAGTGAAACAGACTATAAGACTTGCTTTTGAAAACTTTACTTTTATGTGTATATTGTAAAGTTTACTTTACCAGCATGATTGGTTAAATTTCCACATTGAGCAGGGGGCGTCCAATTTGGAAACCCCTTGAAAAACATCATGTCTGATTCGCAATCACTGTGTGGTGTAATTCCTCGTCCATCCATCCAAACTTCTGAAAATTCTATTCTATCAGTAGGCAAAAGTTTTACTGCATAATTTTACGTTGATATAATAATAGAAGTATATCAAATATGGTGGTCAAAAAATAAATATCAAGTTATGGTATTCCTCTCACATGATGCCAGCAGCATTAGGACTAATGGTAAAGTCAAATTGACAAATGAGATCTGATTTACTAAAATCCGGATAGTCGGGTGAACGAAATATTGCAGTGTTGAGCTCACTCTTTTTGGAGCCACAGCTTCCAATCTTTTTATAAGTCACTAAACAGTGCAACAATTTTGCTCACAGTGTATTCCAATCATGCTTGTAACAATATTAATTATGATAATTCCAAAATCAAAGATTTTACTTACAGTCACAGCAAGTAAGCTCATTGGTACAGTATCCAGCTATTTTACCACCTGTCACTTTACACTCTGTGATATTTGACATGCATCTTCCAGGACATTTTTTCCCATTCACAAAATTTACAAGATTGAGTTGAATAATAATTAGTATATAAGAAAAAGAAAATAAGAATGCTAATAAATAACGCTGACTCATGATTGCTTTAAATCCTTATATGCACAACCTAATCACTAACTTCCTAATGTCTTTGAAATTCTGTAATTGGAGCAAATGATTCAAAATTAGGTACTCAGTATGTTTGGGTAAACTTAGCATGATAATTTATTGAAAACATAACCGCTTGCAGCCATTTCTAGATATAAACTCAAGCCTTCATAGCATCGGTGAAATATTCAAGGATTTTTATTTCTCTTCCATGAAGGAAACGGCAACCACTATATATAGCATCATTAATTCAAGAACTCACGTAATTCATGTTCATGTGTTCGTGCTCTTTTATTGATTTTTGTGTATTATTCCAATCCATGTGAAGTGGGTTTAATAGTGAAAAACATATATACTCAACACGAATGCTTTGACCATGTCTCCGAACAAAAATGCTGAAGGGTTATAAAAGTAGCATTACTTAATGCAAAGCCAAATGCATTAAACTTGAAATTTCATTTGTATGGTGATTTTCCTTGTGTACCTGTCAAAAATGAAAATCTTATGCACGACATATTTTAAATACCAATTGCTGCATTGACATATAGTGCATGTTAAGACTTTATTACAATAAAATGCAAACTGTATAATGTAGGATATTTAAATAGAAGTAGTACAAATAATTTCACAGGGGTCAGAAAAAAGAATCCATTTCACAAAGTTTCATCTGTTACAAAGACTATTTTACAGTTTCAATAATAATAACTTTATCATTATTATGCTTAAAGAAATTGAATTGAACAAACTGTGAATAAAAATCTGATTGTCTAGGGCAATTCTCATGATTTTACTTTGGAAAATCATTTTTCTCTTATAAACATAAACTTTTAGACTATATGTAACAGAAGTCGTTTTCTTATCGCACTAATCACACACACACTGATATCTTTTTTTGTATTTTACTGTTATGAGGAAAAATAAAATTATAAAATCGTGGGCACTTTCTGCAACTTAATGGAACACTGAGATGTCAAAAAATTACTTGAGTGGTTGTTCGTTGTTGGAAGTTCGGCAATGCCTGTGATGACTACGAGTAACTTGAGTTTGCTCGTGTAATTTGGCAAATGGTTGAGTAGAGCTAAAAATATGATAAAAAATAGATAAAATAATATTATTATTCTTTGTATGAAAATCTATCATTTTACAGGATTAATTCATTCAAAATTTAAGCTGGAAAAACAAATTCTATAAGACATCCCAAACATACCTACCAAAGTGTTCTTGTTTAATGCGGTCAGTACAGATTCAAGGTCGACGATGCAATGGTCTTGTCATTTGGAGAAAGTAAGATTTCATTCAGACTGCCCCATCCCTTCATACTGGCCTAAAACGACACACACAATAATAGATAATAATTAACCCTTAAGTATGTTTGGTTTGAGTTCACTAATAAACATATTATATGCTAAGAATTTAGGTATATAGGAGTAAAATTACCGTAATTACTGGATGCAAATCAAATTTAGCTACTACACTAAACATTCCACGATTTCTCATGTTAGCCCACTCACTTAAATTCACTCAAATAAATATGAGCTCATTCACTTGTTTCTAAAGTGCCTTCGAAAAACAATGTAAACTGAACGTAAAAAAATAAAATCAACTTAATACCAAAAACAATAAATAAATAAAAAAGTAACTAAAAATGAAAGATAAACGAGAGGTGGATGTTGAGACCTGTAGACACACTGAATGCCTACAGGTCAACATCAACTAACAGGCCGTACAACATCCCTTTTTATACTCGGCTTTTTTCGAGTTTGACTATGGATTTACTTTGCTATCAGTGTATAATAAATTATTCACTTAAGACAGCTTTAATTGTATTCATTGCATGTAGCAGATATTTTCGTTTCCCATACCCAACCCTCCGTGTGCATTGTATAAAATACAAAAACAGAAGTCACAAGTGGTCGGAGGATGTCAGCTTCATTCATGCTGTACACTTTTTCTCTTGCTCCCCTTTAAAAAAAGGGTGTGGAGCGCTTTGCAGAACATTTTCCAGATTTCTCTCAGACAAAATTTATCAAAAACAAACACCCTATCTGGGGTATTTTTCAGACGTGGTAATACTAACCAACATGCATAAGTAGATATTAAAAATATTATTTTAATCCTGAGCACTCATTTGTAAACAAAAAAACAATGAGATCTTCCCTCAAATGTAATGGGAGATCTATACACTCTTCATTAACGATGACTTGTGAGTGTGAGCATAAATTGATGGCACACTTTGTCATTTTATTTTACGATAATTTAGTGCCGCTGGTACTGGTAACTATTAAGTATATTATTAGACTTACATAGAATCATATAGAGAGCCCGCATCAATAAATCTAGAAAATTATTGATAAATGGAGAAGCTGAATGAAAATGATAAAACATCAGACTTCTCTGGTATCAGATTTTGTGGGAAAATTATTTTTACAGGGCGGATAAGAAAAGACTGCGATGATGATTATTATGCAATTGTGGCAATTGAGAAATATTAAATGAAGTTTCTGAATGTCATTTCCTCGATTATTATGCAGCTGAATGATATTTCAACAAGTAATAACCTTAATAAGTTTGTCCGTCCGTCTTTCTGGCCACATATAATTTGGCACACAGAAGGGCTTCCCTGTAACTACTTTTTAGTAAATTGACCAAACCGTTGGAACGTTACGTGCACTGAAAGTGTTATGGCATGTTAAGGGGATAATAACGCTAGTGGATTGGATCCGGTTTAAACCGGAATTCAATGTCCCAAATCCACCCCACTTCAAGTGGATTTAATGGTTTAAATGGATAAATACATAAAAACAAAGTTATGTATATTTAAAACGATAAAAATATCAAATTCAGGGTACACAAACCAAATACCAGCATTTTAAACGTGCTGTATACCGAATACCGTATACCGAATTTTAACAGTTTCTGTACTGTAGAGCTGAAATTGATATTTTTAGGTATATGCCTAAAATTCGTTAAGTCACTAGATGTATATATGACTTAGGTATATTATCAATAATAAGCCATTTTCTCCATTATTATCCGGATCCAGGATCAAATGCTGGACTATTAACATACCTGGTAGTTACAGAGAGACCCTGAAAGAATACCCGTTCAGCTGGGTATCTGACCCTGCATTACGTAAAGTTTTTTAAAAACGTGCTCTTTAATTAGACTACAAAGATATTATTACTCCAATTGCCGAGTGTTGGAAACAAGAGAATCAAAGGGGTTGGGGTACTTGTGCAAGAGCATTTGGCAACGAAGACTGCCACACTGATGGTTCAGTTGTAGTAGCTTACGCACTTAGTTCGAAGGGTGTTTCTAATGTAAAAGGAAGTGAAACGGGTGTATATGAAGTATTTAATGCTGTGCAGTGCAACTACTTGTATGAACGCAAAGGAAGCTTAGGTTAAAATCTTTTCATTAAAAGCAGTTGAGCACAACCGGCCCTTAAATTGTTAGTTCAGTACTCGAATGATATGCTATGTATCTCTAACTCCAAATCTACCCCACCTGAATACAGCTTGTTTCATTCATTTTTTTGTTCGTCGCATGAAAAAGAGTTCCAGAACATCTCTACTATCCAAACTGTTCATGGCTGAACTGAATGCCTGTTTGTATATGGTTTGCATGCAAAGCAAGGGGATTCAAATGGCTTTGTTGTGCTTCCCAAGTCACCAAGCGACCACTACGATCCGCAAACCACATACATTAAAGAAGGGTAGTGGAAGTTCCGATTACATTGATTGCAAAACACAATCGAATCCTTGGCCATTCTCACTTAATTCATATTCAACTTCTGTGAGAATTTTTACTTTAATCTTATATCAGTTTTGGTGCAGTTTTATACTTTTAGCTGTAAGTGAGGGTTAGAATAGAATAGAATATGGTGAATATCCTCCTTAGATTATATAAAGTTTTAAAATAAAAAAACTTTTTCTCCAAGAAAAAAGATAGCCAAGATAAAACATATTATTCAAAGTAGCAGGATGAGCTGCACATAGTTAATTAAAAAACAAAGTTAACGTTATAAGTGCATTGATGATTACAACAATCTGGTCCGTGCAGTTTAACCCTGTCAAAGTCAATGATTGATAATCGTCTCGAAATGTATGCTCAGGTAAAAATATTGGTCGTCGGGTCTTTCATAATTAATAATTACTTTCATATAACAGTATTATTTTTTATTTGTTAAAACCTTCAGATCAGAATGTGCCTATGAAGACGCATTATTAGCTTTCGAGTTGACATTTATAAAAACAGTTTGAATATTTTTTTTGTTGATATTTCAGGAAATGAAAAGGAGTAGTAGTAAACCTTCTCATCATCCAGGTGCTTCAGGGGATGGGAATGATTCAATAGTGGAGGAAGCATCACCAAAGTATATCCAAGAAGATTATTTTCCCTTGAATCATGGAAATTACGGCGATCCTTATTCATTTGCTATGTACCAGCATATTCTACTTGTGGTAGATTTCATATATAACTGGACGATGGATTTGACTCATGAGGAGCCACTAGCTGTTCTTGTCATTTTTATGTAAATATCATGGGTTGTAATAATTTATATTAGCCAACGAGGCGATGTGAAAATTGCCTTTTGATCCAAGTAAATAATGGATAAACATTATGTTGTTTTAGATTCCAAAGCTTGGGAATACTTATAAATCTGATACTATACATCATGGCATCAGCCAGCAGGGCAATGCAAGTAGGTATGAGGAAACACGTAAGTTTCCACCACTGGCTCAATCTCATCATGTCTCTCGCTTACTTGTCACTCACGGGATGGTGGTTCATATGGGCACTGCGGAAATCGTGGCCTTCTGTTTCAGATCAATTTAGTTTCACCTGGCCAAATACAAACTCGTCGACAACAGTTAACACAACTGAAAATACTAATTCCACAATCGGTAGACTAATGCTCAATGGCAACATCACAAATTCAGCCACGTCAACTTCTGAAGTTAAAGAGCACTACACGTTATGGAGCATTGGTTTTAACTCCTTATACATCACTCATCGTACGGTGGCAATCATTTATTATTTCGTGTACATCCGTTCTTCATTTTTGATTTTGAATTCACCGACAACGGAGAATTTTTTGGAAAGAAAAAGCCAGCTTGTGGGACAACTCACAAAGATATATGATAGGGATTGTACCAGTAGTGATACCAAAACAAGGGTAACAAAATCTACTTCCAATGATTCCAAACCACGTTATCTTGGCTCTTCATTCTCACTCGACGACAAATTAGTTGATTATCATAAGTTCAAAAATATGGCTTCCAAAGCATTTGAAGCAGGGCAACTTGGAGGAGATGCACAGTCAAACGCCAACTTATCCACTAGGGAAGGGAAAAGCAGACGGCGGCAGATCCTATGGGCTGAAAACGACGAGGTGATTAACGCTACCAGAGAGAACTCTGAGGAAATACAGAGGTCGGGCGCTGAGAAGAAAAAATCAACCACTAAGAAATTACCAGATGAAAGAAAGCAACGAAGCCGTTATGACAAAATGGGCAACGATAATGATATATATGAAATCGAAAATGAGTCAGTTGATTTAACATCAGCAAAAAATTCAGAAAAGGAAAATGATCCACGACTAGATAAGGAACAACGTAGAAGAAAGGGTAACCGAGTTCGCCAATGATTTCCGTTTATAGACAACGCGACCGTCCAAGCAAAGTTTTTATAACCTACATTTACGATTAAGTATGTATTCATATTGATTTAGTTGTAAAAAGTCTGTAAAATAATAATATTCGTATGTGTTTTTTCGTTTGAGGTTTCAAATGACAAATAAATTCATATTAAAATATTTTTCTACAATGTTTACAATGTCTACAAAATTAAGTTATCATAGAACTAAATTGTACGTAAATAGTAGACAACAGCAATTAAGTTTGAATACGCCTAACAAAGTTTTGACTTTCACCATTATATGTATATTTGAATTAGAATTCATCGGGACATATATTCGTTTCTCCGCTTGTATACACAATATCCAAAAATGGCGAATTCAACGAATAGAGTGAAGTTTGAGAAACAACGCACGAATGCAACCTCCTCTAGTTATCGCTTTCTCTGCATTAATCTATAGAATCAGGATGCTTCTACCCAGAGAAACCTTTTGTATAAAATTTCGATTTTGTTGTTCATTATGTCAGTGTCAAAGGTTATATTTTTTGTTTTTCTACTTAAATCTAGAAGTTAAAATTACAACACTATATTACAATTTGAAAAACGTACTTAACATGTAACCGTCGAGCTGTTTGGTGTTCATTTTCCTCATTATCAGTGTTCGTAATCGACTCCGAAGTTGCTTTTATACTTACGACAATGCTTTGTGCATTAATTACAATGCCTTCAAGAAAATATAACTAAATTAACAAATAGAACACAGACGTATTAACTAGTAGTTTGTTTTCATTAATCTTCCTAAACTTTATATAATTTTAAAGTAGTTGAAGGCTTATCCTCTTTTTTAATTCTAATTATTCAAGCCTCCGCCATGTAAGAAATTCGAGATGGATGGAAATCATAGTATTGCGTAGTTTGCATTTTATGAAAATTACAATATTGCAGAATGCAACTCTTTTTTCATTTTCCAAGAAATTAGCATTGTAATGAGAAAACTTTCATAGCTTGCATGGTTTTACGGAAATCCTAAAAATAAAATGAGTCGATGCTTAGATAGTAGAAGTTAGTTTTGGTAAACTTTTTTGTAGTAGAAATTTATAGCAGTTTCTTCTGAATGCCTTTTCCGTCACAACACGTGAAAATTCAAATACAATGCTATATGCTGATACATATCTGAACTATTGAAAAATTACGAAGCTATTGCGTAATATTACAGCCATTCAGATCCACAGAATAGTGATTCCTATAAAAAGTGAATGTATACTCACCACTTGAAATTCGTATCCGTATTATATCGTGGGTGCTTGCTTTGCTAGGGAAAAATGATGGCTGGAATTATGGCTATCCGTATAGTTGGCTGGAAAGTGGTGGTATGCCTGCATAATATAGAACATATTTAGCCTGTTCTTTAAAAATCACACAATTTGTTTTATAAGTTTCCTGCAACAATGCAGTGATGCTTTAGCATGATGGGAATCGTCGAGATTCATCTTTTAACTGCAGTAGCGTATGCCTGACTATGGTCAATGGTAAATGTACCTGTAGAACTTGTAGTAGGAATGTTTTTAGGAAAAAATGTTGAAAGTATATACTGCAAACTGAATGCTAACAAAAGTAATGCTAGTTTCTAACACGAAAGTGTCTACAGTTTCCTATGTATGCTTCTAGCGTATGGCATATACACATATTACTAGCATTACCAATAGTACCGATTCTTGCCTCATCATTGTCATTTCTCAGGCTTCCTTTTCCTCTTTGAAAAGAAAAAGAATACCTATAGAAAACTAACAAGAAATGCTTTACCATAAAAATCATGAAATGAAACTTGAACCCAAGAAAAGTACAGAAGAATAGAACAATTTCAAGGAACTGGTAAGAGCAACCGTCTATAAATCTACCTTGTTCTTCTCCTTCTTACAAAAGGAGAGTATCCGAAAATAAAGTAAAAATGCTTCTGGCAGAGTCCATGTTATGATATGATGGCGATCACTGGTTATGATTATATAAGAAACCGATTCCTTTACATGTTACCTTAACGTACGTACATCATTATTGTTAGGAATACATCCCAGGGTGAATAGTAGATGCAGATGATGACTTGGTTTTGTAATG
The DNA here is from genome assembly GCA_964034955.1 of Orchesella flavescens. NCBI lineage: Eukaryota > Metazoa > Arthropoda > Collembola > Entomobryomorpha > Orchesellidae > Orchesella > Orchesella flavescens. Next base: position 21,480,945 of record OZ035954.1, read on the forward strand.
AGCCCCTACAAATAACTCGTTCTTCTCTTCTTCAGTCAGTATATGGCAGCAGCATTCAATTGCAACTAATATTGGGCTTAAGACTTGTCAGTATAATACCATAGACGATGATGGTCTGCGTGTCTAATAATGAGCATACAATGCAAGGAAATATGCAGACTCTCTTTCCAACCAACAGACCCTCAACTCAACATCCCCCAGTTAGTGCATTGCATACATATAACATGATGATGCCTCTTCTCCGTACTTCACCACCATCCACATGCATGCATTTGTTCTTCCCTATGTACATCAGCTCATTCTGCAGTAAGGCTTCAAGAGAGTCACAACACCTGGACTGTACCAGTCTTATTTCATGATCATCATTTTTACACACTTGCTAAGTAGGTTTGTGCTTGGTAGCTGTTTGTGTGTGATTGCATATACCTGTTAGAAAACAGACACAAAGAAGGAATATTAAATATAGCTGTTTTTGTTGTTGTTTTACTTAGCTTTGGCTTAAACAATACATACATAGCGTGCATTTTAAGTGTCCTTCAATTTAAGCCAAGCAGTGATATAGTACATCAGTGAGATGCAATTAATAAAATTGTGCATGTGCAGCCTATTAAGCCCATATCCGTTCGAGATCCCTATCTTCAACTGACGAGTAAGAATTAAAAGTGATCACAAACGGACGACCACGCTACGATCATTCATGCAATTTGGTCACAAATTAAATTTGTACAATATGAGAATAATCATACCTATTTGACGAATCGAAATATGACAATATTAAAAAGGCCTTATCAGAATGAGCAATTTCGGAAGGCTGAGTGGAGGTAGCTGATGTTGGAATTGAAAGTAACAGCAACTGCTTGGAAATGCTCGATAGACACAGTGAGTGTGCAGGTGGTTGTGGTGAGTCGAATGACGGAGAAGCATCCCAAAGGGTGACCGGCTTGATGTACCCAGATCCGGGTTTTGTAGCACCGAAACCGGTGCTAAAGGTGAATATGCTGCTATATCAAGGATATAAATGCGTTCAAGATATTTTTCAAACAAAAGAGACAGAGATTAGTGCCAATACCACAAGTGAATTTTTATTAAACCATGCTTCAAATACAAATCGTAAAATTATTTCAACAGCAACATCCAGAAATACAAGGACTAGAAGGGATAAGTGGAAATTGTTTAGTTGTCCTTACATGGGCATTGTTTCAGTGATTTTTGTATTTATTACCATTTCCGCATTTGAAATTGGATCTGCACATGGTAAGTCAATTTCGAACCTAATTTTTTTTTTGTTAATACATTGTTGTAGCTCTAGTTTTACTACGCCAACTTTTAGACATTCCCTCTTCGACAAAGCTATGCCGCTGAGCCTCAATTCTGCTCGTCATTGCATTCATTTTTTCTAGAGATTGTTACAACATAAGAGATGTCAGATAAAATGCCTATCCAATTTACACTAGTATAAAAGGCATCATCCTGAATTTAATAATTCAGTCTATTGTATTAGACCCATTAATAGACTCCGCATGTCGGACAGACTAAAAATAAGTTTTCCAAAGTAGAAACTGATTTCTATTTGAAGTTTCACATGTGCTTTTGATTTTGTATGCTCGAATGCATACAAAAAAATTCCATACCATGAGTATGTGAATGACTGTTATCCTGAACGCATTACAAGATCATACAAGTATGATATGAAAAAATTTGGCTAAAAAAGTAGGTTATCAACTCATCAACGTTTTTATCTTGTTATCCCAATCATCAGTACCCACTGCTCTACTGGCTAGGTTGCCAGTAAATAGTGTAGTTTGAGTTTTATTTAAAATGTCTTTTTGTCATTTGCTGTCTACTAACTCTGCATATAGGGTCCTGATAATAATATTTGGACAAATGGTTTTGTGGAATGAGCAGTCGTATTGTCAACTAAATTGAGGAGGGCCGTCATAAGATTTCAGCTATTGAGCAGCAATTTTCTAAGTATATATCAGACTTTTGAACTCTTGAATTGCGTATATTTACAGCTCTCCCACAACCCGAACCAGAGTAAGTTCACTACATCATAATATTATACGTAAAGAACTGACAAAGTGACTTCCAAGTGATAAAAAAACATTTTGTATATGTATGCATTCGACTTCTGTTTGTGGAGTTTACCCTCCGAGCAGAAGAGGTGCTTTGAGTTTTTTCAAGTCTGCTTACATTACAATTTACATGCATGTCAACGTTTGACTGCTAAACACAGTTCTTAAGCCCTTTGCTTTTTACTTGTAAAGTGAGTTTATGCATATGAATATACATATGAGTCCATTTTATCAAGTCGAATGACTTCAGTGCAAAGCCACAAGAAGGGTTGAAGTTTGAAGTTGAGTTGGCTCTTCAATAAACTTTTGGCTTAGATGTTTCTGTGATGTTGTCCGTCTCCTCCAAATTACTGTCATATTACCGTGACTTTCATACCATCTATACCAGTAATCTGGATATTTTTAACTTTCTACATACCTATCAACTATACATAGCACCATATAAGAAGTAAGAATGGGAAATATTTACTTTTGACTTAAGGAGCAAGTGTACTCAGAATTTTCTTTTTATGTAGTATGTGCGTGAACATGGGTGCACTTTTTTCAAAACTAAACATCAGTCAAGATTGTAAGTTGTAAGTATATTTACTCATTTACTTTTGTGAATTGTTTATCCTTTGCCACTTTTATGTTCGTCGCTCCGACATACGCCGTAATGGAAGGCATTATTCAAACCAATAAAATTTTCAAATACTTTGACTCGTAAAGAATCGTTAGGAAAGCAAAAAGTAACTATATGTATGCAGTCAGCGTTTCCATTTTCATGTTCAGATACTTAATGCTGAAAACCGCAAGAGTCAAAGTAGTTTTTTACTGAGATTTAAGAACACTTTCCTGATACGAAGATGTAAACTGTGAATTTTTAACACGCATATTATGTTTGGCTAGGAACCTCAATACAATAAGGAGCATTTTTATTCTCCTCATTCGTTTTGCTTCAAATGAAATTTTAAACCTTTTTAATCCATATTTGGTAAATTTCATTTTCGTCTTAAAAATACACAAAAGGAAGGAAGTAAAAAAGAGGATGTTGCGATAACCATGCACATCTGCTTACACATATATATTACATTCTTTAGGGTTAGGGTTTGCATTACATCAAATATCAAATGCTGTAACAAATTGAATCCAATACTGTACGGTTTACGTTCAACATGTTGTGGATGGGGTTTCCCCCGTCTTTTTAAAATTGATTCAAGGCGGATCTCAAAAGTCAATCCATTTTGCTACAAAAAAGGCGACGATAAGGCAATAAAATTGGCTTTACTGATTATTAACACTATATGAACATTTTAAAATCTTGTGAAAAGTCTGAGAGAGTTAAGTAGAACGAACTTCCGCAGTGAAGGCATTATATGACTCAATGAGGTATGAATCCGTCATGTTCGCTCCAACGAATGCCGAGTGTAACAAAATAGCAACTTTGGGTATAAAAGGTAACCTGAATACCATGGATTGAACCTGAATGTTACCTCAGAGATAAGCGCGCATATCATGGCTGATCATCTCTATGGATTAGCTTTCGAATGATATGTTACACGGTTTGCCTGACATACCGACGGACGGACAAAAACAACAAGACGATTAACTAGCAGAAAGTTGCTAGTTAATTTACTATTTCCAAGTCTCGGTGACATAAATCGGGTGATGAAAAGGGGTGCCTTTTTCATGCTTGTGATATATCCTTAAGTTGGTGTCCAAATGAATATTTTTTTTTACATAAATTGTTCCTAAATCTCTCTACCCATGACTTACTCGTTGAATACCTTACCGTGAGAATAATGTGCCGATAATCGGATGAATTGTATCCAAACATCTATTTCGTTTTATTTATCCGGGGCAATACATAAAGCACCCGAACGGAACGTCGATTTGATTAATGACTTTTACCATACAACATAACGTTGCACATGCACTGGTTTGACACTTTTGTGTATTTTGTTTAGCGAGGAAGCAGGATCACATCAAGATTGTTATATTACATTGTGTCATATAATGTCAAGTTCAAAGGACATATTACATATTTGCCTGGATAAAGATTTACAGGGTGTATGCTTACATTAAATTGAAGAGATGGTGTACACAAGTTGTGTAACTTTTGTTTCATTAACTCTATCTATAAATGAATTTGACAATAATACTCGTAAGAATCCAAAGTTTACATTGATATAAAGCCTTGAGGGAACAACAACTAATATAAGTTGCACGTTTATAATCTTTTTAAGTATGAATATAGAGCGTTATGATGTTATGAAAGCAGAAACACTGAACCGAGCTGACCCCAAAATATCATAAACTTGAGTCTTATTTTCAGTTGGAGCAAAGTTAAACTCATTTTTTCTCAGAGAAACTCATTCAAGAAAATTTTGTATACAACGCATGCTTAGAATGGGTTTGTAAGATTATGCATATTATGCCATGCCCATGCTCCACGTGTAACTAATGTTCATTCGCGAACGCACTTACGCAGAAAGAAAAAGCAGATAATAAGAATTAGTTTCTTTTCAGTTTTAAATTTGACACGGGAAAATCTTACATGTCTGGAGAAGGAGGATTAAAAGATTTAGTAAAAACGACAGAGTTTTATTGCATTTAAGCCGATATATTTCTCTCACAATAATTATGATCTTATATATATTACAACAAAGTACATACTCGTACTCACTCATCAAGAAATCTCCAATGAAATGGTAAGTATATAGGTTGATTGTAAACATTCTACTTGTATCATGTTAAATAACTCATATAGCTGTATCGTTTGTGCTTTGTTGAAAATGATTATTGACATTTTGGAGCAGCCAAATATCTTAACAAGTCAATACAATAGACCGGAAACTCAACTCAAGACGCTACAGAGAGAACGCATAAAGCGATAGTAAAAACTAATTTAGATAAAAAGAGCTGATTAAATTTGACATCCTGAAAGTAGTTATTTATTACCATATTTCGTTCATGTGATGTTATGCATGCAAATATGTTCTCTTATCGTGTTCTGAAGACAGCAGAATCACAATCGCAGCATTTGCTAATAAAGACGAACAATTGACCCTTGATTTTTCCTCTTCTTTTATGTCGTAAACAGGAAATTGCTTCTGGTCAGACTGCACTGCAACTACATTTCTCCAGAGTCGTATATATATATGTATAACAAAAACGAAACGGAGATAGAGAGCAGAGATCAGAGATATCAGATCTCTGCACATCAAGAATATGAATTGGAAATATTATGAATATTATTATTCTCTTTTCATTTGGAGCGTTCCACATGCCATGGACACCCTTCCCGATTCATTTCTTATCTTCCCCACAAAATTGTAAATTGGATTTTTGTTCTGCTACGCTCAATTCTATTTCATCCCGATAAAAGTTTCTCCTTGCAGCATCTGTGCCTGAGTCTACTTTTGGTTTTGATATTTATTTTAGTTGAGTTGCGGTAAGAATGGGAAAAACCGGTTTCCCCCTTGTTTTCACATCTTGCTACGACATACTGTTTTGTTTGAACAACCGATTCGGGTTGTTTCTCTTTCAATACCGTGTGTATGTACGTCCTACTGCAGTGTCACGCCAAGACAACTATCAGGAATCAAATCAAATAATCTTTGAATCATCACATTTAGGCACGGCATGTGCCATGCCATGCCACGTTTCTCCAAACAAGAGTGATTCTGCATCCCACGGTTGTGTACGTTATAAACCAAATCAAATTACCACAAAGTGAATACATATAAATCAGAACAGAGCGAGGGAAGATTGGGAATCTAAACGTCCCAAAGAGGAAAATTAAATATGATTTACGATTAATTCAGAGTTCATTTTCCAATTGACAAATTTTCATTGTTTTATTGTAGCTTTAGATCTAGCTACAAATTCATTTCCTGCCAACTTAACATTGCATAAATTTCAGTTACCCTCTATCCGGAGAAGTCATGTCATTCATGAAGCATTGTATAACAGTACAAGTGCCTGCTTTTCATTCATCAAATAATAAAATTAAATTTGGAATTTTTACAATCTTTTTCACAGCTAATCTGATTACATAATGTATTTTAAAAAAGAGTGTGGCAGAATATTCTACTCTTCGTTAACGTCAAGGTTTTTCACTTTTCCAAATATCTACTTTCATTCAGCACTCAACAGTAAATGAGATATAAAGTTGGCAGCAGAAGCAGATGAACCATGTTTGTTTGCACATTTGTCTATCCTTCTCATCATTAAGGATGCCTCATTGAAGTTCTCGTATATACGTAACGAGACTATTTTTGTGTACATTTCACAAAAGAGTATATCATTCATGGAAGAGATACACAGTTAAGGTTTTATGAGGGGATGAGATGTTAATGTGAAACTGTACAGAATAAAAATGGTTAGACAGGCAATGAATTTATTTACGAGTTCAGTCAGTCAGAAGAAGAATAGAGTTTAATCAGGCAGTATAGTAGCCCATTTTTTGTATGGCGATGTGATTGTATTCTGCTACCTTGTCTTGTAAAAGTTTATTTATCGCAAATGCAGATACTATACATTATTTCTATTTCATTCTTCTGAAAAGTACTATGAGGAGCTTGCATTTCTATTTTTTGTAACGCATGGTCAGCAATGGGTGAAAATGGGTCTTTTTTTCTGAGCATCACCATCACCTTTTGTATTTCATATTCCTTTACATCAACAACACATTATACAAACACTACCGAAAAGACTTGCATTTTTTTACTAACATGAACAATATTATACTGTATATATGATGGTAAATATACAAGCAATACATGAGCACATTTTTTTGTAATATTTGTTTCATCTCTTGCTATTTAATTTAAGCTTCAAGTATTGTACTATACAATAAAAACTTACACAACTGTACACGGATTTTCCAATGTATAGTACTTTGTTTGGAATTTTTAGAGAGTGTGTAAGGTGCAATTGTGTCAAATTTCAGATAATACAAGAAACATATATAGTAATGTTTGCATGCATGTATAATGTGTCTAAAACTTCGTGTAGGAGAAAGAAAGTATAATGTTTAATAGATGCAAAATATATCCATCCTGCTAATTAATTGTCAACAGTCAACATTCAAGCGACAGGGATACTCCTTTGAAACATAACCAGCACTTGTCAGTGTTTTGATAGAAAACTAACGTGTGTGTAGGTGTACTTGTGCATGTATACATTTCGTTGGAGTTACACCAATGGAACACACAAAATGAATTTTACTAACAAATTTAGAATTTGTTCCTGCTTTGAATTTGTCATTGCATATTGTGAGGCTACGGCTTTTTGATATTATATGTTTGTCTGACGCGGAGTGAGATAGGATATGAGCCATAATATTTGCTTTCATTCAGTGATATTGAATTACTAACATATTATTATAGTAGAAGCTTCATTGCAAATACCTAGCCTTCAATTTTAATGATTTCAGCTTGAATATGTTTACGAGTGTGGCATTTCATAGAAATCTCTAGGTAGGAGGAATAAAGTTGTCAAACATTTCTACTTTTGTTTTGAAGCATATAAACAGTTTCTGAAGAATAGAGTAACACGACACATGAGTCACAATATTCTGTGCGTCATACTTAAATATATCGGTTTACAAAAGTTTGAAAAGATAGATGTAGTGACTGATGAAAATTGAGCATGTACATCTTATACTTACGTGCATGTCTTATACACAATTTGGTATCCATATTTCAAATGACATTCAGTCGTGGTAGTAGGAAAGGAAAGGTCAATATTGCGTGTTTAAAAAATGAGCAATTCAGCCAAGGAAGTAAAGTAGATCATCGTACAATATACCCGACATAGCATTAGTACTGTTAATCAACAGTCATGTGAAATACTATTGGATTGTGGATGAAAGAAAATCATCGTTATTAAAGAGTAAATCAAGCCATCGGAAGATTACTTCTAAAAAAATGTTGCATTGAATAAAGACGCTGAAAAGATGAGGACAAAATTTATACATTCTATAATTTCGTGATGAACCTTGATTATGATGATGTAATAAGTTCTCAAATCCTTTCTTACCTCTGTTGAACTCAATTGTAGATAGTCGCCAGTGTAAAAAATCTAGCTTTTCTTTTCATACACGGATTACAATTATAACGTGGCCTGTAATTTGCAACATAATAATTGTCCAACCAGACATAAACGTCTTTGTTTCGTTAAAAAAGCAGCTAAACTACATAATACATTATCTATGAATTCGCTCACAGTAGTATTATTGTTACTATATTCTATATAGCTATGATGATGCTTTTGGCGGTGGTAAAAACAAGTAAAGCATGCATGACGTTACCTACTTAAAAAGGTGAATTCCATAATGCATATTCCTTTAACTTACATTTTTAACTTTTAAGTAGACAGCAAAGTAGCCCTTGCATTGATCAGCTTCACTCACGCATTTGCAGATTCAATGGTATGCAAGTTTAGCGTCTAGCGTAGATGTTTTATAGTTCAATCAAAAAAGAAAAAATTGTGCATCATCCCGTTACGCAACTTGTTTTATGAGATTTTACGTGCTGATTAACCATTATCTCATTCAACTGACGAGTAGGTCTTCTTTCTTGATCTAGAACTGCTATAGTATTATGTTGTCGCTTTTTCAGTGTTATTTGCAATTTTTAGAATGAGTTAGTTTAGCGTGATGTAAGTAGTAATTTTATTTTTTTATTGTGTATGTATCTGGAGCAAATAGACTTTCGAGACAACATTTAAATATTGGATATTTGGGCATATCTTGCAGCAACACGGTTTTGAATCTCAATTTCATCAGTATATGTTAGATATATATCTTATTTATGCTATAATAGGGGTGTTAGGCTGGTGTTCCGATTCATTTGATTATGGATACGATTCTTTATTTTTTGTGGCTTCTCCGGTTTCCTGAGTACGGCCTGATTTCATTAGCTCATTTCTTTGTTTGCAAAAAACTAGCACACAAAGTCATAGACGATTTCCCGAATTATTCATGAAGAATGATGGTGGTGGTCATGGATTGATGATGATCCTGTATTAACATGCTTGTGAAATTAATGTGTATTTAGCAAAGTGTGCTACTCATCTAGGTATGCAATGCAGTGAAATTCGATTTGGTTTCTTTTTCCTTTTGCTCGCATGTTCTTAATTTGAAGAGAATGATTGTGAGAATCACATGCATACATATATAACCGCAGAGACAATAAAAAAATAGTACTAGTCGACATTCCTTGAAATAAATTTATAAGAACTATGTGCTATCGTCACATAGCCTACTAATTCTAATAAAAATTGTATCAAATAAATTTAGTATGCCTCTTATGGGCATTAATGTTTTATGTATTTTTACCACTTATTCGTACCATTTCACATAAAGATGCTTCACAATTTTTTATTGTTATACTAAATTTCGATTAAAATGAATACCTGTTTGTGGCTTCTGGAATGCTACTTATTTAAGCTAAAATGCAGTACAAGTTAATAATAAAAAACACGCGATTGTTATTTCCTACGCTTTCAAATGTAGACATTGAGATATAACTACATAGTTTGATTTGTACATAGTACTATAAATGGTATAATATGTTTGCTTCACGTCTGGTATTATTGCTCATTTTAAAAAACACAACAGTATGGTTCCGAATCTCTGAGTCTGTGTGACGGTGCGGTGTTTAATGAATGAATAGTGCAACTACTGTATAGCACACATCTGGCACGACAGAAGGGGTCACGTAAGGCTTCCTTTCCTGTTTCCTTCCATATTATTTCTGTTTCGACCCTAAAACATATTGTATGTCTTCTGCTTCCTGTCACATGAAAACGATACTTTGGTTGGACCCATAGACATGTGGTAACGCAATAATTATTAGCTGTAGAAAAGTAAATTCACGCAGCCATGATGCCGAATACTCACAGCAGTAGCATTACGCATTACTAATGCCTTTGGTAGCGCAATGATAATATGCAAATTCGATCAGCTTCATTATTTACAGTCCATTTCATCCTTCCGAACAACAGTCCCTAGAGCTGACAACCAACAACACGCTCCTTATGAAATAGACTATAATGGCACTAATAACCAAAACAAAACCAATAAGTTAAATTCAGCATGTCTTTTACCATTTTTAACGCAATTTGCGTTTTATCAAAGCATGGAATCCTTGAAAGCAAACAATTTATACCTAGTAGTAATCCAACTTTTTTTTGCAATGCATATAATATGATATTTTCACAGAGTCAAAAGTTGAAAGTGAACAAGGCTGTTGTTCCAACATAAAAGCTCCTAATGATCCTCAAGGGACCAATAATGATGCTACTCAGCAGCAGAACAAAACAAAAATTAGGAAATCACAAAACCACATTACGCTTTTATGCCTTCCTTCCATGCATGCACCCATCGTCCTAACCGTTATTACTTTGAAACTTGACTGCGTTGTTACAAAATGATAATCAGAAAGCTACAGAAAACATTTTTGACTTGATGGTCGCCTGTGCTGTGGTGTCTCGTTATTCTTTTTGTGGTCATGTTAGGTTTTATCCATCGTAGCTAATGCCCCTGTCGTGAGGGACTTTTGAGCTTTGCCTTTGCTCTGATCACATGTCGATACATACGCTAATCTTGCCTGTAACCCCCAAAGTATAATTTTCCCAAGACACCGAGTTGAATGAGCATAATGAAGATGAATAGTGCAGCCTAACACCTAAAGCCTAAAATGTATAGAAATAGAAATTCCTATAGGAATAGGTATACACAAGTGAGATCCCTGGAGAGTACGCGTGACGGTGCTGGTACCCTCAACAATGGTGCTGGTAACACATCATTGGCGAAGTACATATGCAATCCAATGACACAAGAAATGAATGTATAAATCATAGTACTTGCATATATATTTTACTTGATGCAACTTGCAACTTCATCTTTATACCTTTTTGGGTAAGAGTGGCCCAGAAATCTTTCTGTGAATGGAGTATATAGGGTTTTATTGCTTTGCACCTAAAATTTTGTTTGCAAGAGGATGTGTATGTTTTCTAAGATTTCAGTTTTGGAGATATAACTAGACTTTGGCCATCTTGGCTGACTTTGTAAAAAAATGGTTGCGTTGATGCAGCATCAGTAAATTTGACAGGTACACCTCCATCCTCCCTAAAATAAAAAAAAATGTGTTAAATAATTAAGTTAGTTCATTAATATTGTTATGTTTTAAGTTTAGACTGTTGCATTATAGTACTGACTCTTACATTGTGACTTTTGTAAGGATGTTTGAAACTTTGATCTCGAAAGTGAATCTATTATCTAGTTGAAACGCGTCTCCATCCAGGTTTGGTTCCAACACCTTGGTTTATTCCCCCAGGTGAAGGTAAAGGAGTTCCAACCATCATTTTAAATGTATTAGTGGTTAAAGAGGCAACGAGTTGGTCTTTTTATATCAAATAGAATGTTTGGAAACTCAGTCATTTTGTTACAAAAAAAGCTACTTGGTATTTCTTTCTTTGTGGTAGAGACATTTGTTCAAAGCCTGTATAAATACCAGCTCCACCAGTTGAGTTCCTGAATTTATGGAATTTTCGTGGACTTGGAATTTGCTCATAAATGTAACCCAGACCGTCCTTATGGTATCTCCAGAACTTGAAGTTTTAGTACACACGGCAAGGAGTAAGTAAGTAGGAGAAACTGCAGTAAAGCCATGTAAAACCATTTTGTGATTTGCCTTTGATCAGCGTGATTCCTAAGGGGTACATTGTTTAAATTCACTAAGGTAGTGACGCATCAAGACATACAAAACGACTTGTATACATATTTTTATTAGTCATTCGAAGTCTTCAAAATTCGTTTGAACAAAAAATGGCAATTTTCCTTTTCAGCAAAAAATGTAAGCATCCATAAAACCCATACACTCCTCAGTCAGCCTGCTATCATCATGAATCATCATTATCATCATCATCCCTTCCCGTATTCAAAGCAATTTGTAAAGAGCAAGTAGAATTTCTTGGTCAAGATGAGTTTAAAATTGCAAAGTACTTTTTTTCAATCCAAGTCTATCTTCTACATGAATGCCCATTTTTGCAGTTGTCATTTTTTTAAAACATAGTGCATATACTACTATACACCACACGAGTCTATGGTAAATACGTGGTTTGGCCATCGTTCATTCTTGTTAACTAGAAATTACATATTTTTTTGCGCTTCATCTTCATGTCACGTTGTGATGTTTGAATAGAATAGAGGTACCAAAATATCACTTGCAGTTTGTTTAAGAAAACCGATTCCAAGTCTTTGTTGTGCTTTTATAGTTTCGATTATACCGTGTCGAAAACTTGGTGATTCAGTAGATTTTAGGTGTTTCTGTTGCCACACGGAGTTTTAATTTGATGAGCAAAATTGTAATTATTTTAAGTTCTTAAGACAAGCTGTTGTACCAGGCCGAGTACCTGGAAATCAAAAAATGAATTTTTCATCTTGAAGCACTTATATGTATATGAGACAGATGAGAGCAATCTATGATTTCTAAAAAATGTCCTGTGGGCAGTCGACAAGAAACGTATCATCTAGAGCTTTTTATGACTCATCATAGTTTTTTAGATGAGTAACATAAAGTATTTTTTGGCTGCTTTAAATAGGTATTTGTTCGACTGGTTGAAAAGTACGCTGTGGAATCGCCATGAAAAACCATCTATAATTTTTTCTGTAAAAATAGATTTATTCTCTGAGGTTGGAGTCAACGGTTTTTGTGGATTTGAGATCTAAACCAACACAGTTTTGAAAAATATGCATATTACCAGAGCAGGAATGTAATACATAATGAGAATACTATACAGAAAACCTCGTAAAACAATGACAATGTGGTTTCAGGTAGATGATACCAACAAACCATTTTGGTCTAAACTAAGCGTAAGTAACTGACGATGAGCGATGACTTGATATAATGTAAAGCATGCTTTCGTTTGGTTACTTTACGGTCAGCAACAACCCACTCTTAAAATGTTATTTTCAACTACAAATTTATCGCTGGCTATATTGAGTGAAGTTTTTAAAAAGTAGTTCGAATATTTATCGTAAAAAATAGCTGAGAACGGACCACACGAAAACCACTAACAATAAATATATGATACTGGTCACAAAATTAATGTTGAATGTTTTTATGCATTACGTGCTCTTAGTCATGAATACATACAAACGCGTGCAAGCAAACCAAAGCCGTTTCAGCAGCATGGGATGGGTAATTTTCAACAAGTCGTTAAAAGCAACACCTCTTCTGCTTCCCATTTCTTCTCTCTTATGCAAATAAAATCCGAAGTAAACTAATACCTGCAACCCGAATATGAAATCAGCATTACTTTTTTTAACAAAACGTTTAGCGCCCTTAGCAAATGATTATATATAAATTTGACATCTACGAGCAGCAATGAACGATGCGTGTTGTTGCATGGGAGAAGGTGGAATAAAACGGCTAACTGGATGTTGTGTGTTTTTATACTTTCAACCACTTTGAACATTTTTTATGCATGTCACACCATTCAAAATCTTACCAGACACATTATATATGCCATGCCTCGTAAAAGAAAGAAATTAAAGAAGTAGTAAGGGAAAGAGACAAGCCATATGAAGTAATATTGTCAAGAAAGTCATGGCTTAGCGCACACCTTCTTAGTTCGCACACCCGATTATGAAACGTGACATGCCTAATATTCTTTTTTCGTACACTCAGAATAATGATACGCATCTTAACATCTAAGCACTAGAATGTCGACCAACGCGAGCTGAGATAATGCTGTGTTTTTAAAGTGCTGATATTTTTGTGTTTTGCAAAAGCTTTCTTATTAAAGTAGTCGCATATTTTAATAGCAGCAAGTTCACTAAAGAATCGCAACTTTTACAGCTATCTTTTCACATGAGCTTTTTCTGTCCGTAAAACGGTCTAGGAATGTACCTAATGCAAAAAGGTAGAAACAACTCCCACACCCATTTCCTTTACAACGATTATTCGACGGCACACACACATTTGTTTGGAGATAATTAGAGTCGCTTACGGCAGGTGCGCTTCATTGGTATTTCTCCTATATACCTCATAGTTATCTTACCGTACATTATGTACAGTGTGCATCGAGCATCGAATGTACATAAACATCCGGTCAAAACTGCAAAGTATTGGCTGGTTGTAAAATTCCTAACTAAATGGCTGTTTCCGCATGCATTTGGTCATGCAAGCAGAACATTTAACCTCATACATCGTCAATCATTCTGTACCGAATGATGATTGATTTATGATTTTGCGGATGAAAATCCATTCTTTTAACATTTACAGGTTGCAAAGGATGATTTAAGTACTATTTCCATCAGCGAATACATTAATGCTGACTTTTATGGAATAGAGCGGCTTCAAAAGTATTGAACTGCCATTTATGGAAGTGCGGTTAATGATATTATTATTTCGCTACTGTATCTCTGGTGTTTCAAGCCTTACTTGCAATGTCATATTACGTACGTGTGTATTATCATGCATACATTACATTTGGGGACTCCATGAAGATAATGTTATACAATATTGTGGCTTGGGAGTTGGGAGATTCTGGAAAAAAAAAGAATTCCTCAGGGTTTAATTCAGTGTTTGTTATACTCTACTTGATCTTTGCTATCACTGAGTGAGTACTAACTAACATACTCGGATGATCTCATCATCAACATAAACATTGTGTTTTATTTGCAAGCATTCACCCTTTTGATTGTTTCATAAAATTATCCATTTCTAGAAAAAAGCATGATCAGGCGAGGGAATTTAGTACGATAACTATTACATGCGTTCAAACTTGAAATCCGGTTTAATGTGAAAAAAAAAACATTTTGCTGGGACTGGGAGAATAAGTTCATGAGATTGTGGTTAGATTGGATACTAATTATGACCATTAAAAAAATTACAAACTATGAAATATGATTACTACTGCATGTAAGAATAGTTAAAATAGGCAAAAGACTTGGGATGTCTTACTTATTCGCTTGGACGGAAACTAAAGTAGTGAAATTTGTCGTTGTACAAAAAATATGAACACCAGAATTTGCTTTTAGATCTTGAAGTTTATAAACAATGTTAAGAGTTAAGATATTCACGAAAAAGAACATCAAGTTCAACACAAGCTGAAAGCTATATATTATGCAAGTTACCCCTGGCCCTACACCATATTGCCAATTATCTTTTGTCATAGTAGCCGACTTCATGTGTGATGGATGAACATCACCCGTCTGACACATTGTGTACAGAGTAGAAAACTCATCTCGTCATAACAAATAGGTATAGGCAGGCATACGAGGCAATAATTAGCGATGAATAAGCGTACAAAACCTGTATGTAAATGTCTAAAATATGGTGCTCAGCGATCGCTTCTAATAGTCAACAATCATCAAAAACCTGACGCTACGCTTAGGTACATCTTATCCATACAACCTATTCAATTCCATCACTCACCAATATCACAAAGTTAAGATGTGGTAAGTTTCATAATTTGCATTCTACATTAGAGATGGGATGCGTATATCTTAGTTTTCAATATCAATTTCAACAATATCAAAACACGAATTCATTAAAAACTCTACAGGCAGGCAGTTTGAACAGTTGCAAAATTCTTTTTGAAACAAGACCAGTTTTTGGGAGCCATAAGTAGTCAAAACCTGTGCGCCTACCCAACTTGTTTTCTCTGTCGATTCTTCGGGAGTTAAATAGAGAACGAAAAAGATGTCTGCTATTTATCAAACGTAATCGACAAAAATACGGTTGGAGTTGTATCATTGGCATCGCCAATTTCGTTTGGTAGATTGTTTAAGTACTCCAACTACTCAGTCTAGCCACCTACTACTTGATTATACAACGGATTTTTAAAGAATGTAGCATCTTGATTGTTGGTCTTTTCATAGCTTTAGTTAGCGTAATAAAATAGCTCCAATAAATTTAAATGCTTTGCTTTTTTGCATGCTGTGAAAGGAAAACAAAAGAAATCCGTCCTCCTTTTAATATGTGTAGGTGGAACAAACAAAACGAATGTTACGTATTATATGGAGAGGCATTTAATCGGATTGCATTGTCTTTTAGAGTATGTGTAAATAGTTTGATGAGCTTTTATTGCTTTTGTGTTACTTATAAGATATTTGCTTTTTGTGTTTTTGGTGAGATGAAAATGATTGAGGGTATGAATGTTTTAATCATTGAGATTGATTTTTCGTTTACAGGTTCGTCTTCGTCAAGTGACAGTAGCACTAATAGTCAATTGCAAGCACCAAGGTTTATCACACAACCTTCAGCCGCAGGGAATATTGTGAGTGAGGGACGAACTAAAATCCTGCAGTGTCATGCCCTTGGTAAGTCTCACTTAAGTCCTTTGCTCTGACAATACACATTATCTGCTTAGTTTTTACACGCTCCTAATGATTCAGATTTTTTAAAACGATGTGGTGACACATGTTGTACCACCTACACAAGTATATGCAACTCCGTATAGTAGCATCATTTTCAACGATCCCCACTGCAGAAATATTTTACAAATTGCCGTTACGTATTATGGAACGAACATCTAATTGGGCAATATTTAAAATTAAAATACTTAAAAACACGTTACGTTAGTTGTGCTGTGAGTACGAAAAAATAAAAATACCATTTTAAAAGCCTACTTTTGAGTTTGCTTATTCTCGTATGCGATTCTAGTCCTCACTAAATGATACTCATGCTACTAGTTGTATCAGAAAACATTGAAATCTGGGTAACTTCGTTAGTTTCGGAAGGAAGCACTATACTTGCACCGAACGGAAGAAAGAAAATTAACACCAAATCTCATACATTTTCCGGTTTTATGTGCATACTCCTGTCATCCATTTTTTAAGATAAGTAGATGAAGATGACTGAGTCGTTTGAGAAATATAATATGAATATAGTGACTTAGTATTACGTAGAGGGTTTATGTGACAGTGTAGAATTTGAGCTGGCTGGGTTGTTTACGGTTATTACTTCATCATCTTTTTCCTTGAATTGTTGAAAAAGGTAGCAGACTGGAAGTGATCGTGGCGGTCTGCTGATTGTAAGCTTGAAGAAGTACTTTTCAACCATGCATGTTCATACACACCCTTGTCCATAGATGATTTCATTTAACTTAGCTTAATATCGTGTTGAACCTGAAATCTCGTGATTATATGTACGTGTTCGGTCTTTACTGCATACAAGAATAAAGATGATTTCTTTGCCAATACACGCCAAGAAATATCCGAAATAAAATTGCAAATACTGTACCTTGAATATGAAAGTTAGGAACTTGGCCTGTCGCCCTTTCGTAGCCTATAACATGTCGTCATGCAATTCAATTGAACACGTAAAATCTAGCTTGCTGTAGAACTAATGAAAAGTGACAAACTGACTGTGATATGGAAAAGGCCAAAGAAAATGGTGATAACATCGCGATGACTGTTTGGCATGTATTAAGGGAGTTGCATTGCATTGCAGAGAACTGATTACTATTTTCCCTGTTCGGTCATCGTGTTGGACTTGAGAGTTGTTCCTTTCCCAATGTCACGATTTTCAAAGCACACATTTTATAACACCCTCAGTGGCCAGTGACCATAATATTATATTTGTAAGCAAGCATGCTGCATTCCACTTTAGCAATACCAGGAGCGAGGATTGAAATACCCAGTGGTGTGATAAAAGCACTAGCAAAACGTGTGATGTTGACTAATCATATTGGGGGATATAGAAATATGCAATATGTAGAGACGAAGCATCAATAAATATCACTTGAGCTTGTCAATCCTGTCATATTATCGATTCAGCAAGGCACGAAACAAATTTTTCTTTCATGTGATGTTATTGCACGATGGAAATATGGGAGCAGCAACTTAATTTGGTACCGCGTAGAGTGCAAAGACCACCACCAAAATGAATACCGACCCTAGTCAGAAAGTCAAACGTCGAAACCCGAATATAATAAAAAAAACTCAGAAATGAACCTAGGATAGTTTTCATGCGATGAGGCTGGGCAATCGTGGTATTATGTTTATTCCACTTTATTTACCCCATTTTATATGCCTCTACTCAACCCTAAAACATCTGCCTTGTGTTTCTATTTCAAGGATGATTATTTCCATTTGAAGTGGACGCTTGTGTTTTATGACTTTTTCTGGTACGTAGTCTCCCTTCGATATGTATAGTAAGTACACAATTTCTTGCATCTTGGTTTTGTAAAAACCTAAGCACTTTCCAAACTCATCGTTGGTGGCAATAGAAATGGAGCTTAGTTGGCGGTTTTAGAAATTATGAAATGAAAATAAATTCAGATTCGGCTTTTAAGCTCTTTTTGGTGTCAGTTCGGTGCTTTATTTTACTCAAGAATTTTGACATGTAAGCAATATATGACATTCACCAGAATGTGGCAATAACAAATATCAACAAAAAGTCGATAAACAAACTCTGCTTTACTCTTTACGATTTGTTGCTGCCCATTGTTCATTTCTCTATTCTTCAATCAAAATGTATTTCCGGCTGTTTTCATATTTTTGTGCCTGGCACGAGTCAAAAAATCACGAAACTGCAGCTGCCACTTCCTCAAGAAAGCTCAGTTTTATCATCTACTATTTGGAACACAAAGTGACTTTTCTTTTGAATATTTTTATTGTGAGCGACCGATTGTGTGGCTACTGCACTGAGAAAGAATAGCTGCAAGATCATTTCATTTCCACAATTGAAGCAATAAAGTCGTGAGGAAATTGTTTGTATTTTGAAGTGAAAGCCGCTAAAGAACGAAATGACAAATGAATTGTTCTTTAACATATAACTGAAATATAAGTAAACTTTATGATAAATAAGTTTCAGACTCAACTTGATGGTACCATAAAGCTGTGTTTTTGAATTTTCATTCATGCATACACTTACAACTTATATTGGACACGCATTTGTGTCAATTTCCAATGAAAGCTAAGCATTGAAATTTACAATTGACAATCAGAAATTCGTTACGTGACGGACATGCGTAATATAAAGCTGGTCATATATATAGTCTTTGAATTATTTTGTGCGCATTATGCCATAATAATTTAGTATATCAGTAAATATGTGATCCAAAATTGGGACATTACCAGCTCTGACCAGTCAACAATATTCGATCATGAAAACCAGTAGAACACCACCATTGAGTGTACGTCAGCGTGCAGATGATGACAAAGAACAAAGAATAGAGAGGATAGCAAGGGTAGGGGAGAAACTAGAAAATAATGAGCACGCAATGTTAGTAAAGTACTGGAGAGTCCAAAAAAGTATGTTGCTCTGTTTTTTTCACGGATAATGTATGTGGGAAGACAGAATGAGTGATGAAACAGGGTATTTATTGTTGAATCAGTAGCAGTAGCTGTAATTTGGATAATATAGAGTGCGTCCAAAAGTACTTTTAAATTGCTACCGTAGCACAATTACTATACTTTCTTAAACTCCATCTGTGTATAAATGCATTATATAGACAAGTTGTACAAGTACAAAAAGTGTATTGTCCAAATTATACTCATTCAAGTGCTGGTACAGAGAAATAAAAAAATTATTCAAAAATATGCTTATAACGACAATTTTTTGTTTTGTCTGATGATGTTTTGTATGTGTATTATGAAACTTAGGGGTTGCGGTATGGTATGATACATCATTGAGAGAGGCTATACACTGCCATTTTTTGGGTAGGGGTTGGATGACTACTATTATGTCGTTTGGTGATTGAGGTTACACGAGGGTAATAATATACACGATAGTTGGTAAAAAAGGAAGTCCATCATCTGCTTCAATGCTTATAGAAACACCCGAGGTTTATTTAGATTTGCTAGCTACTGCTTTACTCACATTTTAAATCCGTCTAGATAGCAGGCAGAGCGAAAACGGCAATAATTTTTTTGATAAATTATGCAAGAAATTAAATTGAATAAATTTGTACGTCTGGAAATGAGATGTGCAGTCATAGTTTAATTATTTCCATGATTGTGTTATGGTGCAGAGGTCCCTCTTTCCTCATTTTTAATATTAATAATCATGACAAAACAGAATTGGCTTATCATCTACCTGAATATGAATATATATATACAATATGTTAACATACTACCAACCGAATCTACTACCAGCTGGAATATTTATGGCCTGGCTTTTTCAATAATACTGTCATTTTTGGATGGGAATATAAAATGCGTAGAGCACTTCAGTCGCTCACTGAACGAGGATTTCGATTGACTTAATGATACTATTGATGAAGGACAAGACATGGCACGTTCTTCCATGTGCATGCATTCCATGTAGCATATGGCATTATTCGCACTGCACCCCTACCTTTAGAAAACTGAGGTAGGTATAGGGTTTACGAGTGGATCCTTACTTAAACCTAAAAATATATTTTAATTTTGTATGCGAAAGGATACCACTGAAATATGAAAGCAAGCCATGGTACACGTACACAATTCTTTAACGTTTATTGTAGGGCATCAGGCATAATATATGTATAAGGACATAGGATTTTCCAAAACTTTGATTAATTTACGAAGGCTAGACACAACAATTCATTTATCGAATGGTAAACCTTATGGTTGTGTTATATATTATGGGATGAATGCTATTGGACGGACGCTTAATCTACAACGATTAATGGTTGGGATTGGAAGACAGCACAAGACGAGAGAAAAATAAGAGTTCACAAAGGTTAAACGAATCTACTATTCAAAATTATCTTTTATGCAACATCTCCACCGGTAATGTTAACGAAGAAAAACAACATGTATCAAATATTCTAGATGCGTGTTTCATTTTCATTTCAAGTTCGGAAATAACTGACTAGCTGACTGACAGTTCAACTGGATTGCATTCAGACCTTTGACTGTGACATTGAATTCTCGTAGTTTATGAAAGTATTCTGATGAAAGACGAGAGGCAATTCCTACCATTCCAACTGTATAATCCTTTTTTATCGTCTTTCTGAAGTACAGACTTATGTAATGCAAACTGATTTCCCCATCCAAGTGAAACCTTCTTTGATAAAAAAAATCATAAAAGCATAAGGGTGACAACTGAGAGCATAAGTTGTCTTCTACTGCATCAGTTATCACATCACACTAGAAGGAGTAGATTATTCTCAAAACCCTCATAATGTTTTTTTAGAAATCTCTGCTCACAAAAACTATTTTCCAAATCTTTCAAAGGATTAAAATTTATTGGGAGCAGCGTGTTAACTGTTAGCCACTGAATTGTGAAACTTATTTCTGGAGAGATAAAGTTGAAAGTTAAAGGTTTTTCGTCTTGGCATTCAGAGAGGGTTGAAAAGTTTGAAGATATTTGAAGGACCCCTTATGGAAATTCCATGTCACATTTTGTCACTCCAGCATCCAATAATGAAAATGCATGAAAGCTCACTCTATAATTCAATGATTTGTAGTCGTGTGTTAGGACCCATTATATATGTATATTCTTATATTTTTAGAGTAAAATCAGTTCGTGAAACGAAGTCATTGCTTTTCACATGCTGCCGCATTGCACATCACATTTATGTGTTCCCCCTCTTCATTTCTTTTAGCATAGGAATTTTTCAAATGCTTTATAATGACTTGTTTCTAATTTGGACCGTCAATTATTTACATAAAATGGGAAAAGTGTCTGGTTTTCTTCATACTAGGTATTTCATGGATAGTATCAGTATGCCCCATCAATCATCCATGCCATTATCAAACGATTCACGATAATTTACAATTGGGAAGCATTCTTAAATCTACATGAACTCTATATCATCAGAGATTATCTTATCAACAATTTAAATTCTACCTTTCGATCTTACTTTGCATTTCCCTTTCATCAAGGCTGAGATTGTGCATTTGACGTTGTCCCGTCTGGGATGTTTTTAGCCCTTAGGGCAACATGCAACATTGTAACAAAATCCAATTGTTGCCTTCAGTTAACTGATCAAAAACTGAATTTTCATTTGAGCTGCGTAGAGTATAGTGTGTATTCATATATGCGCAATACCATGATATCACAGAAAGTTTTTTTTGTAGAATTCTGACTTAACCAGTAAATCTCATTTCTCCATGTCTGGAGGGATGGAAGGAAGGTAGTTTGTACGATGGACAAAGAGCAGAACAATGTAATATGTACCCAGACCAAATCCAGAAGAAGGGAGCACACAAAAAGGGAAATCTAATGTGTTGTATATTGACTTGTCTCATTAGCTTACAAGTTAGGTTTGCGACTCAACTTTTAAGTCTTCAAAGAAATGCATCGACGATTCCATATAACGTCATCGCAATCGCATCAACAATGGATGCCTTTTCCTTTCTTTAAAAAATCTTTCGTTACAACCAACTCATCCATATTTTCTGTACATCCTATCCCATCCCTAAGGGATAATAATGCAATATTGCAACTCAGATCAGAAACAGGCTGTGGTAACAATATTGTAAAATACTTTTGCTCATAGTTTGGCTATATATCAATTGGTTAGACATAGATACTAGATTCATTCTATACCTCCAGTTAAGCTAGAGTCCCTAAGGAAGAAAAACTCTCCACCTTCTTTTATTTCTTATTTATTGTAAAAGCTTTTCAAACTTTGCATTTCTCAATTTTTTATGAGCTAATGGCTCATATATGTACATCCGTTTCACAAGAGTAGACAAGGATAGTCTGTCATAGGATGCAGGGTTTAAATATATTTTAGGTACATTTACAAGAGGTACACATGTATATATGTCTTGAAATGTTTCGTTCTTTGACCATTTTAGCACTTACTTGAAATTAAGTTGAAAGAAAAAGGAGGTTGTGCCTTTCCTCTTTTGTGTGCTTGCTGCTTGGTGGAAATTACAACTTTAAGTTTAGGCATACGCTCACAACCTCATGTACAATCCAACCTTTTCAAATGTATTTCTATGATCAACATACAACCGTAACCGTAAAACTGTTTAAAGCATAATTTCACTTGAAAAGGGGAAGTCCATTTCAATTGCCATTCCAAAGCATTTGGACATGAATAAATGATAGGATTTTATAGGAATGACGACAAAAATCACACACCAATATACCAGGTATGCCTCTTTGCTAGGTAGTTCACTATCTTTGTCCATTAAAATCCATTACATTATTTACAGGCTTGATAGAGAGCTCTACTACCCCTTTTGTACGATAATGGCTACGAAGTGAGCAACGACATGGCATGATATGTTTAAAAAACAAAGAGCATCATCAAACAAGCTTTACATAGCTGATGTGGTTGACTGACTTGACTCAAAGGTAACATCGCCTGAAGGAACATTCAAGAGAGAAACAAAAAAAGGGGAAAACACAGGAAGCAGATAAGAGAGGGTTAAGAAAATGCAGACTGGAATTCATGTATATACATACTTTATAAGAAGTGTAAAAGAAAAGATTTAGTCATAGCATTTGGTTTAGAATGTTTTCCATGCTGTAAGGAAAGGACTGTGAACATGCTGAGAGAACTAAAAGCACGTTTAAACATCAGATACAAAATACAAAAGTACATACTTGAAAATGCGCAAGGTAACATGTTACTTATACTAAATGTACGGAGATGCTGGAAGAACAAGTAGATGAAAGATGGTCGTTAAATTGCCCAGGTTGATGGTGGGATATTATATGTGTATGCATAAGTTATAGAAACCTTGTAGGTTCTACACTTTACACCTGCGGCTACGGCTGCAATATGATAATATGATGCAATCTGCAATCACTGCTAGAGATTTTGGAGAAAATTATTTTCAAATGGGATACTTTTTTTATGAATAAACAAGGTATGCATTTTTACATAGACAATGTCGTAAGAGGTAAACAGGTACTTCATTCAAGTGGCAACAAGTTAAAAATCAAAAGCTGTTGCAACTTTAGATGATTCAAAACCGGATTTCATTTGTTTGCAAAAATTATTTTTGCACAATTTAATACTTGAAGCTTGAAGGTAACCTCAGCCGTAACGACGTAACGTAATACTTAGCTGCAACAATGGGAACATTAAACATTTCATGGACATGCAATGCAAGCATGTGAGCTATGTGAGCTTTGAATATTGTTTGTTCTCATCCGGACATGCGAATGCAATAAAATGAGACTTTAATAATTTTGGTTGAACATAATCAAAACTCAGAACTTTTCCATTCACGAATTTCAATTTTATGCTGTGAAAATCTGCTTTGCAAGAGATGTGAACAATAGATAATATTCAGGAAAAAAGCAAATCCGTAAACCGCTTTTTCATTAATTGCACTTTTCATAAGGTGACAGGATAAAATTCATCAAATGCAGAAATAGAATATAATTAATAGAAGGAGCATCAATTAATTTCTGCTGTCTTTCCAAATAATTACGTATGACATTGTAATTGCATTATAGAAAAAAGCCTTGAAAACTGGAAAGTTATTTTAAAAATCACAATTTTTACATCCGTGGGAAAAAAGAGAAAAACAGGAGATTGTTAAATTATTTCGTAAAGTGTATTCACTTTTCCATTGCTCCTCTCTATCTCCCTTTGGATATAAACGCAAATGGCGAGTGGTGTAAAGTTCCTGTTCACATATTGCTAACAGTTTTGATTTTTCGAACACTTTTTTCCTGTTAAAATCATTGTATGACTAACGATTACTTTTATGACTTTCTCAGGTATCCCTCAGCCAGAATACCGTTGGGTGAAAGATGGACAATTTCTCGGCGACTTCAGTGCAGACCATTTCTACAAAATTCAGTTTTCGAAAAGATCTGATGCAGGAGATTATCAGGTAATTGTTTCGTAATTTAAATTCTTTTATAATTGACAACATTTGTTTAATTTTTTAACTATGATTTTTTGTCAGTGTATCGCGAGAAATGACGCAGGGGCGATTTATTCAGAGAAGATACGTGTCTCTGTGGCCTGTAAGTTTTCTATTTAAAGACACAGCAATTGTTACATTTTATGCGTCAATGATTTTACATTATATTGCCATCGTCCATATACAGACATGACACCATTTGAAACTCAAGAGGAAAAGACTGTAGTAGTACGCTCAGGGGATGCCGCTGTTTTAGAGCTGCCCCCAATCCAAAGCAACCCTCCGCCATCCGTCCTCTGGCAAACTAGAGATAATACGCTACTCTACGGAAGCAAATTCGCACTGACCTCTGATTTCAAGCAAGTGATTTTGGATGTTAACTCTGCGGACCAAAAGGCCTACATGGCACGGGCCACAAATACTCAACTGGGACAGGAAGAAATATCTTCTTTTATAAACTTAATCGTGACCAATCAGGGAGATCAAACTTCTGATCAAATACCACCAGCAATAGTTATTCCTCCTCAGGATGCTCATATATCCAAAGGCCAGAGTGAATTTGAGCTTCAATGTATCGCAAATGCCCGACCACTTCATGATCTGGAAACGATATGGCTGAAAGATGGGGTGCCAGTTGAGACTGCAGGCGTACCAACGTCATTCAATGATCTCTGGAATAGAACTCTGAGTCTTTTGAAAGTTGACTCAAGTCATGCCGGTGAATACACGTGTCAAGCTAGACTTCGTAATTCCATTTATCCCATTCAGTCAGCGACGTCTAGAGTGTCTGTTTTAGGTAACCATTCAAAATTTGCTTTTTTAACCTATATATATAGTCGTGGACCATATAAAAAAATTCTTTATGACTTGACACACGCAGAGAAACCTTTTTTCATACAAAACATCCCAACTGAAGTATTTGGTGAATTTGGCAAGGAAATAATACTTCATTGTCCAGTGGGTGGTGTACCGAAACCAAATATTACATGGTACAAAGACACGTCCAGAATTGATGCTGTTGGCTTACCAGGGTATTCCATTGACCCCGAAACATCATCACTTACCGTACATTTTCTAAGAGCTCAAGACTCCGGAATGTATCAATGTTGGGCCTCCAATTCAGCTGGAGAGATCAATGGATATAGCTGGCTTCGTGTCAAAAGTAAGTTTAAGAGTGGTGCATGATGGCTCATTATAAAACAAAATTTTCAAATTTAAATTTAATCATCACTATAGTTTATCTTTAATATCTGGGACTGGTAATACTGAAGATGTATGTATATATAAGTGTATTTGATATGTTGCCTTCACTTTCGTCATTCGTAAAAACCACACTCCACGCAACAATTGGAACATGTCAAATTCTTACAGACGAGGTTTTTTATTCAGATATAGAGCAAGGTATGAAAAACAGGCGCTCAACAAGAAGCTCATCTCCAATCTCCTCGTCTTCCTCTCCTTCTTCTAAAGTTGTCAAATTGACTCTAGTAGATCTTCTTAACGCCATTCCGTCCAATGGTAAATGACAGTCTACACTTTTAATGTATTTGTTGACAGTCTTAGTAGTTGCGGCGTTTGTAATTTTTAAAACTTTTATAGTATTCTAATCTAACACATGCTGATATTGATGCTTGTATTTGTTAATTTGTTGTCAAAAGAGTTTATTATTATTATTATTATTATTGGGGTCAATTTTATTCTGATTAACAATTCATGACAATTTTTACGAAACTGATGACACCTCGCTAAGCGAGCCAATTAGTCATCATCGAAGAAAAAATTATTAAGTATATAAAATAAGATTACAAGTCGTTTACATTGAATTTGATTAGAAATAACATCAATTTAAATTTAGTAACATCAACCTTGATTTTTAGTAATACAGTTTTGTTGGTAAGATAAATACAACTCAAATAAGTCCAGTCAGTAAAGTAGTCAAATTAACAGTTGTTTTTTACACATTTTTCAATTATGAATTTTTTCAATTTACATTTAAAATCTTTGAAGGAAACTGAGTTTTTAACATCGTGTGGGAGTTTGTTCCACTCCGCTACAGCCCTATGTTGAAACGATTTTCTTCCAAACTCCGATTTCGGGCTGGAAGTAAACAAATAATTATTACTGTCGCGCGTGATTCTCCCCTGTGATGACTTCTTAATGAAATAGTCCTTAAAACAATCAACTTCGATCTCATTACTTAACTTGTACATCATACAGAGACTCCTAAACTGACACAATTCGACTGGCAGAAGCCATTCTAACTCCGTATACATTTTAAGTGAAACCTTATCAAACTTCCTCAAACCGAATACCAATCTAGCTAGAGTTCTTACAACCTTTCTTAAAACTTTCATGTGAACCATGCTGGTTACCCCGTAGACAATCACCATATAATTAACCATGGAATACACAATCGCTTCAGCCAGGATTTTTAACTGTGGTTCATTCAAAAACGTTCTCACTCTATAAAGTGCCCGAATTCGAGCATAACAAATTTTGGCAACATTGTCAATATGCGTTCTAAAATTTAGTTTGCGATCTAAAGTAATACCAAGACATTTTAGATTTTCACTATTATTAATCCTGAAACCATTGATGTTAAAACAAAAGGAAAAGGACTTTCGTCATTCGTAAAAACCACACTCCACGCAACAATTGGAACATGTCAAATTCTTACAGACGAGGTTTTTTATTCAGATATAGAGCAAGGTATGAAAAACAGGCGCTCAACAAGAAGCTCATCTCCAATCTCCTCGTCTTCCTCTCCTTCTTCTAAAGTTGTCAAATTGACTCTAGTAGATCTTCTTAACGCCATTCCGTCCAATGGTAAATGACAGTCTACACTTTTAATGTATTTGTTGACAGTCTTAGTAGTTGCGGCGTTTGTAATTTTTAAAACTTTTATAGTATTCTAATCTAACACATGCTGATATTGATGCTTGTATTTGTTAATTTGTTGTCAAAAGAGTTTATATATCATGCATTTCACTATTTAAATTGATGGTGTTCTGTCATAATTGTTCTACTTCCTATATTATGTTCAATAATTATTCTTTTAGTTGTGTTGTGTTTTGCCTGCCAACTTTTTTTCAGTTTTTAATTTTGAAACAATCATTACTTTACTTTGATATTGAAACCTGCTGCCCACTTCCTATCAAAAGAAAAGAGCTTTTGCATGTCTAATGTCCAGTTTGTTTTGTGAAGTACATTATGTAACAGTATTATATCTTCACCTTGCAGCTATAACGTTAAACCTTTGATGAGCTGCCTAAATATGTCTCCATAATTCACGCATATCCTTATATCCTTTCAATCCTGATACTAGCACAACACAACATGATATATATGATTTAATGTTAAGTATTGCAATGCACCGACCACCAACACGCCTGCGAGATAACGTTAAAACCACTAATTATTATTTTGATTTTGTACATATATAATGAATATAAATAATGAACTTATTTAATACTGCAGCAAAAATACACATGCGCTGTAACTTTGTAAGGAGTACTTTTAGCAGCACACATAAGCTTCTGTATTAGCACGTGAATAACATTTGGTGAAACCATTATTGTAGATACATATACTTTTTGATATTAGATAATAATGTAAATTGTATGTTTTATAATAGCATCGCCACCAGTCATGGTGAAAGGTCCCGAAAACAAAACGGTTCTGGAAGGAAATGATGTTACTCTGTTCTGTGAAGTTGGTGGAGCACCAATGCCTAATGTAACATGGTATCGTGACGGTATGAGAACAACGAGACATTTTTACTTGAACAGTTTTCAACAACATTGTTTTAGATCCAGGGATTAATTAGCCAAAGTAACTGTTTTTATTGCAGAATCTGAAGAAGTGGTTTCCCAAGGTAGATTTCAAATTCTGGACACGGGAAGCCTACTTATTGCCGCATGCCGCTCCAGGGATGCAGCCCACTATACATGGTAAAATTAAAATTATAATCATTTAGCTATTCATTTTGTCAATCTGACAACTTTGTAACTTAACTTTGAAATATATTTTGGATTTTTTAAGCATTCGAAGTAACGTTGCAGGGACCGTTATTGGATCGGCTCATGTAAGCCATTATATATATTTTTTATTTTGAATTTTTTTGCGCCGTAAATTATTAAGGAATTTAATCTTTTTTGACCTCTTTAAAGGTAAAAATTCTTGTAAGGACACAGATTGTTCATGGCCCTGCAGACACTCAAGTCATACTAGGTCATGTAGCTACTCTGCAATGCAAAGTTTCTAGCGATCCAGCACTTCCATACGAAATCAATTGGGAGCATGATGACCAACCGATTGTTTCTGGAATATCAAATAGAATTCTAATCCAACCGGATGGAACTCTTGAAATTCGAGAATCAAGAGCATCGGATGTTGGCAGTTATAAATGTCTTGTTCGCTCTCAGGGTGGTGATGAGATGAAAGTTGCTCGTCTAAAAATCATTGAGCTTCCGTATCCTCCAACAAACGTTCATGCGGAAAAGTCTATCCATGTTGCGCCAGGAACCAACTCGAAATCGGTTAATATAACATGGGCAAGTGGATTTGATGGAAATAGTCCAATACTCAAGTATATAATCCAAACGAGGACAGTTACACCAGAAGCTGGTATTCAAATGGATGTTCCAGGGACGTGGGAAACGCTGCTCACCAACGTATCTTCAGATGTTCGTCATGTAGTTGTGGAAGGTTTAAAACCTGCAGCTTCTTATCAGTTTAGGATCAGTGCAATAAATTCGGTTGGGGAAGGAGAGTCATCACAGCCTTCAAACGTTGTCACTTTGCCCCAAGAACGTAAGTTTAGAACAACGAATTAAAAAATATTCGATACAAGCAATTTGCTGTAACGAAATTTAGTCATCAAACTAACTCATTAAATTCATTTGCAGCTCCAACTGGGCCTCCTGTTGGATTGGTGGGGTCTGCGAGGTCTCCATCACAAATCATTATTCAATGGCATCCTCCA
Source organism: Orchesella flavescens (assembly GCA_964034955.1). Taxonomy (NCBI): domain Eukaryota; kingdom Metazoa; phylum Arthropoda; class Collembola; order Entomobryomorpha; family Orchesellidae; genus Orchesella; species Orchesella flavescens. Next base: position 21,510,775 of record OZ035954.1, read on the forward strand.
ATGGATGAACACAAGAACGGACTAATTATCGGATACATTGTCCGATACAGATTACACGGTTATGGGGACAGCCCGTGGTCGTATAGAAACATTACAAATGAGGTAAAATATATTTAAAAAAATTATTTCCATACTATGTACTACTATTAGGAAGGGTTTACACAAGCATACTAATATCTGGTTGGTTTCTCTTTTTAGGCTCAAAGAAATTACTTAATTCAAGAGTTGATCACTTGGAAAGATTATGAAGTTCAGATTGCGGCTTTCAACAACAAAGGAATCGGAATATATAGTCCAAGTATCAAGGTAAAAACTCGTGAAGGAACGCCAAACGCTGCTCCAACAAGAGTTCGCGTTGTAGCAAAAAATTCGTCATGCATTCAAGTTTCATGGACCCCACCTGATCCTCAGCAAATAAATGGGATCAATCAAGGCTATAAAATCCAAGCTTGGATTGACTCAGAACTGCAAGCTACAATTTCTGTTCCACCTAGTCCATTCGACCCACTAGCTGAACAAACAGGACATCTTTGTGAGTTGGGAAAGTACACAGAGTATAATGTTTCTGTTCTATGCTTTACGAATCCTGGAGATGGTAAACCAAGTCCTCCAATTCTGGTGAAAACTTTGGAAGACGTTCCTGATGAAGTTGCTACACTTCACTTTGAAGACATTTCCGATCGTTCTGTCAAAGTTGTGTGGACAAAACCTGCAAAGGTGAATGGAGAATTGACTGGATATGTTGTACGGTATGGGATCAAGGACCATCCAACTAGTTTCCGAGATATGAACATAACTAGCAATACCACTTTTGCAAAAATCGCCGCACTTAAAGCAAGTACATATTACACATTTGAAGTATGTGGGTATACGAAAATTGGACGTGGTGTATGTAAAGCAGCGAGTTTGCGATCTGGAGTTGAGCCAGTCCTTCCACATCCACCTACTAATTTGGCTGTTAGTAACATTCAACCTTTCTCTGTTGTAATACAATTCAGACCTGGATTTGATGGCAATTCTTCAATAACAAAATGGACAATCCAAGCCACTACGAATAGAAATTCGAGTTGGCATACGATTTATGAATTTTGTGAGCAACCGGAATCATCAAATTTAGTGTTTCCTACTGGACCGTCTACTGCAACCGCAGCCCCTAGCATGGAATCAATCGTTGTGCATAATTTAATACCATTTCTGCAATATAAACTACGATTGATTGCACATAATGTGGTTGGGCCTTCAAAGCCTTCTGAAGCGTCCCAACTATTTCAAACGCTTCAAGCTCCACCTGCGCATCCACCAAGAAATGTGACAGTTCGAGCCATCTCAGCAATGCAGTTAAAAGTCAGATGGATTGTAAGTGACGTGACTTTACAGAATATTTTATTTGAATTAGAATTGAACTACTATGCCATGTTATTAATATAATAATTATTATTTTTACAATTTATTTCTATTATTTATTTTAGCCTTTACAACAAACCGAATGGTATGGGAATCCACGGGGTTACAACATTTCTTACAGGGAAAAGGGGGGCGATAAACCGTACCTTTTCCAAACAATTAGCAATCCCACTGGCAACTCGTTCATCCTCAGTAACTTGGAAGAGTTCAGTCTGTATGAAGTAGTGATGACAGCTTTCAACGATGTGGGGCAATCTGAATCTTCCATTGGAGCTTTAGAAAGAACTCGTGAATCTGTTCCAGGCATGGGCCCACTAATAACTGAGTCTAATGCCACTTCATCCACAACAATTGTTGTCAAGTGGAATGCCATTCCTGAAGAGCATTGCAATGGAATCATTGATGGATATAAGGTGTACTATGGGGCTAAAAGCGTTCCGTTCCAGTTTAAACAAATAAACACAAACGCAACGTTCACGACTACCCTAACTCAACTGAAAAAGTTTACTCAGTATCACATTCAAGTTATGGGATACACTCGTGTTGGAGATGGGGCTCTTAGTGAACCACCCGTTTTAGTGCAAACATGGGACGATGTACCTGGTCCACCAAGCAACATTTCTTTTCCTGATGTGTCAACAACAATGGCAAGAATGATTTGGGATGCTCCGGCAGACCCAAATGGAGTAATTCTTGCGTACAAGATAACTTACGCTCCCGATGGCTATTCCAATCCTAGTTTTGCAATGGAATTCCCCCCAGAAACAAGGACATTCAGAGCAACAGATTTGGAACGGGAAAAATATTATTGGTTTTCCATCACTGCCAAGACTAGGTTGGGATGGGGGGAAACTGGAAAGCTTCTCGTTTTTACCACAAATAACCGTGAATTACCACAACCTCCTTCTGCACCACGTGTGTCTCCTTCCCAAGTTCAATCGCACCAAATTACATTTTCATGGACTCCGGGAAGAGATGGATTTGCACCTATTCGCTATTATACGGTAGAATACAATGAGGGTGAAACTCACTGGCAGAGAATAAACGAAAGAGTTCCTCCTCAGGGAACTTCATACACTGCCAAGAATCTCAAGCCATATACATCCTTCAGATTCAGAATTCAAGCTACAAATGATATGGGTTCCAGTGGGTTCTCTCCCGAATCAAATATAACGTGGACAATGCCAGCAGCACCTGGTATTTAAACATTATACATGATAATTAAAATTATAAATCATTCACTGATAAGTATTTAAAAATGGACAATCCGGATTATTATGATTTGCTTATATCGTGCAAAGCACATTGTATATTGTTGTTGGCTGTTACTTTCTTGTATTAAAATCATTGTATTTTCAAAGCATAGCATCGTCCATAAATAATTAGTTCTCACATATAGCTGCCAGCCACCATCAACTGAGTACTTTCAATTTGTGAACATACTTAAAAACTAAACAGTACTCAATATTATTAATATTATTTTCCAGGTGGTGCCGTAAGTGATGTACAAGTTGTTCCAATTACCACAACCAGTGTTCGCGTGAGCTGGAAACCTCTTTCCAGTTCAAAATGGAGTGGGGATGGAGAAACTGGAGGTTATCGGGTAGAGTATCGTCAAATTGTTGACTATCCAGTCGCATCTGCACAAAGTACACCTAAAGAGGAAATTCATGGAACTCAAGCGACCACGGTAATATTAACTGATTTAACAAGAGACAAGAACTATGAGATTACTGTTGTCCCTTTTAACTCTCGTGGAGAAGGAGAGCCCTCTAGCCCTATCACTGTTTATGTGGGTGAAGCTGTTCCAACCGGGGAACCCAGAGATTTACGAGTCACAACAATATCGTCTACTGAAGTACAAATTGAGTGGAAAGCTCCCTTCCAAAATCAACAAAATGGAGATTTGCTAGGATATAAAATTTACTATCAAGCAAATTCAAGCCAATCTGATGAAGAAGAACTGGAAGTTGTACCTGCTTGGTGTACATCCCACTCTCTGTTTTTCTTGGAAATGTACACTCTGTACACTATCCGCATGGCTGCCTTTAACCCTGCTGGAGACGGACCTTTCACTTCACCTGTTAAAGTTAGAACTGAGCAAGGACCACCTGGGCCCGTTTCCAACATTTCCTTTTATGATATTACAATGACGAGCTTGAAACTCAGTTGGGAGAAGCCTGGAAAGCCTAATGGCGAAATTTCTCATTACCTTGTTACTTACGAGACTGTACTAGAAGGTGGAATTGGAAACAGTGCAGAAGATCGAGTAATATCGAAACAGGTTCGACAAAAAGTCTCTTGTTGCTCCCTCCTAGTAGAGAATTTAGAAGAAGAGACAAGCTACACGTTTTCCGTACGAGCTAAAAATTCAGAGTTAAATGAAGTTGGGCCTTCTGTCTGGAAAAACGTCAGCACAGGACCTCAACCAGGATCTCCTAAAAGCCCTAGGGATCTCACACTAGTAAAAATGTTTTCCTCTGTACTTTTTAAATGGAGCAATGATGAGAAGTCAAAGACATTGGGATATTACATTGAAGCCAAAAGACGAGGTAAGTTTCTTGAAACAAAATCCTGATCAAATACACATAAATCCTATACTTTAGGTTCAGAACCTTATTTTTTGAGTAGTGGTCCTATCCAAATTACATATATTGGAAAAAGTTGCACGAAAGCAAATCCATTCTATCCTTCATCCAATATTCTCTTCGTTTTTCTTAATTTTACAGTTGTCCACGAATGGGAAATGTGTAAGTTTACAAATTTAAAAAAATTAAAGCTTGCTAAAGCTTAAGACAGGGATTTTAAATCAATGTTTGTGCAAGTTTTACAATAATATTAAAAAGCTTATTATTGGTCGCGCTATTGGTCGAGCATACAAGTTTGAAATGCAATAAGTAAGTAGTTTGTGTGTTGTGTGTGCAGGAAGAATTTCCATCTAAATCAATGCACAGTACGCTTTCATTTAGGAATACACACCTATAATAGTGTACGAAAAAAATTTCATATTTTTCATATTGTAAAGCAAATAATTATGTAGCAACTACAACTTTTTTGAATCTGATGTTATATGCTTTCGTGAATGTTTTGGTGCTGTTGCACTTAAAAGTAATTGTGATAACTAATGCAAAGGTAGCTGCATTGTTGAATGTATGTATGTTGAAGTTAACGTTGTTGATGAGCTTTTATTAATCCTGGGGAAACGCTTTGTTCTTTTTTTGTTTCAACTTTGGCAATAGATGAGAATCGTTGGCAGACTGTGTTCAAGACAGATCAGGGGCCACAAACAGAATTCACATTGTCTTATCAAAATTTGTTGCCATCAACAGGATACAATTTTAGGATAATTGCGTACAACAAATACGGAATTAGCTATCCACTGGCTTCGGATGAAACTGTAAGTTTGTTGCACCACATCCATTTTTTTTAGATTTATGGGGTTTTCTTATTGGAACCTACTATATAACTAAATGATTTTATGAAAATTAGGTGTTCACACCATCAAAAATGTATTTGGAGTATGGATTTTTACAAGCAAGTCCATTTTATCGTCAAACCTGGTTTCTCGTTGTTATTGCATCAGTCTCAGTCATCTTTATCATTGCGCTTGTGGCGTATCTCTGCGTTAAGACAAAGTCACATAAGTACAAACGTAAGTGTTGATTTAATGAATTCTTAATTTTGGGGGAATTGAGCTTTATTGATGCTCATGATAAAAGTTATTATTTTCCACAGATGAATCAGAGCGAAGTCTTGCAGAAACAGCAAGCATTGAAGAAGGTGTTTTATATGGCTCCTCGGTCGAGCTTCGCCAGTCACACAAAAAGATTGGAACTCTAAAGCGAAAGTCTACGGGTGGAGTAAAGCCACCCCCACGCCCTACTCCGGGTTCCGTGACATACACGGACGATGAAAGTGACAAGGCGTACGATCATAACCCTGATGAATCCAGCCTTACGGAGAAACCGTCTGAAATCAGTTCGACTGACTCTCAAGTGAGCAAACAAGCTGAAAATAATATGATTGTTATTAGTAATAAAAACTCTTGTCCCTCACTTCTTTCTATGCCTAAGTTTCCGAGTGTTTTTGAAGTTTCTAAAGATTGCAAAACTAATATTATTAATAATAAAAGTTCTACTTCTGCGCTTGATGATGATGCTTTGAAAAACAGCTTAATTGCAAATGGTAAAAGTTTTGGTGGCGGTGGAAGACTTTGGAATGATGAAAATGGTTGCTGTTCTGTAAATAAAAGTAAAGTTTTTCCAAGTTGATATATACTGTAGAATACTCAAAAATTGAGATTACATTTTGTAGTTTAATAGTACCGCCTTGAGATATCAAAATGCTTGTTAAAACTAAATTATAGCTGCTATACACTCTCTACTATGTATTACCGTTGTACCAATGTATTTCTTGTTTATGCTCTCCTCTCTTCTGTAAATGGTGATGCGCTCATTGTGATCGAGCATGCAAAAACAATCTTTTAATACAAGGTATGAAATTCACAATCTTTAGCTTTGCAACGACAAAAAAAAAGCCTTTGCTTCGATATACGCGTTAGTTTTCTTATATTTACTAGGACATCCATGCATGGTAAATATATAGGTTCTTGACGTACTAGTGTATACTAATGTACATTTTTTTTCTATCCAGGGAAGTGAAACTGAACCCGAGGATGAAATTGATGGTTCTGTTGGACCACACTCATTTGTAAATCATTATGCAAACGTGAATGACACTTTAAAGCAATCCTGGCAGAAACAAAGACCTGTTCGTAATGCTCCACCTCCAACAATGCCAGGTCCACCACCTCATCCTTCTTCTTCCTCCGCTGCAGCTATGCTAATGGGAAATGTAGGAGGAGGAGGCCCTCATAATAGTCAATTACCTAACTACAACAGTTACACAGATTCTGAGCCCGAAGCGACGGCAAGTTTGAGTGGACAGGGTCGAATTGTACTTAACAACATGGCAAGGTCCAGGGCTCCACTCCCAGGCTTCTCGTCATTTATTTAAAGTTAATCAATCAATTTACAGTCATCTCGTTTAATTTAATATAAATGTATGTAAATCATTAATTGCGTTGTTATAATTTTATTATTATTATTTATGAAGTGAAAATACCTTAGTTCAAATCCGTCCTTGAAAATGTGTTTTGTATATGATTATCAAATTAATTACGTTGTTCTTCATAGAAATGGATTGTATTCAGTTGAAAACGCTTTGTACTTATTGTGTAAGGATAACATAAAAAGTGTGTTTGTTAATATAATAATAATAATAATAAATTTTTAAGTCAACTTATTGTATTGTACAATACCGTCCGTTACTAGTTAAATTCGTTGGGAGCAATGTAAAACAAATTATTTCTTAGGATAACCTTTTGATCGCGACTAATAGAATATAAATATATTTTCTCAAATGTGTCTGTGATATACCTTTTTGAAAGGTAAGAATATATAATAATAATTGTAATTTATAAACGATCAGTATATATAGGATAATCTCATTATCTAAAACGCCATTTTATCGTTGATTGGTATATTGTAGAGTAGAGTAAAACGGGGGCAATTTTATAGTTACATGTACAAAAGCTACTCCTCGAATAAATGGTTCGTTATTAAAATGATAATCAGGAACGTTCCATTTTTTAGGTTATAATCTTGTTTTTTTTTTGTTTTATGTTTTAAGATTTAATGCAGTACTTGCATTCTTACTAGGATTATGATACACGTATTCTTGTTAAGTAGTTTGTAATATATTTAATTACAACACAAAAGTTATTGTCTTTCGATAAAAAATTTATTGAAAGAGACAATATTTTGTAATTTAATGCCCATGCCATATTCCCTTTACAGTTTAAGTACAGTGTGCAGCTCATAATTTTTATTTATGTGCTGTTTCTTTCAATAACTGTACAGAAAGTTTAAACATGACAAACAAATAGCCGTTTATTATTTGTAGTTCGTAAATGTTACAGGTAATTTTTAATAGTTTTAATGCAAATTTATACACACTCTTTATACGTCTTTAAAAAAGAAAATAAACCATGTTATGTAATTGTGTTGACTAGCTACTGTTTAAGCCTTCATATGAATATTTTTATTGCATTGAATAATACCTTAGCACATGGCAAACTTGTAAATTTTGTCCCTTTCTCTCATTTGATATTGTATTATTTTTTCCCTTTACTTACTTACGTCACGCACCAAAATGACTGAGCTTTTTTCACCACCAGAAACTAAGAACTGACACGGTTTCCCTTAGTCTCAGGCACGAGAAAGTAAGTAAACAAGGCAGCAGCCCAGCAAACAACAGCGAATCCCCAAAAAGTAACATCCGGGCCTAGAAATGCCTCCTCATTTGTTCCGTTTCCAATATCAAACAAATATGGAAAAAGCTTCACAATAACAAACAGTGCAAAGTGGTTGACTAAACTAGATAAACAGGAGACATAACTTCGTGCGTGGGTACCACCGATATTGTCCCTAATATTGTTCTCTTCACATGGGAATAGTATTTCGATGAAAAGGAATGGGATGGGACCCAATCCTATCGAATAGCAACTTAACAAGGCACATAATGAACTCACTCGGAGCACAAGCCAATCATTAAAGTAATCATGTCTAACATCATTTGAAGGAAGAGAAAATAAGTTGTCTGGAGATTCATTCTCATTTCTTTTGATCATGTGAAAATGAAAACCAAGCACCAAATGGGGTATACTCATTAAGAGTGCAGATGTGATTAAAAGGGCTCTTCGTCCCACTCTATCTATTAGAGGCAAGGCAAGAAAAAATCCGACAAATTGAACCACCCCAATAATCAAACTGCTCTTGTGAATCAAGTCAGATTTAATTGGATCAGATCCAGGGCAGTTCATTGTTAAAATTTCGCTTAAATAATAGATTATAGTGTTTCCACCTGAGAATTGCTGGAAAAGCATGAGACTGAGACAGATGCATGTACAGAAGCGTAGAGAAGACGAAGTTGACGAGCAGCTCCTTTTTGGAACCAATCCAGTTTTCTCTGATAGCTCTCTCTGCTTGTTCTTCTTGTTGCTTGTTGCTGGTGTTGGTGGTACTACGAGTTCCATTTCTAGATCAAACTGACATTCTTTCTTCTCCGCTCTCTTGATCTTTTGTGCTTCTACCCATGTGGGTGACTCGGCAATAGTTAATGACAATCCTGAGAGGAGCATGGAGAACAAACTGATGACAAGAGCAAGTGTTTTCCAGTTTTGGAACTGCTCTGCTAAAACAAATCCAAGTAAAATCCCAGCAGAAAGCATAATCCCAGGAGTAACTCCAAGGCATCCACGAATCTCAGGTGGTGTCCGCAATTCGGTAATGTAAAGTGGGGTTGTCGCTGTGGCCAAACCGGAAGAAAGTCCTGTCAACGCTCGACCCAATATTAGAATCCAAATTGACGAGGAATTTCCAACAAGAAGCCATCCAAGCATGGATGGAAATGTGAGAAGAAAAAGTGTCTTTTGACGACCCAATCTCTCTAAACATAGCCCACTGAGAATTGTTCCCACACATGAAAATAGTGGTGGGGCTGATGCTATCCAAGATATAATATGTTTTTTAGAGCTACTGGATACAGAAGAAAAAAGTATGCCCTCATTCTGGATGGAGAGTAGTGCAGGGGATGTATAAGCACGTAGAATTCCAGTACATAAGAAAGCCAAGGATGCCACGAAAGTGAAGTAGCTCTCTGCCCACGGCCAAGATGATGATGAAGAGGATGGAGAGAGACTTGAGTTTGATAATCCGGGTAAGAAAGTCAGATCACGATTGCGAATTTCTACTAGACTTTTTACCCGACCGTCATTTCTCTTGTAATCCATCATCGCACCATCACTAATTTGTTTCTTTGTAGATGACGATGATTCAGATTGCACTGGGATTTGGTTCAGTTCTTTCATTATTATTATTACTTGGCTAAGGAAAACTTCATGTGAAATAAAACACAGAATATATATTGACAAAACAGTTGTAATACGAAACTAATATTAAGTTCACCATATTAAATAACTACATTCACAGAATTACATTGTGCATATAGATGGATAAGGCAGCATACTAACTAATATATTGCATACTATATTTTTGTGGTTCTCATTCATCATTGTTCAATAAAATTGACGATGCGGCATGCATACAATTTGGTTTACATTTACATGTTACTAATCCATACTAATACGTATATGTTTTTTGGTATTATATTCTTTTGTTTCTGTTATTCTCTGTTTCTGGTCTCCAGAAACTGTTCACACAAAATTTGTATACAAATCCTTATAGTTTATGGTCTTAGCAAACAAAGTGATATGTTTTAATTATGCGTATACAGCCAACTGTGTACATAATATATCATCATCAGCATTCGTATAATGCACGATGCAGCATATAATCACTGACAATAGACAGGTAATTCAACAATAAGCTCAAATTGCACTTGAACGTCTGGGACTTGGCTTCCACACTAAAGTAACGAAGAAAAGCCCTCCTGCAACTGGAAAATTGCAGATGATGTTGTTAAATAAGACCACAACAGATTTGCAGACAAAATGTCGAAAGTACTGAAACAGACTGGTTGGATACACAGCAGGGTGAAAGGTGAGAATCTCATTACATTCGATTATTATAATATTATTTGCTATCTGTTGGTTACCTCAACTTGGGAACGCACTGGTTAAGCTTTCGTGGGTGTAATCATCAATTACGACTGGGGATGGAGCACTCGTTCACATGCAATAGAACCATTTATGGTAGACGCGGAATTAATGACTGTTATTCGTATTTCGGATCTATAGAAGTTTTCAAGTAAGCAACCTATAAAAGGTATATTAGTGTAGACATGTATGCGTGAAACATCAAGGTACAAACGGATTCATAAACCGTTGCGTTTTCTCACAGAAAGCGACAATTAGAGAACAAACCTTAATGAGATGGTTGAATTATATGTGATAAATATCTATAGTTGACTAAAAACTTCATATCCAACAGTTTGACCATAACACTCAACAGATATAAAATAATGTCAAAGCCATATATATAATTTTCATTATTCACATTAATTTCAGACAGTGTTCGTTCGTACCCTAAATTTAGGATCAAAATTTTTACTCATTACTGTCACTCTATTTTTAAAATCCAAAATGAATTCGTAACACTATATTTAGGGCCCAAACACTGACTGATTTCCTACATTATTTTGCTCAAAATGTTCCATCTTCGTATTGAAATAAAGTCTCATTCTGATATTTATATGAGTCACATAGCTATAAATAAAACTATAAATGATGGATTAATAAGGTTATTGCAATTTGAAACGCAGTTTGTCAGTAATTTTTGTCATATATGTAAAAACATTGTAAGGGGCAATGTAAGACAAGGATTGATCATGCTATATATTTATCATGGTATTTCATAGTATTTATCTCTATATTGCAATTGTGTTTTTACAAGCTCCGTCTTTTTCATCAATGGAAATAGAATATTTTTATTGTCTTTTTCTGCACGAACGCGATATGCGTATATAAATTTACTGTTTGTCAACGTTCTCTAGTAATGTATATAGCCTATAATTTCGTTATATTGTATTATTTGCGAATTACTGCGAACCGGAACTTATGCTGACAGACATTGTATGTAATTCCAGAATTATGGGATTTCACCCACACCCCATTAAAATGACGCTAAAAACCATTGCCGCACATTCTCATGTAATAATAATCCTCTCGTGCACAAAAGAAGGTCGTTTCGGATTTCTATTTGGACTACGTGGAGAATAGTATTATGGAACTACAATGACAATATAATATTTATAGCAGCTTTCACAACGAGATCGCATCACATCATCTTGAGTCCGCTGAGAACAGTCAGTACACAAGTCCATAAAATGAAAAGTAACAAAAAATAACCCCTTGTTTCTCATTTCAACGAGAATGACGACAATAGCAAAATGGGAAGATGAAAAGGGATCAGATCCTATTACCAAGCATGCTTTGAAGCAATATATACGAAAGGAAAAAGACAGTCCAACAGTTGAAAATGTAATGCTGTATAAATATGATATAACTTAATATACATATCAAGTATTGGGTAGAAGTTTCATATTTTTCCAGACTTAACTACTGTAAATACTGTATAATTACTTCCTTATGTACTTACATAATGATTTCTTGATGCTGCAGCAAATATTCAACAAGAAATCGGAAACTTGCCTTTTCTGGACCTTGTCAATTTTGTGTATCTACTGTAATAAACCCAAAATGTCCATGGGCGGTTTTCTCTAAAGACATGTTTTCAGTCGGGTAACTTTCTCTCTGAGTAAACTAAGAGTATTCCTTCATGAATGCTAGCTGAATTTCAAACTTAACATTAAACCTTGTAAAATGGAGAATGCAAAACAAAAGTTTGTCATACGTTGCTCAACTTTGGGAGGGAGAAAGTCTACTGGTACTACAGCTCACAAGAGAAACTGATACATCAATACTTTTGTTTAACTTTTTCTGGTAAAAAAAACTGACTAAACAGAGTGAAATACAATCGTGGTGGTGATGTAACAACAAAATCAAGGGGCTCATATGTGATGCTACATGTTATTTTTGTACTTTTCACTACTGGTCGCTGAGGACGGCTTGGCAAAAAAACAAAAAGGAGCTTCCACCCTTTGTCAACGTTTCATTCTTTCATTGCTCTTTGTTCCTGTTGCATCAATTTCATGAAGCGTCCATAACGTCTCACTTTACTTTACTTGTTGCATCCATAGTTGATAGTGCTTTTTTTTCAGGGTAGGGACTACGGTATACTTCCAAAATGAAGAAACCATTTCACAATTTTTCCCATTTTTTCCCAACTGGACTTGACTGCGTTTCAAACTTTAAGAAATCAAAAAGCTGCACGAATACTTTTTCCAAAGTATTCTCGAGTGCTACGAGAATAGGTTGTGGTGGGGTTGCATTTATCCTATTCTCAATTGTTCTTGTCGGAGCCGTAGGCTACAATGATGAGAAAGGCATATTCAAGTGGACACCGAGATGGTTTGCCAATAACTTCCGATACTCTGCTCCAACTTCGTATTACATTTCACCCAACAGGATTGGAACTCCCTTTAAACGGGTAAGTGGGGTACTTATTGTTATATCAATTCTTGCAAGCAGTAATTTTGTTATGTCTTGTCACCCCTACAAAGTCAACTTTTCCTGTTGTAATTGCGTAGGATGATCCTTTTCACCTCAACTTTCTCTTTTCCACGGTGTTTTTCATTGTTTACAAGGAAAAATAAATACAACAAGTTTTTTATTGACTTTGGCATTTCTATAAAATAAACACGAGGTTTTCATTGACTTTGGCATTTCTACAAAAAAACACAAGTTTTTCAATCCGTTTTTTTTTACAAATCCGTGTGCTTACAATAGAAACTTTCATTTCGGTTTGTAGAGAAAAGTAAATAAGTATATAATGCTTAATATGAAGAGTTTATGAACTTGACTTTCTTTTCAGTCCATCCAATGACGCATGGTCAAAATTAGAAAGCAATAAATTATTTACAATTTTTGTCATTATTTTAATGCCATTTAGAAATCGTATGCACGACATTTCCATGTTCATTCCAAATGTTGCAAAATATTTCAGAAATCACAATTTACTCATTAAATACATAAAGTTACAGACAAAACGACTTTAAATTACACTTATTATTTTTAAATGCACTCGTTTAGGGACTATTATAGATAGGAAACCTGAATGAAACAAAATGCGACACATTTTGCACAGACAATGTAGCAACAAAATCGGGGCGATATGAGTCATCAATAGTTTCGTAGAAAAAATCGTAAAGAAGGTGAAATGAAAGTTTAAGGGGTATTGTGAGATGGACTTTTTTCAGCAAGTATATTTTGTGGATTATAATCGCTTTTTAATTGAATCGATCCTGATTGAACATATGTATATTATAATAGATGCAATTTTTTTAAATGTTCTTTTTAATTTCAGTTGAGTGAGTCTGCCTATCCCGGTGAAGGTATGTATAAATGGAGTCCTCTATTCTTTTCTGGAGGAAGTGGCATACTTGGAAATAGTGGCACTAACCAGCCAACATCTTGGTATGGTGGTGGTGGTGGTGGTATGTATAGTTCCAGCAACAGGCCTCGTTGGTCCCCCATCTCATCATACTCTTCTTCTGGAGGTGGCAACCGTCTACTCACAAGATACTACATCGAAAACTCCTACCCAACAATTCCAAAAAGCATAATGGATCTTGGGAGTAACGACTTGAGTGCTCTTTTGGGTGAAGAAATGAATGGTGGATTGGGACTGGAAAACGATGCCATCGACGTTCTCGATGGAAATACTGGAGCTACCTCTAGTTCACAACAACAGCAACAAAGTAAATAGATAAGAAAGTAAGAAACTGCATGTAAAGTAAAACTGTTGTAGAAAAAATCTTAACTTTCCTGTCAATTTTGTGCATATCAAAAATACGATGGTGGTAGAGTATAGTTGCTCGAAATTAGCTTAATTATTGAACATATAAGGATAATCAATCATATATCATGTATAAAGAATTCAGTGTTGTGTTACACATACATATGATTTATTAAAGAATTTAAAACCAAGCGTTGCTTTATATGTGAAATGTGAATATGTCATTATCATACCGGTAATAAATGAATATCATTCCATAAAACGATTTAATAAGTTATCATCATTTCACAATTTCAATAGAGTAGCGAAATCTTGTCAGTTGAGCATTTTATTAGTCCACAAAAAGTAAAATGCAGTACATATGCAACTAGTAAAATAGTAAATCACATTAATTGTTGCTCAATAACTTAATTGCAAAAAAATATCAATTCTAGAAGAGAGCAGCGTGGGGTATTATGCAAACTATTCACGTGAACGTGTACTTAACACTAGATGTGTGAACAGAAATTATTATTCTAATTTAATTATTATTATTATTGTTGAAGAGAATCATTGAGGTTTGTGGCGTGGTATAGAATTTGTATTGTAGTATATATGTATGTATAACATGATGAGATTATAGAGATTAGTCTAACACTAAGTTTCAGAATATCGTTAGTGTTCGAGTATCTTTCATAGTGTCATTTTCTTTTAGAAACCCTTCTTAGGTCATAGGTATTCTCATAACACTGTCAACTGCTACTAACTCACTGCATTATCTTTTCATTATTTAAAGTTTGATGAAATAGGTATCAAATAATATTTTCTTAAGTAACAGGTAACATTTGGCGTATATTTGAGGGTAAAGTACTTTAACGTACCACCCATCATGCGTAACAATAGGAATGTACTTATAGCGAGCTTACAGGATAAAAAATATTTTGTTTCAAGTATAAAAGCGACATGGCATGAATTTAAGATCAAAAGAAGGTAAATCCATATATGTTATACAGCTATAGAATTTTATAGGTATGTAGGTGTTCCGAATGCTCGGAAATGAGTTCAAACACTGTGAAGTCTTTCAGTGCTGCAGCTTCTAGACATCATGGTGAGTGGAGCAGTGAATCTTGTGTTGCGTACAAAGTCGAACACAACCCAAATCTCGTAGATTCTGAGGACGATGAGAAAGAAAAGGAGTGAATAGACAAGTCGATTCGTCACAATGGTCAGCACCAAGAGGGAAATCACACCCAAGAGAACAATTACCAATCCATTAACCATCCATGCCTTTATTGGGCAGTCCCAATCCTGTCGTTTTCGGAATCCAAAACCCAGTATTATGTATAATCAATTACGCAATTTGAAAGTTGAGAATTTATGTATTTATTGAGGCATGTTAAATCTTACCTTGCGCACTCCCACAAACAGTCCCAGTGCAAGGAACAACGATATCAAGCTGCCTAACAAAATTAGAACCACTTGGCCGTGCTCACCTGGTGAAATTAAAATTTGTCAAAATGAGCTGGGTATATGGATACTTATTGTCATGATTTTAATTGAAAAGTGTTTTTATTCTTACGAGTGAATTCGTTTATTCCAACTCTGGCAGGAAACTCATTACTCTCGCTATCCAAATCCGATACATCCCTCTCAATGAACGCTGACACTTTATGAAGGTCAGCTAGGGCCAACGTACTCAGCAAAAATAATATCAGACTTAGGATCTGTAAAATCAAAAGCAATTTTTGCAAAGCATAAATTAAATTATTTAATATCCAATATGCTTTAAAACTATATAAACGCACAAATTATATTTCTTACAATGTCAACAATCGCTATCAGTATAACAGATCCTCGGGGATGTAGGCACAGAAAATAGGTATTGCTGGATCCCATGAGATTCTTCATTTTCTTAAATATTGTTGAGTTTCGTCGAGGTTTCTAAGATTATCAGCAAAATTAACGATGAAAATGTCCCTTCCTCATTTTATTAACTCAGAAATGAAAGTATATGTGAGTTCTGATTATTATATCCTGTCGACATTCACACACAACACAACAAAGCAGACTGTGTAAATACACAATGGGAGAAAGTATAGAATGTAGAAGAGGTCTTTTCTCTCTTTATGACATTTTTTATACGCATAATAACACAGTGTTTTATACAAAATGAATGATCAAATGTAGTTACAACTACACATTTACATGCCCCTATATTTTATTGCTACTGCTCTGCTTTACTTTCTCTACCATATTATTATAGTAAGCCAATCCCATTACTCCTACATTCCTATTTTCTCCTTATTTGTATTCGTTCAAGTATTGATCCTAGTTCCTAGTTGTCGTCATGTCCCGAGTGAGCCGAATCTTTAAAAAAAAGTCGCTTCTGCAGGCAAGTGAAAGTTTTTGCCTCATTCTAACAGCATAAAAACAGGCTGCCTCTGCTGGCAATCTTGTTTTTCCCTAACAGAAAGCAAAAAAGTGAAATATATGGCTCTTAAGCTTGTACTAGCTCAAAGAAAATATATATTATGTTTGTAAATACATACTATATACATATATATGCTACAAACTGGAACGAACGTGGTGGAACTCTGGATACAGATGAATAACTGGAAAATAGATTAGGCCTTTAGACCAAAGAAAAACAGCTTTGGCTTTTGCATGTCTTTTATTATTCGCAGAGGAATGTCGCTTTTGTATTGATCCATCTTTAGGCACCCATCATCCATTTACATCCACCACTCTATAAATGCATTTTTCAAGTGAAATTCATATATTTTATTATGCATGCCAGCATTTGAAATCCGATCAACAACGATACCTAATTAGTAGATTGATTAACAATAATTTTAGGCTGGATTCTCCCTGTTTTTACAAGCATCCTCTTATCATCATCAAATAGCTAAACTTTTCAATGTATGTAAAATGTAAACTTTATTCCATTTAAACCATGCCAAAGTTCATCTGATATGCTAATGCAAATAAATGCTAATTTTAATGGATGTTGTATCAATTATTGTCAATAATTGAGAATTTAGTTTACAGCAATTTTGTTTGGGCACCAACTTCAACCACCGCATGCAACAGCAGCAGCACAAACATGAACATCAAATAGCAGAGGATGAGCGGAAAGGAAGAATGAATGTGCTCCCCTATGCGTAATAATGTTTTGCCATGCATATATACAAATATATACAGATGTGAATAAATAAAGCACTTGCAATAATTGCTCATTGTCATTATATTATCAGTTTGACTCGGGATGAAACAAATTATTGTTATAATTTTAGTGAAAAAGAAAAAAAATCCGATTTTATCTAAATAACCAGCAGCTTTAAAAGAAAATTTAACTGTCCTTATTTGGAAGGTTGATTGTTGATGTGACCAAAATGTCCGCAAAAAACTGTAAACAATATGCAAATAAAGTTATTCTAGGGCCAATGGTTAGGATTGGCACTCTAGCTTTCCGATTATTGTCCCTCCGCTATGGTGCAGATTTAGTTTATTCTGAAGAGATTATTGATTGGAGGCTTCTCAGATCAAAAAGGTTTGTTAACGGTAAGAACAACAACTATTGACTGTAAATAAGAGTATTGTTTTTTATTTTAATAAATTTAAGACTTGCAATGGCTATCATGATTTGATTATTTTATCTTGTTGCAGAGGAGATGGGAATAATTGAGTATATTGATACATCAGACGGAACAACAATATTTAGCACGTGCAATGAAGAAAAGTCTAAAGTCATCTTGCAGTTGGGAACCTCCGATCCAGATAGAGCTTTAAAAGTTGGACTACTCGTGTAAGACTTAAACTTAATATTGTTTGGTGCTTGGTTCTGAGTATTATTATCTCAAATGAATTTATGTTGATCATTTGTTTGCAAATTTCTTGGTAAATTGCAGTCAGGATGACATAGCGGGTATAGATATTAATATGGGTTGCCCAAAGGACTTTTCTTTAAAAGGTGGAATGGGTGCTGCGCTGTTGAAGCAACCTGAGAAAGTCCAGGCAATATTGACAACATTGGTTACTAACTTGAAAATACCAGTTACCTGCAAAATCCGTGTTTTGGCCACCGTTGAAAATACTTTGAATTTTTGTACAATGATTCAATCGTGTGGAGTTTCAGCAATGGCTATACATGGACGTATGGTTCACGAAAGACCTCAGCACTCGAATAGAAATGGGACCATTCGGGAAGTGGCTAGCAAATTAGAAATTCCAGTTATTGCAAAGTAATCTTTTCTTGAAGTTATTATTATTATAGAGTTTGGGACTAGCAAACATTTCCTACCTTAAAGCACATTTCCTTTGAAAGTAGATCTTCAAGATTAATGATAAAACTATTTAATGATTGATACAGTGGTGGTTCCAAAGAAATATCAAAATACGAAGACATTGCAAGATTTCGAGAATCAACTGGCTGTTCCAGTGTGATGCTTGCTCGTGCTGCAGAATGGAATTCCTCTATATTTCGTCCAGAAGGGAAAGTAGAACTAGAGCAAGCTATCAAAACATTTCTAATCATTGCGGTGGACACCAATAATCCTTTTACAAATACTAAATACACGATCCAAAATATGCTGAGAGAGCAACAGGAGTCTCCATTGGGCAAAAGATTTTTAGCAACCCAAACTATGGAAGACATTTGGTACGTGTGGGCAGCGTGTCCGTTTTACTTCACAACTTCTCTATTTATTATAAGAATTAATAATATTGTTGCTTAATACATTTCTTTGTAATTTATTTAACAGTGATATTTGGGACTTGAAAGATCACTACAATGCAAAGGTTAAAACATATGAACTGTACAGAGGTTGGAGCAAACATAAATCCGAAGCTAGTAATGATGAAAATCTTCCTTCATCTAAAAAGACGAAACTGTCGGAGAAGACTTTGGAGGACGCGTCAGTGATTTCAGTACCTACTTGCATATTCATTAGAGGTCACTATCCCACTAATGAGCATTTACCAAAATCGATTCTGCTTAAATGGGCTAGAGAAAATCGTCTGACGGTGTTACCTTCGTATAAAACGGAATGCTCAGACAAAAGATTCAGATCTGTGGTCACCGTTGGAGGCCAACAGTTTATGACCGACTTGTGGGAGAAAAATAAGAAGCAAGCTGAACAAGCTAGTGCTCTAGCTGCCCTTTTTTGGTTATCCCGTTCAGGGGTCTGTCCATCACTTGGAATCGTTGGGAAAAGTCTGCCAAATTAGCCGGAAGTCGTGAACGACCCGACACAAATCTCAGAAAGAGAACACGCTCTGCATTCGAAAAACCATCCCAGATGCTCCAAAGCCATTGAACCAACTCGTGGCTCGTTAATTTTGTGTGTAAAACCTCATTTCAAACGTTTTTATTGTATAACATTTACATATGCTAAAAATAAAATATACATGTAATACACATACCTAACAATCTGTTTGAGTAAGGCGACAGAAATTTTACTCAGAATTTGAATTTTGACTGTCCCCATGAAGTAGGACCTGATTATAATTTTGGTGTAAGATATCAATTAGTGAAAACAGAATTTAAAACAGTCAAACCAGTCAAAAGTTATTGCGTGAGTGCTATTTTCAGTCTTTATATCGTCAAAGGTCACCTTTTGACCTTTTGGTTATCCCAAACGTTTGGTAGAACGTCAAACGAATCTGACATTGTTAATGGAGGTAGCGTTAGGGCATGCTCATTGACTGAGGAGAGGGGTAGTTCTTGATCGTTTTAAATTTTTGAATATTTGCCGTTAAGCCAAGCCTCTTTAGTAACTGCAAAGTGTATCTTACATTTCTTTTAAGTCTATGAAAATATCGTGACGTGACATACAGGTGGCAATTTCTATGCTACTAATAAGGTAATAAGCGATTATTTTTATATCCTTTAGCTTTCATTTTGTGCCTTTTTCTGCAAATGATGAGCATTTTTCATTTTGTCGTATTAATAAGAAACGGAACACGTTCCATAAATGCCCAGTGAGTTAGTGTGGCCTTCAAAGAACTAAATAAAATTAATTGCCCTTTAAAGTTAAAAATAAATAAAGTTGATGTGAGTGGTGGCTCCTTCACACTCACTGGGGGCGCGTATATTTATTCATAAAACACAATTACAAATGAAATTTTCATCTTAAATCTTTAAAACCTCAAGACGGATGCTCTAAAGCACGTTCATGCAACACTAATTAACTGCGCGCCCCAGTGAGTGTGAAGGAGCCACCACTCACATCAACTTTATTTATTTTTAACTTTAAAGGGCAATTAATTTTATTTAGTTCTTTGAAGGCCACACTAACTCACTGGGCATTTATGGAACGTGTTCCGTTTCTTATTTTAATCTTTCAAAAGTTACATTAGTATCATTTGGATTGGAGTGTGCCTGTTTTACAAAAATTTCCATTTTCATGCGGCTGTGTATTTAACATCAAACGTATTAGTATTAAGATAATGGAATATTATGAAACACCAGCTCTTTGTGATTCAAATGATGTACAATGTGACCACCCGACTTTAACAACGAAGTCAGTAGGGCCACCGACACCAATTCATGTTTTGTCGCTAAGGATTTTATTTATATAGATATATATATATATGTCTATAGTATATATATTACATATAGATATATAATTATATATATTTTATATAAATATATATAATCTATATATATAATATATATAAGTTTAGTTCCCATGCATTCCTTATGCCCGACACTAAAATGACTCTATCACCGAAATTAGTGCTCCGATTTCGATTTTCAAATTAAAGCCCGGATGCTTGCGACCTCGGTCGCAGATTATTATAAGGACCCGAATGCGTAGGACGAAGTCTAAGGGTAGTTATGCCTCATCAAAGCTCTGAAGGTGTGTGACGTTTCCATATCCTACGTTCGTAGGATGCATGTACATTTTGCATGTGTTGTTAAGTAACCCATACAAAATGTACATATGCATCTCTTAACTCACTGGGCAAAAATATGGCTAATAAAACTTGATGACTGATGATCGTAAATCGTAATTAAATTTAATGCTTATCAGTTTTTTCACGGATTCATTCAGGCATAATATTCGATTAACTACGAAACAGGATGACTGTAAGTTTCAATTTTAGCTACATTACAATGCTAATGATGCTGTACACGCACAATCCATTTAAGATGCTGTTTACAATCAAAGTAAATTAAAAAAGGGAAATTTTTTACCAAAAACACATAAATTATTTCCAAATGAAATTCAACATGCACGAAATAATCTTTGTAAAGTAAATACGTTTAAAACGGCGGCCTTAATTTTACGGATGACAGGAGCACTTCATACACCTGTACCACATATCGTATGTGAAGATCCATCGTGTTCAAATTCAAATCTTATCGTGTATCATAAAAATCCTTCAACCGGAACAACCTTTCTCACTAAATATGTAAGAATGATTCAAACCGATGCAAGTGTTGACCGAATACTCTTTAGTTTTGCTTAATCCTACGCAATTGATTTTTGTGAACATGTTATGAAGTAATGAAGTGAGCATGTAGTGCTTACTATGCACGTACAAAAATTAAAAGATTCACTTTCAATGAGAAATCTAATATTTCATGCGCCAGTGAATTGAGTTAGGTATATGCAGATACAGGATGAGCATAACTTAATTTTCATCTAACGCTAATAAAGTGCTTTTCTTTTTCGCGTGTTAAGCGACTGACGGTGAGCGCAACAGGAAAAAGCTAGTAGTACCGAGTGCTTCCTTTAGAATCACTCACTTAGTTTTGATGACGAGGGGAAGCGAAACAATAATAACTAAATAAATACTAGTATCAAATGTCTGGCAATCATTCAGCTTCACACCGGAGCACTGCAAATTTCATTATTGCTCTGACTTTTTAACTCGACTGCATTTGTTGGTTGAGGCTTTTCACTTAATATTGCAGGCTATGATGACTATACTGACCTTGATACATCGAGTAGTGAAAATAGGGATATAATATAATATATTATACACTGTTAAAAATGAAGAGGTCACGCCTTCATAACCGTCTTCATTACACATATGCGATGCTTTTATGCAATTTTAAAACTTTTTTTAGCCGTCTATCTAAGTATAAAGGCACTACATTCACTGCATCATGGTATAGCCAGCCAAATACATATGAGCTGTTAACTTGTTAATTAAGCTCGATTGCACGCTAAGCTAAATGCTGACTAAAAATACTATTGCACCTGAGCACAGTATACATATTCTACACACAATACATATGCAAGTGGATATATTTGTTGGAATATCTTTGTTTTTAAGGAAGATACAAAGCGTACCCCAAATTTCCATCCCCTTTACTCACTCACTCATGCCAAACACTAATCAGCATCCGCTTGAAAAACTCTACCTTTTATTTTTATCTGAGAAAAGTATTTGAAGCAATTGCTTCGTGGCTTATCAAACTTTCAAAACTGTGTTCAAAACATTCTGCTGATATATATGAAATATTTTCTAGCGTTGTGAAATGACGTGGTCACGTTATTGGAAATTGAAAGTGATTTAAAAAAGTTTCCATGTGGGGGTTTCCCCTTGTCAATTATTCACAATGTTTCAACAAATCCAGAAAGTTTGGGTGATCTACTTAATTACTTCGTATACTGTTTTTACATTACCAGAGCCAGTGTTCTGCGAAAGTAATAATCCGACTGGCCCTGTGTACGTTCACAGTTCGAATAGTACCGGTAGCCCAACAGTAGAGCCTGTTGGAAGGGATAGTGGTGATGGAATATTGGAGCCTATAGCGCTCGCATCATCATCACTTGCAGATGAAATATTGATAGCAGAAGCTAGTTCTCATCATGGACGAGGTCCCCCTCACAAACATCATCCTCCCCAACTGCCTCGACCTCCAAGAAGACATCCGCCTCCACCACTACCACCACCACCTCATAAAAAAGCTAATATGCAAACAATAAAAAATTCATTTATCAATCAAATTCAAGTGCCAAAAAGTCATCGTGATCATATTATGCATCAACTCCATAAAAAAGAGCACCAAGAATCGTCTCTTCCACCTCGTCATCAAAATCGAG
The DNA here is from genome assembly GCA_964034955.1 of Orchesella flavescens. Lineage (NCBI taxonomy): Eukaryota > Metazoa > Arthropoda > Collembola > Entomobryomorpha > Orchesellidae > Orchesella > Orchesella flavescens. The sequence continues at coordinate 21,533,654 of OZ035954.1, forward strand.
AGCGTGACCACGAAAAAAGTGATCCACATAAGCACAGTCATCATTCCCATGAAAAAAGCCATTCATCACATGATAAGCGCGACCCCCATTCTTATGAAGTCAATCACAAGTCGCATTCAAAGCATGATCATCATTCTCAGGAAGTTAACCATCATTCCCATGAACTCAAACATCGTCGTAAAATGTCACCGGAATCTTCAGAATCTACTGGAAAAAATTCAGGTGGTGGAAATAGCAACAAACGTGACAGGTCAAATCATGAGCCGAACAGGTCCTTTATTGAGGACGAGTTTTACCGTGGTGGAACTGGTAGCGGAGCTGGGAATAGTGTTCAGGATGAACGCTTTTACTCTGACGAAAGGCTGAGCCGAGAAGTATCTCCTACTTCCATCCGCTCTCCAAACTTTCCTTACAAAGATACTGGGCCCCCACTTCCTTTTCCTAAACCTCCAAAGCCTGTGCAGCTATCATATTACTATGACTCTGATGACGGAAAGGATCTAAAGGACCTTATTCATAATCATCATATAAGACGTCGAAAGGATTGTGACGGCTTGGAAAACTTTGTTTATGATCTAGAAGTCATTGCATTCTTTTTAGGATTGATTGCTGCAGGAATAGGATTATATTCCGATGTCATCCCATTTTTTAATGAGGGAGTGAAGATTTCTTACAACAATGATCTTATCAACCCAGGTGGTGATGGCATAGACTTTCCACACGAGTACTGGCCCATCAAAGGGCCTACAAATGCAGTAGTACACAAAAGAACCATTCAGATAGGAACTGACCATGATAATCAGCGTGAAGTGTTGAGTGTCGCTGGAGAATTCGTTGGTGGTGCTGGCCTGCTTCTTAGTTTCATTGGACTGTTCCCATCACTTATCGAAAAGTTCTTTTACAGTTTAGACTGGTGGTTTGGAAAAAGAGGATTGTGGAAGCAATATTTGTACACGTACAAATGTGAAATTCATCCATATCCTCAGCCAGGATGGGGAAGATAATATAATAATACAACCTTAACTTGTAAAACTGTATTTTCTCATCGCATAATTCAGCCTTCGCAAAAGTGTAGGCATTTTTTTTTGTAAAATTCCCTTCCCTGTGAACTTGCTATATAGAAATTGAAAATGTTACAAAAATACAAAATCGTGTTGCATAATAATATCGAACATGTTGTCAGAAATATGTTTTAGCAGACACCAATAATGGCAAAAAAGCATCTTGTTCATTCGACAGTTCTCATCTTACACACACAATACGTGATGATAAATTCATATCTAACAAACATGGCTTTTGCATTTACTTTCTCATGATGATCAAATAAAAAGTGAACAAAAAAGGATGTGAAATGCAAAGCTCATGCAATGTCCAAAAAATGCCAAGCACACAAAATGATAATATACCATATTATTATCTTCATTTTACACCGCAATAACTCTCTTGTAAGATCTACTACCACACTGTGTACATATACATACATATATGCAACATAATATTCATGCAGATTGTGGCAAGTGATGCATCTTGTATCAAATTCAATCCTTTGTCGTAGTGGGATTTTCTCTATAAATATGAAGTAACATGCTACCAAAAGGGTATCATCACACTTTGCCTGTTCTTGACTTGACTTTTTCTTCGTTCTATTCCTTTCATCCCACTCCCAATGCATTCAAACAGCATCTATATAATCCTTTCCTCATTCCAATATATCCATCTGATTTACTCCCATCATCATCATCATAAGTATATATATCCGAGCATTGCGTAGATCTCCCAAACTAAAACTCGAAAATGTGTGGACCGGCCACTATTCCATAAAATGTATGTACTATTCCCCTTTCTTATTTTTGTTTTGATAACTTGTGTTGTGGACGCTTTCTTCCCTTAAAAATCACAATCTCTATACTCTTTCCTGCTTGCAGTTATGTAAAAAAAATTGAATACATTTATGGGATGCAAGTCATTGCACCATATATTCTTCATATTCTGGAGAGATTGACAAGAAGAAGAGAAAAAAGAAGCAGTTAAATATCAGATTGATCTTTGGTGAACTCAATGTTCGTTTTATTTCCTCAGCTTAGCATAATTGGCCATTCATTGTAAATACACTTTGCATGCAGTCTGACTTCAATCCGTGTATAATCACCAAAAAGTCTCAGTGTCCACACAAGACCAACATTTATTATCCAGTACGTCATCTTATCCAGCTATAAGCTACATCTTCATACATTCTGATGCATGTAAGCACAAACATCCTTATCTTGACGTTTTCACTTCCTACATTTTATTTTAGCTAATCAGTCTCCAGGCAGAGAGAAAGGGTCATCAGCATCAATGAAAACAGATTATGAGAATATCTTTTGGTTGAACTGTTAAAATGCTCAAATTATTGTCAACTCTGAATAATTCTTAGCTTTCCTTCATTTTGTGTGGATGCCAACAGAATAGGAATAAGCTGATTTCTCCAAAAAAAAAAGGTAGTTGACAGTTTGTTGCTCATAACTGTAAAGTGTGTATCCGAAAGGTAATTATGCATTGTTATAGGTATTGTGTCTGCATCAAAAAGGTGCACCAAAGTATATTTTTAGAAATGGATATAGAAAGGAAACTTTAGAGAAAAGTTGCATTGTTACATGCATGCTTTGTATGTACCTGGAGGCTAAGCAGCAGCGTGTAATATGAAGAATAGTTATGAGCTGCTACTACCGCTACTCAAGAGGCCTTGAACTCTCGTTCACAGTCTCTCAATTTAATTTAATTTTTTGTTTGCAGTTGAAAAAGCCATAGACGCTGAAGTAAAATTTCCAAAATGCTAGCCATTTCACCAGTAATAACCCTTTCAGCGACCCTGCTGTTCCTAGCAGGTCAAGTTTACAGTGAGCTCTTTACAGCCCAAGTGGAGCTAGAGCCTTTGTTCAACACTCAAGAGATAATTGTTGAAGCCTTTGAGACATATTTGGCACGAGAGGACCTGCGACTAAAAGAGATTCGGAGGAGACTAATCCCATTTGTGGAAAGAGGAAAGCGAGAGCATCAAGAAGTATTGAACAACCCCATTAGTGCTTTTTTGCTAGTTAAAGGACTTACCCTTGACCTTGATGACTTGCTGACAATCTCTGATAGAAGAACTAATCCTATTGACTTGGCGAGTAAAATTGCTACCATGAAAAATAAGTACAAATTTCCTTCGCAAGAAGATTTAGGTGGAGCTGCAACTGCACTTACGCGACTTCAGGAAACTTATCTTCTTGAGCCCAAAGACATGGCACAAGGTTATCTACACGGGCACTGCTGCTCCATGTCACTTACAGGTATAATAATCAGAGATTGCAACACACATTTATTACAGAGGCAAATCCTATTATTATTACATACATAAATATTTTGATTACAGCCGAAGACTTGTTTGAACTCGGTCGACAGAACTATAATCAAGGAGATCACGATCAAACCATCGCTTGGATGAACGAAGCTTTACTCCGATATCATCAGGAAAATCAAAACGGTTCCATTGCTAATACGTACAGAGCAATCAGTCAAGCTGATATCCTTGAATATTTGGCATTTTCCACGTACCAAAAAGGCGAATTAGTTGGAGCAATTAAGCTTACGGAACAACTGCTAGATATGGAGCCTGATCATCCTCGGGCTGGAGGAAATATTGGACACTATCAAAAGATGATTACTGATCGCAAAGGGGAAGATGGGGGAATTACTGATCAGGTTCATATACATATACTTACTTACTAGCTGTTCTTTTCAAAACTCTTTTGCTGGGCTGTGTAGTGAGTTTAGCTAGTTGACAATTTTCTTGTTATCAGACATTTACAGTACGTGAAAAGCGGGCCACCCAAGTAGGATGGGAAAAGGCAAAGTATGAAGCACTCTGTCGTGGGGAAGCACAAGTAGTCCAGCCAGAAGCAAAATGCCGTTACGTTCACGGAGGGAATCTATATCTCCTATTGGGACCTGTCAAGCAGGAAGTTGTGCATTTCAAACCAAACATCTTTATTTATTACGATGTTTTGTTTGATGCAGAAACTAAAATTATTCAGGAACTCGCAAAGCCAAGGGTATGCATACTTAAAATACAATGAAAGTTCGAATCAATGAATAAAATGAGCCAGTCTACATTAAAAGTTTGTGCTTTACAGTTTAAGCGTGCAACTGTGCATGACCATGCAACTGGTGAGCTCGTGACTGCCCAATATCGAATCAGTAAAAGTTCATGGCTTCAAGGGGACGAGCATCCAGTCGTGGATAAGGTGAACAAGCGCATTAATGCCATTACTGGATTAGAGCTGAGCACTGCAGAAGAACTTCAAGTTGTTAATTATGGACTTGGAGGACACTACGAGCCTCATTTTGATTTCGCAAGGAGAGACGAGAAAGACGCGTTCCAAACTTTAGGAACGGGCAATCGTATTGCCACATTTTTATTTTACATGACTGATGTGGAAGCAGGCGGAGCTACAGTCTTCCCCTCCATTGACCTAACACTGTGGCCAAGAAAGGGGGCTGCAGCCTTTTGGTACAATTTGTTTGAAGATGGAAATGGGGATACATCTACAAGGCATGCTGCCTGCCCAGTTCTTCTAGGAACTAAATGGGGTATTGCTTTTTTTTAAATCTTGCACTGTAAGTACTTTAACACATTGTACAAACTACAAAACCATCATCTCATTTTTTGTTGCAGTTGCAAACAAATGGATTCATGAGAGGGGACAAGAATTCATACGCCCATGCAAGCTGAATCCTACAATTGTTGCTGATGATGACGAATGATAATATTTGTAACTAAACTCGGGTGAAACTGCAACTGAATGCAATTTTTACAGTTTTATAATGAAGGATCCGCAAAGTAAACTCAAACCCTGTCCAAAGAATAATGCCGCAACGAGTTCCCGGACATTGGTCGCAGTCTCGGCGAAAATGTCAATTTTAATCTAAAATACTGACTGAGCAAGTTTTTAGTGTAAGATTTAGAAACGTTATGTATACTAACTTCAGTTATTTATCAGTCCCCATCCAATTATTTTGTTCTAGTTACCAATGCATATCCCCATCTAAGGAATCTCATATTTTATTGCAAGCTTGAAGTTATCAGATTCTCTATTTATTATGCAGACTATTTTAGCAGACGAGAAGAACACGTTCTCTTAACCAAATATAACATAATTAGATAATATATATTATTGTTACTTAATCTACAGAGCTTATACTATATACTTGCTATCTCTCATCCACTCTCACAAATACAAGTCTCAAACCACAATCGTGAGTTACAGACTATAGTTAGTTAAAGTTAGCTTCAAAAGACAGCGAAAATTTACGTAAATGGTGTACATAATTCATATAATACAATATAATATGACATATTATATGGTTTACGTTTATTCCGATACGAATTCGATTAGAACTATAGATAGAATATTACTAACTTACTTGCTTAACTACTATCAACTGCTTATTTGCTTCTTTCACTAATTTTTTAACATTTAATGTGCCATGAAACATGACTTCATGTATTACTACAAATACTAACAATCATTGCATTTTATTAACTCATTTTTTTGTCATTTACTCCCATCGTAATGCAAAAGTAAACCCTAATTTAATTTAAAGTCACTTTTGTTACCAACTTTGTAAAAGCGTCTAGTTGTTGAACTGTGCAATCAATAAAAGTAATTGAAACAATCACGATCAATTGAAGCATTAGATTATTGTATTTTTTCATTTACAACAATACTTTTAACTTTAGAGTTGACAGTGAATCCAATAAAATAGGCTTGCATGTGTATAGTGTGTGTAGTCTATCTTTATCTATCATGTTGCACGTTGCCCACCCTGAAATATACCTAAAGACAAAAGTCCGATGCACAAAGTACAATATTATGCATAGTGGAATTATTAGGTACATTCCTTTCGCGAGCAGAGGAAAAATTGTATTATATGCATATAAGCTCATAGCTTTTGACAATCTACACGTCACCGAAAAGAGCGTACAATATATATACACTAAAATGCTACTTGTGTTGTTTGTAATATAGAGTGAACTGTGAACATTTCATTCATAATATCATCGTCATCTGGAGTTAATTTCGATCATTTGCTAACTACTACTAGTACTACTACTACATTATATAAAATAACGGCTGAAACTCTGGAACTATAAGATTTAAACAAAATGGATAGCTCACTATTGGTTTGTTTATATATGTTTTGAAAGCAATTTGATACAATGTAACAGTTTCGGTCTGGTTTGTTGGAAATTGTCATTTTAACATTTTATTTTCTTTCTGACAGGAGCCAACTTTATACATTGTGAAGGGGATGGTGATCATGGACAATGATGGGAACAGGATTCTAGCCAAGTATTTCGATAATAATATCTTCCCCACTGTCAAAGAGCAAAAGGCATTTGAAAAGAACTTGTTTGCAAAGACGCATCGTGCTAATTCAGAAGTTATCATGCTGGATGGGTTGACATGTGTTTACAAGAGCAATGTGGACCTCTTCTTCTATGTGATGGGATCTTGTAATGACAATGAGGTATTAACTACTACAGAATGTCTACAAAATATAATGTATAAATTGAATGCATGTGTATAGTTTACCACATTATCTTGATATTTGTTGTTTGTGTTAACAGTTAATTCTGATGACAGTACTTCACTGTTTGTATGACTCGACAAGTCAGATTTTAAGGAAGAATGTCGAAAAGAGGGTGCTAATGGAAAATTTGGATGTAGTAATGCTCGCAGTCGATGAAATTTGCGATGGAGGGTTAGTAATTACTAGCAAAGAAATCATAATAACCATTGTGTCCTATATATTGTTCAGTTATACTGATGATGTGATGAACGACGTAATAATGATGACTGTGTTGTGTTGCCACATTTCAGTATTATACTGGAAGCGGATCCCAATGCCATTTGTCAGCGGGTCGCCCTCCGTGCTGATGACATTCCGATTGGGGAGCAAACAGTAGCTCAGGTAAACTAATTATTGGCAAAGTAGGATGTTGAAGTATAGAAGGTCACTGGTATGAATTAAAAATGTATAACTTTAATTTGTATGCAGGTTCTGCAAACGGCTAAGGAACAACTAAAGTGGAGCCTACTGAAGTAAAGTATCCATCGAAGCTATAATCATGAATCGTTTGATGTATTTTATGTAATTGTTTATACTAAAGTAAGCGATAATTGCTAATCATTTTTGTAAAAATACGTTCCAATTGTGTAATAATATTCCTTTGACACCGTTATAGCTAAAGAGTAAAGTCATGGAATTGTGTATCAGTCTATATTTTGTGTCTGTCCATGCAATATATATGTGGAAGACGAAAAATATTGTTTCATTTAGATTGTTCCGGATTATCTAGCAAATACAAGTTGGCTGTGCCTTTACGTAGTATTTTTATATCATATTTTTATTAATATTCATATGTCCTGTCCTCATATCCGTATGCCGTATTGTATCGATTGTATGCAAATAATGTACTTAGGCATTTCACATGATTACTTCATGCTATTGCAACTTTCCTTTTTTTTATCCACCTCTGGAATAAGCACCTTGCATATTATCTCATTATTGCATAACGCATCCGTACATCCTTACCAACAATCTGGATTTTTGGGATTCCAGGTCAAATGTATTTTTTTTTGTCATGAATCACAAAGTTATTATATATCAGGCCCAAAAACCATTGCAAACTTGAGCAGTTAACCACAACAGTCTGGTCAATAAAGTTTGATTTCCCGTTGTGCACCAGCATTGCATTACGTTTTAGTAGCAAACAATGTACAAATATTTCAAAGGAAACACACCAAAGAGGAAGGGCACTTTAAAAAGCCCGAGGAGGAATACTTCATCGAAAGCTCCTCAGTGCATTGTATTAGTGTTTTGTATAGTATTTTCTATTGTAGTTGTAGACTGTAGTGCTAAGCCTCTCACATCACATCACCAGGTCCGTTCATTTAGAAAACTAGATTCGCTTAGTAGAAAAAATAGTACCAGAGTCAGGTATAATGATGGTAAGTTAAGTTATCGACACTAGATCTGATTTAAATGGAAATGTGATTATAGTACCTTCTGAAGTCTGATTTGTTCGTATATAGGCACTTCCAAACCAGAAGAGTACTACCAAATTGATGATATGCTCTTTCTCAACCCCAACAAATCCAAGCAACATCGTGCTGGTCAATATAGAGAAAGCTATCGCTGGCCGACGGCTCGCATTCCATACACATTTGGACCTGGATATTGTATGCATTACTATTACTACTTAAAAAATCAATCGATTTCAATTAGACATTTTCCTGTTTCACGTTTCCATCCTTGACTTTTCATGTATAGCGGAAGATGAAATGAGACAAATATTCTTTACGATGAAGTACATTGAGCAGTACACTTGTGTTAGGTTTGAGTTTCGAACTGAGCGTGATGACAATTATTTATACATAAGAAATGTGGAAGGGAAATGCCAATCCTTTGTTGGCAATGTGAGACGCGGAGCACAGGTAATTTCTTCTTCTTCCATACCTTAAATGCAAGCTACTATATATATAACGGGAATGGAATATCTGGATCCTCATGTTTGTTTGATTTAATTCAGCAAGTAGCTTTAGATCCCGAATCGAGAAGTTGTGCAGTCCCTAATTTCCCAGGACATGTTTTGCATGAGCTAATTCACGCCCTGGGCTTCTTCCATGAGCATGCTCGAGATGATAGAGATAATTATATAGAAATTGTTTATGACAATTTGAGTGAAGGTAAAAACCCTAATGTTTGTACAAATTCTCGTTTTTTTATGCTAATACATTTATATTATACCATGTTCTTTTATTTAGACGATGACATACTAAGGAACTTTTATAAGAACTCGGATTCAGACAAGCAAGTAGATTACTACGGGGTTCCATACAACTACGGAAGTATTATGCATTACTCGGAGAAAGCTGGCTCTATAAATGGCGAGCCAACAATCATAAGACGGGTATTCGAGTTTCTTTCTTTCTTTCTTTTTTATGTTGCTTCTCATGAGGGCAGAATGGCTTATCGCATTATTCTTAAACATGTAATTAGACACCACTTTCCCAAGGGATACCTAAGCCTTTGGGAGGCGACATGGGTCAACGAGAAAGACTTACTGAGGGAGATGCCCAAATGATTCGAAATATGTATAAAGACATTTGTCCTAGTAAGTCATGTCAACTGTAGTATGTACTCTAATAAGTATTATAAATTCAATAGTTTCACAGCTAATTATGGTTATATGAAATTCCACAAGGTCAATCGGTAATGGTGTCACATGGAAGACTTCCCCAGCTATTCCCCGATGTGGTTGACTGGGTGGCAGAAAATGATCACGGAAATGAGATCAACTTTCCAATCGAGTCACTCACTGATGATGATGACGATGATGATGATGACTATGATGACTCAAAAATCCAAGCTAATCTTAATAAAAATACTATATGAACATAAATAGTACATTATGTTTTGACTGCACCAATAAACAAAGCCAATAATGAGCTTATGTCATAAATGCCAAATGCACGTATGCAAATTCACTAAGCTAAAAACGTTAGTAGTAGTCACGGCCAGGTGCATTTAACTAGAAGCACTCGAGGCGATTATGTGCTAAATGCCACATCTCGTATAGAGAAGGGTCATCGACCCTGAGCCCACCGACAGAAAAGGGAGAAAGGCTGTCCTCCAATCACATGCTCTAGATTTGCTCTGAGGTGAAAATACGCCATGGTTACAACAATTTTTACCAAGTCGAAATGAGTCTGTTGAAAGTAATCATCTTTGAGCAAAAAGAAAAGGGGTAGAGAAAGTTGTTGGCTCTGTTGTAGATGCGCTTACAAGAGCATCCGTGATCGTTCGTCTTTGTTTCCGTCATTGGATTGTGAGTTTTAAAACTGTGATTTTAAAAGTTTTTTGAAGCCGTTTCTTCTTGTTGAAGTGTTCTAAACAACTTGCTGGCGTCCACGAAAACATCAATTTCAACCATGTTTGTTCTCAAGAATGTCCGTCTGGTTTTGTTGCTCTTGGGCCTGATCGCATGCATTGGACTTTCAATGGCAGATGAACCCGAGGGTCCTGTTCCTCCTGTTCCTGGTGCAGATGAGGCTTCATCTGGTAATTGAATTATCCATAACACAAAAGATTTTTCCAATGGTGATGAGAATGAGTCGATTCGTTTAATCATAATCTTATGTTATTTTTATTGCTTTTCAGAGGCCACTGGTGGTGGTGGTGGTGTATCCAAATCGACCACTGTTAAAGCAGCAGCAACTACCGCTGGACAGATGATGCTCCAACCATGTGCTCTTCTAATCCTGTTGGCAACTCCTGCAATCCAGCTACTCTCCCGGAAGTCTTCACCAACCTCGGCTTGAGTCTACAGTTAGTTGGCCAATTCTCCTGAATCTAATGATCGCAACCTTGTATCATCCTCAACTCCTCTCCTTTGTGAAGTAGATAACCGTAAATTGTTGTATGATTTAAAGCATTTGAAAAGATTTTAACAAAATGAACCAATTATGTTTGTAATAAAGGTCTAACCTCCAAATTATCTTTGGTATGTTTTAAATGTATCTATCTTTTTTGCAAAACGTTTTTGCATGTTGTATTTTTTCTAATGTACTGTAGTTAAAAATATTTAAAATATTGCTTACATTACTTTTAGTTTAATAGACTTAAGTTAACTAGATTAAGAATCATCAGCATTGCCATAACTGGTTATTTTATTCTATTTTATTCTGAACGTTATTTGTAGCAAAATCAACTGTAAACGGACTAGCCGATACTTGGGTTGTGTTATCATAATTAGCATTAGATTCACCTAAATGTTTCGACTCATAAGTGCTTTCATTGTTAAGCTCAGCATGAGCCGTTGTTGTTGTTGTCGATTGTTGCCCTATATCTTCATCCTCTGACGCTAGCTTATTTACAACCACTTCATTGTTCATCATTTCCATCGGACCAACTCTAGAAAAATATTTTTCATAAGATAAGAACAAACTAACGATATAAGAAACTAATAGGATAATAGCGGAGCACTAGGAATAGCATCACTTACTTTATTGAGGTAGACTCGTGCTGAAACACTGGCACAGCTAAAGTAAAGGAATAGTTTGCATCCATCTCTTTCACTTTCATTTCCTTTTGAAAGTCTTCTACCTCAGTTCTCACTTGTTCCCAAAACTCTTTTAACTTTCTCCTGCTCTGGTTACCACCTCCACCAAGAATTTTGGCGACGAGCTTCCATAAAATTGGGAAGCAGCCCATAAGTGAAACTTTAGGCCTGAAGAACTCTTTTGAAACTGTCTCTATTGAGGTTGCCCATTCCGGTGCAACAAATAATTCTTCATGATTTTCTGGAATCTGTGGCTGCTGTTGTGTTGGGGTGTGGCCTAGGTCAACAACAAGTTGACGTGTACAGTAATCTGCTACTCCAATAACCTTTCTAATGTGCTCAGGGATTTCCTCCAGAATACGCTCCACCTGATGAAACTTCACTTCCAAGTGGCATAACGAGTGCTTTAATACGCTACAGCATGTGTCAGATTTGAGTCTGCACTTTCTTGTTTCTGATTCTAAACTTATTCTTCCTCTTATCAACTCTTCAAACCTTCTGGCAAGTTTGGTACAAATCTCAGAAAGATATTGGGAATCCTGACACTCTAAATTGGAAGTGACAAAACTTACACTTAATTGCTTCAGAAATAGCTGGACCACTTCCAGTTTTTCGGCTGTTGTAGTCTCATCTAACGTTGTCTCACGATCCCCACCTAATTTGGTAATGACGCAGTCTTTCGAGCCCACTCTTACTTTTACGTATGGGAAATAGTTATTATGCCTTGCAGGATTCGAATACTGCTCCAGCCTTTTCAACCATTTTGCATCCTCCACTAGATGGATTTTTTCCAGTGACATGTTTGCTAAAGGAATGATTCCCACAAGAGGATTGGAAATCAAAGGTCGAAGGTATACAAAAAAATCATTGCGCATTTCAACAACTCGTGAACGAATTGGGAGCAAGTACTTTTCATGCGTTCGAAAAAGCTTGAGTGCATCCTCTGCTACCAAAGAAAAGTCTTGCAAAAGCTGGATAATAAGCTGACGATGGTGTTTTGAATTGTTTTTGTCAGAGTCCATAGAATTTCTTAGTTGCGTTATGACCAGCGTAATGACATGCAGATAAACGTTGATTGCGGATTCTAACGTTCCGTTATCATTAGGATACTTGGCAGTTAAAAGAAAAGATGAATGCATTGAGGTGGAAGGGGGGTCGTTGTTATCGATTGTATTATGTTTGCCGTAAACATTGCCATCCAAACATATTAAAAACTGGATGAGTTGGTCAAGAAGGGCTGAAACGTGTGCAGTGTTTCGGATAAGCATGTGTTGCCAGCTACTAATTTCCGTGTTGACAGTCTCCTGAGTCTGTGCCATCCACTTTCGTATGTCTTGTGACTCAGGTTTTGTCATGCGAATAAGAAGGCTGGAAGTGCTATAGCTGCCGAAAAGTGGATGGGAGAAAGTAGTATCAGAATCCTCTTCTTGAGGAGTTTCGACAGGGGTGGAGAGAACATCAACTGAAAGGGCATATGCAGGTTTTTCATTTGAGTTTTTAATGGTATTGATGGTCGGTTGTATTTCTTCTTGTGTAGTAGAATTGGTTTCATCAAGGTCAACTGTCGATTGGGCTGCAGAAGAGCCCTCTAAGGCCATCCCTTTATTTTTTTATACAAAATTACAACACGTAGAGGCATGCTCTCCAAAAAAACATGACGTTTAATCTGTATACAATAACAGTTAAAAAGACTTACTTGAGGACGAGCTGAAAGAGACATTTTATTCAGCTTTTGACTTCATACGTTTCAATCAACAGTTCCGAGAAACAGGGACTTGAGATGATAATTTAAGTTACATATATGATTACTTACTTACTTGTATGCGCTCTATTCCTACAGTTAATGTTTCAATGCCCAAAATTTTTACATTTTTAATGACTATTTTTAATTAAATTTTTAATTCCTGTAACAATATTCATCATCATGGATATGTCCCTCCATTTAATGCTCATCTTAATCACTATCTCTATTGACAAGACGATAAGGATGAATGTCTATAAACCGTAAGCATTGAATGTGTAGTGTGCAACTTTTTGCATAAATGGTTTCAGCCTCCAGTAGTTTTGGGTATAACGACAGTCATCTAAATGGAATCTTGATTTCTTCTCAAAGTACGCAAGTTAAACATATTCTAGGTGAAAAAAGTTGGACGAATATGAAGAAGATCTTCGCACGCACAGTGCATTCTATTCTTGTTGTGCAGTTGTGCAGACGAACAGAAACTGAACTTCTTGTACATTCAACATTGCATCCGGAATCACTGAATTCTGATGAAATAAGCTACTTTAGTGCAGTAAATGAATTTACAACAGCTTACAATTTACTTTATTCCAGTCTAATTTGGCGAGAAATGTTCGTAGTAGATAGCCCACAAGCCCACCGATTTGGTATAAACTTGATTGAATGAAAGTTGCGTCTTATAATGTGTGATCCATTCAATGCTAATGCTGACAAACTATTGTCTGGAATGTTGGAAAATCTTCATCATGGTGGAGGAGCATCGAATGAATTTCGGAGGGTCACTTTATTCTGGTAGAATTGACACATGATAGAAAGCTTGGAATAAAATTTTACCCAAATACGATGAATGTTCCTCGTAAATTTGTATCATAAGAAATGCACAGATTGTTATTTGCAAATTCTTTTGATTGTTACATCGCCTTAACAGTTAACTTCCACAACCTAACATCATATACATCATAAGAAACAACCGTTTGAATGAAGCATTTATATTTGACATTACACAGATAGATTCATAATGTACATATAAGCGTGGAAGTAATTTGACAAAAGAGGCTTAAATACATTTAAGTTAATCTTGCCAAGCACACGCTGCTAATAATACCTCCTGAAAATTATCATCACACTTTCACAATCTTTTGAAATACGCAATTAGTTGAAATGTTTGTTTGTGATTACGCATACACAACTTACATATTTCTGACTATATACTATCTACTATTACATTATTCAAAGTATCACAAATTTTATCATTTTTACAAATTCTTACACTATTTTATATTTTGATACTGCGAGTAAACTTTCTTTACCTAACATTACATAAATTTTTCGTTGTAAGAGACGCTTATATTTTATAAGTATGTAATACAAATCACAAAAGTGTGTTGTATAGTTGTACGCACTCAGAAAACTTACTCTCATCAATACTAATATGACTAGGACTAGAATATTAACAGCACCAGTGAGTCAGTAATACATGCATGATAATTTAAGTATTAATAAGAAGTTCTTATATAACATGCGTGAAACACATTAGAAATATTTAAACCTATTAAAAGCTAGTTAGTTTCATCTTCAGTTTGAGTTAGTAGTTTTAGTATAATAAGCATGATATTATATATGATCTGTGTTCTACTCTATCAGATATATGAGCATGAGTTATTTATGATTTTTAGTTTACAATTATTTGTGTATAGCATACCTATTACTTATTAGTTTTGAATTGAATACATTGAGATTACTACGTAATGCTTTTTAAAGTACTGTCACACGACAAAGGATTCCATTAAAGTTACTAATTATTATTATTATTGCAGAAGGATTAGTAATGATACTAAGCTAGTGCAGCCCAATGCATGAAAACTTTATAGCTCCTCTGCAACAACAACACATTAGGAATAGACATGGGCAAAAAAAGTAATTAGGCAGGTGTGTGGTGTGGATAAAGCTCAGAATATGATCACCTAAATATCTTTTACACATTTCCAAATACTTTTAATCGTACGACGATATAGGTATATATAATTTAAGCAGTTTTGTATAAAAAGGAGATGATGATTGATTTGATGATGGACGCACGATGCATCATTCATGAAACTATACAATAATCATAAACGTAAAAAGTTCGTTTCACGGATAGTGTTGAATGAACCGATGACGTTGAGTTTGCGGTTGAGTATGTCATTTAACAAGTTGGTTTTTAGCGGACGACTAGCTGTCAATTTCATAAATTTCTTCAACATGACCTTGCGCCTCTTGCGCTTCCATGATTGCCTCACTCTTTTCTTTTTGCTGGTTGAATTGCCGCTGTTGTTCCGGAGTAAAGTAGTAGATATGATAGCTAAGGTTTTGCCTCTGGGGTCAAGTAACCAGACTAATTGGATTATACCTCATCATTTTGCTAACAGACATCCACATCACGCTGGCTAGCACACATACGCCCACGCCAGCCCAGGCGAGCTGAAGAGACCAGCCTAGTGTAATTAGTCTTGCAGTGCGGAAGTCGTCAGACCTGTCCAGATCTGGAATCAGCCTTGTCCACACGTCCAGTGGCTCGAAGTCATCCAGACGATTCCGATGCTTCACGTGTACAATCGCCAGCGTAAAAATAGCAAATAGGGCAGCTAGCACGTAGATAACACCAGTAACTAGAACAGCAGATATCTGGGTACGGAAGATGCCGAATAAGCCGACAAAAATGGCGGACCCCAACAGAATCAGGCAAACCATTGCACAAGCGATTGCCAGATTTTGCATTCCTGCAATTAAAACAAGAAATTTCCTTCATCATACTTATATTGTCAACTCAGATGTTTCATGTAGTATATAGTGGCAATTCAGTAGCTTTACGTAATGCTACTATAGGTAATTTATAGTAGCTACTTGTAGAACATGAATATGTAGTTTAGTAGTAGTAGTAGTAGTAGTAGTTTTAGGTGCTTCTGCTTGTCACAGAAAACTTTATATTGCTAAATTTTGCTTACTATTCGAAAGTTAAGCTTGAAAAGATTGGATTCGATTAGTGGAGATGTCCTTTCTCAAGAAAACGTGAAACTTTTACTTCTATCAGTACCATCGTGAATAAAATAGAAAGTCATGAACGTAGAATTAAACTTTTTATAGTTCCAAGAAGCAGCAGCAGCCAGCCAACCAAGCAAACCACAAGATAAGCTAAAACTGAGTACCATAATCTAATTGTAAGGAAGTGTCAAAAAATGCCAGGTAATAGATGTTAGAAGTAGGGAGTTAGACCAACAATATTTTCTGGATAAAGTACTCTTGCCAAGAAAAGAAGCATGTAAAGTTGGAGTGTTGTACCTTGGCTTCCAACACCAATGCAAATACACACATTTGCTACTGGCACGTGTCTATACTATGGATTGTACGAATAGATTCCTCACATCAACCTTCTGGTTTGTCTTCTTTTCTTGACTGTGTATATATATTGTCACAAGTCATGGCAAACTCTTAAACATATTCATATAAACTATACTCACGAATAATATTTCTACGAATTTTGCTGCGAATTTCATTTTCAAATCCCAAGACTCATTCAAAAGTTTTCCAACAAAGTAGGACGTACTTAAGTAAAGTACACGCTTGCAAATTCGGTTCTGTAGAGAACGACAATTTTTTTTGCCTTTTCCATTTCACATAGTTATTCTTAAGCTTTTTTTTGTACTCAAAGTACCTACATATATAGAGAAGGTGCACAGTACACACATTAGGAGCGTGAATTTATAATTCACGAGTAAAAGGAAGAATCTCAGTTTCTGCGAAGATATTTCTCTCATAAAGCTCACACACGCGCTCACTTAATGCTACCTGAGAAAGTGTGCAATAATATTATTTTGTACTTTTCATAAGTTCTCATATTAAGATTTCATTGGAATTATGCATGATTGCTGCTAGCTTGTTCACATGAATTAGAAATGTGTTGCCCTAAGCCCCTCGCTCTCTTTCTATAGAAAAGGATTTTAATACAGTGAGATGGGAAAACAGTAGAGAGGAAAAAGTGGGATAATTAGAGACAACAGAATGGCATGTACTTTACTATATTACTCTACTTCTATAATAGTAGTTTCCCTGCAAAATGGTTTAAGGGTACTGGGAGCCAGTAAGTACCTCCGGTCCTACCACACACATCCATTCCTTCGATTTACCCTACTCTCAAAAGTTGGCAAGAGCTTTTGGATGAAGCAAATAAAGAGAAGAGGGAACGGAAGCACGAAAGTCTTTGGCATGTCATGCATGCACACATGCCACAACAACTTTTCTCGTTTTCTCTTGCTCTCTCTCTGTACACATTTTCTTTCTCTCTCCTCACGTTTTTCTACCTTTTCTTTCGTGCTACGTACGTGTATCTCAAGTCATGAATTATTCATCATCACATCACATTCACACAACCTCCAGTTTCTTTCCCAATCCTCCCACCTTTTTTTTTACCTTCTCCATCTTCCAGCATTTCAAAAAAATATACTCCAAAGACGAATCTCATTTACATTTTTTGTCTTTCTCCATCGCCTTTTTATACGTAAGAGCCTTTGAGTTTTACTTTAGTATCCAAGTTTTTTTTGAGAAACCGGAGACATGCGATGATTTTAACGAGTCGCCAGCTACCACCATCATAGTCATTTGAGGGAGAAAGAAGATGTAAAGTGAACTTGCCCCTGAAACTTTTTCTGTTTTCGAATTGAAGATAGAAAAACTTGGGTAGTTATTACACGGACAATGGAGAAGAGAAAAAAGTTTTTATATGAAGACAAGCTAGCCAACAAAAAGAAACAGCTCATCACACCAAGGCCAATTTATTCAAAACCACAAAAAGTCTTTGCTTTCTCTTCATTTCTAGGATCGTATGTACCTATACACACTATTTCTTCCTTTGAGCGTCCTTCATAAAAGGTAACAACCACAACCAAGGACAGAAATAAGGTTGTTAGAGAAAAAAGGGCTAAAAAATAGTACTTTGGCATAAAGTTGTGGCACGGTATGAGAACTCATTTTTGACAAAAGGGTACAACCCGACAAGGACGGAAAGTGCAAGTTATGTACTATCAATATATTAGGATGATAGGACACATTTTGGCTAAGTGTGCAAAAGAAAGAAATATCTTGATTTTTTTCTGTCGTTGCCAAAAAAAGTGGGGTATCCTCTGTTGCTGTTGGATTGTTAGTGGACGCTAAATTTTTTCAAGGGGTACGATCCCAGGTGGGTATTTTGTCCTGTCACAATGTCAACATTTATCAAATTGTATACAGAACGCTGTGTGGACTTAAAGATAGGAAGGGGTGTAGCAGCAGCGGTGTAGGTGTAGTTTACAGACCTAACGTTGTAGTTTGTTCTGTGGCCATGTTCACAAAAGCAAAAGGAAGACAGAAAATATATAATAGCTGGGGTTAGTATTTTCAGTTTGCTAGAAAGCAAAAGTGTCTAAAGTGTAGTGTCGTATGACAGTCAGTGTACAGTTTACGAATTTGAACACCAAATTAAGGCTTATGCTTAGCATGCATACTGCTACTACTAAATCGGTAATCTAAGAGAAAAAACGACAGATTCAGAATTGTTGGCGCAATAATATGCAGTTTTTAGTACAATTTGAAAGTTTTCAAGGTGACATCAAAATGGACAGGATCTGGTCAGGACACGTGCATTGATAATTTTTCAATCAAAACTCTTTACGTGCAGGTTTCCCCCTCGGACCATGGATAAAAATTTATAAATGCGCTTGTCTAATGAGCCCACTGAGCACTGACTGACTGTTTGCCAAACCCAAAGTTAAATTCCAACATAGGAAAACTGAGAGAGAACGCAAAAGCAATGTAATGTTAAGCCATAGTTTTTCTTTCAGATCATCCTTTCTAGTCGAGAGAAAAGAAATATGCGGCACATGGAACCAACATCCAGTACTTTTCTCCTTTGGAGCGAGGTCGTGAATTATCCAAAATTGTACTCAACGCTACATAATAAA
This sequence comes from Orchesella flavescens, assembly GCA_964034955.1. NCBI lineage: Eukaryota > Metazoa > Arthropoda > Collembola > Entomobryomorpha > Orchesellidae > Orchesella > Orchesella flavescens. The sequence continues at coordinate 21,552,519 of OZ035954.1, forward strand.
TTCATGCAAGAGAACTGACTATAACAGACGGCTAAGCAAAAGGTACATGGCAGAGAAAAAAGGGAACACGACATCTCAGCTAGTTGCTTCTCTCTCTCGTCTTTATCAAGAAAGACCAAAAAGAAAGAGGACGAACAAGAGAGTAAAGAATGTGGATGGGAGCCGATCTCTACTCTTCCATTAATTTCTATTCTCGAAGGCAACCAAGCAAACCTGAAGTGGAAAGAGAAAAAAGAGAAGTTTTTTACTTACGAAATTGCCATGCAGCTCTAGCATCTGTTGGTTTTTGGGAGTCAGGATTCAAGTGGTCCATACATCTTGGGCTTTTATAGCCGGCCTGGCTCAATTTGTCAAATTCAAACTCTGTGCACAAAATAAAAGAATAATACAAAAAAAATCATCAATGAAATAGATAATTTTATATCCATTGTACATCCTTTTCATCAAACTTTTTAACTGTAGTCAGCTAGTTTCAGTCACCACCAGTAGTGGTTTAAGCGAAGAAGAATGAAAAGTTCTTGTACCCCACTCTTATAAGTTTATATATATTTCAAACACTTTTTAGCAATCCCACAAGCCGCCACACACAATTTTATTAGGTTTTTAACAGTTTGAACTATATGCTCCTTTGTATAGTCCATAATCCACTTTAATTATTATTTCATCATGGTAGAAAAGTCTCATTAATCATCATCAAGAGTCCTCTAACAAGACAGCGTTACGAAGTTTCTTTAACGAAGCTGTCTTTCTACTTATCATACTTCACCGCCTTCATTTTCGTATCTTTCACTTTAAATGCAAAGTAAATATACGAGTACAGACCAGTCAAAAGATGACAGGATGTGAAATGAAAAAAAGTTTTCTTCATTTCAATAACAGGAAACAAGGCAAATGTAAATGGTGGCTTCTAACTTTCTTAGCAATTTTCTCTTTTTAAACTTCCTTCAATCATCATCTTTGCATTCCTCTAGCTAAACTCAAACCAACAGCATACTCCAGTCCCAACTTTAGTCAAAGCATAATATTGGTGTGAACATGCATACAGTATTCGCAATCGCTCATTTTAGCACAGTTTTCATCAGTTAATTTAGTTTTGTCTATCCTAATTTGAGTTGAATTATTTGTCCATTATCAAAATAAATAGTAAATATAGTAAACACATAGTTAGTTCATAATAGTCATTCCTTTCTTACTTTCACTTTTCACCCTTCCAACTTAAACAATTTTTTCCCTCGTTCTCATTGCTGCAATACTGGTAGTCGTAATTTATGTATATACGTATATGCATATAAGCACATTAGTTTCAGGGTTTCGTTCAGCTACTCCAGTTTTTAGTTAAAGTTTTGTTGTCTATCATCTGTTCTTGCTGGTTGCCTTTCTTGTCATTATGTGTTTATTTTGGGCTTTACTTAAGTTAAAGTAACTACTCTATATATTCTTCATTCTCTTTACTTATTCGTATACATATTTCTTACTTACGAATGACATGTGGTTGTAAAACTTTTTCTTGTTCCCTGCATCATTGGGATATTTCATATTAAAGAGGAGACGAGCAATAAGGAACTAAAGTGGAGTGAAAGCAAGGAAATTGAGACAGAAGACACCTATTTAGTTAGAAAGGATAAAGATGCTTTTATTTCCCTTTTGGAATGGATCCACATACACAAAAATATGAGAATGGTTTAAGCATGAAACGGCCTCGTCTTCTACTCTACTATACTATTGACTATGTCATACATGGTGAAAGTGGTTCGAGTGGCTTTCCTGTTTCCCTTATTTTACATTTTCTCTTTGCTTTTACTTGTCACTTTGAGTATGCACGGGATAAGTTTGATATGTGAAGCAGGAAATGGAATGAATATAATGGAAACCCGCAGCAAAAGTGGATGTCCCCATATAAAAAAAGTAATAACGATGAACAAACGAAAACTAAAAAAGAGAATTGAGATAGCTAACAAACTTAGGATATGAATATAGTAAACATTGGCATCCAAACTAAAGAGAGCGTGTAAAAACGTAGACGCGGTATGTATGTGTAGATCGAAGGTGTACCAAAGATATAAACGAGAAAACTATTTAAGCTGTATACATAAAGTTTTACAAGTGTGGGAGGTAAAACAGGCACGTAAAGTGCTTTCTAACATTTTGTAGTTACGGTTGGCTATCCTTATTCTCACACAAACAAAAAAAGTATTTTAAACGAAGGGAGGACCTTTGTAATACGTAATTGTGTTTTTTTAACTTATCCACTCTATTTGTCTTATCGATTTTCAAAGAAAATAATAATATTACTTGATTCTATACTAAATCAACAGAGTCGTTTACTAATAATTATTGTAAGAAAAATTCCCAACAATTGGGTTCTATATGTTACGTTGCAACAATTTACAATTTATATTAGTATACTATACTTTTTGTAATAAGAAAAGATGGAAATATAGAGTCTATTATTATTCCAATTTACTTGACACTCAACATTGGCATCCTGCCAAGGAAAGCCTCACTGAAGGAGAAAGAATAACAGAATCATCCCAATGAAGCTTCACTTTTTCTTTATTCCAAAGGGAGAAAAAAAACAAGCATTTCCTTTGTAGTAGAGCCTTATTTTTCTGCAAGAATGTTTTACTTGACACAAAAAAAACTCTATCAAGTCATTGTCAGTTAGAGAAAAAAGCTACAGGTTGTGATATTCTGTATTTTTGCCAGCAACATATCTTAATACTTGCATTTATTCCAATAACGTACTGGCACTCTATTCGAATCGTCGAAATTATGGAAATGCTTCCTTATTCCTATTGAGGATAATATTATCGGGCTATCAATATGGATCATGAACAGAAAGGGAGAGTAGTACCATATGTCAAATCGTCCATATAAAATTAGAGTGAAGGAAATACTAAAATGCAACAAGCAATTTCTTTGGGTATACAAACAATTTTCTCACGCTTTCAAGAAACTTGGAAGACGGTTAAAGGTGTCGTAGTACATATTGCGTGCTAGGAATTTCCTATATTTGATGTATCGAAAACTGGATTATATATATTGCTGATTGACTAGACGATGAAATGGAAAATGGAAATAAGCACGCGACGACAACAAGGAATGCAAATGAAAAATGGACTGTGCATATTTTATGAGAAAGAAAGAACTGAACATGTACATATTTGTAAATGTCCTGATTATAGGCTATGATTTATGAGGATACTAATTTTAGAAAGGTTTTTATAATAATACCTTCAAGGTCAATACATGATATCCAAACGCCCGAATTAATGGGTAACAAGTAGACCAACTCATTATCACCCGGTCTCTCATAAGTGATTAGTGGAAGACGCCCATCAAACAGCCATTGGACAGCCCGGCTACGATTCCCATCTGCCACAATCTCACCCACTCTCTCCGAGTCATACGCCATTTGCTCCCAGAATCTTGTCGTGAGGGCCACTGACAGCATCACGGTGGCCACTGCTGTCACGACCACTGTTGCCCCCAGAAATATCACACTTGGTTGGCACATCACCTCGATACATTTTCGTTTCACTATTTTGTTTTGCTGAGGTCGACTAGCTTGGAGGGCGGAGGAGGAAGTGCCACGACTGCCCCCCAATAAACCTCCACATGCTCCATATGCTCCAGCACCACTTGAGGTGGTGGGTCGATTGTTGTTATGTACACTATTCATTTTCCTTTTCTTTTCCCCAAATGCTCATTCAAATCCACTTCACGCCCTTCCCCACTTTTGGCTTTTTTTCTCAGAATTTTTAGCACTTTACAGGAGAGAATATCATTGAATTGGTGTGAAGTGGTGAGATGATGAAAAAGACTAGATTTTTTCACCATAAAATAAAGTGTTGAGCATGGCCGGAGAGGTAAAAATGGTTAAACGATAGATAATGTCGATGATGAAAAAGTGGATGAAGCAGTCACTAATTTATTATTATTAGAATTGTCTATATTTTTCTACGGTGCGGTGGAGTGGGATATCAAACACACTTTTGAATAATTTAGCAACGGCTTTGTGCGTTACTTATAGTCTTAAGCTGCGTTCAATTAAAAATACTCCTATTTGACCCTCGTATTCTATATATTGAACAGAAATGCACTATACATATGCTCGTTCGTTCTTTCGTATTGTGTGATGATGTGCATATAGTAAGGCAAGGCCACACATTAAACATTAGAAAAAATCACTTGCCGTCTTTCTCTTTTACGAGTGTGTGTGCTTGAGGTGCTTCCACCGACAAAACTGAGAATTTTGCTTGTATTTACCTAGCAAAAAATGTAACGGGAAAGTTTTTTTTTGTACATGTGCATAAAGAAGGATGGTTGGGAAATGTTGGTGGATGGTGTGCTCACTCTTTCTCTCTCGGCTAATATTATGTGGAGCAGAAAAGGAAAAGTGCAAGTCGATATATAACGGTAGTTGGTTGTGGTGGTGGAAAAGGCTGAGCTCCCAGGTGGTTTCACTTGATATGGCAGAAGCAGCAGTAGTTGTACTAACACTACACACTCTGCCGCTTTCACTTCTTATATATTATCAACTTTATACTGACGTTATTCACTGAAAAAAATAACACAATGTAGAAGGGATAATGGAGGGAAGGGAGGACGAGCCGATGCTACAGCTTTACAGATAGTGCTCTGCCTACACACAAAGGAAAAAGGAGGTTAGCTAGTAGAAAAAGACACAAGAGGAGAAGTAAAGAACTCCTCTTGCTATATGTAAAATGCCTTGCCACTTCCGGAAATCATGCTATCCAACTCGAGTGAATAGAAAATGCTGCTCATATAAGAGAGAAATCCAAACTGAGAGTTTTTGTACTGCTCAAAATGTAACACTGTTTTTACTTTGTAAAGTGTGTATGGAATGGAGGCATCATAAACGATAGAATTTTCATTGCCATCGCTATCAATACAAAAGAAAATGAATTAACGCCATTTCAGTGGATCTTAACTAAAGTGTGAGTCATACTACTTATAATATAATAATATGATTTGGAATTAACCGAGTTCATTTACCTCAATGAGCAAGTTGCTGATTAAAAATTGGAACAGCATATATAGTAGTAGAGTATAATAATTATTAGAAATTAGCATACGAATTATTACGGTTCTACTTTAGGCTATGGACGTTACCAGTATTTTACAAGTCATTTATCATTGCTGCACGAATTCCTATTAAACTAATTGATTCAATTCGTAGGAGTTTTTCGTGTGTCACGTTATTCCTTATAAAACCCGGACCGTTTTTATCATCTAACAATCTGGTCTTCAAAGAAAAATATGGATAGTACAACTTGTCTGTGTGCTTGTATGAAGATGCCCTACAAACAAAGCAGGGAAGCACTTCAACAACACGAAAATTGGACTCAACGGGTGGTATACAATAACTTCCAATACTTCTACTTTTGTACTCACGATCGGTAGTCAGTAGTAGTCACTCTCACTACACTAAAAAAAGTTGATTCCGTTTGCTGGACTCTTTCTGCCTGTAGCTCAACTTTTTTTTTTGAGAAAACTTTTTTACTTTCGTTATTTTCCAGAGAAAATGATACTACATGAGAATGCTGTCGAAGAATAGCATCTAGTCTTGAAGAAAAAACTCTATAATTTCTGTCCTCTTTTCAACAATCTCACAAGGATTCTGAATGGATCATTTTTGTCATGTATATCTATGCTACACTGCTGCTCTTTCTCGTTCACTATGCCCTTTTTGTTGAATCTGATGTTGTATAGGCTCGATAGATAGACGCCAACAACGTTCCATTCCATTCACCAGTGCTCCTTCTCGCTTTCACTTCAGGGCATTCCAACCGAGTAACATTGAGCGTACTACTTACGAAGAAATGTGTGACTATTATATGCTCCTGTTTGGAAGTGGGAAAGCACTTCTCTCCTCTACTTGGATTCTTCTCTTCCTTGAATTTCAAGTGTTCTGTTCAACTCCGTCGTCCTTGCTTTACTCTTTTCTTTTCAACAGAAGATATAAGCTTTGAATTCTTGCTATTCCAATGACGATATATGTTCCATTCACAAAGTAAGGAATCCCTTTGGACTAGCTTAAGCTTTTGCTAGTAGAACAGATGTCTCATTGTGTTCTAGTTTAGCAAATCAACATTTTAACATTCACGTTACCAAGATGAGCACATACGTGCAATATTCATGCATTTCTTCTAAATCTTTATACTGGATCGGTTGCGTGCTAGTGTTCCTGTTGCTGGAATATTGAATCGCATGAGTTGTAAAGATTTCGTACAAAAATTCAGAATGACATTTTAAAAGTTTAGGTTGGGCTCAGCTACATGACTCAAGTTGGTTGTGGAAAAAACATTCAGCTCACAATGACAGTAGTTAAAAATGTGTGTATACTACTTCTACTTAACTTACTCTTCTGTATGGTGGAATGATAGATAGTAAAAAAACAGTATGTTTTGTGTGGGTTTTGTCTGTTTGCATGCAGATGAATTCAATATTTTTTGGATTACATACAAGCTGAAATAATTCTCTTCGCCTATACAAGGGAATTACAGTGAGTCAGCATGTGTGTTTATGTTGCCCCAATAAAATACGTCTACTCCCTCAAGCGCATTTTATGGCCTTTGCTCAGGAACAATATATCCTCTTTCAAAGAATTTAGAATAGCATATTAATTTAATGTCATTCAATGTTCTCTTCTGCGCTTTGTCAAACCAGAGAAGCCAAAACTCTAAGAGCATTAAAATCTAATCCACAACACAGAAATAAAATACATTTCGAGTGATCAATCACAGTATTTTGTGGATGAGGCTCATCATCAGCATCAAGAGTAGTGGTATAGAAAAACTCATCTATAACAGACTTGGGTAACCACTTCATTAGTTTTCTGTGGCTTCAACATGCATAATGAAGAGCACTCCATATATTATGTGTTTGGAATAGTCTAGCATTCAAACACAAGGCCAAAAGCTAAAGCCACAAGAGGTATAAGAGATGTTTGTTTAAAAAAGAGAACAATAATTTTATTACACATTATGTAATACATGCATACTGTACTGTCTTTCACAAAGATGCCTGACAAGCACGTACAAACTCTGTAGTATAATTTATGGCGTGCAAAAACTCAAAAAGGGAAGAAACATGTTGTTTACTTTACTGGATAGTAATTAAGTTGTCTAATGTTTTTCGCTTTGGTAGTGAAAGTTTTCTCCCTATTGTAGCATTAAGTTCTTTATGCAAGACTTTTTGCTGTCTCTCTTTGCACTAAAAAGTAATAACAACGGAACAGGTCATAAATTTTGCTCATTTTTCAAGGTTTTTCTTTTTGTTACAAGTCATTGTCATTCATTTTCTGAGGGACATTTGTCAGTTATAGAGTCGTAAATGCTCCTACACACATAACTCAAAAGAAACGACGATACATCGTAAGATATCCATACGACAAACAATGTGTATTGTTGAACATTTCTCCTAGGGTTAGATTAGAACATGACATTCAACACTTTAACAGTTTCAGATTTTCATATATACTGACAAAAAGAATAGAACTTGAACTTGGCTACAACTTTTATTGGATATGCTCAAAACAAAATGCAAACGAAAGCTGACTATGCATGTAATACCAATTTCAGAGGCATCTTTTAACCTGATTGTTATCTTTTGATTGTCAGTGCCAGCTTTCTCCCATTGACCTCGGAATCCCATAAACATTCATGAGCTTTAGCATAATGCGTTGAAACTACATGGACAAATAGCTGGCTAAACTCCCTACAACAACCATATAATTATTAAATAAACATCTCTCTCGCTCTAATAATAAAATGATTCGATTCAATTTTATTCTACCATAAGACATACTTCATTAAAAGAACAAATGCTCTTGTAGAATGTCACTCCTGCTTACAAGGGAAAACAGCATTTCACACTTTGCATATGACAGTGTTTCACGGTCACACCATTGCTAGCATGCTAATCAGGATGGAAGAACTTCAGATAATGGAGGGCTTGTTCCACGAACTGGGCAAAAGTCACTATGTATTGTACTATCTTTGAAAACTTATATATACTAGCTTTTAGCTTTACTGAGACTTTACAGCACCTATATGCATGTTAATAAAAAATGTAACGTAGTAGTTCATGAAATTCTTTGGAGGGAACACAAAAACTCACAATTCATTATAAGCTCTACATAAAACAGAACGTTGAATGAAAGTTTTCGAGGAACTATGCAAAATAAAAGTGAGAAAGTCCATTGACCGAACAATCATTATTTTCATTAGAGAAAAGCAAATGTTTGTGCTTGTGAAGAAACGTTTGATTTTCATTTGCAAATTGGCTAAAAAAAGGCAAGTATGAAAATTGTAAAGAAGCATACATGGAAAATACTTTTGTTTCTTGTTCAAATTTCCGTTTTAATGAGTTGAGTCAGGTCTCTCACTTGAAGAAAATTTTATCGAGCAACTAATTTACAGCTGGGGAATGGTATATAAGACATTCTAATACTAGTGGATTTACGTAGTAATACTCGTACATGTTATTAAATTGCCGCTTAACGCTAACATTTTCATTTATATGTACTAGTTTTAGTGTTACATAACATTCCATAAGAGAATAGAGAAAGTAGGGAAAAAGGGGTAAATGAGGATTCATCCCCAATCGTACCAATTATTTCCACTTTTATTACCACATTTTCACGCCAATGAGAACGGCAAAGAATTAGCACGTTCCAAGAAAATGACGACCCTATACCGATATAGCTAGCCTCTAGCCTTACACATATGTATTTATTCTCGCACATATGTATATTCTATGCATCATTTGATTGCTTTCCAGTTAGAAACCTCTGCGAGATAAACCTTAGAATGACCTCAACATTTAGGCTTCAAGGCATAACTACATCTACTACAACCTAGAAAAAGTAAGAGCAATTTGTAGAGAGAGAGGGAGAGTGATGTGCTACAGAAGGGAGGAACAGTTGGTGATGCTGGTACATATACTACATACTACTTACTTTTGCCATATAATGTATAGCTAAGGATATATAACCTTTTTAAGCACTGAACAAATGTATTTTTTCATACTATCAACTCTTATGCTTGTGCTAGATGAAACTGTTGGTCTTCTTGGTTGTTTCCTTTACTGCTCTGCGTGCCTTCTAGCACGTAAAATAATAAGAGAAGAAGAAAAAAAGTCATTTCCGTCATTCCTGGACGCATGTTCGAGGCAGATCAAACTGGAGAAATGGTGCAGTGGGTATGGGTGAGTTAGTTGGTTGGTAGTGTTTGATGGCTAACTTTTCTTGTAATAACATTAGCAGCATTAGAAAAACGCATGTATTTTTGGTTCATAATAGAAACACTGTGTGTATGTAACAAATTGGAAGAGGGCGTAGGAGCGAAGAGTCCAAGATCACAGCCAATTTTGTTGAAATAACAGCCAAGGTGAAATGGGCCATGTGGTAATTTTATTTAATGTTCTCGCCTTCATTCATTCATTCAGTAACAACAACAACACGCATACATAGACAGACTACAGAGGAGGAGAATACAAAGCGACCAAGCTAGCAGAAATACAAAGAAGCACATGGGAAGAAGAAAGTACAATAACGTTGTATGCATGCATGAATGACTTTCTCTTCTATTTTCCAACACGAATACTTATTTTCTGTGTGTGTGTGCCTTACGAAAGAAAATAAGGGTACCCATCTGGAACTAAAAATGTTATCTTCAAGAATAATAATCAATAGAGTGTAGTATTACCATCCATATTTTTTTTTAAAGAATGGATGATATAATGAGATTATATCGACATATGAATTGGAATACACTCACAATCGACACACGTACTAGTAATAGTAATGCATACGTACGTACACGTACAGAGAGAGGTCTACGTTCAACTTCAAGTCATTTGGTTGATGTTGATGCTTATCACGTTGCGCTTGGACTTGACTTATTTCTAGAACCGAAATTCCCGTGATTTTGATTTTGACAATCACACTGAATGATGACGGCTATGATGATTGGAAAGTGTTCTCCCAATTTTCTTTTCCGTTTACAAGTAACGGAAAAATCAGTGAGGGGGGGCAGTCTGATTGTGACAGCACCGACACACAGGGTAGGGTAACAAAGGTGTCTTTTGCAAAAACTCTTGTGAATTACTATAAAACTAAATTGAGTAAGCGTAAGTATGTACTTATGTATGTATATTACCATCAAACAGAGTTTTCTGTATCTCTCATGGATTCGCCACATCATAATAAATCTATCTTGATTTCTCCCGTCTCATCTCGTTCACCTCCCATATCCTTATAATCATTGTAGCCAGAGCTAGCCATCCAGAAAAAAAGTGTTTCTACGATGCACGAGATATAGCATAAAAGTAAAAGTATGGCCACGTCATATGAAAGCAAGTAAGAAGTCATATTAGGATCTGCTTCCCGTTTTTTTCGCTTGGATTTCTTTAACATTTGATTTGGGTTTGGTAGTGGCAGTAGCGGATGGAATATGCTGTTTACTGTAAAAAAAAATATAATCTGTGCATGTCACGTACATCTATTTGAATTGGGGGAACGAGCATACAACGCTTGACTCTAGTATGCGAACAGCACTCTCTGAAAAATAATATCTCATGTGAGATTCAATTGGATCCGTAGATTCCCTACTCTTTTTTTCGTTGGCATATCGCCATCAAATCGGGCACATGTAATATTTATATTTATTGAACATATTATGATTTCCTGATTTCATTCAGGAACAGCCCCCATCATATTCCTTTTTTCCGCTGAGCGAATTCATAGTAAACCTCATAATTGTTGATAGTGGAGTTGTGAAATAAAAATGTATCTTAGCTCATCACTACGTAATTTTATTGTAATGTAATCTTTTATACGTGATCTTAAGAATCATGGATAAAAATATTAATTTTTAATATGATTCCAAATGAGGTGCCGAGTGTATGTTTTATGGAACATGGAGTAATAATTCAGCCATTCTTATCTAAAATATCATTCCTCAGACAGACAGACAGACACCAGGCGTAAAACTTGCATTCATTCAGTTGTGTTATACTGTCCCATTCTTAACTGTGCCGCAGGCATATTTAATAATAATAATAGTAGCTTGTTTATACAACGATATTGGTTTGCTATAAAATAAACGGCTGCAGCACTCCCAGTGTTATGGAAGAGGAAATTGTGGCCATACTTTCACTTCACTTTCTCTTATACTTTTGTAAGGTAGCTCATATGGGAGGAGTCAAAATGAAAAGCATTTTAGATTTTTCTTGAAAAGGGAATGAATGGGTGAAAATGATGAATGATCTCTAGTCCGGCAGGATACATATATTTGCTGAAACAACCAACAACGGAACTTTAGTACCAGCTTCAAGGTACTATAGGTACTGTCCAAAAGATCAAAAGGGTACATACCAACACATGGTACAATGTGTTTTGTGCTGCGGAGAAGGTGTGGTGGTTGTTGGTTTATGCTAACACACGACAGTATAGTACATTGCAAAAAAAAGTTTCCTTCTCATTTCCAGACAAAGCCATTTCATACAACATAAATTTGTCAGGCATAAATAAGCTCAACTATGTATATCGTGAAACGACTCCGTAAAATACAATGGACATTTCAACTCATTCATGACTTTAGATATTTTATTCTAGCAGAGCAAACACGATGCGTAGTATATGAGGTGTCACCCTCTAAAGTACACTGATCGGCGGATCCTAATGCATTGAAAAATGAAAATTAAGCCTAGTATAAGCATTTTAGTAAAAATTAAACTACTTCAATTAAAGCTTCGTCTTCTCTAATCGCTTGCAAGTAAGTAATTGCATAGTCAATAGTATTGAAATCCATACTTGAGGTGTAGGCATGCATATTGCATACAAAAATCATGCGAAAGGCTCAGAAACAAGCTGTATATGAGCCAACAAAATGTACCTTACCTACCGCAGTGATGCTTAATATGTATGAAGTGTGTCACATTGCCTCCTTCGAGATACCTCGAAAGGCAAACGCGTGTCTTTCACCAATCTACTTTTTTATGCACTATATATACAAGCACGTGCATGAATGTATTAGAACTTGTTGTTTCGAATGAATGACTAGTTATATTATTCATTTATTTGATGGAAGTATTCATAAATAGAATATTTTTTGTGAAAAGACAACTCTTTAATCTAATTTTTCAGTCAGTTGTAGTTATATGAGTAGAAATGTACCTGGCCTTCATTAATATAAACTTGGCTCAATTTGTGGACTCTCGTAATTGTCACTAATATTTTTGTTGCAAGCGGCTTGCTATTATTATTATTTGGAGGTAAGTCATAATTATCCTTTGGACATTAGTTGTTGATGAATTTGTTTTGACCTTGTTTGTGGATTGTTTATTGTTATTCTTGATCTTGTAATTTACAGGAAGGAAGAATCAATCACAGTCAACAGTTGACAGTGCAGACTAAGGAAAAATGGAAACTTTCAAGAAGGCGTATGTAGCTCCATTCCAAAAGTCGTCAGTGCCCGTATCCTCGGACACACTTTATTGGAAAAAGTTCACTCCGCCAATCCTGCTCAAAGAGGTGAATTTGGTGGACTACATTGATGTGAGCCCAATTGAGCCTCATTTCGTTGCTGTTACCTGCTCATCCAGAGTCCAACTTTATCACCCCATTACTCGCATGATTCACAAGAATTACAACCGATTTAAGGAAGCAGCTTATGGTGGCGTGTTTAGAAACGATGGAAAGCTCCTTCTAGCTGGAAGCGATGAGTGCGCTGTAAAGTTATTTGAGGTGACTTCTAAAAACCTGTTGAGAGTGTTTAAAGGTCATCAGCGAGCTGTGCACAGGTGTGCCTTTTTTCCAACAGACAATCAAATTGTGAGTTTTTCGGATGACAAAGCAGTGATCCAGTGGGACATTCCTACCGAGAAAATCATACATAAATATGAGGGGCACTCTGACTACGTTAGAAGTGGGACTGTGGTTGAGTCTAATCCGAATTTACTCATTTCCGGATCCTATGATCAGACAGTCAAGTTGTGGGACAAGCGAGCTCAAGATAGCAAGGAAATGATAAGTGTACATCATGGCAGTCCTGTGGAGTCTGTCCTCATGTCACCAAGTGGATCACTTCTCTTCACTGCTGGACTCACGGAAATTCGTGTGTGGGATTGTTTAGCTGGGGGACGACTTTTGACCAAAATTTCTCAGCACCATAAAACCATAACTTGTCTCAGGTTTGCAACAAACTGCAAAAGACTGTTGTCTGGCTCCTTGGATCGACATGTTAAGGTTTACGACATGAACACGTTTGAAGTGGTCCATACTTACGATTACTCCTCGCCAATTTTGAGCATGGGAATTACTCCTAATGACAAGGCACTAATTGTGGGGATGTCAGATGGAATTATAGCAATATCAAGAAAGGAAGAAGAGTCGGCACAGGATGCAGAGTCTAGTGAGCAAACTGGACAAAATCTGGAATCAGAGAAAAGAAGAAAAAACAAAAAGTTGTATTCTGATTATGCTATCACTGATTCAGGTGTAAAGGAAGTGGAGTATTCATCAGGGAAACGATATGACACATATCTTCGAAAGTTCCGATATTCCAAGGCATTGGACGAGGTTCTGTCTGATTATTACTACAACCAACATCCTGCAGCCACTGTAGCAGTACTCCAAGAGCTGATTAGGCGAGATGGATTGAAAACTGCTTTGGCCGGAAGGCAAGAAAGACAACTCATCCGAGTGCTCAGGTTCCTTGTGAAGCATTTAAGAAGACAAAGATTTATGAGGGTTCTTCTCTTGGTGGCACATGCTGTTTGCGACATGTATGCCAAAGAAGTTGGACAAGATCCTGCGGTAGACCAGTTGTTTCTCAGATTATTTGAGGAGATTAATGGAGAAGTCACCTATATGACAGAGCTTATGGAGCTGCAAGGATCGCTAGATATGATTGTAGCTGGTGCAGACCTAGCAAAAGACTTTGGAACCCACTCCAATTCATCCGTGAATACAGTTCCTTTCATTATCGCCAATACGGATTCTAAAGCCCTTCCACAGTCTTCGTCTTTAGCGACGACGAGATTGGAGCCTTCACAAAAGGCAATGCAAGCTGTAGTTGTCAAGCTTAAATCATAAGCTTGTACTAGTTTTGTAATGTATTCGTATGTGATTTAAGTATATATTATGTTTATATTATATAAATGAATGAGTATGATAAAGTGAATTAATGTATAAATATCTTAAAAATATTTAAGCAAGTTTAATGAAATGAATCTGAATTCACAATCCATTTATCTTGACTGGAGACGGGTGGAAACATCAAAGTTCGTTGTCGCATAATTATGTTTGAAGCGTATCTGGAAATTAAATACTCCATTTGCTAATATTAGTAAACGAAAAAGATTTTTGAAGTGTCTTCCGTTGCCCCAACACCATGAACCTAGAAGTATCTAACTTGACAGTATGTCATAAATTTTCATAGTTTTTGGTTGCCCCATAGGATTAGTGATAGATAATGCTAAGTCCATAGCCAAGTACCAGCATAATATACTGCTCTGGAATCATACGATCTAGCAGTGCTTGTGCTTGAACTGACTGACTAAAAGTAGATCCAAGGCGAGAATTAAATTAAAATATGGGTCAAATCAGAGTTGTTCGTGGTCATGGCCTAGATAAAGGTTTCTCTTTTTAAGCTACAAGTTATGCACAATGCATGCAGTTCTTCTAAAGCAAAATAATTTTAAAACATCAATCAGGATATATCGTCTATCTGTAGAAGGAGTTTTTATTAAAAGATTTTTACAATAAATATCAAGTACCTTCAAACTTATTACAGCAATTCAATTGTACTGCTTTGATGATGCATATATATACAAAACTGAAACGTTGTTATAAATATTAGGATTACATATTAACAAAATTTTACTGTGTACACAATAGGCTAACGAATTATTTTTTAACATTTTCTTACACCTCACGTCAACAAGGCCAATGCACATTTTGCACTTTTCTTTCTACTTACAAACAATAATTAGACAAGGATACCAAACTAAGCAACATTAACATCAATAAGTCTCTTTTGCGATATCCAAAGCATTTCGAAATTCAAATGTATCAGAAATTTTTTCAACCAGTCTTCTGTCAAGTCTATTAAAATACGAAGTCATCCTTCCATTTCTCTTTTGTTTGTTACCAACCACAGAGTCCAACATGTTGGTCTTTACAATGGTGCGAACTGCTCCACAGCTTTGCCAGTCAATGCCGCTTGCATCAGTAGCCCGATCACAATATTGCCCAATCTCTTCATTAATTCCATCAATATCCATCCATTTATTCACTTCCGCGTCACTTTCTAACACAAGCTCTCTCAGCATTCCATTTATTCCTAATTTTTCCCTCTTTATTTTTTCAACGCCGAGAGACAACCGAGTGAAGAAACAACTTCGCATTCCAGAATAATTCCAATCCAAGCCTACTTCTTCCGAATCCCCAAATATATTGATGTTCCTTTTGGGTATAGAAGATGATACACGGGAAATCCAATCTAGGTCACTGAAAAGCTCTAACCCTCCTCTCAACTGCTCTAGTTGCTTTAAACAACGCTTGTTCCTGGCTGACTTCCTCAGATTAATTTCGTCCTCATCAACTTCCTCTGAATTTTGATGCTCACTACTACATTGCCGTGGAAAGTTAAGATCTACTAGCTGAGGCAAAAATGGTGTAGAGTATAAATGGACGTCTTGATGAGAAAAGTAAGTTTTAACATTTGAGAATGGACTTTTGGAAGTAGTAAGCACCAACTGAAGCTGATTTATACTCTGTCTGATATCACAGCCACAATGACGAACAATAGAGTCAAGCCATTTTCCGATTTGATTAGAATCGGAGAACATTTGACTTGTGCTGCCATGATTAGATATCAAAATGGGTTTCAAAATCTTATTCACAATAACTTCCGGTTTCGGAAAGACGAAAGGGATACGAAGTGGGTCTTTACGGTCTAATTTGGAGTCTATTAAACAGTAGACGGGAAGGCACGAGGTCATTACTATTGGTCGCAGGGCGGTTGTAATCAGTTGAGCAACTGCTGACCAGAATCCTTCATCTTCTTCCGGATGTATCAAGTCAATGTCTTTGAACAAGAGCAAACAGTTTTTAGATGATTTTATTCGATGACTACAAACAGCTTCTTCCACTTTTTGAAGAACTTCTTTGCCAGAACGCCTCGTAGAAAAATTGACCTCCACAACCTTAATACATAAACAAACAACAACTTGATTTAAGCACACAAAAAAACTATGAATTTCGCATTGTCTAAAAATTTCTAGAATCTATATACTTACCTCAAATCCAAAATGTTTAGCAAGTACGAAAACGGTAGCAGTTTTCCCACATCCGCTTGGGCCCGTCAACAACACACTCTTTTTTGTCAGCTCACTTTCATCTTCGTCGCTGTCTACAAAATCTGAGTCTGAAGAGTTTCCACGTTTCTTTTTTCGTTCATGCTTACGGCTAGTACCTCCATCATCTTTGATATCCATTTTCCAGCGTCTCAACCAATTGGTGAATGTCTCCAGTGCGTTCTTGTCAACTGCAAGATTTTTTACGTTGGTAACTTTGAATTTGTCTATCCAAGGGCTGCTGCTGTCTTCTTGTGAGCTATTATCCCCGATCTGACTACTAAATGTAGCAGATGAAATAGAATCTTGAGAATTGATTGTGATAGAATTTTCATCACAGCAAATGTCGATAGGCAAACAAGTTTCTTCGCTGGATAAACTCTTGAAATATGACATTGACTCCACAAGAACAATCGTTTCAGAATCTTCATCTTCCACGTTATACCTAGACTTGAATTTTTCTCCAACAACAACAGCATCTACAACATGGCTACTATCAGTACCATTTTCATCTGGTAAAGCATCAATGTTCACATTGGTATGACTTGTTTTAGGGAAGAATCCCATGTTTAGTAAGAACTCGTCTTGATCCCTTTTCTTTTCCACAGTCTGACGAGCCTTTTCTACGACCTCTGGCACTCCAGAATGAAGAAATGCCATTGTTGCCGGGTCCAAAGTCTTTCGCTTATCGGATATAACAGCGCTTAATAATTTCTCGTTCACTACGGCTTTGCTACCATTTTCCAAAGATTTGGTTCTTGCTTTTAAAATAGACTCTGGTACTCCAGACCGTAAAAACGCCTCCCTTTCCGGGTCTAACTTCACTTTCTTTTTTCCAGCATTGTCCTTTGAAGATTGATTACATGATAGAGTTGTCTGCTTCTTTCGGGAGCCAGTACGCAACCGTTTTCGGCTAGTTTTCTCATGATCATCATCCTCCGATTCCGAGGAAATGCTGATTTCTTGAACCCCCTTCCAAGCTTCACGAGCTTTGTTAGCACAGGCACGCTTTGGTCGACTTCTCCCATTGCTGATTCCGCTTGCATCATCCGTATTATCCGTGTCAGCTTTGGATTCCCCGTTCTCAGAAGTTTTTTTGAAGTAGTCGAGCAAGGACTTTTTCGGAGATTTAGTTGTCATTTTGTACTACAAATGGCAAATAGATAAAAAGTACAGGATAAGTATAATATTGAAACTCGATCTGAGGAAACAACCAAAAAAAGGTCTAGTAAAGAAATATTTATTAAATGATGTCATCTCACCTGTCTACTTTATGATATTTCACATATGTCACAAATTAACTTGATTGATCAATGATAAGCTTGCACTCCTACAATTGACAATTCACAAATTCGTTAGCTCATAAGTATTAGACTTAAACATCACAAGAACAGGTTGAAATACAAACTTGGTGTTAAGAGAACAAGTTTGCTAAATTCTACTTTCAATCGTGATCTGTCAGTTTCTTTACTACGTAACTAATATAACGTTCTACCTGTGCCTATGTTCAGCAGATTTCTAAGTTCGTTCGGCGCCTTTCACTCACAAAATGTTTTTGTTGTGAAACCAAAAGCCCTATCCCACGTCATACCCAAAATACATCAGTCAGCAAATAATATCGAATTGCCCACATGCAGTGCAATATCATGTATACACATGTGTCCGTCTGCTGTTGTATAAAGACCTATTTTAGCATTTCGAGCCGGTGGTGCAAATGCACACTTTTAACATTGGTGATAAACGTCTTTAAATTTTTAATGAAACAAGATCAGCTGATGTTCACCTTAGATTAGACATTGACGAAGCACATTAGCTCAGTGTAGTGACTTGTCCTATTACTTAAATTGCTGTCAAAGAACAAAACGGAAAAGACAACAGGCTGGTTAATTGCTGCTGAAAATTAATTTAAAAAAATAAACACTGTTGATAGACAAAAAAGTACTATAAAAGCACCTACTTACATTTTATGCAAGATGGCCTTATTACAAAGTAGTAGAAGCTTACTTTCTTACTTGGGTACTAGGAACTTGCAAAAGTACATCAAGGTTAACTCTGACAATGGATGTCGAGTGTGCTCTATATTTAGTGGGTCAATGTCTAGGGATAACGTGTTCACTAATCCCCTAAAACAATTTCACACCTCTTTTGGTTTGAGAGACAGTTTCAAGGTTCAAGACGAGCAGGATTTTAACACTAGAGTACTGAAGAACAAAAAACCAGTAATTGTCCAGTTTCATGCAAGGTAAGCTTACGCCATGATAGCGGCCTTATTAATAACAATCATAATTTATGTCATGTCATGTCATGGTCAAGTATGTTGTATTTTAATGAGCACTCTTATGTTTTCTTAGTTGGTGTGGACCCTGTAAAATGCTGTCTCCGCGAATGGAAAAATCAATCGCTCTGACGAATGATGCAATAGATCTAGCTCAAGTAGACATTGACGACAATCCTGAACTGGTATAATAACCGTTTTTCATTCTTCTCATTCATCATCATTGTTTTAAATTTTTGTCTTAAGGCATTGCTAACGTTTTGTTCTCTTTAACTAAAGGCTATGTCGTACTCAGTGGGTGCAGTGCCAGCAGTTATGGCTGTAAAAGATGGAAAAGTAGTCGATAAATTTGTCGGCTTGAAGGATGAAGACCAACTTGATACGTTTATAGCCAAGTTGATGAAATGCTAGTCATGCTCGTGATTGTAGACGTTATTTCGTTGTTATACAAATCAAAGTCGTTTAAAATGTATTTTCGAAACAAATATTGGCTCATACTACACCGCTACCTCATTGTTTTCTCATGTCAATTTCTTTATTTCCGATGCTTACTTTTACTAGTAGTTCAATACAATGTGTATTGCATTTATACATTTATCATTGGGAGCAAATATTTGTGTCTTACACACTAAAGTACCAGACAATAAATTATAAGTTGTGTAGTCTTTATATTGCAGTTACAATAAGTAATTAATTACTTTTAAATACGTAATCTCCAGTAAGTCCATAATACAAACCTTTCATGCGCATTATTATATTGCTTTGTTCAGTGAAACTTTTTTTTTGGTAATCATAAATATTTTAAAACGTATTTGGATGCATCCATAATGGAAAATTAATTATGAATTTTTAATATTAAAATGCATACCTAGGTTAGCTATTAGCTAGCATTTTCTTTACAACATTTGGAAACAATGATGAATAAAGCTTGCAACAACAGTGATAAATAAAGGGCTTTGCTTATCGCTTTGGTGTGGGCAAACTGACATACATTTCATTTCCAGTCTTGAGCATGGCTTAGATTACAATTAAATTAGTAAAGATAGACTTAGAGTTTTAACACCTATAGAAGAACAAGCACCATTTAACCGAACCGTTTTAAAAACAAAGGTTGAAGGTAATCCTTAACGGTTTGTATATGTATTCGTCTTTCCATTTTCGCCCACATGTGGCCGCTCGACGGGGTTCAAATGGAAACTATGATTTCTTGAGTAGAGTTTCAATCTATGATTTAAAATTATTACATGTAGATTTAAAACATAAATGTTTCTACATTAAAATAAAATATTGAATAATCGCGTAACGTAAATACCTGGGCCTTATACATTTCTTTAACATCTTCCAAGTCCATTCGAAGCTCGTCAGCTTCTTCAACCTTCTCTCCATACATCTGCAATCACAATTACATAGTAACATAGTTAGTTGACAAGATTTTCAATTAAAATAATGTTTGTTTTTGTTTTGACTTGGCTGGGGCTGGAGGATCAACGATAATCAGGATAATAATAATATATTGCTAGTATTTGTTTGCTTTATGCCTACCTGAAGGACAGCGTTGTAATTTTTGTTCAACTCTTCAAGGCGTTGTTCCATCTCATTCATTCGCTCCATTTCCAAAGTAATTTGCTGATTTTGCATAGTTAGATTAGCAATTTCTTCGTTTAACTGTTTTCTAATCTTTTCGTTTTTACTTAGCTCTTCCTGAAAGGCGATGGCTTCCCCTTCCCTCAGTCTCAATTGATTTTGTAAACTCTCAATAAGGCCAACAGACGAGAAGGATTCGAAAAAAGATTTGGGAGTGACGCTACGATTGTTGTTTCCACCAGTCATCATCACACCATTTTGATCAAATACCTCATCTAAATATGAAGCCTCTGAAGTTATGGAATGTTCACTTGGGGATTGATCTCTAGAACGAGGCGAGTTATCGTTTCGTATATTGTGTGAATGACCCGTAGCGGTATGGTTGCTACTACTTGCTGTTGTGGAAATAGAACTTGATCTTTGATGTTGTGATTGAGCTTGCGAGTTGTTTGCTCGATTTAACTGGCCCACCAGGGTCTGACTTTTTCTCCTTTCCATCTCAAAACTAGATTTTTCTACTTTCAACTCGTTTGACAATGCATCATTCTCATTTGACAACCTTTCCACTTCCCCAGTAAGCCTTTCGACAGTTTTTTCCATTTTTTGACAGCGCGTCACCTTGTCTTCCAACTTCTTACTGAAGGCTTCCTCTTTTTGCTGAAATAATGCTTGCAGACTTCTATTTTGCGATTCTAGTTCTTCGATTCGTAACTCTAAAGTAGAATGGTGTGACTGCAATTGAATTTGTGAATCTTTGGATGATTTTTCACGGTCGAACGCTGTTTTCAGTTTAACTTCCAAGTCATTGATTGTAGATTGAAGAGACTGTTCTCTTCGATCACTCTGGAACTGCTGTTGCTTCAATTCACCTTGCAACTTTTCAATTTCCATTGAAAGAGGCATTGTAGCATCAGCGACTTCTGAGGAAATATCGGCAAGTCGGGTCTCCAAGTTATGAGTTTTTTGGGTAAGTTGTGAGATCTGAATCTTTAATTCTGCTTCACGGGAATGATGACTACTTTGGGAGGAGTTAAGGACACTTCGTAAATGGTCAACTTCCTTCTGGAGTGCCTCCGTTCTAGTGATTAGTTCTGCCTTTTCACGGGTTAGTCTGTCTACCTCTGCAGATTCTCGTTGCACGGAGGAAATCACATTTTTCAATTCTAATATCTCTCTGTATTTAATAAACAACAAATTATCATAATTACGTTAAACACCTCAATGAGTATTTCAATATTAGTTAGGTTAATTTTTCTTTTCTTACATTGAAGCATTCTCAACCGTTGCCTTCATGCTGTTCGCATTATCTCTAGCATCTTCTAGCTCTGAAGTTAACTCCTCGATTTTGAGTTCCATCTTACGTCGTTCTTGATTTAACTTGGAAATGGTTTCATTTTGATTCTGCTCAATTCCTTCCTTGCTGATAAACGTTTTCATTAGTTTTTCCAATTCTAAATTTTTGGTTGCAATCTCACTCCTCAGTCCTTTAATTACCCCATCAGTCTCTTTTTCCTTGGCTCTTAATTTCTTAATCACTTGGCTTAGCTCAAATTGTTTCACGGACAATTTTTCTCCTTCCTCCCGAAGTTGCTGAACTTCTTGGTCTTTTTCTGCAAGAATGTCTACTACTTCTGCCGTTACGTACTTGGACAATGTTTTTGGATCTACAGATGATCTGTCTTCAAATTCATCCAGGTTGGTCTGAATTTCACGCTCTTTAAATTCCAATGTGTCAGTTTGAGTTGTCCTATGATTGTTTACTAGAGTATTTCGTTCTGTGATCTTTGGTGGTGAAATTGCTGCCGAAACACCGGGTGCGTTACATAATGAGTAGTCTGAAGGGATTACTTCAATATCGGAAGATGAAGATGATGATGATGCACCTTTCTTATGTTTAGGAAACACTGTCGTAGCAGAATGAGGGATTTTAGAGATCGGTGAGTGAGGAATTTCTCCCTCTACATCGTGACCTCCTTCTGAGGATCCTGTACTACCCGTACCAGAACCTCTTGAATTTGGTGTAGATTCCCTACCCGATACAACAACTATGCTACTGCTGCGACTACTTTCCGGTTGCAAGCTTCCTGCTGCACATCCACTGGAAACCATTTCAAAATTGGGCGACACTCGGGCGGAACTTGGAGGCGTAGTATCAACCCCTTCTCTTGGACTGGATAGTCGACTAGAAATAAGTTTAGATGATATGGAAGATGATGGGGCAGCTGGTGGCGAGGAAGATAATAATGATGGTGGCTCAAAGTGCTGAATTTGTTCTTGTATATCTTCGTCCTGTGTAATATTGTTAGGCACTTCTGATTGTAAGTGCAATTCATGCTCGTCGTGGTCACCATGAGTAGTAGTTCTGGACGAGTTTGAGGCTATGCATAATGATGATGATGATATCAACCCATCTTTAAGGTTTTCTTTATCCTCATTATGGTCGTCGTCTCCTTTTGATTTTCTGGTTACAATGACGTTCTCTGCAGTAGCATACGTTTCAGTACCTTCTGACCCTACACAAAGTTGATGTTCTTGATCTGGGTACTCAATCAAACACGAGTCCGTTGCTGATGTCCAGTCCCATCCATCAGATAGAGAGGATTCTACCACAGTATTCACAGTTGACGACAAAGATATCACATTTTCATTGGCTGAACTTGATTCAACTTGTTCTGGTTTTTCAAGCACAACACCAGGACCTACCACATTTAAATCAACTTCCTGTAATAACTCTAAATTGCTGCTTCCCTGCACTATAACGGCTTCAGAACAAGCCGTAGTAGGAAGTTCTGGTTGTTGAAGTTCTAAAACAGAAACACTGGTCAAGTCTAAAATTTTGTTTGCACTGCTGCTTAATTCCGAAAATTGAGAGATAATGTTGCGTGATTCATCCTCACGTGTGCAAATGGAAAGAGTTGGGTCTACCAAAGGAATAGGATTAGTCCAAGTGTCATCTAACATTTGAACTAAATCACCATGATTATCCGAAGAGTGGAAAACGGTATCACTTAAAGAACGTGCATGCTTGCTAGTACTACTAGATTTGATGATTTCACTAGTTCTACTTTCTTCAACGTCAGCATCACCTAAAGGAACTAAAGTCGCAGGAACATCACTGAACATGCCCCGATTTACGGACTCTGCTGTACAAAGATTTGGGGAGGTAAGTTGTTCATTGCTAGAGGAAATATCTTCCACAGCAGAGACTCTCTTTGGGGGAGTAGAAATAGCACCAGATGAAATACCACTGGTGATGATGTCTGAACTTCTTAGCCGTTCCGTAGATGAGAATGATCCACTACTACTGGAAGAAACTCCTCCGACACCCCATGATGCAAAAAACTCTGATGCCATGTCTATTATGAATCATAACACAAAAAAAATATTAGGCATGACATAATATGTTGGGCTTGCGTGAATTGTTACACCCAGACAAGGGTTCAAAGTAAAATAAAATATGATTGATGATAATAGTTACCAGTAACGGCAGTGCCGACTACGGCAGCAGAATTACTTTTTGCCCCATTCGGATTTCCACCACCACTCTCGTCTTCGTCATCTTGATTGTCTATGTCTAAAGCTTTGTCTATCTTTTTCTGTGCCTCCTTGATCGCTGTCTTGGCAAAACTGGCCAAGTTTGTAGACTGAAACCAACTCATTTTCAGTGACAACGAGAAGCATTTACTTGCGTAAAAGAAAGGGCATAATGATACCCTGTCCAGCCACAGACAGGAACTAACTTGCTCGACTATACATCATTTATTCCGATGATTGGAAATGTTAAATTTGTTAGTTAGCCACGCTGGAATTGGCTTTGATGAAAGTTGAGAAGCTAAAAATTACACAACACAATCAATAAAATTATTGTGGATTTTGTTATTTTGTTTGACGAAGGAGTGAAGGCACTACTTCGTGCAATCTGTTATGTTGAACTCAATACTTACTACTCCATGAAAAGAAAACACTTTTATTGATTTGGGTATGACTTCCTGTGTTGCCTTTACGGTAATTAAATCGATTGGAGATTACCCACAGTTGATGATGTGTGAATGAGGTAATAACTTTACTTACATCACTAACATACAACGAACAACATTAGCTGTTAGCATTATTATTAGCTCAATATCCGATGAGTAAGTGGGCATCCTGGTGATAACTTCATTACTTCAGGTTCATGACTGTGAAATGTTGACATTAGCACAAATTTTTGTGTTGTATGCACTAAACCACCTTGATTATTGGGTAATGCTGCATTTGGAAAACTAGGAACTTGAGTTCACTTTTCACTTGCACCAGTTTTGTGTACATAGTATTTACATCTGATGTGTACATTTTTGAAATTAGAGCCCCCACGTCGTTCACTGGTTTACTATATTAGCAGCTGTACTCAACTGTAACCAAGTGGCACATCACCATCAGTGAGTAGTGTTGCAATATATATGTCTTGGTATTACATTTAATTTCGGTTTTTACTACATTAGCAATACACAGAGGACACAGACATCATTTCAATTCAATCGTATTCGGTAATCTCATCTCTAAAAAAGCTTATTATGTGGTCTACATGTTTATATGAAACTAAACTGGAATAAAATTTATAAAATCGGATTTCCCCTGTCTATTTCCTATGCAAATGATGTGTGCAAGCAAAAGAATGTAAACAAAACATGGAAGATCCTTTTCCTTTCTCTTCGACCTCGTGTTTCTTTCATCATTTGAGCTTGTTTTTTTTCTATCGTCAATCGCAATCGTCACCTCATTGCACATGGCATATGGAAACAAGTTTTAATGCCAGTGCAAACAATAAAAAGTATTAAGTTATCGCATTTATCATCAGCAGCTGTGTAGACTGGATCTAGTCTGCTTAATAGTTGAATAGTTAGCTCAGTTTAGCTGTTAATCCCCCGTTGGTTGAGTTTTTATTTCGGTTTTCATTTTCAATACCATATTTTGCCTGAGTGTTTAGTCGTTCATTGGTTTCATCTTATATATTAAAATTCATTTTTGATTTCGTCTCAGATGAGTTGTTAACATACTCAATTACTGAATTCTTGATTTTCGGTGTCTTGTTTTTCTGTTACACAAAATTAAAAAAATTCCTCTTCAATTCTATTTTCTATTTTTACCTTTCATATCATCTTAATACCTACTACCAACTACATCTCAGTATTTTTTGCTTTCTGCTTCATTATTTGCTGTTTCTAAATTTGGCTCAGCCAGCGTGCATAGTTGAAATTTTGAACCCTTTCTTGCTTGCAAGCAGGATGAAGTGTACTGTTACTGTATTAGGTAGAGAAAAGTATTAGTAAAAACTTTTTGTTCGTATACTTTCCTTACTTACGCCTTGCCTTGACTTGACCTTAAGCAAGCTAAAGCTAACAACAAGGAAACTTGAAACTGGTTAAGGCTTATAGTTTGCATATGGAACCGGAAGGAATCTAGATTTTTGTATCGTTTTAGCCAAGCTTAATCTCGTAGTGCCCCCAATTAATTAACTATGAAGTTGGCATGTTGTTGCCTGTAGAAGTATATTATATTCCAACTCATATTGTGCGTGCGTGCATTGTGTATCATTGCCATATAGCTTTACTTTGTTTTATATTGTTCAATTCCTGAGTTCCTGTCCGCATTGTCCATGCGTTCACACTCGGTCTGATGATATGATAGAAAATGATTTTTTTAGTGTAGGGGAGATGCATAAAATACCAAGTGGAGTCTATGCAACAAAATTCGCTGTCGTCCCGCAAAGGGGCTCCAGTGGCGCAATTGGTTAGCGCACGGTACTTATAATCAGTATTTGTGCTTGAGTAATGCCGGGGTTGTGAGTTCGAGCCTCACCTGGAGCATCCATTTTTTTGTCATCCTTGTGTAGCTGTGAAGTTAATTTTTTGGAATGTTACTGCATGAAATGAAAGAAAGTCTACTAATTCAAGTACAGAACTAATTTAATTGGCAGTCTACACAGGATGTACGCAGATTACACCGTGGAACCCTGAATCGTAGATGTATTACAATTACACATTCAGCATAGTACATACAAAGTACAACATGAGCATACATAGAAAGGCAAAAATATAATAGATAGAGAAAGGTAAAAGCATGGCTGGTAAAAGTATAATAGAGAAAGGCAGCAGCATATCGTTTCATAATATCTAAAGCAGTTCGAGGTTTAAAGAAGAAAAGGATAATCACTAACGATATAAATCCAGGTTATGTTAAATTACTTTCTCTTTACTTGTACGTATGAAACCTGAAACCCTCTCAAATAATAATACGCTATATGCTATTAGTTAACTTTTCATCCATTCGCCTACGTTGCGCGTGCGCTGATACTTTCATGATGTATATTTACAATATATGTGATGTAAACCAAATGAATATGAAGGAAAGAAACTTTTCGACGGTTGCTATTTCATATTCATTCGCTGAGTTTCAACAAATGAAATTTCGCATGACTGATGTATTATACCTATAACGTATCGCTTGTATAATAGAAAGTGACCAAATTATAAATGGTACACCTTTTATAATTTGGTACATGCATTTTTTATTTCCCTCGTTATACTATTGTACATATTGCTTGGATTTTATGCAAAATGAAGGTAAATCAATAGTAACACCATCAGTAGAAATCTTTGGTTAATTTAAAAGGATGTTTGACGAATAAAATGTTAATTTCTTCCAAACGATAATATATAGTGCGATCATTCTTTTTGCACTCAAAGTTATTATTTTTAAAGGAAATTATTGTAGTATAATAATTAACATTTACAGTAGTACAGCAGTATTAGTTGGCAATGCTCTACAATTTGAAATCGTAAGTGTTATAGCGAAATAAGAATGCAAACAGGAAGGGTAAATGCTAAAATACTAACATGGACCAAGAAGTATCTACTACTTGATACTTCTTGGTGGTCCATGAAATACTAATTTGAGACACTGCTAATGCAAGATTTAAGAAAATTCATTAGCCAGAAAATGCATGATTAGTATTTACACACAAATTTATGCTAAATGATTCGAGTCACTAAAGATTTTCATGTTTTGTTCCACTCCTTTCATAATCAAGGCGGATTTCACATCAATGAAATGAAAACCAGCTTGATGTTAATAAATATTGAGCCTCAATAATTGAGGAATGAAAGTACAATGAAGTATAATTATCGCAAAGCTATCAATACACTAATGAGTAAGTTATCTCATCCTTGTCGAATCCACGAGTGCAAGTTCATACAAATGCAAGATTGATGAGCAACAACTTTGAAGGCCAAAACATATTTTTTATAATTTCATTTCAAGCGCTGGAGTACAATGATAAATGTGATATGAAGGGAAGGGATAAATAAATGCATTAAAATATCATGTTAATCATAGTCATTCAATATAGCTCTAACTTCGAATGCGATTTATTCGGCACATATATAAACATTTGTAATTGAAAAGTCAGAGAAAGTTAACATAATATTGCACAACAAGCGGATGTGACCAGCACGAACCTGGCAGCTAGTATTTTATTTTTTTCAGATTAGTATCATAATTCGCTGATATTACATTACTTAAGCGTATTTTGATATAAAATCACATTTTCAAACGTTTTGGAGTAACCAGGCCTGTCTGCCCTTATAATTTTAGTTTTTCTCACGATGCTAATCTATAGATTATCTGTCTTTTGTAAAATTCAAAGTTTTTAAGCAAACTGGATTTTCATAGGCCTAATAAAAATAATAAATTACTAACATATCAAAAGAAAGGCCTATATCTTTACCACCTACCCAGGTATGACGTACGTACACTAAAAATCATTAGTGAGAGTATGTACTAAACTAAAGTTAGCAGTCAGTAAATCTTACATCAGCAAGAAGTATAAAAAGTTATAAAGGTCTTTATGCGAAAAAATACCAAATTTTTAGTAGGTATATTGGCTTTCTACACAAGGCAGCGACAAAACAACGCACGATTCTACTTTCTACCAACTACATCAGTACTGATTACGGAGCATGTATAAAAAGGTCATTTATTAGTTAAAAATAAATAAGTCTTTGATTTCATATAAAAGGCCGTGTGACGCGTGGTACTTGATTTGGAAAACCTGCAAAAGAACATAGTAAATGCATTAAATTATTATATAATGCAGCTTCCGTGAATTAAAATATCAATGTCAATCATACATCAATTGCTTCTTACCTTGACACTATTTATCACGCATCATTTACTTTAGCCCAATACTTTTCATCATTTGCTCATATACCGTCCAGGACATTGCAGCAATGAGTGTTCGTCGAACCATCCTGGGTAATAATCCTTTAAAATAACCTTGAGCACCATACTTCTGGTAATTGATAATAAAAAGCAATGATTATTATTTACGTAACCGGAAAGCTATAAAGAGGTAAAGAAGACCTTCATAATAATACAACATAAGTTTTGTAATTTACCTTGTAGACATAAGAAACAACTTGCGGCACCGAATGGAATTTATCAGGATACAGTTGCATTTTAGTTTTGATAACGTCAGCAGGCTGAGTAATCAAAGATGCTGCTATACCAGCTACAACACCACAGGAAAACCGAACGTATGGACCAAAAGTTGTTGACTCAATCCAGTCCCGAGGGACACCCTTTTTTGTGGATGTGTACATGAGAAGGTACAGTCCAGAAAATGGTGCGTCTCGTAACAGCGTTGGCAAAAGACCACATGTAAGACCTCGAATGCCTTCTTTACGGTAGATACTGTACAATGCTTCACGAATACTGCCATAATGGTATACAGTGCTCTGTAATAATAAGAAAAAAAATGAAAGACATGTTAGTTATTTCAATACTTGATTCTTTGCTACATACACATATAAATTTAATAATTTGATGTCATTGTCATTCTTTATTCTTTTTTTTTCGATTCAAAGGAAGTACGCTATTACCTTTCTTACTCAGATTACTTTAACGAGATTCTCATTCTTGAAAAACCACATTTAATGGAAAGATTGAATGATCAATTAAATTTTCTCGGCTTATGTCATCGATGTAAGTGTACTCATGAAAGGAACATACGACATGGAGCAGCATACGCCAGTAGTTATTATCTTTTCATTTCACAATACCATACCATCAAGTCAGGAGTAGTAAATGAGACAAAGGTTAAGAGTGGACTGGTGACCACGAACTGTGTATCTCGTGCGTGCACTCCATATAACCCCTTCTTATCGAAATAAAGATGATCAAAGAACTCTCATTGAATACAACTTTCATGAATGGTAATCCATTTATCGCTTGTTGCTATTGAAGCTTTCCACCTTCCTTCTAATCAAAAACAAGTTTTTCTTAATCTTCGTTCAATATGCTGTCTCATACGCAAATATAATATTAAGACAATGTTCAAACTAACACATTCTCCGTTCTAGCCACAATTTAGTATATGAAAATTCTACATTCAGTCAGTGCGTATTAATGCTTAACTTTTGGACGTGTGACAAACTAACACTTTAGTTTTTTTTCTTCATTTCACTCACATTAACTTACAGAAAAATTAGTCAACGTCACTAGCTTAAATAACTCCCTATCATTCATTATCTTTGTCGTGTTAAAGATGGCTGGCTATTCAGTTGAACCTTTAGGCTTATATTATAGTGTAAACTGAACGTTATTCTATAAGCAACCTTTCTATTACCTTATATTTGTTAATAACAATAATTGCGTAATATAAATTATTATTATCTAATACAGTAAGAGATTACGAGATTTAACCGTGCATTGTTTTAAGATGTTATAAATGTTTTAAATTAACTCACCTCAAACCTTGTCTTTACAACTGTAAAAGGGATCATCATAATCCCACTGATGGAGCGGCCGGTGACCCCAAGAAGTACTGATTGAAGTGCGGACGGCTCACCGTTGATATCAAATGCAAGTTTTAGTCCGTGAATGGAAGCAAAATAAAGACCCACTCCCGGAACACATCGCGTCAGAGACTGTAAAATAGATATGTACCAGTTAATTAATTAAGTGTCGGCAATTTAGTAGTAAATTCTATTTTATCATAAATAATTAATGTTACTTACGGGGGTCATTCCTTTCCACAACCCGAGTAACTTTTCATCTCTGACAATGTGACCAACAACCGCAAAGAGACCATTAGAACTTGCTGCTGAGGCAGCGGCAGCACCACGTATCGTCTGGGCACCATGTCTGTCAAGTTAACAACAAGGTTGATGATGCTGAAGGGATACACCTTATGGAAACGTCACTGTCGTAGCAGTCTCATCTCATCAACATGAAATTTACAAAACTGGCACGCATATGCCAAGGATACCCACACAATCTTTAGATTAGAACAGATCGTCACACGGAAAAAAGTTAATAGAATGAAGATACTAAGAAACTTCTTTTAAAACGTGTATATCATTCTTTGATTGTTCATTTGCACGCTATGCATACCATTTTAATCTGCGATGGACAGTTGTTTATCTATTTACATTAAATTATTTACAATGTAAAAGCAACCTACCTGATAACTGGTGTCTGCAGCCTGGTTTTGAGCAGGTCCAACGGCTGGAAAAGGATGGTGGAACATGTTCCAGACACAGATCCAACGAGGAATGATTTAATTATCGGATGCTGTTAAATTAAAAGAGTTATAATGATTAGCATATTTTAAAAACCGACTTTCTTTTAAACTTTTTAACTTTCTTGTAAATAATAATTGAACTGATAACCACTAGCTTACAATAGCGTGATGTTCCATATATTGAGCTTGAAGTGGGACGACACCTTCTCCCTTTGAATTTGATATTTGATTTATAAGATTAGTTGAGTTATTTGCTAGCAAAGGCTCTGGTTCTGGTGTGGATGGATCAAAGTTGTTGAGTTCTTTTACAATCAAATCTGTTGTACTATTATGAGCATTACTGGACAATTTCTCCACATTCGTGTTTGCAACAACTGGAGAGACTGAAAGACTGTTACACTGCACTGATGATTTTGATTGTGTAATATCACTACTGGCTTTTAATTCACAGGATTCACCTCTTTGAGACGGCAAAGAAGAAATGCTTTTGTCACGGTTCTCCGGTAGTAAACCAGTGGACACTTGCGATGAATTATTATTATTATTATTGGACAAAGAAGACCTGGGCTCAATGCGTGTTTGACTCAATGGTAAGGATTCTGAAAACGACCTTACTGATTCAGTGTGAGGAGTAGACTGGTCAAGACTCTCTTTATTCATCATCCTTTTATATGGCCAGCAAATTGAAGAAATGAGAAAAGATGACTCCTTATTATGTCATGTCTTCGCCGTTGGTCTTTATGGGCTAGCTTTACACACACACGCATCCATACCAGTTAAACAGCTCACTTCTATTTTGTACATGTAAATGTATGGTATCCGAAAATACAGTAGTCCATTTTTTTACATTGGATAGTGCAAACATATTATGTATGTCTTTAGCCCTCTTGTTTGATGTCATGTCATCATTTAGACTTTTGGTTTAGAGCAATGATGAGATGATGAGGGTCTCCTATCGGTCTCCATCCTTTTACAATCGTACTGACGTGACTGGTTACTGATTTCATTCATTGTTGTAAACAACAGCATTAATTCTTCATGTCTTCATATATGTTTAGTTCGCTTTGCATCCCAATTGCCTAATGGAGTCCGTTTTATATGTTTTAAGGAGACAAACACCACTCACCACGTTCAATCTGAAAGCATTCAATAAAACACATAAGATTTCTGTTTTTTACTGTTCTCACATGTAATTGCTATAAGTAGATTAGCTATTTGTTAAGACTAAAAAACAATGATTATTATTACAATTCTAATACATGTTGCTTGATAACAGGAAGATAGATAGACTTTGCCATCACTAACTATGAAAATATCAGCATATAGTACATACCTAATTCGTAATGGCTGTACAAATCGAGTCAAGCCCTTTTCATGTTCATGAAAAGACATAAATTACAATAGAATACGATACAATAGTCACAAGAATTTGACGACTGATAATCTATATATTATACGTATGATACATATCTTGGATCTTTCCACATTTCATGAGTTTGTTAAGTTGACGAAGAAATATCAAATACAGTTACTTGTTACTTGCACGTTGAAAGGGTCATATAAGATAAATTAATTCGTCTTAAATGTCATTGCATGTATTCTTATCAACTCGTTATGATACTGAAACTGAACTCTGACCACTTCCCTGCTTTTTGACTCATACCTTTATAATGTATTGCCGTAGGCAAGCTACTACACAGAGATTTTATGGGCTTGGCTTTTTGCATGACTGAGTTAACAACTTGTCATAAACGTCCAGCTATCTACATAAAAATATATAATGTAAACTTAAAGTCGTACATCATAACTACAAAATAGTTGCTTTAAATGAGGATAAAGTGCTATCGATTACTCAGTGATTGAGTGTGATTGAACATTGAACCAAGCTCTTATATCTGATATCACGATGTTACTATATGTCCAATGCTATAACATGAGTTTTTTTTGTATTTGTAATAATTATTATTATAAACCAACTGAACTGCGACCTAAGCAAGGGTATAATAGGCCAAGAGGCATCATGTCAAGACTTTTATCAGTTGGTGGACTTGGCAGACACTCTGGAACCAGCTATAACTGCGAATGCAACAACATTTTGACAAAGAACAACACTTGAACAGTTGGACCTTCTACCTTATAGCGTCTACAACGCACGGTCGTATCGTGAATTTATTCGTTAAAACATCACCCCCATGCATTCCGCAAAAACTTCCTATAATATAATAATTAGTTTTTACTTTACTTATGAGAATAAGTAAGTACTATCATTTGAAAAACAGAAAATACTGTGACACCAAAACAAAACTTAATGGATCTCATCATTAAAGTATAATCATAAATAAGTATTCTTTGCGTCATTTAAGTTTTAAAATGTTATCTTCGCACACAGCCTTACTGGAAGGAAATAACAGTTAAGTATTTGGTGAATGGTCAATGGTGCAAGATGGTTTGTGTTTTAGTATATACTAATTTTACTGATTCAGAAGAAGCACGATGTGTATTTACATTATCGTTCGTCGTAAAAATTTCCAATGCGCGTCACTTATTTGTATGCCCTAAAACATAAAGTCACAAACAACCAGCAGCATTGCACTCTACTAGAAATAGAAGTGACGGCTTCATGACTTAATCCAAATTAAGAATACTTAATTATTGTTGATTTGATGAGTAAAATGGATATCAAGTATTTTACCGGCAGAGGACAGACAACAACCTTGGATTTTATCGGTCAGAGGTGCCAGGACAATGTTACGTGATGTGTTTGTATCTCCGAGTAGTATTCCAAATTGTTCAATTATTCTTCAATGACATTAAGTTCAAACGGAAGCGATTTCAAGACCTAACGAACTAGCAGGAACCCTTAAACAAAATTTTTATTCAACATTATTATTGCATTCATTTTCAGTACAAGCACTAACGATAAGTATTCCCATGTGTGTATTTCGAAAGAACTTGTATTACATGGCAATAATATTAATTACAACTTTATAACACAATACCTTACAAAGCATTCAAACTCCAATTCATCATATTATGTCAGCATGTATTTTTGGCGATGAATGAGATTGCGAATAGTTCCATGTATCTTATCTTGCATTGTACCTGAAACCAAAACTAAAACATCTAAATATATACTTTTTAGTGATTAGTTTTGAATTACATCGAAGATATTATTCACAATATTCTATGTAGATCCGTGCAATGTAAACATGCGTAAAACTTACATTTCTTCTTGGAATCCAGAACATGTGTTCCGTATTCCCTAATTATGTTCAAGGCCATTATTATGGCTGAATTGCAAAAGCTTTCAATCATATGACCTAAACACACGTTCGTTCATGCACTCACACACTACAAGAGAACATGCACTTGCACGTTGCCCATACAATCCACCAAATTACCAATATACATGTACACTCACAATTCTTTTCCAATCCATTTTACCAAATCATCAGGTCAGTTGCCCGAAACTTGGTGACACTGACTGGTCACTTTCTAACTCCAGTCTATTGCTATGTATTTTCTTATGCTTCTGTCACTGTTTTTTAACAAACACGTGTCTCTGCAAACTGCAAGTCTACAAAGGGCAAGTTGTACTATAAAAGTGCGTAATGAATGTTGGATCTATTATGTAAAAGCTTGTGTGAATGGATATAATGAGAAGCGGGGCATTGTGATAATATTGTAAAAAAGTTTAGATTGGGATTACGCTTGTTTTGTATGTTAGTTTAGTAAGTTTAGTTTGTAATTTATAATGATAAGACAATAAAATTTCTTCATTTTTGAATCAAAGATGAGCACTTACGTTAGCTCCTTCACCCAGTTTATCCTTAAATCAGCATTAGTAGAACTCCGCAAATTTACAATACAATTCTATGTTCAATGCCAGTATGAATGGCTATTGGATCTGATTATCTGGTTTCTGTTTGTTGTTCATTGTTGGTTTGAAAGTTTGAAACGAAATTTTGCATCATAACATAATATACATGTACAGCATGGGTGACTCAGCGAGTCCTGGGATTTTTTTTGTTACATTTTATTTAATTTTACGCAACTACAACCTACAACATTAATTAATTTCATCCAAAGATTTTTTAGATGAATAGGACGATTGACATTGACGATGCTCATTACTGCTTTATTGCTTGCACAACATGAATGTCTTGGTTCAGTCGGAAGTAATTTCCAATTGTTTTAGGTTGTTATAACTTAGGCTCGCCAGAACGAAAATGTCAGGATCGAATGATGTTTCTTCATGTTAATTATTTTATTACTATACCCCCTCACGCGCTCACTCTCCTTATATTAATCTCCATAAATTATCTTTTGTATCTTCTTTCATCCTGCATGCAGATCTTAGTTCGTTGGTTTTTGGTTGATGATAAGGGTTCAAGCTAAGTCAATCTTATCACACTTTATTGAGGCGTGACTTTTTGCCAACTACTACTCATTTAGGTATGTAGAGAAGAGAGACATGATTTCAGATTTACTTACGAAATTAGTTTTAATGTTTCATGTGCTCAAGTAAATGAAGTAAGAATTCAAATGGCTATTCAATCCATCATGAGCTTAGAAACTGAAATCATAATAAATAAATACAACATAATAAGTGTAATATTATATGACTTTGATTCATGAATTGGTCGTTGGTTCTCCTTACAATCCATAATGATGGAGGAGTTAATTTATTCTTGACGCAGATTGGTTGTTTGATGGGGTTGGGCTCAGCTCTGAAAAAAATAACCCAAAAACTAAATATTTGTTTACGATGAAAGTCTGAATAATTTATCTCTGACTCTGCTTTGAACCCGGCATAAAGTGACAAACAAACAAAATTGAAATGATCTAATTAATGAATCGATTGAAGAGGATGCTCGAACGATGTTCAAGGATACCACTTGTTTTCAGTGCTTATCGTTAGTCATACTATATTTGGCCAATCAACTGCTCACATTATTACGAACATGAGAAATATGAGAATAAAATATGTCCATGCTTACATGTTATGTTATCATCGCCGAATGATGAGCCATTATTCATTATAAGTACTACAGAAACAGGGTCTTTCAAAATTTAGGAAACTTTTCCAGAAATACTCCCAGCATGATACTTATTGGTGACGACTGGACATCGCTCATCCCGCATATCACTAATCGAATGTAGCGTAATCTTAGACCAAGTGGGTAAATTATTAGATTTATGAACATTGCCGTAATAGTGTATCGAGTCTTCTTGCTTTGTTTAGTTGGAGATAATATGCTTTGGAGGTTGTTTCCAACGGTTGGAGACTACTGGAACAAAAAAAATTGGTGCTGAGGGTTACCTAAAATTTGGGCTTAAAACCTGTTTGTTTCTTTACAGCATTACAGCCATCCAAACCAATATCATATCCAATATCACATTGTGTTCTTTCGGTATCATCAGTCCAGCCTCATATAGACAAACTTCGGAGAAAGTGCGAAAGAAAACTTTATAGAACATAAAACATCCATAATATCCTCGAATGAAATTTTTACGCACATGCATAAGAGAGGCGACCTCACACTACTACTGCACTGCTGAAATAAGTAATGAACCTATTCGCGCTCGTTGGAGCACACATGAGCCACTCTACACTACCAACTATAGTTCAGTAACAACATTTAGCTCACTTACTCTCATCTAAACACTAACTTTTGGCCTTTTCCTTTGCCAAATATCGGTAAAACAGTCACGTAATCAAGTACAATACGCATATATGTACATAAATGCACTGGTATTAGTATTAGCGCTATGTATGTGTATTGTGTATATCCAATATCCTGACCTCATCATATCATAGGAGCTCTGCTCTGTGTTATTATGAAGATTTCGTTGTAGGTAAAACAGATTTGCGTTTAAAAGCACCACAAAGTGCCAAGTGCATATAATAAACAAAAATACGGAAACAAGTCTTAAATAGAGATCCCTCAGCAGCAAGTAGTGTAGATAATAGTCAAAAGTTGTTGCAGGTTTTTTTGCAACAAAAGTAGATATTTTGTAGATACACTTACATAAGAAAGCACTATAATATAATACAACCAACAACGTAAAAAATTATACTTGTGTGATAGTGTGATGTGATGTGATGTACACAAAGGTTGTATACATAGCACTGACTAATATGATGATTCTGAGTTTATTCTCTGTCGTCACTTCAATTTCAGTTCCTTCTCATATAGTCTCATCATCTAGATTAGATTGGTAAATTAGTCAAATTGCAAGAATTTGCAAAAATAAGTGCATTATCATTTTATGTGGAGTTCAGTACGCGTACGGTACAGCTGATAGTGTGTAGAAGGTGATAGGAGCCTTAAAAGTTGGACTGTAGGTCTTTTGATAAAAATTATTTTGTTCATATCTGAAATCAGTTAGGTTAGACAAGGTAAGGCTAAGGTTGCATTTGTAGTAGAGAGAAAAGTTGGTGAAAGAAGGGAAGTGAGGAAATTAATTGAAATTTTTACAATAATAATATTAGCAAATAAGTCTGTCAAAATCTTTTGCCAAATTTTTGTTAATCGAAAACGAACAGTTCGTCATTAATTTTATATGATCGGACCATCATCACTGCCATTTTACAAACCGATGAGATTGCCATTCACTTACTTCGAATCACTGATCACGCAGCACATGATTTAGTAGGGTGGTTTATAATTAACAATTTTTGAGCTTTTGTGAGCAAGAGCATCACTGCAATTGCAGTCGTAAAAAGTGTGGAGGTTAAAGGTAGGTGTAAATCCATTATAGATGATATTAAATGCAAAATATATTTTCATTTGAGGTTTAAAAATACTTATATTATTTCTAATCTATAAAAATATTGCTTAATTTTCACTTTTATGGATTTTTAACCTTAGTACGTGTCTGGAAACAATAAATTAAAAGGGAACGGGAAGAGAAGCTTTGTTAAATTAGAAGTAAAAACCACGTACAATGGATCCAATGGAGGAACACAGGGAGCCCGTTCTTCTGAACATATACGATATGGTTAGTTTACTGATTTCTGTACTGGCTGTGCATGTCATGTAGTTTTTTTTATGAATTACTACTGCTACTATACTTGGCTAGTTTTTAATAAAGTAAATTTTTTGTGCCTTCTATAGTACTGGACAAATCAGTATACTTCCATGATGGGTCTAGGGGTGTTCCATTCGGGGATTGAAGTTTTTGGAA
This sequence comes from Orchesella flavescens, assembly GCA_964034955.1. NCBI lineage: Eukaryota > Metazoa > Arthropoda > Collembola > Entomobryomorpha > Orchesellidae > Orchesella > Orchesella flavescens. The sequence goes on from OZ035954.1 coordinate 21,590,519, forward strand.
CGGAATATGCTTATGTATGTGTATTTGTACTTTACTATTATTGTACGACTTCATAAGTATTGTAGTTAAGTATGGAATGTTCTTTTTCTAACTTTAGGGAGGTCATCCATTTGCTTTTACTGGAATATTCCAAATCAATCCAAAAGATGCAGATGATTTGGGTGAACATTACAAGTACAAGTAAGTCATTTTATAGAACAACAAAAATAAGGAGGCATTTATGAACCAGATTGGCTAGCTTCTTGAAATGAGTAAGATGTCCTGTTTAAATGTCACTTGTGTCTTTCTTTTATTTGGTCATAGAGAGTCAATATTATTAGGGTACACCAGCTTTACAAAAGAAGAAGTCGAGCAAGCTGTGTCACATTTAGGGCGTGATTTTAAAGGGATCAATTATCACTTGATGAACAAAAATTGTAATCATTTCTCCAGTGAACTTTCCCAGGTCAGTATATAAAAAACCACTTAAATACGAAATTGGATGTTGGATGGATTTGTAGATAGACAGACAGTACCTTGGCAGATTTCCAAAGAATATCTTGATTTTTTATACTCTATAGCTACTTTGTGGTCGCGAAATTCCAACGTGGGTTAATCGCTTGGCTTATATGAGCACATGTGTACCATTTCTGGAAAAATGTCTGCCGAAAGAGTGGTTGACACCAGCAGCATTAGAAGAAACCGTAAAGCTTGCCAGTGGATTAGGAGACAACGTGGGTGAAGGTCAGTCGGCTAGTAATCATTTATCAGCATCTAGTTCCAATGGTAGCTTAACATCGCCTCACAATAACGCCAGTGGTGGTGCCCTATCATCTAAGCGAAAGGATTCAAGAAGCAGCACACAAGGATTGCTTCGTGCAGGCTCCTCTTAGCTGAGACATGACATTATTTAGTCACCGAATGAAATTACAAGTTTTACTTTACTACTCTATATGATGTGTACACTATTCTCTTTTCATGTACCCCAAATTCCATGACCATGCAGTGCAGGACACGTGCGATTGTTCAGAAGATCAGTATCTCTTCGTATATTTCAAAATGCAAAGTGTGTCCGTTAAATATCTCGATGAAATAAGAATTATTTTAAAAACAGCAACAGCATCAGCATGCTGTGCTGTTTAATTCAGTAAACAAAAATTGATAATGAAATATTTGGTACTTTTACTGTCTCTCTGCCTTCCTGCTTTTACACGCTGACCCATTAAATCTGGAGCAAAAATATAAATTAATCCGTCTGGTTTTTATATCATATTGCCTCGTTCTCTAAAAGAGCAGAAACTACATAGTGCATTCTTTACAATATATTACGCACAACCCTCGATTACTGTGGTACAACTATAGCAGGTAAAAATGCACATCATCTGTGAGAATTTTTTTTGGTGGATTATGGGTTCAAATTGCTGTGTTGTCAAGTTTGTGTTTAAGCCCACAATAGTTAATTTATAAAATAGGGGGTAATTTGTAACAAACGTCGTTGATAATAATATATTTATATTCAGTATTTATGTGTAGCTATGTCATAATGCGTCAAACCCGGAACTTTTCTATTTATCTTGTTGATGCCAATGGAGGTTCTCTGTTCTCTTACTAATAATAATCGCTTGTTTTGTTCGGTCGAACTGATCGTGTAAGTCTATGGGGGCATATTATGTGTAACAAATGATGTTTATGAAAACTGTATCCTCCAGTTTGTATACGTTTATCCATCTGCGCAAAGTGTTCTTTTGATTTGTAAATTACATGTAATATGGTTAAGATTCTATGCTAATAATTAGTACTCCTACGTATACTCCTGCTTTTTGTGACCATTTTCATACAAGAACATTTGAGATGAATTATTATTATAAAATTCGTTTCGCGATTTAATATAACTGAATGAACTTACCGTAAAGTTAATAAAGTTATCACCTTACTTTTTTCCAGCAATGTTCATATGCTATGCGTATAATGTTTTATGAACATGAGATCATAATCATGTAAAGATCATGATCATAGCTAACAACAATGTGTTGTATCAAACAAACATGATTTAAAGATTCAATCTGGTTAAAAATTGGTTTCTATATTTTAAGGAAGTGACCAGAACATGTTCCATTATTATTATTAATGATGTATAATATTGAAATTTTCCCCTTACATATTGTTGAAGTGTATATGATGAATGTAACGTAATAATTTTTCTGCATAGTATACTTTGCTTGTCCAATTATTTCAATTATTACTAAACGTCCGTATCAGGAGGGAGCTCATTCGATAGCAAATATAATAATGATAATTAATACTACCTACCGTAACGTTTGGCGGAATAAAATAACATTGAATGTCAAAAATTATTATTGTTACACAAATATACATAACGTACGGAAAATGCTATTTAAACTCATAAAACCGAATATGATCTACACGTTCACGTTCTTTTCAAACCTTAATAAATACATTTATATTATTTGCATAATGCACTAATGAAACGGGAATTAATCTTCAACAAATATTGCGATTCTGATAAAACAAAATATATGCAGCGGCGCTGGGAACGTCCCGTCCGTTAATAGGGCACACTTCTAGATCATCAAACCTTAACCAGTTTCTACCAAACAAACCAAACAATAAAAATTTGATTCATATAGCCCCTTTCAGAAAACAGTTAACGTGAAAATTAAATCAATTAAATGGTTAAGCATGAACTAACCCAGTGAGTCGACAATATGCTGTATAATGACCACCGTCCATAGATCCATAATGGTTTGATACTGCGTAGAGTTGATAGTCATAACTAGTACTTCTATCTTTTCCTATCACTTTTGGATTAAGATTCAAGTTTTCAACAGGAAAGTCAATTTCCGTGAGTCTCTTTTTCCAATATCCATCATTGTAAAACCTAATTTACAATCTTAGTTGATTAATTACGAAGATGATTAATGCAATGCGATAATTTATATTTGAAATTTCAATCATACCTTTGTAAATGAATAATTAAGTAAGGAGGCAGTCTCCATAAATCTATCTTCTTGGTAGCTCTTACTTTCCTCTTACATTGAACACAATTCCAACCCGAAAGTTCTTCTTCCGTCGTATAGAAATCAATGCATTGCTACAAATGAAAAATAAAAAGTGTACTTCATATAAATAATGGATATATAATTAATTGGAAATCATTTAAACAAACATGTGTGTTCATCAGTCAGAGATACAAGTACTTTGTGTAGGATATAGTCCAGATAATAATATATTTTTGCTTACTTGGATATCACATTTCTTGCCAGAACTTGGAATAGGCACGGATAAAATAAAAAATGGCTCAAATGTCACAGACTGTGTGCTGCAACTAGAACAAGTTACACAAGATTTCTGCTGTCCACAGAAGAGCTCAGAAATTTTGGAATCATTGGATTTCTGTAACGAAATTATCAAGCATTTTTAAATTTAAATTCTCATTGCCCCTACTTTTTTTGATTTTCATAAATCTTACCTTATAATCATCCCACGTTCGTGTTGCAGCAACTTCATCGGATAAGCCATCATTTTTCTGTTCTTTTAAAGGTGACTTTTCAGGGGCTCGATTCATCTCCTCGTGTAACCAATCCAAAAGTATAGTAATAAATTCATGCGAGTCCTGCTGCTCATAACCACGAAAAGCACGATGATGCTTTCCAATAGTTGACTAACAAAAAGAAATGTACATGAATATTAACAGTCACACCACTGAAAAATAGATTTAACAAAATTGATTTTGAAAAACAATATACCTTCAAGTCCAACAATGAGATTGATCTATGGCCACTATGCATTTGTTTTATAGCTGCAGAAAGTTCCTCAGTAGCTTCACCTTTGGTAGGACTCCTTCCAGGATGCCATTCTCTCCTGTGAAAGTAGCAAGAAGTATTACAGGGCAATTAATTTTTATGGATATGTGTCATATAGTGTACTTACATGTACTCTTCACTACGAAGGTAATCTACTAATCTGTTAGTATGACTAAGACATTGAATAATAGAATTCATGTAGCAAGTATTTCCTAGATTTTTTAATCCTGTCCTGGATCTTTCAGTCTATAACAAAGTATTAAAAAGACAATATTATTTTTCAGTACATACATAAGATTACAAAAAAAATAAGTTTCTTGTAAACAGTCTTGGCTCGAGTAACAAACTTACACTACTGACAACTTCAAAGTTTCTGGCAAACCGTCGTGGGGTGACCACTTCTGGAGCTTGGGCACGATGAGTTGGTTTCAACCCCCGATTTATTCGTGGAACTTGGGAAGTTCCCGCTTCATCTCCCATGTCCTCCTCATGGGACTAATAATAATATTTACAAAAAATTTATAACAATAAATAATTACTTTCTCCACAAGAACAATCTATTTACAACATTCAACGAGAATATAGAAATGGTTAAAACAAAATATGAATCTAAAGTTTCATAATAATGGGTTTTACCTGGGCAATATTAGGATGAGAATGAGAGCGTTTCAATGCAGAAGAACGTGGCTGTTCTGAACTCTCGTCTTTTAACTTTTGTCGGGTAATTCCAGAAGAATCTTGAGAAACAGGTCTGGATCCAACACTGCTTGAGCTAGGTTTCAAACTCGGAACAGGACTTGAGATAATCTCAGGAGCAACGGATTGGCTAATGGAAGGTAACTGCGTAGCACTAGTCACACTGCCTGGTCTATTTACTACTTGTCCAACACTAGCATTAGAAATTGGAGGAAGCGACACAAACGCCGTCCCTTTTTCTTTATCACTGTTTATTGAAGCTTCTCGTTTTCCTTCCTCAGCTTCCAGTCTTGACTTTCTAAGAGCCTTTACCATTTCATCAAGTTTTTCTTTTTCTTTCTGCTTACTATAAATATTCTCTTCTTCCACAGGGGTACGAATTCTAGGCAAGATTTGCTTAGTTTTATTCTCCCGAAGCACCGCTTCGTATTGCGCTTTCATTTTAACCTATGAATAAATTGAATTAAATATTAAGGGGGCATTGCAAATCAAGGAAAGTACACAAAATATTATGAGATGAACTGACCAGTTGATCATTCCTTTTCTCAAGCTGCATTCTCAAGGAATCTGCTTCGACCTCCTTTAACTTTAATTTACTTTCAAGTTCTGCATCCAGTTGTTGGTTAACCAGTTCCCTCAACGCCTTTGCCTCCTTTTCCTTCTCGATTGTTTCATTAGTTGACTCGATCACAGCATCCAACGCTTCTGAATATTCTTTAACCTTTATGTCAGTCTTATCAGTGATTTCATTCATACTAATTGAAGGGGTGGACGACGGTGCCGCTGATCCATTTGGAACTTTCTGCGCGCTCAAACGAGATGGCTTTGTGGAACGATCAACATGTGCCCCTCCAATCTTTGATACGTCGTTAATATTAGGATAACTGCTATTATTAGCAGACAAAATTCTATCGTGTTCTGAATTGCTTAAAATGTTATTGGTTTCAGGAACATCCAAAGGTATATAGATCTTGGGTGGTGGTGGAACATTAGCATCATCCAAATCAGGATATGAGATTGATTCCAGTTTCCGCATCTCTAGCTCTGCATCATTACTTCCATTCTGTTTATTAGTTGCATTGAGATTTGACGGAGGATTTGTTAAAAGATTTGGGTAGGTGTAGTACATATTCTTCATTCCACCTTGAACCACAAGTATCTTCACATTCTTACAATCTTGATCCCACTAAAAAAAAGTAGATAATTTTGAATTGCTAAGAACCTTAAAACACTTTCTTATCATAATCAAATTTCATAATTAATTCATTACCTTCGTCACAGCATCGTAAACAATGCTCAGCCCAGGACTACGGTGATCAAAGTTTGAATTCCAGTCATAAAGGATGATATAGTCAAACATTCCACGATTGTTCCAGTCCATATAGGATTCAGGATTGCTGTCTTTCATAGTACTTAAAATAGAGTTAGCCGACATTCTAGACAAGAACCATTAAAATACATAATACAGTCAGTAACCTGATGAGTCTTCAATTCACAGTAAATAAAAATACAAGTCATCACATATGATGCACAGACCCTTGTGAGAGAGCAGTAGCTGGAATGCATATGCAATTGGAATGTAGAATATGGTTTTTGTTAAAATCTGCACGGTCCCGGCAGTCGACAAAAAGTATCCGTTTCACCTTTTGTTCCAACAAATTTTTTAGGTCTTGTGGAGTGATTCCGTTTGTTTTTTCTATTTCAGTTTTATCCGTTCCGTTACTTTTCACCACCCCATTGATACTTGATATCGCTGATTTGAAGCCATCTCCTGATGATAACAAACCTCGATCTTTCCCGTCCGCTGCTCGTTTATGGTTAAGATTTTTTTCATTCTCAAGGGCATCTGTGTACTCTTTTTTCTTTGCTGCTGATTCCAGATCTTCAACTTCTTTTTTAAGGTTGTACCGTTTCTGAAGACTACTGGTCAGGGCTTCTAGCTTTTCAACAGCCGCTTTAAATTTTTGTTTAGATATGAGAGTTTCATAATACTTTTTGTCTTTCCTAAAATCTTCTTTTTTCTGAGCTATGGAAATTGCTTCCACATATCGATAGTAGAAGTAGTATGCGAGTTCTTCATCTTTTTCTAGTAAATGCTTTTCGGCTTCCGCTAACAGTTTTTCAGAAGAACTTAAAATACTGAAAGTAAAAGCAACATCAACAAGTAAATTTCTCTGCTCATTACATAAATGTCGTAAAATGTAATTTAGAAATTAAATGAATATGATGCTATGTAACTTGGCACACCTCTTTGTTGACGCTGTCTGTAACTTTACACTTCCAGCCTTTTTCTGCAGCTCGTCCAGGCTGCTGGAATAGTAGAGACTTTTCACTGGCCGGTCCATTGCGATGTTCCATAACAAAACGTCTTTGTCGTCGTATGAACCAAACCAATGGCAGCTAGCTTGGTTGGCAAATGATGTTTTGCAAACAATTATTGTTATCTTGCGGTATAATGTTCATTCGTAGTTGCTAAATTTTACGGGAGATAAATAAATAGATTTTAGGAAATTCAAATCACAAAGCATATATAATTCATTAATAATAAAATTGTAGGCGACGGCGACGCTAATACTTACCGTTCTATACAAATACAAACAAGCTAACTTTCTCCTTCGCACGCCATACGTCTTCAGCACTTAAAAGGGAAGTAAGTCAGGATTACATCATATAATTTGAAGAGTAAAGCTTTCACTCTGATTCAAACTTTATAAGCCAGGCATGACTATTCCCTCTTGATATTGTTGACAGCACGACAGCAGTGACCAACTACTTAATTGGCTTATCTTTTTAAGACGGAATATTTATTTAGTCAGTTGCAAATCTCAGTTATTAGCTCGCACCACAAAAACAATACTCACTTGAAGAAGCATAGCATTATCACAAATATTCTCACTTCACAACCGTCATACAATTACAAAGTATCACGTTTACATTACAACATCCAAAATTTTATTTCTGCAAATAACCACGTAAATGACACCAGTAGTAAAATTTATTCTGTTACCAAAAAATCAAAAGTACGTTACTATCTAAACGCATATTGAAATGTGTACGTGTATAGCAAAGTGTGTAGGTAGCAGTAGACAGGTTTTACTGACCGATACAAAATTGAAAATGGCATCTGAGATTATTTGACTAAGAATGAAGGAATCCACTAATCACGACCTCGCGGAGACGATACGAATCATCAATCAATCAGGTAACAAAGCGTTCATCTCAATCTTCTAATTCCGTCCGTCTATGATTGATAATTTGATCAGAATCTCATATCTTAAACTATTCACAATATACAGTCAAACACATAAGTCACAACCTCATGCACAAAACGGCAGGAATTTACTAAGATTTGTTGCTTAATCGGATAAGATGTAATAGCCAATTTTAGGAAAACGTGAGATTTCCGTTACTGCACTCACGGTGTCCTCCAGTTACACGCAGTTAGTAATTTTCAATGGTGACTATCGATTCCGCATCACTCATCAATAATTATTATTTTCTGGTCCGCACGCAGGGCATACAATAATTAAATTTGAGTATTTACATTGTCAAAGTCAATTGATCACACACTGCTGCAATAATTAATGGGAGACCCAATTTTCCTGATAAATGTATTTACAGCCAATGACCACCTACACAAAAACAGTAATGCACAGGCAGAGCAGATGATACAATCAAAGAATCAACTTGAATGCACTGACTGAACTGCGAACTCCTTTTATTCTAACTAACTAAAATATCCATTAAAATAAGAATGAGTGCGTACATACGTAGTATCAGAGTGGAATCTGACAATAATATTATGCATCGTAAAACATCCTTCCAAAATATACAAAAATATATCAGATCGTATCGCATATATATGAATCGACAGACAGTAGAAAGTCAAAATTTGCTGGAAACATAAGTCTTCAAGTGCTCGTGATTTGGGGATACTTATAACATATTTTATCCTAAAAAATATGTATATCGAACTCATAATCATAAGGATAGAATGGATTGTGATTGTAGGAATATGACTTTATTCAATGTATACGTGTTTTTCGTATGTGGTGGTCTGATGATGGTGTTGATAATTGTAGTTTTACCAAACATACCATACCTCGTACATATAATAATCTACTTTTTGGGCTTATAGGTATAGTATATCGGTATGTAAAAGTTAGGTATACATTGTATACAAGGTATATAGATAGACAGACAGACAGACATACACAACCGGATGGGAATGAATGAAGTTAGTAAAAAAATATACCTAACGACAAGACTTATGAACATGCATGCCAGTCTCATTCTCATATGACTACCGATGTGAAATGATGTCTGATATTATGTTTTGTTCTGTCTGTGAATTATGGAAACTGAATGAGCCAAATGTAGGTCATGTTTCAGGTATGATATATGGATGAATGGATGGACTGCGGAGTGAAAATTTTCATTGTAGGTCACCTCCTATAACTTCGATGATTAGCAGTTGCATATTTCTAAATAGTCATTATCTCACAAACACACGGTTTAGCACTGTGCATGCGTGTTTATGCATAAAGTCACCCTCGTGTGTTTTCCTTGCAGTCAAAAATGAGACTTAGAAGGTTTTAAACGATAAGGTGTCTTCTTCTTACACTACTACTACTCTCATCAAATCAAGTAAATGCAAACAAAAGCCGGAAATACCTCCAACGGTAAATACTGATAATTAGAATATTTCAGATTCAAACAAATATAGAAAAATATAAGTTGAATAATGAATTTTCAACAATCTTTTTTTTTTTGTAGAAACAAACTAAACCACACTACTAATCGTTATAAGATGGAGATTTGAATTATAGTATTACTCTGGGAGATAAAAAGTGGGATAATCTTCTCCTTATTAAGCCGAACGAAGCGACACTTATCTTCTTTGAAAACTAAAAGACTGCAATAAAATTATGGCTCGACGTAATCCGTTGTATTACTTTGCACCATTGGTAATGGGATTTATTGGATTTCATGCAATCCCATTGTTCAAACCCCAATCACGAGATATTAACGAAGATCATTCGAACGATAGGAATAATGGGGTTCGTAGTCAGAAAGGAGAAAGGTGACAATAAGAGTAACACAAGGAGTACATTGATCTTGATCATAGCTTGGAAAATGTCAGATTGTTCAAATAAAAACATTCACTGGATTTGAATAGTCTTCTAGACTAAATTTGTGCCACTAAAAACTATTTATTACTTGTCTACCACACCAAAATGTTACAACTCATTCAATTATCATAAACGATATCATATCATACAACGTTATGAAGTTATCGTTCATTCATATTCATACATGTAAAAAAAATGTCACATTTATATATTAACAATCTACTCCAGCAGTGTGACAAGTACTCTAAGTTAGGGATGTTTGATATCACTTAAGAATTTAAGATTTTGCAATATTAATATAAATAAAAAAAACTACATAAAGTTCAGTCAAAAATAGCGTGCAACAAATTAGTCAAAAGTATTTAGTTGAATTATATGGCGTATTTTGACACTATTATTCGTATTACATTATAAATATTACAATTACGGGAAACAAAAATGGAATCATGTTTGTGCTTATTATATGTAAAACAGCATTGTCGTACTTACTTAATAACTATCGCCTCGGAAAAACACAATACCCTATGTAGACGAAGCGAATTCCAGCATGCTAAATTCACTGTCTCTACCTTCAGTAAGTACCTTCACTTATTTTTTTCACTTGCGTCCGTTTCTAGTTGTATTGGAATCTTTGTATGAAACTCCAACGCGGCATCGTTTCTCCAGCTCGTCGTAATGCGTGTCTGAATCCCTGTCAAAGCGAGGACGATGAGACTCGTGCCCTACTGGAGAGCTAGAAGTTCGCTTGCGAGAAGGAGTCGCTTTTGGTGACGTTTGCCTCAACGCTTCAACATCTTGCAAAACCATGTTGGCACCCCCAGTTATAGTTCGATTAATCTCACCCTATATAAAGCAGAAATAGTAAAATGCACACGATGAACAAAGAGACCAAACTAGTATTTTTATAATTTTTTAATCTTATTGATTAATTCATTAGTACCTTATAGAGTCTTGTTTCGATATCGCCTTCGGAATCTGGTTCCTGAGTCAAAAGGCAATATTTTGATGCACCTTTCATATCTTCTGCTGAATTTAGCTGGGTGACGGATTTCTTTTTCTTCATGACAGGCTGAAATACTGTTTGCGGCTTAAAGACGACAGCCTTGTCTGTGTGCTCAATCCAAACGTCACGATCAGTAGATCTAGCACGCCCGTAACGGGGATTGTTGACCAATGCGCTCTAAAGCGTTCAGGACAAAAAATCTATGTAGTGGCAATTTAATATCATAAGGAGAAGACTATATTGTAGATAACTTACACGTCGATTTGCTGAAGAAGGAACAACAACAGACTCGTGCAAAACTGGAGTAGACATAAACCTGGATCTAGTAATACGATCTGGTTTGGAAACAGCGGATGGTATGTCTGATTCCGAACTCGTCGTTGACAACTCGAGTAAAACTGCACTTTTTGAACTTTTGGATTTTGAAAGTCGAGAACGGCTGGAGCGTGGAGCATCAATATGGCTCACTAATTCACGTACCGCATTAATCGTTTTATCCTTCGTACTAAACTCCGCCTGTTCGAAATACATAAAAAAAATGATCATTCATGTTACAAGTGATTTAACTCACATGCAGAAGAGGTTTATTAATGAATTCTGTGTAACCTTACCTCTAACTTGGCCTTTTCTTTTTGAAGTGTACGTTCTTGCTTCATCGCATCAAGCTCACGCTGAAGATCCATGTCTGACTTTAAATTTTCCTTTTCCTTGTGATGAGCTAGATCTCGCTGGCGGAGTTCCATTTTGCAGTTCAAAAGCTATCCAAAGATTCCATTCAATTCTCAGTTAACCAGTATGGCATTGGATTATGCGATTGTTCAATGAAGAAATTAAAATATTATGCCAATCATCATAATAATTTACCTCTTCTTCCAGTTGATGAATATGATTTTCTTGTTCCTTGTACTTGGCTTCCAGTTCACCCTTTTCAAATAAAGTTGCTCGGAAAATGTTATCCAATTTGTCTTTTTCCGTAGTAATTCGTTCCATTTGTGATCTTAGATTCGAATTCTCAGATCGTAAAGTTACCATTTCACGCTCAACACCAACAAGACGAAGACGGACAATCTGACCTGTAATTTAGAAGATATATTTCATAACACAACCATAAGTCCAGTTACTTTTTATACTGATATCTCACTAATTACTCTGATCACAAACTCACGTTTCTCTGCACTAAGAGCTCGGAACTCTTCATTTCCTTTGAGTCGCAGCTCAAGAGCTTTTCTAAGCGTGGCCAATGCTTCTTCCTCTGTTGACTTTGATATTTTGCACATGGGAATAGGAATACCTAATCCAAAAACCAGTTGCACATCGCTGTGTGGTAACTCATGCTCTTCAACAATTTTCTCTTCCACAAGCTGTCGTTTGGCTTCTTTGTATAACTCATTTGCTTTATGTCTTCCAGGAGTCATTGGTTCAAACTTCTTTGGTTCTTGTGGTCGTACAATTTGAATTTCTTGTGTCAACTCAGCAAACGCCATGACGTGCTAATAATATAAAACATAGAATTAATCTGAAAGTCATTGAAAAGTTTAATGTATATAAATATAGCATCGATTAAATTAAAAACATACCAGGTTTTCATCATAATCATCATTTCTGGGGTTCACGCAGAGAATCATTCTAACACGGCCTTCTCCATCGAAATAATTTTTCAAGAAATGGGTAAGTTTTGATTCACGATATGGTACAACTCTGTTGGCTGAAAACTTTTGATTTTCTCGTAGAATATCCATGCATTTCCGCAAAGTCATTAATGAATTGTTGATATTTCCTGTAAGAACATTTAACAAGTAAAAATTGAATAAATTGATAAAAAATTGGGAAATCAAACGTAATGTATCTTTTCATACCAGCTTCCTTCAGACGATCTCCTCGGGCCTGAGTTCTATGATACCGTTCGCTACCAGCCAAGTCTACCAGTGACAGCTGACTAACATTAATCACCTTGCTGCTGTCCAATACTTCTTCTCCTTCTGAGTCTAAAGGTGCCTGAAAATTTAAAAAAGGAAAACAAACTTGAAAATTATAAATTATTAGTTTTAATCAACCACATAATTATCGCTAAAGTTCTATACTATACACAAGCATGGCCAACAATTAGCAATACTGACAAATTAGTATTAATGATTTACTTGAACAAGACGGATGTTAAAAATCGAATGACTACGGCTTGATTCCGTATTGAGAGCTGTATGGGCCATTCGTCGACGCCGTTGTCCTTTCAAGTACACTTCAAAAGCTTCCTCAGGCGATTCGACTTCAACTTCAGCTACTCCGTTGACATAAACGTTGTGATTATAATCTTCCCGTAATAATTTGTGTTGAAGGGCACCTCGCGTCTTCATAATGTCAATTGGAGATTCGTCCAGCAAGTCATAAACTGAATTGTTGTAAATCTCAATGTAAGTCACAAAAACAGAATAGAGAGAGTCCTCATTGCCAATTGGAAGCGTTGTCTCGTCACGCACACGATTCATGTACTTATCAATGCCGTACTCGGTTACTGGTGCTCTACCACTGAATTTACAATTACAAAACAAAAATTATTATGTTGGCAATTGTCTAGAAAATGAAAAATTCTTTGGCAAATAATTTATCCATACTTTCTACGAGGAGTCTTTGCAGTTTCCCTCTGTCTTTCGTGCATTTCCTTTTGTCGATCTAGCATAGCATCTGCCTTGCTTTGGGATTCAAATCCATTCATGCGGTCAGGTCGAAAAACATATTTGCTGGCCCGATTTTTTGAAATTGAATTGAAGATAACATCCAAACAGCGTGGCATTACGCCACTTTCTGCAGAGCTGCCTGACATGGTGAATGTTTTCCTATGAAAAAAAATTATTACCTATCATATTAAATTATCAAATCTTTTTTGTAAAATTCTCATTTGTAATTAGGAATGGAATATTATATTACCCGGAGCCAGTAACACCATACGCGAAGAGCAATGCATTTTTGCCTTGTAAGAAATCCTATAATAAACATAATGAGATTGAATTTGTCAAATAGAACATGAGTCATGCATAATCATAAAATGGAATATATTTTATCAGTTACACAGGAATTTACCTTGACCAATGGAAGAGAAATACTGTCAAATATAGTTTTCTGGGGAGCGTCATACCCAAATACTCGCTGGAACGTGTAGTGCTGCTCTTTAGCATTGCCCAACTTCCAAGCAACAGAAGTTTCAGGAGGAACCAAAGCCAATGTTGAATCATCCAAAACTCGTATACAGCTCTCATCCCCATCTCCTTCCAATGGTTTAATACGGCAGTAAACTTCAACTGGGTCAGATTCTCTCAAATTCATATTTAATTGTCGGTTGAGATCCGGATTGAATCTTAATGCAGCAGCAGTCGCGGGTCGACCTGCACTTCTTGTTGTAGACGATGTTGGACCAGGTCTCCTATTCGAGAGAGGAGTGGTAGGGGGACGAGACCTAATTGAATTGAATAAATTAAATTTCCTTTATTGTCATTGAAAATTAACCAAAAGGCTAAACAGCTAACTGAGCTAACCACCTTAACCATTTCAAAAATCAGTTCAGTTTACGTTACAAAATCATTCTAAACATAAAAACGGCATGATGATCCTGTCCTGCCTAATTAACCTTTAAAATCTGTTGAAGCTACAAATCAGGCCCTATTTGCTAACTTTGAATTTAATCATTAATCACAAATTAATTCTCAGCTGCTCCATTCAACCAAACCAAGCGACAAAAAATACCAACTTACTTTTTGTTATCCATTTTTCTTGCTTGTCCTTTAGCTTTTAGCGTAAAACAAAGTTGTCAAAATTTTAGTGTTTAGTAATTCTTTTCTTAATTAATCACTTTTCTAACTGGATAAAAACACTTCATCCAGTATGTCACTGACAAAGGGACGAATCACAATCAGCAATCACAACAAACACCTCACATTTTCACAGGAGAAGAGAAGTCCCTTCACAACCAACCACAAATGCATGTACGACAAAAATGCATATTATATTTTCCATAAAGACTTGTTCCCACAGAAGCACCGGACGAAAATGGGTAACGGTCGCTCTTAGCTCATCTCTATCAATATCACCATTGCTCAAGTGGTACATTAAGGACGGTATATAGAGTCATATAGTGAGTGTATATTATTATCCTTATCCACTTGGGTACAATAATATCTGTTGAGACGAGAATAAAAAGCGCGGATATATAGGGATCGCTCTTATTGGATGCCCAAATATATTTTTAGGGAAGAAGTTGTCTGCATGTCGTGTGACTGACTGTGTGGCATTTACGAATGAGACTTTTCCTTGAGGACATTCTAAGGGATAAAAATATTTTGACGACTAGACACTAGACTAGATTGCATTGCAACAGATATTTAAAGGTGCATTGAAGAAAACCATATGTGAGGAGAGTGAGTAGTAGTGCATGATCTTTAGCTGATGGTGCAAAGGTGAAAGACATTTAGGTCATTGGTGTGGTGTGTGAATGAATGCTTATCAGTCCCCTTGGGGTAATTGTTGAAAGATATGGATGTGAAGAAGAATAAAAAGTATAGTGATAAGGAAAGGTAAGAAAAGAGACTTTCAGAAAAGTAGGATAATATGATAAGTGACTTTGGACTGGATTTGTGTATTTGCAGTAGTAATGTAAATGCAATATAATGTCTGTATGTCCAAGTTAATAATAATTTCAATGGTTTTTCTAACAATTTAGGTGGATGTGCATTTACCCTGCTTATGTAAATAGCAAGAAGACAATCTCTGAGGGAAGAAAGATTCCAAAAACGAAGGTAGTAAAAGTAATCCTATTATACCGTGTTTGCAAACTCATGAATGATTCATGAATTTGGTTAACCTTAACATTTTGTTGAAAAATTAGGCATGCGAAGATCCCAACTATCAAGAAATTCGGGATGTCTTATCTGCTGCGGGGTTCACGGTGGGTGTAGAAAATAAAGTTTACTCAAGGGAAAAGTCTCATGAACCGACGATTCGGGGAAGAATACGTGTTCATTTCAAGAACGATGATGGGACCCCACTTAACCCAAAGTTTCCTAACCGTAAGTTTGAAACTGAAATACCCTAGTGCATTCATAAATATTTAAAGTTGGAAGAAAATGTAATAATAAATAGACTCGTTGGCTCGTGTACTATGATTTAAACTCCTTATTTTCTGTTTCAGGTGACTCGATTCTCCTCTACTGTGGCGAAATGATTCCAAAACTGAAAACAAGGGTAGATAAAGCAAACAAACCTCATGGCAGTGGCGAAAACCCTGGAGCTGGTGGTGGTGGAGGTGGAAAGAAGAAAGGAAAGAAGCGTTAAAATTTCGACTTTCTCCACGAATGTATTCTCTATTTTGGTTATACCAATCAAATGACCTTTCAAAATCAACATGAAATATGGTTGTTTTTGAGCACGATGGTGCAATTTGTTTGCTTTTTTCCATGCAGTTTGGCATTTTTCTATATTCTATTTTTGTGAAACATTGATAAACGTACGTTTCGTTAATAAAAATAAAACCATCTGAAAATTGCAAAATTGTTTTATTAGCAATTTATGCAGAAAGTCTGTATTGTACTGCCCTGCGATCTTTTATAACTTCGTACATAATCTAAGAATTTAAACAGTTTTGTCAGTAATACTATGAATTCTGATCTGTTCACATAAATTGTCTCTTCATATATACAATTAGAACTTTTACACTGCATGTAAAAGTGGATGTTATCATAATGCCCCAACACATTCCTGTCTGATGCGAACTGCAAACGTGAGATATGCTAAAGTACCTAAAAAGTAAGAAGCATCTATACAACATTGCTTCTTAGCTCAATTCCATTCTTATCTCACCGGTATACTAGGTATACCTTGTCCATGCTCATCAAAATAAAATATCTTTAGACCAAGATGTTGATTGTTTACAAAAATTCAATCTAGTTGCAAGTCTAAATTATTAAAAGTTAATTCGGAGTTCGTTTAAATCCTTGAATACGTCTTTATACTATTGACCATCTATTTATCTTGTGTGGTATTCAGTTCAATCTACGTGTATTAATTTTCAGCTTTAAAAGCAATTTTTGTTGGGCAAAGTAACAAAGTTGAAAGTTTTCGTTTGTGCATTGACAAGAATAAGTTTTGGCTAAAACTAAAATTCAAAATGCCTTCGGATTTTGGACCCAAGCGACCTTCTGACATGAGCTTAATGCCCATGGCTAAGAAGTCGAGAATGGAATTAATGGAATTCGATGCCGCAGGGGTACTTCAACTACTCTTTCTTGACTCTCATTAACTACCTATCACTTATCAATCAAGCCTCTTTGACTTGCATTTTAAATGCATTCCCATTGATATAATTCATGACTTTGAATAATGTTTTTTTAGCCCAAGCCCAAACGCACATCATCCCTTCTGTCACCGATTATGCTTCTAGAGGGCCATGCTTCAGAAATTCTCTGTGCTCGATTTAGTCCCAAGGGTGACGTATTAGCATCGGCTGGTTCAGAACGCAGTGTTTGTAAGTCCTGATTTTTTGTAGTCATTATTCTATTTACTGTAGAAAAATAACATTTGTTGAATGTAATATTTTTCATTTGAATCCAGATTTATGGCAGACGTATGGGGAATGTGACAGCGCGATAATGCAACCACCACATGGAGGTACAATATGTGACCTGCGTTTCAATTTTGACGGCACTGCACTCTACACAGCTAGCGTGGATAAGACTGTTGGAGTTTGGGATGTTTCAACAGGCTCAAGAATAAAGCGGTTGAAAGGTCATACAAACTTTGTAAATGCAGTAGGAGAAGCAAAGACTGGACCTCCACTGGTTGTTAGTGGTAGTGATGATGCGCAAGTTCGTATTTGGGATATCAGACGTAGGGGCTCGGTAGTTAATTTGAACTCTGTGTACCAAGTCACAGCCGTCTCTTTCGGCGAAAGTGCCCAGCAAATTGTCAGTGGTGGCATAGACAATGAAATTAAAGTATGGGATCTTCGGAAGGCTGAGATTGCTTTCACACTAAAGGGACATACTGATACCATTACTTGTTTAGACTTATCTCCTGATGGAAGGTAAACACTTACGTCAACTCTAATAAAGTATACTGTCATCATAACAAGTTTTCAAAAGTGTGTCAAACCATTACTATTACTAATACCAATGTGAATGTGTTTCCTTTGTAGTTACGTATTAAGTAATTCCATGGACGGCACAATGAGAATTTGGGATATCAGACCATTCGCCCCTCGGGAACGGTGCATGAAAGTTTTCCAAGGTAAGTACTTTTTAAAAATCTATTGGCCTACTCTACTATATGTCCTGAGTACATGCTTATCTCTATCATTTCATGTACTTTCACTTCACCCTCTCATGTTTGTAGGACACAGCCATGGATTTGAAAAATATCTTTTGAAATGTGCGTGGTCAAAAGATGGACAACGGGTGGCGTCTGGAAGTTCCGATAGATATGTGTATGTTTGGGATTCGAACACTCGACAAATTCAATATCAGCTCCCAGGACATGAAGGTTCTGTTGTAGGTGTCGATTTTCATCCGGATGAGCCTATACGTGAGTTTTGTTTAACTACATATACATATAATATGTAGGTAGATCCTAAATATGCCACTGGTGTGTGTTGACACGTTTAAACTTTTATTTTACAATTTGCAGTAATGTCGGCTGGTGTTGACAGAAAGATTTACCTGGGAGAACTGGACCTGTAGATAATGAATAGATGGTAGCTGTCGCTATTGATTTTAGTTTATAGTGTAACTCGATTTGGGTTATCACAATATTTTATATGCAATAAGCTTAATAATAAATTATGTATAATATTCTATAATTTTCAATCAATGTTGATACAGATAAATTCGTTATAAATATTTTCTTTAATATTACAAAATAGAAGTTGTAAAACATATAAATAAATTTTTATTTTACCCTGTTCGACTTCGACATTTCTTTTAACTTTGAAATAAATTCAGGATGAAACAAGGGTTCATCTTCTTTCCCTATAATTTCTTTCAATTGGGGTTCTATGCTTGGGAATCCTTCACACTTTTCCAATAATGTAAAACAATTTGCAGCCCTTTCAAAAATTTGATGTTTCTGTTCTACCGTTGCGTCCGCCGCATTAAACGATGATGTATTTAAAACCACTCTCAAAATGATTTCTATAATACTCTCACAATCAACATTCATCCAGGTATTCTTAATGACGGTGGAGGTACACTGAAAACATTGAAAATAAAAGGACATGAATAATTCATGAGTCCTTCTAATCCCAAAAAAATGCAAGTCATAATTAAGGAACGTTCAAACACGATCTTTCCAAAACTTACCTGAAGAACGCTCACCCATATTTCAGGATCATTACATACAGTGCAATCCTTCAGCATTCCACAAATCCTATCACTCCAATGTAACACAGCACTACCACACTTTTCAAGAAATTCGTCAAATATTGGAAGCCACGTAAGCTTTTGTGTGACATCACTCCGGAACTCCATTTCAAACAGTATTGTTTTCATTAACTCATCATATTTGGTAAACTGCAACAAAAAGAAGAAAGTCATTTCGTTGTAGCTAATATGTTCGAGTGAAACAATTTACTTCAAATACGAGACTTAGTATTTATATCCATTTTATATACCTCCGCGCTATTAGCTGCAGGATCTTTCTCAATACAATCTAATAGTTTCATCAAAATTGACATGACGTTACCGATCACAAGTGAATCTTTATCAGTACATAAACGCTGCACAGCATCGTACATTACATTAGCCCAATTATTTCGGAGGAGATCAGTTCTATCCTAAAACAATGAAAAGATAGAATTTACGAAGGGCTTCTTGATAAAATATATAAAAGACATAAAAACATTTTAATGTTTTAAAGATAACTTACAGTGTTTGCGACTACGTGAAGCATGCACTCCAAACCCAAAAGTTTATGATCATCGTAATAATCATCGGTGAACAATAGACATGGTGGTATTATAGGGTCCACAAAATCAGAGAGATTTGGATGCTAAAATGAATACATAAATTTTCTATTTTTTTTATTCTATCAAAGTATTCAACAAATAATGAAATCAAAGTGACAAAGCGTCACTGTATCAGCTCACCCCAATCTGTTTCAGTAACCATCCAAACCCATGTGCACTCACTGGATAATACTTCCAATCATTTTTACTGAGTTTTCTTCGCAGTGACTGAAGAATGACATGCCAATCAGTATCCTGTGGAGTCAGGGACTCGCTAAAGTTCTGCTGAAACCATAATGATAACCAGCTACACTCGCCATCCTCCTGTGGCTCTTCATCATCATTTTCTTTCAATCCTTTGGTTATCTCGTTACAAATTTTCTTGACAATCTCATGAGATTCTAAGCTTGACCACGGCACCTTCCCATTGCCAACAGAATTCTCACTTAAAAAGATTACGACATTCGCACGTGACTTTGAAGAAAGTTGAGTCCACCATTGGAATGATTCAGGAGTTTGAACTTTCTCCAAAAGCTCCTTAAGAATCCTAATTCTATCTTGAAGTGAAAGCGGAAAAGAAAGCGTCGGTTCTGAACTGTACTGTTGCGGAGCGTTATCTTTAGGATTTACAAAAAATGCTTTTAAAACTGTGTCTTCTTGATCTTCCAGAAGGAAGGGGAGTTTCGGAAAGATACTGGTAGCACACTGGTTTTCTATATTTACCGTCATTATAATTAAAGTTTACGAGTGACGAGAATGCTGTCCTGCCGTCAACTATCGATAACCCCTGTCACTTTTTTGTGTGGTTTGTTGAGGTAGTAGCTCTATGTAAATGCGTTTTTTCTAATGTTATGTTCCTCAACAAATGCTTTTGCCGGTGGTCTCAATGTGAAATGTGCAAAAGGCAGGCAGATACACAAATTGGTCAGCTGGGATCTCTCCTCCTAATACAAGAAATGGGATAGTTTGAGAGCAACTTTGGCAAATTGGAATCCACTAAAAGTGCCTACCGAAAGGTTAATTACTAAATATTGTAATATTTTAGTTGAAGATTTATCTTTCTTGTATATTCCACATACATAACCTTAAAATTAAATTGTAAGCGATAAGCAAAGTACAAGCCTAATAATTTGTTGATTGTTTGATTGTTTCAGACACAAAGGGGATTTTAAGGGCTGAGACGACGCCAAACGAGTCACGACAGTGATTAGTAAGACTGTCAACTGTAGAAACACTACTAGATTCAAGATTAGACCGAAGCTTATTTGAGGGCTGTGAAATAGCTGAACTGCTGGAGACTATAATTAGGCGATCAGGAGCAGGGAGCAGTTTTTAACATCATAATTAAAAGGCCATAAATAGAATGGCGTTGAGAAAGTTGGGAAAATTAATCAGGTACGACTTACGATATGCAAACCCTATGGTATAGCTATAATTAACCAGAGAAAACATTTTTATTTTGAACTTAAATAATTATTTTATTATTTTCGTCAACTTCATGTAGGATTTCCACTAAAGGTGGTCTTGCTGGTGGTACCGTTTACTTGTATTACGAAGCAGGTCTGTGGAAAGGGACTGATGAAACAATCGATAACTACGAAAAGCTCCGCAAAGATGCTCAGGTGGTGTACAATGCAAATCCCGACGTGAAGAAGTGGTTAGAATATATTTCGTCATCAGTTGGCTCTAACGTGAAGCCTTATTCTGATGTAAGCGATTTATCATATATTATCATGTCATACTCTTCTTTACAATATTATTTTGTCTCATTGTCAATAACAATAGTTAATCATTATTGATTCTACACAATTACCTGATTTACCATCAACAGGCAGTATCCAACTTCCGGAAAGAATGGTTGAATTTCGATCTTTCTAGTGTAAGCAGTCCAATCAATGGAGTTGTTAAGCCGGCTTGGAATAAAGGAATAACGTGGACAGTTGAAGCGATTGCTGATTCACCTGAAACTATTCAAAACTTGAGTTCAACGGGCTGGCAAAAACTAAAGGAGTTATCCATGGAGTCACAAGGAACGCAGCCAAAGTCAGAAAGTAGTAGCAAAAGTGTAAAGCAATAATGAAGTTACAAAGTCAACACTTCCATCATCCTCTGTAACTAACTACATAAAACTGTCGTAATGAAGATTTAAATTATTCAGCATATTTGGTTTAAAGTATCAAGTGTTAACCATCAACCTTGAAGTTGAAGCGTCGTGTAGCGTTCGTAGACACGAGAATTGTTAAAAAAAGTAGTTTAGAACAGAAACCAATTAAATTGGTTTGTAAACCTTAAAAAAATATTTTGATTTTCGACTTGTGTCTTTGTTGACCTTGACCTCTTCATAACGTCTTGTCAAGCATTATTATCATACGCAGTGATTTATGAATAAAAGAAAGAAACCTATTCACTGAATACATAAAATAAAATAGTTGCAGCATAAATGCATTAATTGATTATTTGTCAAGTCAAATCTGCATCATAATAGTTTTACATCATTGGCGTTCTTTGCATGGGCGATATGGGGCATCATTTCACTATTCGTTTGACATTCTTTGTTGTGTGATGTGTGATACGGATTACGGATACTTTTTCTAATCATGTTGCATTCATTCGATTGGTGTGGCAATGCAATGCATCGAAATGAATACAATCAACGATACGTTCAACGGTAGCGTCAACTTGAAGGATGCTCCTTCACCTTACCAGATGATGAAGGGATGAAGGGTCAGCGAGTGTATGCCCCATATGGGCTACGCTCAGCATGGATTCTATTCAACTGAGTTAGTTTCCCATGGAAAGATTCCTAGGGAACTGAAAGATTCGTGGTAAATCATTCGTCGCGATGCTTTCACTTTCACAGTTAGTGGCTGGGTAAAAAGTGGTTGGCTCAAAACAATACTTGGACTTTTGAAATTAACATAATCTGCTGTGTCAATTGATTTATCTTTTTTTTTATGAAAGTCAGATTTTTGATTGAAAGATTGAGAATTGAGATTGGAAACTAGAAACCGAAGTGACTGATATTGTGATGCCACCCAAGGAAGCGGCGGTTAGGACCAAGTCAATTCAAAGAGAACCTGAACCTGCTGTAGAACCTCCTCCTCCTCCTGATAGTGTTGTTAAAAAAACGAATGATGATGATCATCATCATTCTAAGCCAAGTTTGGGAAACGTCGCTGATTGTTATGCAATCGAACCGGTTTATTTACCAAAGTTTATTTCGGTGTTGTGTAAATACATCATGATTTATGAAACCTTGAACTGCGTGATGGTTATCGTACAAATGTCAGTATTTCCTTATGACTCCTTTTTCAACGTTCATGACTTTGGGCTAGCGACTTTTATCTATTGTTTGGATATACTTTATGCGGTGGACGTTATTTTGCGTCTTATGATTGAAGAGTGGAGGCACCAAAGTGAAGTCAGGTGCATGGTTTTCATGTGTAAGTTTCAGTTGGGTGATTGGGTTCATATACATCATATTAACATAATGTCAAACCAAACGTCATGGGGGAGTCTAATGATATATTTTTCTAATTATGTTTTAGTTCCATATAGACTTCACTACTGCCTAATGGATATATGTAGCCTCTTCCCTTTGTACCGAGTACCAATTTTGCTGACTGATGACGAGGATTTAACTTTTGATCACTTGAGTGCGGTTGAATGGTGGAGGTATGAATTTACTAGTATGAAAACTAAAATTCGGACATCCTTCATTCAATTCATAATATGGTGATGATGACTAGATGAAATAAAATGATTTTTCTTCTTTGACTTTTTTTTTAGAATTCCTACGTTATTTCGTATGTATCGGGTGTTGATTTATTTCAGTCAACTAGAAAAAAACGGCTTGCTCTATGAAACAGTTATCTTCGTGGTGAAGTTTACACTCGGATACCTTGCGTTTATTCTTTGTGTATCTGTGGTGTACTTTTATTTGACTCACCTGGTTAGTTTTTTTCCATTCCCAAGATTGACGTTTTAGTTTCCGTTAAAGATAATTTCAATAATTAATTGGATCCTTTAGGATGAATTAGACTACTTCCTGCTCACCCGTAATCGAGAAGGTTTAGACGAAACGTGGGCAAGAAGTTTTCTAAATGATAAGATGATTGAAACACCAATCGGATTTTTCGTGCTGACGACAACCTTTGCTACCGTGACAGTTACTACTGTTGGGTACTTGGTTTATTAAACGCCAGAATGTATTCTCATTATTGCTGCTTGGTTCTTTTGTTTCCAGATATGGAGATATATCTCCCAGAACTGAGGGTGAAATGGCTGCCAGCATTATTATTATGCTTTTTGGAGCAATTTTCCTGTCCGGATACTTTCAAAGTCAGATAACAAGTTTTTGTCTTCAGTTGGATGGAGCTCGTCTTGACTTGTTTCACCGATTGGATGGCATCAAAATTTCGTTGGTAATCTTCTAGTTGCTTGAAAACCATTTGCTACATAAGTACAGCTCAACACTTTCATTATATTATCGTTATGAATTTAATTCATTACCTATAGCACCAAGCCAATATGGGTGAATTCTTTATCGCCAAAGTTGAGCAGTATTATAGATGTCTTTGGACCTATAGGGAGGTAAGTAAATGATCATGAATATGTCACATGGATTCCCTACTTCATGGTTTTTAATTTAAGCTACATATTTTCGGTTTCATTTGCATTTCTATATAGGGTGTTGACCGGGTGCTTTTCATGCATATTCTTCCGCATTCCTTTCAAGAAGACGTTTTATATGACATTTGCCTGGAAATGTTCTACAAGTCACATTTGTTTAGAGGACTAGATGAAGCTTTTCTCAGATCTGTCTCCAAAATCGTTACTATTGCTCTTTACAGCCCTGGAATGATCGTTTGTCGTTACGGAGCTTATGCCAATAAAATGTATTATATCATTCAGGGAGAATGTCAAGCAATGTCAAAACACGACACTGCCAAGAGGGCAGCAATTCTCCGTGCTGGTTCAATCATTGGAGAGACAAATCTCTTCTTCTCGTCTCCGTACACGATATCTGTGGAAACTCGTAGCTGTTGTCAACTCATGTGCTTAGATAAGGAGGAATTAATGTTGTTATTCACCAAGTTTCAAAATGAGCTTAGTGTTTTACGCTCTCGCTGTCAGGTAGGTCATTTATTAATCTCTAGTTAACTTATATTATTAACGTGGTTGATCAAGACTTTTTACTCTACCAGAACATTTTTTTTCTTCATTCTATAGATCAAGATAAACGATATGTACTTCTTTTACGAGAAGAAAGGAGAGGACCCAGTATGTTGGGTGGAAGTACGACCAGAAGCACACAATCAGTTTATCAGTAAAACTGCAGGAACGCATGCTACTAACAAAGGCGAGTTGGATAGAAACCCACAATGGCCTGATTGCACCATGAGATGGTAACTAATAATTTGTATTTTCACTCCGCAGCAGGAAGGCAAGTATGCATATGTTTAAATGTAATATTCATTTCAATGTTCTTATTTCAGGGGTTATGGATTCAATGATTTGATAACAGAAGACGTCATTTTAGATGCCGAGGTACTTAACTTAAGAATCTTGAAGAACCTTGGTGTAGTTAGTTAGTAAGGCAAAGAATGTGACTTGTGAATGAACATTTTTTCTAGGAATTTGTGATATTTGACACACCGTGTGACGATAAATTAGCTAGGAAGAATCACATTAAGCCCTATATGACCTGTGTGGTGCCCGAAATTCTCGGATCAGATGTAACAGTTATTACCATTTGGAATATAATTATACTGATTTCTGCCTTATGTTATTGCTTTTACGGACCTTATTGTCGGGCATTCAACACATCATCTCTGGTAAGGCTTAATTGAACAAACAGATATGTATGGTCAGTATGGTGTCTTATCCGTATCCATTTTAAAAGTATGCATAATATAATACTAATTGTATTTCATCTCAACAGATTGAGTTATATGTATGCCAAGCTGGGGAAGCGTTGGATTACGTGAATACTGTCATATACATTGTAGATGTATTCGTTGAAATTCTTGGAGCTGCCCCTGTTGAAGGTAAAACTTATAAAACATCGTCTTTTGACCTAAATGTTAATAGTAAGCGAGTAAGAACTATTGATTGCCATTTTTTTTAGTTATGCATGTACTAATAGTTGCAAAAATTTCTTTATGAAGGTCTTTATTACAAATTCAGAGATGGACTTCGTGCCAAAAAGGGTAGTGCTCTTTTTTATTTGGACATATTTTCTGCAATTCCGCTCCATTTTGTACCGAAAAATAGCTTTGGAGCAGAAATCTTTAGACAAGCAAACGTTATCCTTAAATCTTCAAAAATTTGGAAAGTATGTCAACCTTATGCTATTTTCTATTTTTCATTATTAATTTTTTCTTAGCAAATGTAGCAAAAACAATAATAAGTCCTATGTTTTGTTGCAGGTAATTAGGTAAATACCTGCCTATTATCTATCTAAATGGGTTTGTTGATACACTTTTTAAATGTTGTTTATGTGCGTATAGATATCTCAATTACATGGACAATGTTCATCCGAAAGACACCTTGTGGTTTCGACTGATTCAGACTTGTCTAGTTTTAGTATATGGGATCCACTTCATAGCTTGTGCTATTTACATTCAAGCTTGTACAAAAATGTAAGAATTTTTAATAAAATGTGCTCATACCATTTTTGAAGTTTGTGTATGAATATGGAATATTTACTTGATTTATATATATTGTTTAGTGACTCGCCACAGGGTAACTTCGATGACGATTTAGAAGACAACATTCGTGATTGCTCAGCTACTCAAAATTGGCTTTGGTCGTACATTGAAAGAAAGCACCAAGATGAAGATATAGATGATAGCATAACAGTGGAATCGTTGTCAACAAAAAATCCTTACCTGATTTCTTTTTACTATGCTTCAGCAACGTTAACTTCCGCCGGATTCGGTGACTTTTCTCCTCAAAACCGATCGGAAATGATATGGGCAATATTTTTCACACTTGTCGGATTCTTCCTAATTTGTTATTACACATCAATTTTAACCTCAGCTCTTTCATGCATTGTTAAACCAAGGTGAGAGGAAAGTTTTTAGTTCATGATATTTTTTTCATAAATAGTCTTGTATTTTCCGTTCCATGATGAATTCCTTTTTTTCCTGGCTTTAGGTTAGAATTTCAACAGAAGTTGGTAGCTGTTAGACGATTTATGGATTATTACCACTTACCCGACGCGTTGCAGAGGCGCGTGGTTGAACACTATGAGCTTCAAGTATGTACTTAATGCATGATTAAGATTTGAGATTAAATTTTGGTTGAACGGTTTTAATTAAGTAGCCTATCACCTATAATATTACTGCTAGGCCTAATTGTAATGCATACAAATGCAAATATATTTTTTTGTAGCACCAGCTCCGTCACGGAATTAACCTGCCACGTGGAATAGAACATTTTTTATTTGACGCTCCGGATTATTTGAAAACTGACTACTTGTATACGGACACTGTACTCGTGTTTGATGGCATTCCATTATTTTCTGTAAGTGTCCAAAATTATTATTTAATTGAATGCTCCACTAACACTAATTTCCATACAAGCGTATTTTATTACTACTTACGACTCGAGCTAACCATGCAAATTCTTTCTGTAGAAAGCGGAGCCAAAATACATAGTGAAAACTGCTGACATTATGCGTAGGTTCTTAATACCACCAAATACTATGTTTCTTCATCGCGGAGAAGTACGAAGAGCAATGTACATAATTCAAAGCGGTTCGGTTGGGGTAAGTAGTTGTCATTTATGAAGCGTTACTAATAATAACCAATTTATAAACCGTATTTTCAGTAGATTGCCCGTTTATTTCCAGGTTTATTCGGACAGTTTTGCACACGTTCAACACATCTTGGAATCGTCCTCTCATTTTGGTATCCGCGATTTGCTCTTTGGGGAACCGAGTCATTATAATGTTCGAACTTTAAGCTACTGCAACGTATATGAAATAACAAACGACCAGTTTTTGGAAGTATTTGAAGAGGATGAAGAGCTATTAGACTTGATAGATGATGAAAGGGATGCACGTCACGATGAAATTGAAGAAATGTATAATCAGTACTCTAAGCTGGAACGAGAAAAGCAGGCTGACAGGAATGTAGAAATTCCGAGTTGGTTACATTTCAAACGTTCAAAGCATCTTGCAGGAAGAAGAGGGCTTCAATACCAAGAGTATGAATCGTTTTATGACGATTTCAAGTGTGGAAAACTATTCAAGTACTAGTCTTTTAGTATTATTATTATGCACATGCATTGTTGGTAACTGTAAGTACTACTGTTTATTGTCACACTAAAAAAAATAATTACAATATTTTTAGGTGTTTTCTCGAAGATCGCACCGTGCATCCAGTGGGAGATTTTGGTAAATGGTGGTCTTGCTGGATGAGTATGGTTAGCTGCTTAACGTTGATGCTATTGTTTATGGAAACATTCATGTACTTGAGGACACCAACACTTCGTATATGTCAGTGGTTTCTGGATTCCTTCTTTTACGTAGACATGTAAGTTTCAAGTTTTACCTATTTTTAACTGTTTATATACATTTAAAAGTACTTTGAGCTAAGATTTGTTATATTTAGCTACATTAAGATGCACTGGGGTTACTACCAACCTAAAACCGGTCTTTTGATTAGTCATCCTTTAAAAACTGCTGGAATATATATATTTGAAGGGTCCTTTTTCCCCGATGTTATTTTCTGCACTCCACTTGAATTGCTTATGTTTGCTTTTGGTACTACGACCTTTTGGGGGTATGGGGAAGGTAAGTGAATAATTGTAAAAAATTGAATTTAAGTTTCGTCTGGTCTGACTGAATTTTATCAACCCACTTTACCAAATAAGTTATGTAGTGCTTCCGTATCCTTAGGTGCATCATGGTTTACTAAATTACGATGGATCCGGTTTCTACAAATCAAGAGAATTCCCCAGATTTTTACGATTGTACATAACATATTTGTGCAGCGAACTACTATACTGTAAGTTTATATTTGTTACGAAAGTAGTAATAATAAATGTCAATCTTACTTTGCCCCAAGATAACTAAAGTTTTAAAATGTACATTTAAACTGATTAATCCATCCATCAGTATAACATTACTTGGTTTTACTGAATTAACTGAATACTCAATTACTCTTTCTATTGCAGATTCGTCCTCTTTGTCTCTCTGACATTGGTTGTTTGTACTATTGTGGGCGCTGTTGCTTTGTACATAGCGTGCCCCTGGGAAGCAAATCACTGGACGTCCGGGGATGAATATCGTTTACCTGCATGCAGTACGGATTATTGGGCTAATACAAAATTTGGTACTTTCATGAACATATAAGAACCTTTCTTCATTATTTTTTTCTAGTTACTGTGTCTTGTTAACTTGTATCTTACTCCATTCTATTATTATATTGGTTAGGTGGCAACTATATAGACACGGAAGAAATTTTAGCTGATGTCAGTAACAGGTGGATATTTGGTCTATATTATGTTTCTCAAGTAATTCTGGTCATTGGGTTTGGTGATATGATGTAAGTATTAGATAGTATGTATGTTGTGAAAATATTTTGGATTTGTCAATAAAGTTTGTTTTATGTATGATACTTATAATGTTTTTTTTCATTGATTTCAGAACTCTGAAGGAATCGGAAGTTCTTCTTTTGATATTTATGTCAGTTTTTGGTAAGTGTGATCAAACTAATATAAATATACAAACATGCATCATTAATATCATATTGTTTTGTGTTATTGAGATTTTCTCTTAACAGGATTTGTGTTCATGCGATGTGTCATTGCTGATATGACAGCTGCAGAGGTTGACTCTGATGAAATACGATCACGCTATACTGATGCAATGAAGACTTTGATTCGTGTTATGCATCGGGAGAAACTAAGCCGAAAATTGACATCGTACACCGACAATAAATTTCTATTACTATTTCCATAAAGTTATTTCTTTGCTCTAAATAAATACATGCAAGCATATTAATCAAATTGTTTTTAGATCTGTACATGATCATTTAAATAATATGTGGAAGCGTTCAAAGGGACTTCAACCAGCACAGTTGTTTAATGATCTTCATCCATCTCTTGAGTCTGACGTTTTCCGAAGTTTTGTTGGTGACACATTGCGAAAGGTATAGCAAGATTGTTATCATTATGATTTGATATTATTCGCGAATCGGTTCTCATCCATTCTATTTTATGATAGGTTGCAGTATTTCGAGATTTTACCCCGAACGTACTTCGAACATTGTGTTTGTATTTGAAGAAATTACACTTTCTAAAAGGTGAAAGACTGATGAAGTACGGAAACTTGGAATACGAAATGTTCATTATTGTAAATGGAAAAGTATGGATTACTGATAAAAGACTAAGCTATGGGTGTACGGTAGGAAAATATGAGTAAGATCTTGATCGTGTCGTATTTCACGTACCTATATTTAATTAAATTATGTAATTAATGTAACCGTTAAGTTTGGAATTGATTTTTAGGACATTTGGTGAAAGTTCTATGTTAACGTTCGCTCCAAGACGGTATACAGCAGTTGCTGCAACAAATGTAGAGGCTTTTGTCATTGCAAGAAGTGATTTTGATATCTTAATCGAGCGCTACCCAAAAGTCAAAGACATTTTGGGTGCCCTTTTATCAAACGGAGAATATGACTACTTTGAATACAAAATCTACGAAATGATTGATGGTCTTAAGGATCTCAGTGGAGAAGATAAAGATAAGCATATAAATCTTTTGGTAGCTCGAACCAATGAAATCAAATCAGTAGTGAGTGGAAAGGAAACGCTCTCAGCAGAAGAAGCTGGAGACTGGACCAAGCAAAAATCTAAAAAAGTATTATTTTACTGGCTGTCACGACTCTTTGCTGTTGGATCGGATGATGACAATCTGCCATTTATTTACTTTGTTGGTCGCAGAAATAGGTATACTTATATTATCACCACTTTACTAGCCATGTATGATGATTTAGATATGTATGCTACCAGCACATTATGATGAGATTTTAATTTTATAGAAAAACTGGAAAATATTCAGCTTTTCCGCCACTGATTCATCCAAATTGTGGATTCTTAAAGTTTTACTTTTCTTGTGTCTATTTTTTGTGTTTAATATCACCAGCCATGGCTATGTATGAGTTTTGCTTCCAGAAAGAGTATTTAGACGCAGCAGAGAAAGTATCTAACGTTCCAAGAGATAAACGAGACTGGGATAGTCAATCAACAGTGCATTTTGTAGCGAATGAGTTTGAATGGTTTCTCATCACATTTATAATTGTCAACCTAATAACACCCTACCAAGATGAGCATGGAATTTATGTCAAAGACTTTGGTCTAATTGTTTTGAACTACATTTTTGCCTACGATGGAATGTGGCTTGATATTTTGGCTTCCGTTCCTGGTCTCATATATGATGAAAATGAAAACATTATTCTAGCTTTCCGAAGTCTTCGACTTGTAAGCTTCGTAGTGGAGAATCATCAAGTCTTAAAACCCAATTTCAATACGGAGGATGACTACTATATTTTAATCATTATTCTTTCCTTATCGTTTAGTATCGATACTACGCTTTCTACATGAAGAAAAAAGATGACCTCTCTATAAGCCCTTTCCGATTAAAAATTCAACTATCTGTCTCCTCATTCGTGCTAATGGCTCATTATATTGCATGCGTTTTCTACAAAATTTCGCACTGTGAAGAAAAAACTCGTCATCTTAATCCTTTGGATTTTTCTGATGCCGTATATCCGATGGAATTACGTGACCAGGCCTGCTTTAATCCTGTGACACCTAGCCAAGCTGAAAGAGGAATTACATACACTTGGACATATTCTTGTAAGGGTGTATTGAGTATTGTATTGTATTCTATTCTACACATGATTGATGCGGTGTTAGATTTTAGCTATAAACTTTTTATTTTATGATATAGTTGTTCTGGATAGAAACATTCAAGAAAGGGATGTCCCAGAAATGGCTGCATGGAGATGGTGGCTTCGCTCATTATATTGGTTTGCTTTATAATATTTAGCATACATGATTGAATTACACTAAAGTAAGACAAAGTATAAAAAAGGTATTAACAATACTCAATTTTGTATGCAGGGTCGTCACTGTAATCAGTACAACTGGGTTTGGAGACATTACGCCACAAAACATAAGTGAAATGGTTATGGGTATAATATGTTTCTTTGCTGGTGCTTTCATCTTGTCAATTATTTTGAGTAGCTTCACAGGCAAGTTGCATATGAAATGACGTGAACGACTTTTTTTTCACTCTGTTCCTATATGATTTTTATTTTTGTATTTTTTAGCTGGTATGACTTCCGTTACTAAAGCACACAGGGAGTATCTGTATCAAGTGAAGCTACTCTTGGTAATTTAATAATAGGATTCAAAATTGTTACTTATTTGTACTATTTGTATTTTTTATATGATTTTTAATATAACACTTTCACTCATCTATAGAAATATCTGAACAATGTCGGACTATCAAGTATACGCCAAGGACAGGCGAATGTATTTTTTGATGTCTTATGGGAAAAGTGTCGGGGGAGAATGTATCACGAGGTCACAGCTATACTGCCCACCACATTAAGGATAGAAGTATGTAATTCCTTATACCACGATGTGCTAAGCAAAGTTGCCCTGTTCAACATCAATGACTCGACATTCGTAAGACAAGTTTCGGCTCGGGTGACTCACTCAATTTATCTGCCTGGAGTTTGCATAGTGAAAGAAGGGGACTTGGGAAGTTCGATGTATGTCGTGTTTAGGGGACGAGTATCCGGCATAATCTCAAATGACAGTCCTAAAATGGAGTTACAGAAAGTGTATTTAGTGGGAGATGTGTTCGGAACGCTTCCTTGCCTATTTCACAACGAATGGTATAAAAAGTCGTATAGAGCTGAAGAGCTTACAGAAGTATTAGAGTTACATAGTCGGGATGTCCTTCATCTTGCTGCAGTTTTTACCGAGTTTTGGAAAATGTTAAAGGCTTATGTTGAAGTAAAGTACAGTCCAGAAGGGGAATCAGACTGTATATTTAGTCCGCAACGAGTAAAAGCGAAAAATATATTTGATCTGGGTGATGACTACCAGAAAGCTACTACGGAGGGTGCTCAAAAGAAAAAGGCAGCAGCTCCTCCACCATCCGACTTGCAAAGAAAATTTGGTAGCGCGTCGCATGACCATCCCAAAGGGCACCCGCAACAAGATAGGAGTAGGTCAATCGGAGGCGCATCTGCCGTATCTGCCGTATCTGGGCAAAGTAAAGGAAAGTCAGGCTCCAAGAAAAAGAAGATGATGAACAATGTCCAGGACCCAATACAGTTTTTATACAGCAAAAAGAGATTGTCCAAACTTAAACAGAAAACTGATGGTATTCGTACAAAAAGAGCAGCAACCAAAGTAATAAAAGGTTTGAAAGCAATCGCGAAATCCAAATCAAAGGATAAAAAAGGAAAACAGAACAAAACCAAGTAATTTCATTCCTAATACATAAATAAATAAAATTACTGAATCTTATTTATTACGGCGATGGGATTGGAACATTTAAACGTTAAAAACGGTGTCTTTTTAACTAAAAACAACATATTTCAAATGAAGTGAATTATTAATTAGAATTCAAACGCAGTTTATATAGTACTGTCTAATTTGTAACAATAAACAACGTATTTACACAATAAATACAATACGATAATCAACTTAAAATTGTGGATTAGTTCTTCTTTTGATCAACTTTTTATTATGCCGAGGATTTAAATGAAGAAAGGATGAATAATAATAGTATGCTAGCAGTAAATGCACAAACGGTTTCAATACTATTTAAATAGTTTTAATAAAAGTACACAATCAAAACTGATGCTGTGATGTTGACCCTTATTCTTTATTCCTTATGAAAAGATTTCATTATAAAGACCAATTAACCGACCTTACTTTAAACAAGTTTCATTTAAGGTGCAGTACAAAATGATAGATGATATATTTTATCTAAACTGGTGTAGATACTGAAATTGTGTAAACTGATGCCTGATGATAAAAACATGATCACAACAGCAAAGTAATTCAAAACTACAGAGAGTATAATTGATAATACATAATTATAATAATAATAATAAGCAAGAACCATGAGTTAAAACCCAAAGAAAAGAACGCGTTGGTTATGTAACAACAACGAATTCCTTTCTTCGTGGTACCTCAACATTTTTCTATAAATCAAAGTAATGTGTTTAAACCGGGAACATTTACAACAAAAAAATTAATTCATTGTAAATTGTTAGTAATGTATTCATTATACACAACTACTAAAGTCCAATTAAGTTTACGGAAGAAATCTTTTGCTTACTATGACATAGAGTAAAATTTTCTGACCTAATGATTGTTGAATAAGGTATCCACTTTTTACACACTGAGAGTGGGATTGAATTTTGTTTAGATTTTCTATGAAAAACCTATCCTTGTTGTTTTTTGTAGTAAGTATATTTTTATAATGCAAGTCAATTATAAATGTTGGTAGATGTAGATAGTTGCGTTTTGAAGTTGTATTACGTTGCTGTTGCCCGTTAAAACAAATATCAACCGACCAGTCTGGAAACCGATGCAGATCAACATTCATTTTCACCATTCTGTCCTACAGGTGCTTTTGCTTTAGCATCGCCAGAACCAGCAGCTGCCTTGTTCTTCTTTTTCTTTTTGTTGGGATTGACTCCAGAGGCTAGCAGTTTCTGCAAAGAAAAAATAACATTATGAACAAGCTTAAACATAAAAGAGCTTACACATAAAATATATAAATACAAAGAACGGTTAACAAACCTTAAGATCTTCATCTTCTATTTTGTTTTCTGACTCGTAAAGAGTAGGGTCAAAAGGCAGTCCAGTAATTTTATGGGATCCAGCTGGCATCAACAATACGGTAAACTTAAACTGAGCTACGATTTCACCTGTACAAGAAAGAAGAAAGTTTAATGAAACGTAAATTCCACATGTATAAGAGCGCTGGCTGCAGTATAGTATTCTACCTGGTTTTTCGTAGAGAACCTGGTAAGGCTCAATAAGTTTGTTTTTGACACATTCAACTACACCCATCTTGGCTTTCTTTTCATCTTCAAAATCTCTCAAGTTGAAAGCCATATTTCCATGCTTGTTTTGCACCTACGCAGAACAATTAAAATAGAAAAACAATAATTATTATACTGCTAATATTTCGAAGGTGTATCATCATTATATGTATGTGAATTGTGTAAAATTCAACAAACCTCGCTGAAGAAAGCCCTGGAAGCCTTAAGTTTAAGCATGTACTGATCCTCAGTTCTTTTGTACACAGAGACACGGGTTTCTAATTCCTTACCCTGTTGTGACAAAATAATTATTATTTGAGTTAGCTTAATAACGCCTGGCTTGACATAATTCATCAAATACGATCCTAAAAGCTCGAAAGAAAACATTGGACTTACTTGACCCTCTCCAGTTGATATAAGTACATCAACGGCATATACTTCATGAAGTTCGAATACACATTTCTCATATTCCTTTCTTTGAGCTTCGTTAGGGTTTTGGATGATGGTTTTCTCCCCGTCAATACGATTCTGCTCTAACTGATGACTCAGCATTCCTTCGATTGGCTTACATTTGTAGCTCTCAGCAATTTTCTGAACAGACTCTGTTACCTTGTCGGACTATTAGTAAAGAAATTGGAAATTAATAATAATTATTACAATTAGAATAGATTTAACATGTCAAGCTAAATTCAAAACCTTTTATATGAATTGTAGGTTACAATATTTACCTCGTTTCCTGGCTTAACAAGCCTCAATGCTGCTTCGGAAGCATAATGGGCAGCTAAACAAACATCAGCTTTTCGTCCAGTAATCTTACCATTAATAGGTGCTACCACTACGGTATGGGCTACAACAGCAATAAACCCATCTATGTGGCATCCCATGTCACTGGAATATAAGTAAAAAAAACTGTAAAGCTTGGAAGCAAATAGTAAAGCATCATCATATTGAAGCATTATGTTTCAAAGGTCATACAAAGCAATTGCGTTGGCGTTAAACTACTTACATCTTACAAACATCTTCCTCTTTAAGTACGTAATCCGGCTCTGAATTCAATGGCGAGAAGTGGCAGATACAGTTGTTAACCGATATACAGGTTGGAAAGGCAATTCCTGCATTCAAGATAAAAAAGACACATTTTAGACTACGATAATTAAGGCAACAACACTAAAAGATACACCACCGGGTGTACAAAATGCTTACCTTTCTTCAACTCCTTCTCCTTTTTGAACTGCTTTCCTGTCTCTTCTACCATGATCTTGTCCCCCAAAATACAGATTTCTCTAACAGAAGCTCCAACTACACTTTTCTCCACAACTGCTTTTAGAGCCTCTGTAAATCAACAAAAATAGCCGTGTTATTGAACAATTACGGTGATTACATTATTAACAATTAATCAATTATTATCGCAATCGGTACCGACAAGAGCGAAAATTACTTTGCACCTAAAGTTACCCATATGGAATTAATAATTTTATCATCACTACTCCTCCATCAAAATGCATAAATTCACCCTTCATACATACACATTATTGGCTACTTAATACATGCTGACTTATTCTAATCAGTTAATTCCTCAAATTCTTCTCCGACAGCACCACATGAATCAGAATCAAACTTACTGTTAGTGATCTCTGCAGCCATCTTGTACTTGGTCACCACCAAGTCCTCGGCAATGGTCTTCTCCACATCGTCCTTATCGGTCATGATTAATGATGATATGACACGCTTCCCGAAATAAATCTATTCCCCAGTTTCACCTCCGTCCAAGTAAAAGTTGCTGTCAAAATCTAGACAATTGAGCAATTAAAAATATTTAAAATTCTCAATCATATGGAAAGATAAAAATATATAATTTTAGAGAGAAAACTAAAAGTGTAGAGTATTACATTACTGATCTGTATAAATATTGACAATTGTAAAAGCTGTTAGATTTCTTTCTTTCAATCACACTTGCCTCTTGTGCCTCGTTTCCTCGCGCACTCAACCACACTCACACTCTCTCTTCAACTCACACTTGGACTTTTACTATATTGCCTCGTTGTTCCCCAAGTCCCACAATGCTATAGACTTTTGATATGATAGAAACAGCCAAAAAAAGAGTGAATCGAGCGCAATAGCAAGGAGATGAGAGATGATGATGATGATGGTAATGGAAGTACTTTTTTCTTTACTATTCAATCAAAAACAAGTGGATGGGTATACCTATGACCTGTTCTGTAATAAGTAAGTGTACATGCATAAGGACGTGAAGAGTAAAGTCGTGAAGCGAATGAGTTTTATATGTATGCATGGAACAAATGCAAAAAGTTATTATATTCTTCCTCCAATACTCCACCATCCACTCATCCACTCCACAAGAAGAAGACAAAAGTTCATGCAGCAGCAGCGTTCAAAGTAAATGGCAAAATGTAACATTGAGTAAATGCACAGAATGAGACCTAAAAAAATTGTGCTTTCGATATCCACTTCTCATACAGCTTCATAGCACGTCGTCGTCGTTTTAGAATTTGGATGCTGATGTGTGGTGCTACTTCTCTATAGCTCGCTGCTCGCTCTTCTTTTCCGTGATCTGATACACTTTTATACATAAGTTGGGTACATTGCATTGTTTGTACGATCTCTGTCCTATCTAATATGTTTCGAGTTTTATACATAGTCTATTTCATAGGCATATAGAAAGTAAAGTACTCGTTCAGAAGACCGTTACCGGTTATTTCATCGTAAGAATTTACATCGTCGTGCTATTTCATAGTCTTATACGCCATCGTACGGTCACCTCATCGTAGCCCTATTATGACAATTATCCGTTTCGTCGTATTCATTTTTTGGAAGTTAGCCGTTTCATCGTATCCTAATTTCAAAAGAAATCCTTTTCATCGTATGGATACGATGAAAGGTACAAAAATCAATAAGGGTATTGAAATTCTATTTTCGTTTTTTAGAACCAATCAAGCCATAGCAAATAGTCAACATTCATTTTTGTTTCTTTAGGGTTTCATGCGTACCCTGTAACTTGTGTATTAATATATAACATTCAGAGCGAAAGATGACTTGCAATTCACATCTATTTTTACAAAAGTCATTATATGGGTTTCTTCATGGTTTTTACTCTGTGTACATCTTTCACTGTGTAAAACATGGCTTTGTGATAAACTACCAAAACTCAACACATATATCTATACTATTCATTGACTTCAAGAAGATGGATGGGTATTGACATTGTGTTAGGCTGTGTGTTAGAGAAATATTTCAATATTACCGCAAGTAAATTGGCTTTGCATTTAGAACGCGGTAATTGTTGCACTACTTGACACTTTTCCCAACGTAAACCATTATTTTCATTTCACACAAAATCTGTAAAAAAAATCTTAATTTGCAAAACGAATTTCACTTAATTTTGTAAGGTACATACTCATACGTAGTTTTTTGCCAGGAATAGTTGTGAAACAGACTTTTAGCATACTTAAGGAATCATGCTCAGGTCCAGCACATTTAACTGCAGATTTCAAAAGTTTTTGCGATTATATGACACGATGATTTTTATACAACCATAAGTTTATGTCTCAAAAATAAACAAAAACGTTGTAGCATTACCTAGACCTACAATTTCGTGGTTTTAGGGGTAAAAAATCAATCTTAAATCTGAATTTTTAACTATTAGTACATTGTTGGTGGTGTATGTTGATCATCATTTATCCTCAGCCAAAATTAAATTTAACAACTGAATGATTTCTTGATAATCTAACAGTTTTTTATGAAATTTACAGTTATAGTTACAGCGTTCTAGGGCGTTCAGGGTTCTAGCGTTAAAGCCCAGGGTTTTAACCTAGTCCATGTCTGAGAAATATCAGTATATAAGTGTTTAAAAATTCTAAAAAAAATTCTAGCGTTAAAATTTTAAAAAGCTATAGTTCAAATATTGTACAGCGCTTGCATAACGTTGGTATGACTTGTGTTTTTTTCTCTTCAGTTATCTTTTAAACCGTTGATATTTGTTATGTTGATGTCTTGGTGTGTAAAAACATGAAGAAAACCAAAGTAAATACATATAAAGTCATTACGTTTGTAAAAATAGATGTGAATTGCAAGTCCTCTTTCGCTCTGAATGTCATATATTAATACACAAGTTACAGGGTACCCAGTACCCATGAAATCCGAAAGAAACAAGAATGAATGTTGACTACGCTATTTGCTATGACTTGATTGGTTCTAAAAAACGAAAATAGAATTTCAATACACTTATTGATTTTTGTACCTTTCATCGTATCCATACGATGAAAAGGATATCTTTTGAAATTAGGATACTATGAAACGGCTAACTTCCAAAAAATGAATACGATGAAACGGATAATTGTTATAATATGGCTACGATGAGGTGACCGTACGATGGCGTATAAGACTATGAAATAGCACGACGATGTAAACTCATACGATGAAAAAGCCTACAATCCAGAAGACAAATCTATTCTGTTGTATATTGTACGAATAATAAACCTGACAATAGGCAGATATATAGGAACCTGCGATCTAGCATTTATGCTGAATAAAGTTAGCATAAGCTGTGTCTGAGTAGTTCATTGGTTTAAAAAAGATTTGAAAATTTTCATAATTGTGGCTGCTATTGAGATTTTTTTCAAAAATTGACCTTTAATCACTTATAGGTCACGCTGGGGTCATTTCTGAACTTTGATATTAGCATAGTTGAGTTTTTCTTGAAAAATAGCATCATTTTGATGTATCATAAGCCATGTTTTGCTATTAAAATTTTTTGACCTTGACCTTTGACCCAGTTACCGTTGACCGATTTTGCTCATCTTAGAACTTAGCCAAGAGCTTGACCTAAGGTATCGTTTAGCAAAAAGAATTTTTGAAAATCTTCAACGGTGTAAAAGTTATCGTGCGAACAGACGGACAGACGGACGGACAGACAGACAGACTATGATCCATTCTAAAAAACCTGCTTTTGATTGATCTTCGATCGCAGGTTAATAATATGATGTGAGTCAGTGAATGGATTATATGATGGGTTGGATACTATGCATAACAAAACTGAATCAGTAATATCGAAAGCAAAGGCTATAATACATGGCATCTGCACTTATTGGCAGTAGCTAAAAGTTGGGTGTCGTAGAGTTAGGATTAAACTGTTGAGATTTGCGATATCCCATAATGACATTTTGTCCCATTATGTTTGAACAATGCTTTGTGACACGTGAGACTGACAGGTAAAAGTAATAATATATACAGACTCATGTCACGTCACAGAATAAGCATAGCATAATGATGGCATTGCATTGCATCCAAATCCTATCTGGTAGTAAAAAGCATAAATATAGATCTTGAATTGGTGAATTATTGTTTCTGGAAGTTGAAACACTCACGAGAACTCATAAATCATAATTAACTACATAATAATAATAAACCTGACAATAGGCAGATATATAGTAACCTGCGATCTAGCATTTATGCTGAATAAAGTTAGCATAAGCTGTGTCTGAGTAGTTCATTGGTTTAAAAAAGATTTGAAAATTTTCATAATTGTGGCTGCTATTGAGATTTTTTTCAAAAATTGACCTTTAATCACTTATAGGTCACGCTGGGGTCATTTCTGAACTTTGATATTAGCATAGTTGAGTTTTTCTTGAAAAATAGCATCATTTTGATGTATCATAAGCCATGTTTTGCTATTAAAATTTTTTGACCTTGACCTTTGACCCAGTTACCGTTGACCGATTTTGCTCATCTTAGAACTTAGCCAAGAGCTTGACCTAAGGTATCGTTTAGCAAAAAGAATTTTTGAAAATCTTCAACGGTGTAAAAGTTATCGTGCGAACAGACGGACAGACGGACAGACAGACTATGATCCATTCTAAAAAACCTGCTTTTGATTGATCTTCGATCGCAGGTTAATAAGTTAGTCAGTCGGATGTCCAAATTTAATAAAATCTGTCCCACGTTGCCCCACTGGCATTTTGTAACACATAACTCCTAACAAAGTGAGCGACTTTTGTTTTGGGGAGTAATGAAACGCGCTGCTTACAAACATTAATGTTTATATTTTTTGGCTTGGTATAAAAACTGAAAGTAAAAAAATCATCTTACTCTTCTAAATCATAATTTTTTAGTGCATTTAGCACAGTTGACAGTTGACAGTAGTTTGGTTGTGGTCTGTTTCAATACGTCAAAAGCTGATTAAGTAATAGATGGGATAAATAGGGACCATTTCAGTCAAAGGACAAGTTTTGTAAGCTTAAAATAATCATTAATCCACCTACAACGGCAAACATCCAACCTCAATCAAATGTCAAAAGTTAACGTAACGTTGATTTCTTCAGTAATGACGGTTTATTTTGAATCTTTTGAAATTTTAGGCAATTTCTTGTTCAACTCCGAAGAAAAGAGGACAGCACACGGAAGGGATTAGGACAAGCACGACCGTGCCTGTTGATAACAACCTAGGTGTGTTTCCATTTCGGATTTTCACGGATAAGCTTACAACTGGCTTAATTATAGTCTTGTAGTCACATCACTTACTCACATGCTTCTTTAGAGTTCTTTGTGGCATGGTTAATTGACATTGAATTGGATGGCTCTATTTGATGGTGTCAGATTATTAGCGTATGTCTTAAGACCGATTGTATTGCAATTTATAACCTATTTTCCCTTTTCCTTGTTTTACTTTTTAGGTTGTGGTTGTGTTAATACTTACAACTTATTATTTGTACAGTTATTTGCAACATATTGCTGTTTTGTAGATTCTGGATTCCCAATATCCCCA
Source organism: Orchesella flavescens (assembly GCA_964034955.1). NCBI lineage: Eukaryota > Metazoa > Arthropoda > Collembola > Entomobryomorpha > Orchesellidae > Orchesella > Orchesella flavescens. The sequence continues at coordinate 21,632,006 of OZ035954.1, forward strand.
CGTGATTTAACTTCTGCTTGTATGCCTTAATTATAAGCAAGAGAGATAAATCACAGATTGATTGTTCAATTTCGCAATCCTCCTTTGCACCACCTCTAGCCCCGGTTCGCTTGGCATTGGAGATACTTTAGTTTGCTTGACTATAATTTTCTCATCGGGCTGACGCTGGGCCTTAAAATACTTTTATAACTGTGTACCTTTTGATATATTTTTATCTGGCCTGACTGATATTTTCCATATCGTTGATCGTGATCAAGAATACGTCCGCAGCTATTGCGGAGTTTTTTCTCAATTTGTTTATGTAAGTACACTACTCTTGTTTAAACGCACAATTTACTAAAAATCGCATTTTGTTTACTGTAGTAGCAACTCTGCATTTATCGATTTGACATTTACCTTTTTGTAATTAATTTTTTGTTGTGCAATGAAAACTTAAAGCAGTGCCTGAGTCTACTACAGTACAAGAATGCACTTAATTTAAACGCTACACTTTATCCTAGCGAGTCCAAAGTTTTAATACATTGTTTGCTGCATTATGTGACCCATAGGTTAAATTGTCAAAATAGTTTTCTTCCAGGTGCCAACCCCACGTGTCCCTTCCAGGGACGGGGTTGTCCCACCTCAAGTATGTGCCAGTCAATTTTTAAGTTATTACGACTTTAATCATGTTTGTGGGTCGTGTTTATTAATTTGGATTGTTTTGTTTGTATTAACAGGAGGGTAACGTTAACGGATCAAAAAGTTTTGTGTCAGCTATGGCTTCTTCAGATGGTACCAGCAGGGATTCGACGAAAGCTGCAGCAATGGATGCACACAAATCAGAGAGCATACCCATTTCCGCAGTTTTACCAGCGACGTCTCACTCTGAAAAGTTAAATACTAAAAAAAGTTCTGCCGGATTCAGCAATCAATCCCATCTTGTCGGTGGAGATAAGTCAAGAATCAAACGCCCGTACAACAAAAAACGTATTGGTGATTTCGAAAAGCCGCCCCCAAGAAAGAGGGGTCGAAAGAGCAAACATGAATTGTCTATGGTGGACATAAAGCAGGAGGATGTCGACATGGGTCAAATGTCAACCAAAGTTTCAAGATTGAAAAAATCCCCATCACAGCAGAAAATTAGCCGAAAGGCTTCGGCAGTAAAAGCTAAGAAAACATCAGTAACTACAATGGGTCCTAGTGTGTTTGACAAGAAAATATTAGCTGGGCCACATTTAACAGTACTTAATTAATAATATTTAACCGTACATGTTATAGTTTGTTGTAGTATGCATTTGTGTTTTCGGGGGTGCTTAGTGCTTGCTCTCCAACTCCAAGGATTATTTTTAGCATACACTTTATATGAAATCAATATGGTTGTAATGTTTCGTCTTTAATCTACACTACAGATGAAGCAAGTTTTGGAGTACATCATAACGGATCACAGTTACTGCGTACCGCCGGATCCACTTCCTGCCGTCAGCAGCAATCATCAAATGATTCGTAGCATCCTAGGACCTAAAAATGAGTCTAAACCAAGAGCATTGCAAATGCTGGGTATGATTGACTCTAGTGATAGATCTCCAATTACGATGTCCAGTTTTTCGAGATCTAGAGGGCAGTTAAGTTTGTCATCAACCCCTCCTACATCTAAGCTAGAGAATTTGTTAAAGTATGCTGACTTGAACGTATTTTATAGTGCAACTAATGTGGATCGAATGTCTTTTAACCTAAAACATTAATATTTTACAGGAGGGGAGATGTGTCTCCTGGTGGCTTATCTTCAAGTGCAATGCGATACAGCCATATTAGAAACGCATCCGAATGCAGGGATGAGAGTGACGTTGAGATAGATATTGAAACTGTGGAGCAAGAAAAGCGTGTACCGTATGATGTAAATAAGGCTATTGATGTTATGAAAGAGTGCGAAAAATATGTTGAATTTGCTCGTAGTGAAGATACGGGTGATGACTGGGAAACAAAAATTTTAAAGTGAGGTCTTTTCTTTTTAACGACAGGAATAAGTAATTATTGTAAACTGGTAAAATCTTTCTAATTCTTATCTATGGTGTTTGTTTCTTAGAACTGGTTGGACGAAAGCTCAGACTGGGTTGTTTGACAAGATTATTAGCGCACTTCATGCGGAACGACTAGCTCGTTTAACATACAAAGGAATCGGTGATACTGAACCCGTTCTTCGACGTGCATCTATAGATCGCACTGCCAGTCGAGTGCGACGAATATTTGGTGAATATCTATGGGATTCCAAGTTGACTCAATGGCTTCACAGCGTTTTAACCGAGTCACTTAATTATGACTATCTTGCAGTTTACTTGGATGTGCTACAGGTTTGAATCCATATTTTTATTGCTTAAAATCGTTTTAATTAAAGCCTTTCAACCTTAAAGCACAATAAGTTAGCAGCTGACATAAATTTTTCATTGATTCAGACACTGAAGTCAAGATGCCCACAACTTGTGAGTCGAATTTTGACACTTAGTGTCAGCCTACCGCTACAGCAAGCTGGTCGTGATGATGAATTAGTTAATCTTTTAACTCCATTTTTGGAGCCCCAACATGAAGCAGAAGTTTTAAAAGATGACTTTGTTGACTACAATGTTGATAATAAGGACGAAATTTCTCCGTCTGCCGATCATGCAAATATGATTGCATCCACAAGTACTAATGACCATGATTCAGAAATATATTTGCCTGAACGCTCAGTTGTTCCACAGATGAAGGATGTTATCAAGAAACTGAACTCAGCAAAACATGCTGAAGCTTTGAAAGCGCTGTTAGAACGCCAGTGGGACCCGTTTTCTCCTGTTTTGCTACATCGCATGAAGAAATTAGCATCCAACCCTGTTTTTCTATTAATTGCTCCCAGCGCAATACACCCTAAACATTCACTAAATAGACGTTTGAGGCAGTACCATGACATGTTTCGTCGGCTTGGAAAGGTTTGAAATTAATTTTTTTAACTTTTAGCTATTAATAGGCAGTAGGAAGGGTTCATGGTTCATCATTGGAATTTTTTTCCTAGATCGTTACTGTTTCTTCCCGGATTTCTGATGCGCGTAATTATACTTCGGCTAGTCACTACATGGAGAAAATCATGTATATGGCTAGGGAAAAAGTAAGAACAATCCGAAGCACTTTCCCTGATCGACCTCTTTATGTAGTAGGCTGGGGATCCGGTTCAATACTAGCTGCTAGATTGTCAAACATGGTTGGTCCAGTTGATGGAATAGTTGCGTTAGGGTTCCCTTTGCATAGTTTAAAAAGAATGCAGGATGACCTATATAAAGTATTTAGTGGATTGAAACACCCGATATTATTTGTGATTGGTGGACTAGCCTCTAATAACAGGTAGGTTTTGTATATAATTTTAGTATCATGCTAATTTTTTTATACTGCATTGTATTGCGATTTGACAAAGTTACATTATTTTCTGATTTAGTTTAACTGACATGGAGCTCTTTAGACGACGCCTGGCATGCGAAACATCTTTGGTTGTTGTAGGATCTGGAAATGATAATTTATATGTAACACGTGCCCACCGAGAGAAGCTATTTGTCACCCAGTCCTACGTTGATAAAAACGTTATGGATGAAATAGCTTATTTTGTCAACTTACACTCAAAGCACAACCAAATGTCTGCTACGATTACCACAAATATTTCCATGAAGCCTTCATTCTCAGAATCGCAAAGAGATAATAATTTTGGAAAGAAACATTTTCAAGGAATGCCACGTGGACGAAAAAGAAGCATTAGCAATACAGGTTTTGATGTCGAAGCTCCTAAACATGATGATCGAGTTATTAAACCTGACGGAGAAAGAGAAAAGTTCCAAGAAATGCCAAGTTCTTCCCCAAAGGCTGTAATGCTGAAAAAGGAACCTGATGCTATTCCAAAGCCATCCATGAATTCTCCATATGAGTATGACTTTGATGAACCAAAATCTATTCCATCCAACAAGTCGTCTAATAAACGAAAAGCGTATTCTTCCCGACCGAATCCAACGACGACTTCTTCTTCAACCTTACCTTCAAGCTCACTGACTGCCTCTAAGCTGCTGCAACAAAGTAATTGGAACACATTAAAAATAACTTCAATTTTTATTGGCTATTCAAGTAACACAACTTTATATAAATATACAGGTCCCAATGTTAAACGACGAATGTCGAGGCCTTCAGGTTCAGTTGCTAGAGCGCCTTTATTACAGGGCCAGCGAAGCAATCCTCAGACGCCAGACCAAATAAAAGATGAGCCAGCAGGAGTTCTCAATTATCCAATTCCTCAGGAACAATTAAGTGACATCAAGCAGGTTAGATTTTTAGATTTAGATTAAAAAAATATTTTTGCTTTTTAAATCAGTACGTATGTAACTCAGTTTTAGTATATCATCGTGATTTGATATAGGAACCTGGTGTAGCTCCCCCACCACCATTACCAATTGTTTTACGACAACCCGACGGCGGTCATCTACCTGCTGTTACTGCTGTAAATATTACTACTAAGAGTGGAAAAAAGAAATCAAGCTCTAAAGCTAAAGCTGCAAGAGTTTCGAAAACATCTTCAACCGAATCTCCTGCTTTGGCGTTGGCTTCTGCTATTACAGATATTTCAACACAAAACAGTTCTGGCTCCACCACTTCTACCCCAGCTTCATCTTTGGATATGCACAAGTACGTCCTTCAGCATCAGCAAATGATAAAACAATTGGAGCAGCACCGTCAAGATAAACCTCAACCGCAAACATCACAATTATTTAAATTACTTTCTCCTGCTGGTGACTCAGACAGTTTATCTCCTGTTTCATCCTTGCCATATACCTCCGAGTATGTCAAACTGAAATTAATTGGCTCTCAACCAGTGACTCCTTCAGATTTAATGGCAGGAGATGCACGTACTACTGTAATCTCAAAACAGAATCTTGTTACAAACATGGCTCTTCCCATGATTAGACTTTCAGCTTCAAAACCTGAGGAAGGGGCACAGAAGCCTATTATAATGACAGGTGCTTCATCACTTTTGACTAGCCTTTCAGCAGGAGAGGCTGGAGAAAGAATTTATGTTAGAGCTACGGAAAAAGGTCTAGTAAAGCTAAACCCGGCGGAAGTTAAAAACTTTATTGCAGGATCTCGTGGCATTCAAGTAGTATCTGGTATTACGAGTTTGACTCCTCCAGTGACTCCAGTCCCACTAAATGTTCTTCTAAAGAAATCTTCAGATGGTTCTGAACCTTTATCCCTGTCTACTGAAAGCACCGCCACAGTCTCTAGTGCGTCGTCAAATGATGCATCATCCATAGGCTTAAGTGAAGCTCCCAATTTGCTTGAACCAGCAGCATCCTCTGTTGCAGTGAACAATGCTGTAGCAAATGAACCATCTTTAGCAACAGTTAATGAAGCAATTTCAGCTGCAATGAATAATCCATCCCCCGATAAGCCAATTGAGGGTTTATCTTCCGTTGCAAATTTAGATAATTTTGGCATAGTTCCTGGCCCAAGTATTAAATCATCGTCCATGAATTCATCCACTCTTCCATCGAGCCCAGCAACCATTTCTGCTTACACCTCTGCGACAACAGCTTCAACAATACTGTCAGGATTCCGGGATTTAAATTCTTTGGAAGCTGAAAGTGACTCATCTGCTACTATTTTAGTGCCCATAACTATCGATGCGTCAGTATTACAGTCGAGTGCATTAAAATCAGCAGTCTCTTCTCTCCCAATGACAAAAGAGGCAATTGAAAAAGTTTCAGAGGAAACTCAGAAATTAGAATCAGCAACCGAAGAAAACAATTCCTCCAAAGATGATTCTAATTGCAATGAAGATCAAGTAGAAACGGAACCAGAGGCAGCTGATAATGACACGGATGACGAAATGAGCGGCCTCTGTATATCCAACACCTTTAGCGTTTGTCCTAATTCTGGCGAAAGAGTAGAGCCCCTACCAGAAATGACATCATCAACTGAGTCGAAGCCGACAGCCTCCAAAAAATCATCTAAATCCAAAAAGCCGGAAATATATCGGTCTAAGCTTCGTCCGAGACGCTCGACGTCGTCATTTGAACAATACTAGACAATAGAGTTGTATATTATATTATATTAAAGGTATTGAAATAGCGTATATAATTTTTTTGTTAATGTAGATATGTAATGTACTACTTATCAATTATGAATATACGTAATAAAATTATATTGCATTGTATTATAATAAATATAATGATTTTAAAATTGCAAATTTTGACTACCCAATGTTTTGAAATGATAAACTGATTTGCACTAATTTTTTTACGTTCTAAGTTTCATTTTCAATCATTTGTATCATTGTGTGTACTTTATATAAATTTGTTGATCAGGACATGCATGCATGATTTATGAAATTATGAATATGCAGTTAGCTGTAATTGTTTGTTTTACGCTGATTATATTTTTTTTAAACCAAATAATGAAACACTACTTCGTTTGATGTAAAATGACAAAGCATATTGCACTGCGTTGTTCTTTATTGATGATGATGAACCATATAAATGTTAAAATTCATTATTCAATAATATTAATATTAATATACCACTCTACATAGTTCCTATAAAGAGCTTAATTGTTTATCTGTATGAGTTTGCATTTTTCAATCAAATACGGAGTAAGTAAAATGCAAGGTACTTACATACTTACATAGGCATGTATTTGAAACCAAGATTTGTCTACTCAAATGAATGATAGAATTTCTTTGTAGTGTGCTAAGCAGGAAGAGGAAATCAGAAGAACTTTTTAGAAAAGTGCGAAATGTTTTCCTTACAAGAGGTTAGAAAGAATAAAGATTGTTTGCATAGACAAAATAGACGAGCGAAAGGAGTGAAAGCTGCAACTGCTCTAATAAATATTAATACTTGAATCCAATAAAAATGTTTACTCAAGGTTAATTGTAGATTATTTAATTTCATTGCTGCAGTCAATCCAAACAAAGATTGCTACTGCACTACTGCCTTTTTTTTTTAGATATACAAGCAGTTGCATGCAGTCAAAAGGTTCCGTTGCATTGCATTTTGAGTTGGCCTTGCTATAATATGACACGACAAGCTAATAAAAAAAAGTTGTTTGTCATGATGAGAACATTTGTATTCATAAAGTGAAAGTTGCATATTTTTTAATCCCGCATAGCAAGTTTGGTGCATCATCTTGTAAATGTAAAAGATATTTAGTTTCTCTAAAATCTGTGTCTGTCGGACAGACTCTGTCCGTAAAAGGGTTGTAGCGTGTCTATCATTGCCCCAATTCTTTTTATCTTCAAATGCTAAGGCTTTCTTAACTTGTGACATAATTATTTTTTCAGTCTAAAGATCCTAGTGATTCCACTGGTCAGTTGAATTAACTACGTAATAATTTTGTGGCATGGGAAAAATTTCACTTACGATTGGCTTAAAGACAATTTTTTGGTATACTACATACGGCTACTTTGTTAACTGTTTGAGATGAAGAGTTTGCAAAAATACGGCAAGCTCATATATGGTGTCTATTTTTATAAAGTCAGATGTATATCATAATATATTCTTGTCATGTCCCCCGCAATCATGTAGTATTAATTTCTGAAAAAAATATTGGTGACACTGCATGGCATTCTTTACTCCTTGTGGAGCAGGGGTAATAATATCATAGGAGTTATTTTGCGTGGGTTTCAGTCAGCATAGTGTGCTACGTCAGTCAGTGTAGTTTACGCAGGCATTTCATTGTTATGTGCATTATACTGACTAAACTGACTGCATAGATTACGCTTATAGGAAGTTCTGGCAAACTACGAGGAACGAGAGAGAAACCCTACAATGTGATGTGATTGTTAAATTCTGAGATAGGTTCGTGAAAATTACTTTCCCGTTGAATGAATGTATGGCATATACGATGAATTCTCAATACTTTCTCTCCGTCGATGCTCATATTGTGTGTAGTGAGACAGGTAAACCTTGGAGAAATCAAAAGGTGTAACGAGATATGCATACATACATTCATTATCGATATATATTAAGTACCTGATTAGATACCGACTGCGTAGCTTACTTTTGCCTTTAAATACCAATGAAAATATAATGCGAAGCGAAGCTATATAAGCTCTTGATGAGATCGGAAAATACAATTTTAATATTTTGACGCTAATATATCATTAGATAGAAGCTAAGAAGACGTTTTCGATTCATTTATTTAAAACCTATAATGCCTAATATACAAACCGTTTTTCATGGATCCGTTGGATATGATTTGTTTCCGGTTGTGTTCTCTCAAATTATGTTATCATCAATTTATTGAATTCAAGCGATGATTTTACTTTGAGTTTCTTTTTCTCAGATATTCATATAATATCACCTTAAATAAATGTTAAGAGGAGACTCGATCACGAAGAAAGTTATTCATAGCAGTATTTCTCTATTGAAATGACTTGTCTATAAGGCTAAACACTGCACATGAACAACACAACGTTGAACGTAGTTTCTTTCCATTAATACAAATATTCATGTAGTACAATGGATTTATGTGGGTGGATACGATAAGGGATGATGGCTTTTTTTATCAAAGCACATAATAATGCAAATCGTTTCGTTTGTTACGTTACATTTTACAACAGCCAGCCCACGAGCCACGAGGGCTTTGAATTAAAGGCTGTCGTGGGCATGCATAAGTTTTCCCTTCATTAATTCTCACTTTAAAGTTGAACTCATCCCTGTCATCTTTTTACCTACATATGACATACACTTTATTCCCTAGAAGAAAAAAAACTAAACAGGAGCATCCTCCGGACCAAAGCTTTCTATTACTGTCGCATCCCATCACTTAACTTACGATTAGTAACAGTGAAAACGGGAACAGTATCATAACTTGAGTTGAAAATTTTGTACGGGGGTGGTGTTGATGTACTTGTACTGTGGTTTATTGAGTTTGCGAAGATAAAGCATACAACTACGCACACTCATCCCCTGCAATTATCCCGTTTCCCACATGTTTTATGATGTTCTCAAAACTTGTCTAATCTAATATTTCATTTGGTGATAGCATTTTATTTCCTTTCGATAATATGAATATGAATGAATATATAGGGTACATACTAGCTTCTACTAAGCTATCGCTGAGATCACCGTCATCATCTTTCGTCATGCCGTTGACGGCATGACGAACTAAATATATGAAACTGTATTTCAAAGCATTGCAGATTATATGTAAGTACTCTTATTGACTCAACGGATAATTTTGGCCCATGCTCATTTTTGTTGGAGAATACGCAAATGTTGTGGAGTCGGAGCATTTATGAGAGTGTGTGTGTGTGTATTCTACGAAAATGCAGAGCAAGAGATGACGAAGAGTGTATAAAATTCATCATTGCATTGTAGTTTTGCGACAAGGATGAAAAAGGAGAGAGAAATGAAAAAGCAACCCTCTATGTCATATTGCACCGCATCCAGTTAGCTTGCTGCTCCATTACTTTTTTTACCGTCATCATCCATTAATCGCACAACTGCCGAGTATAAGTATAAAAGGGAGAAAGGGCCACAGGCAAAACTTCAGTTGGTCTTAACAAACTCTCCAAGTCAATTTGTTCTCACACTACTACTACCACCACCACCACCACCACCAGCGTCTAGGCATTTTTTGTACATATAACAGAACACAAATACAAAAGAAGTTGATTCTAGTCGACTCACCTACATTACACAATATACATATATATACACATGCAGATTGTATCGTAGCTCAAAAACTTATCTCTACAAACTTAATACGCCTTTACAAAAGTAGAATTACATTTTGAAGGAAAAATTAAGGTTTTATTCTTGTAAATTTCTTACGGTACACCTTTCACAGGAATTTTATCTTAAAATTTTATCAAAATTTACCTCTGGGAAATAATACTTATATACCTTTTACGAGACAGGATAATAGTTCCATTTTAACTGACGAAGGTTTAACACACTCATCATCAAAGTTAGTTGCACATTTAGAAAAATATAAATCATTGAATTTGTCGTTAGAGAGTCAGTTTTTGGGTGCCGTTCCTTGTTTATTCCGAAATCATTACGGAATTACTTATCATAAAAACTGTACGTTAACCATACAAACTACTCTGGTACTAAAAGAAATCAGAGAGCTGAAAGTTGAGACAAATCATACAAAAGCGTATAAAGTACTTACTTCCTTCCGCGTGGTGTTTTTATATCTACCTACATCATCAATAGCCATCAAACGTTCATTTTCTTAACAAAGGATTTTTCTCTACAACATCGAATTCATTGTGTAAGCCAACACTTTTCTCCTTTTAACATGTAAAGCTTATTGTTTGTTTGTACGTAGCTACTTTGTATTTTATATTTGTATCGAACTTGTGATCATGTTTATCTATCATTATTCTTATTACAAAAATAAAAAGGTTGCATGCATGAGATGATGAGAATGAGAGTGATCACAGCGTAGGAGTAATTTTAACGAGGAGTAGTCTTTCACATTCCCATTTTCCTTGCTCACTTTGCATTTTAATGGCGAGTTGCTTACTTTCTGTTGGGTGCGTAATTTTCTGGGGAAAGTTGTAGTTTGTTGTGTAACCCATCATCACAGAGTGATAGTTGGGCATATCCGGCAATTCCCTCTCGTCCCAATGTTTCTCTCCTTGTTTGTTCTTGTTCTCTGATCATTTGGTACGAGAAAAAAAACTGTCTGCATTTTGGTGATGGGAAGTGACGGCGATAAATGGCCATAAGTACGTAAGTAAATAGTGGGCTACCAGTCCAAGACAAAAATAAGTAAGACAACGCCTTGGGAGATCAAGTTTAGCAGTAAACAGAAGTAACCATTATCTGTCTTGTTTCTTTCGTTTTAACTGCCTACTTTTTCACAATTTCACAATTTTCTTATGTACGTAAGGAAATAACTGGGGAACGAGTTAGGAAACGCCTCAGGTAAGTCAAAGAAATAACCCTCTGGAGAATGTAACAAGTAAAGTAGGTGTGACGTTGACGGAGTTTTTTTCCTTGTTTGTTTCCCTGTTCCTTGGTTTTCATCTTTCCCCTTGGGCAAAGGAAGAACTTGAGGAGAAAGCATTAGGTAAATAAGTACAAGTGCATCCTGCATTATCTTTCTCTTTTAAAAATGGTTGGGGAAACAAGCACAGAATAAAAGGCTTGACGTAGGTAATATGTGTTTGAATAAAATATGTAATTCAGCGTGATAAGCCCATTTTATCATACTACACAAAGGGAGTCACAATGTATAGCTTTTTGTAAAATCAGTGGAATCGGCTTAAAAGTGTACTGTTTCATATATAACAAGAGACCATCCAAAATGTTTGTTACTTCCATTCACGCTCCATATAAGTCAGAAGGGTAGGGAACAATCCGCCACAGTTCTTCTTGAGACACTGTACGTACACACGCTTCTTATAACTGAATATAATGCAGTGCGTCTAGAATACAAATCAGATTGATTTAGGTTGGAAGTTCGTTAAAATCCCATTTTATCTGTGATACACACAAGATTCCGTATAATATTGGGGAAGGATCAGTCACATCTCATTTCAATTCGAAAGGTAAGGTAACAAATACAATAAGATGTTTGCAAAAGCAATGCAATACATGGTTAAAAAATGGAAATTAGGGAATTGAAATGGAGGAGCTTATTGTTAAAATATATCGGATATGTTTCACTAAAGTTTTCTTATTCTCATCATCAGCTTAAAATCTTGCATCATTATCAGCCTACTTCACGGTTAAAAACTTTACTTTTTCTTATTTCAGCTTTTGAGAAAGTACAACCACAACTTCCTAATAAGTCAGAATGCAGCACAACCACGGAGCAGATACTTTGATGACCAGACTCACAGTTGTTGGGCTGACTGTTCTCCTTCTCTGGGGCGAAGTGAGCCGTGTTGAAGGTTAGTTGCTGAAAATGTACAAAGAGAAAAAGTCTCGTCTTTTGCTTTTACGCTTTTCTACACTAGCATTCAACAAGTTACTTGAACTTTCATTCAGTTTCTTGAAAGATGGCCAATCGATAATTTATTTCATTCATAAAATGCTACTCCTACTTTCCGGCTTTTTCATTACTCGATAATTAGACAAACATTAGACTCATTTGATATGCATTTCAGGGTCATGCATTTAGACCGGTAAAGTAAGATCTCATCTTTACTATACGTTTTTTGTAAATGAAAAGTGAAAATCATATTATTTTCAAAAAGTGGAGTGGTACGTTTTCTGAATCCTGAATAAAACGGACATAAAACACAGCATCAAACACGGCACATCATACATAAAAGATTCCGACGTGGCTGGTCTGCTGGTCTACCTCAACTTTCCCTCAGCTCATTTTACGAAATAAAATGGTAGTAATGATGTTAGGTAATTGCATTCTGCCATTGACTAACCCTACATAATATGTGGGAAGAAAAGCTTTCAGTATACCAGGGAATTTCCTGGTACGTTCCTACTTCCAGTACCTCCCTTTTGTTCTTTATGAATGTTGGCAGGGTGTACTGTACAATACCAAAATGCTAAAATCAAATGAAGAATGAAAGTTTGTGCTGTTGTGTTATTACGTGTAATCTTTGAAAGTAATATGAAATAGGATGTGATAGGAGAAGAGTTCACTTTCAAATTTTACGGATTTTGTCGACATCTGCATGCAAAGCTTTTGCCTTTTGCTCTCTCCATAGGAGAATTCAATAAACCATTTGAGACAAGTCAATGAAGACTGGCAGTGATGACAGGAAAATAACAATGATGATGTGGAACAAAGGTCTTGTTATGTAATTACTCGTGACACACTACAAACCATGTTTCACATGTTATACAATTGACAATAAACGTGGCTGACTGCATCTGTAGGCTGCTCAAGTAGAAAAATTCATGTTGTAAAGCTTACTTTTTTTAGCAGATTATGTTGTTTTGTGTTCGTAGTTTATGGATTTTTAGATATTTTGTATTACACTTTCAAATATACATGGACAGCATGGGTCATGTCATGAGAGCTAGAGAAAAATAGAGATGATGTGTGTAACAATATTGGAAAGAAATTAAAGTACACAGAGCTTAATTGATTTAGGTTTGGTCTGTGATGTCAGTTGACATTAATTCTTCCTGACTGAGTTTTTTTTCATAAAAGCCGTAGCAAACTATCTCTGTCAGCATGTTAGGAGACTGCATCAATAACTACCAGCAATTTGATGATGACGCATTGTTTCTGGTGTTTTACTTTTACTTAGTTGTACATGCTTATACATGCATGATTGACTTTTGTTAAACTTATCAACAACAAATTGTTCACATAGGGAGAGGTATTTGACTTAGAACTCAAAAGTCTAAAAAAACTCCAAACTTGTTTTGTACTCCGGTGGTGGGAAGTTAAATAAGCGTAAAGAATTGTTTGTTTTCTTATCCAATTGCCTTATCAAACGAGAACTTGTTTGTTTTTTTGCATTTTTATCTTGCTACTTAAAATGGAGTCTTTGCTGATTGAAGAATGTCAAAAGTCATTTTAGCGGTAATTAATTATACAACTTATTTTTGAACGAAGAAAATAAGCGGAGAAAGTTCTTCAAATAGACGTAACCTCAGCCTCATACATAAATACGAATGTGCTTCTAGGCATCGAGTTGGGATAAAAAAACACTGATATGTGGAAACTGAAATAGCCTGTAGGAGTATGATATGAATCTGGAACGAAAACTTTTTTCACAGGGAGCACAAAAATGTGACTAATGCGAGTAAAAGTGAACACGTTCTAGACCGCTGTAAGCAAGTGTGTAGATACATACCCGTTCATTTCATATTCTATTCTGTTCTTTCATATGCAAACATAAATCTTTTGTCACAACGGCTCAGCTCTGCTCAGTTGGAAGTTTTTAATATTCTTTCTATCAGGGCTGAGCTCTTTTAGTTAGCATAATATATTTAAATTTACAAAACTCATATTTTTATTCAATATACTTCACCCCATCCGCAGACATTCTTTCTTAAAGCATAAAAAGCCGCACCCTTAGAAATTGTTCAAACATCGCATCACGCGTTACTCCGCTTCAATAAATGACTAAACTAAGAACCAAGGAGTTCTTTCATTAGTTGTTAGTATAACCTACTCAAAGTGTATGTAAATTGTGTGATGAATTATAAAGCAGTCTTATTCTGACGAATATGGCAGAGACATCCAAAGATTTATATGTATTTAATCATGAATATGCATCGAATCACCAAAAATCATGCTTCAAAAAATGAAAGTTTATCTTGGTACAAGTACAACGTATGACGTAACATACGCTTTCTATTTCGAGCATTGAAAGGACTGCAAACATTATACTATCTAGATGCAAAGTTGGTAAACGTCTTGACTTTCCGCAAAGTTGATACAGTGTACGCTAACTTTCTTTCAAGGTCTCCACGCTCCACCTGAATAGAGGCATATAATTTTTGTAATTATTTTAGAAAGATTGTTATGTCTGTAACTTGGTACAATCTGCGTCATCATGAATGTTCTAAGACAATATAATTATTGTATTCCAGGTTGCAAACATGATTAGCCCTTTAATGGTTTTTTGTTGTTGCAAGATTCGGAGACACCACCCCTATACACATTAAGCATTTATCCCACTCTAATTTACCAATTAAAAGTGCAGTTAATGTTCAACGTAGAACATATGTATACAACTTTCACTTCAGTAATTCAAGTTAGTTATTTCCCCTCACTCTTGTTTTTGTTGAGGTAGAAAATTGTCAAACAATACAATTTTAATGTAGCTATACTTATCTGAGCATCAATTTTAGAAAGGTTCATATACTTTATAAACCTTCATTTGGCGAATAATGATGCAAATAGAAAATGCTCTAGCTACAGAATAATTGAAATCGTAGTAAGGATCAACACGAAAGCATAATATGTATTATTTGCGAATTTTACGTCTGATATCTGCTTATGATAAAAATATACACAAATTATTTCAAGTTTTATAGACACATAATGTAGTAAAACGTAGGCACATCATATATGTTTATACTTATACTATTATCTATATTATATCCTTCCCTTATGAAAGCACGGAAAGTAAAGCAACAGTTTGGCTCCTATAAAGATGCACACATTTTTGTTCCCCTCCACCGTTTGTGTATTGTTTATGCTAGTTTACAGAAGGTTGGTTGTTGGCTGTGTAGTTGATGTAGCATGAAAGTTGACAATCATGAGAGGTTACCATCGTCAACCTCACACTGAAGCTTTTAGCACTCATTACTTCCGAGGTTTTAATTCAGAGTCATTTTCCACTTCCCCATTATCCATCATCATCTCTCTTTTCCGCCTCTTTCTTCTCGTCCTTCCAACTGTGTACAGCAATCCTCCCTTGTAATAATCCACATGAAAAAAAGTATAATGATGAAAATAAACAGTGGGTTGGGATGATAATGGCTGTAATATATAAAAAAAACTTTGTGTTTCGTAATATACATAAAGGGAGGTGCATGACTAAAATATAATGTGCTGCTTTGTACGTCTCCCATTATTTTACCGTCTGTGTGTCAAAGTTTGAAGTAATGAAAGAACTTCCGTTGTTCTTTATGCTGCTTTCTCCCGTTATTGCCGTAACGTAGCATGTTGTACAACTACAGGTCGCAGGTTTTCATTACGTGATGTGTCTAAAAAGTCTTCGTTTTGATGAGACACATGTATAACATGGGGGTAAAGAGAAAGCAAACACAAACTTACAAACTTGGATGACGTTAAACCATCCTTAACATACAGCTATAAAAAAATTGTGTTATAATATTATTTTTCAATGGAAGAATTTCAATGGTTTACTTTGATATTATCCTGATTCTGACCGGCGTAGTTCCCGATTTATGATCTCACTAATAATCGCAAGTTTTGTAAATAGATATATAACGACTGTTTAAGTATTTTTCACGGAAACATATTGTGTCAAGCTCTTTCATCCTCATCCTTTATGATAACTTGTATCACACTCACAATTTATCTCCAAAGTATCCCTTTATTTATATATTAGTTCAATATGAGGTCGAGAGCCATCATTAGAAACATGTCCACTTCCCTATTTACTCTGGGGACTTTAACTCCCTGCAAATTAGCTGAGAGTATAGAATCGGGGTCATAAATATATTGCGCAGCCAAACTAGTTATCGTGCCATGACGTGCGACGTTTCCTCATTTGATGTTCGTGACGCCACATTTGAATACGGCTTCTGAGAAGTAAAAAAAGAGTCATTTAGTTGAAGAAGAAAAAACAACACTTCAGTCATTTGATATACCATATACTATCATCTCACCCACTACTGGAAAAGGGAGAGCGTGAAGCAACTTGTCCACGTTCGACCAACAAAAACAACTTGAGCATTTGCACCTCTCTTGAGTTTATTATGCATGGAAGATAATAATATATCAAATGGGTTGTTTGCTACTTTTGTTTTCTGTTTCAATACAGATATAAGCAGAAGAATAGAAGGGCCACACTCATCTTTCTTGTTCTTGTATTTTCATAGGACAATCAACTGCACTATAAGTTATGGCATTAAGGCTGCATGAGCACACATAAACCATGAAAACCTCTTAATCCCATCACATACACTTTTTGGTACTTTGCATTTCATACCGTATTATTACAAGCACTTCCACCGGTGTAGTAATAGCGTTGATATCATAACGTTAACCTAAAATAATATACATAATAATAATACAGCATCCACCATCCAGAATTGCTTTGCTGAACCCACTTGAGTGGTGTTGGAAAGGGGTAAGATTTGTCGGGATGAAATGAGAGGTGTGATTTCCCCCCTCATACTTTTAACGACGTGAAGTAAAGCTCACTCTGTCTATGATAAGGATATATGAACATGAAGCGATGCTCAAGGTATTAATAACATTATTCCTGGGCGCTAGGCTAGTAACGAAAAGCTTTATAAATCGTATAATCTCTGATATGGAAGACATTTTCATCTTTTTACCAACACCCCGACGACAATTTACCCGAGGCCAATGAAGTTTGAGTGGTTGTTGTGTTGTGTATAATAATATTTGAATGGGCATTATTATGCATATAAATTTGCAGTGCCATTAGCTATAATACATATAATAACTATATGTATAACATGATTTAAACATTGCAAATGACTAGCTAGATTTCCTACCTACTACTTTTGTACATTTAGTATATTGTATGAGATGATAACATGTGAATACAACAGCAGCACTTTCACCATAATAATATTGTAGCCAACAATAAACCGAGATAGTTTTTTTTATTCATTTGACGTAGACAAAGAGTGTTATGTGTTTATATTTTTGTACACCGTTGTTCCGAGCTGAATGTCGTAGTGTAAAACAAAAGTATTATTTTATGTAAAAAAAAACAATTTTAATGTGTACCCTTGTCTTAAAGTAGCTTACAAACAATAGAAGGTGACATGCACAAAGAAAGAAATGAGTATGAGTAGTACTCATGAAGAATTATTGCTGGTTTTCTATCATCTTCTTTTGACATTTAAGATGAAAACATAAACTTTTTTTGTAGTGAAAGTTGAAATTCATGCTATCATTTTTTTAAAAAAAATTAACAGGTGGCTGTAGTCGGTTTGGACACTCTTGTTTTGGAGCTCATGGAAAGCGAGCAGATATTCCTGCTGGCTACAACGGCAACATAGATCCTATGATGATGGTTGCACCTGGAGCTAGTAATCAAATAGTTGCAGGAGCTGCAGTTCCATCTGATGCGATTCCTGACGGTTACTATCCTAATTTACTTCCACTGAGCAGCGCCAGCAACAGCCGGATGTCACCTTACCTTCTGGAATGGGTGAGACAATTATTTTTAGTTTCATTACATATTGTGTATATATATTTATTAAAAATAATTATTATGGTTTACAAATACCAACCAATGGAAAGGATCTTTTAACATTTTTTATACTTTTGTAGATTTTGTCAGCACACAGAGGAGACAGTAGCAGACAAGTCCCAAATCCATCTGCGGATGATATGCAGACAGCATATCGGAAGAAGTAATTTCTTGTTGGCATATATTTAAAGTGGATTTAAACTACATACATGTAAAGTACTTATTGGTTCCCGATGCAGACATAATGGGTCAGTTTATCATACTATATAATATTGTGGTACAATAAATACTAAACACTGACAGACCTTATGTTAGGGAGTTTATGCATGTAATTTAAATCTTGAGTTTTATGTACCTAGAGATGTATTATACTTACTTACTTCCTTAGAAATACAATATCAAAATATTCTACCACAGCGTATCTTGTGATTTTTTTAACTAATGCCAAAACCAAAATGTTAAAAAAAACCAATAAAATGCCATATAATTAATTATTAAAACAAGCTCGTAGAATTCAAATTCTTAAGAATATAATGTTTAATATAAACTCCACCTTGTTGGCTACAAATTACCTTTATTGTCAAAATCGGCATTTTAAATTATATTATATTTTTTAGAAATTAGAATTAAATTTATTTCTTAAGAACCTTCATTGTAAAAGAGGGATTTACGAAATCAGTACTGTAAATAAATTGATTCTTCGACAAAAGGTAAAATTTGATGTACGTATGCTTGTGGAATAAATAATTTTCATGCCAGACACGAAATAATTTCTTCATCTTTTGTTCGCAGCAATTAGTAATTATTGATTATGTTTTTATTCGTATATGCTGTGTAAGTACATGAACTATGTTGGTGCATTATCCAAACCAATTCAATCACTATCAATAAACATCATATTATAATTACGATTGTATAATATATATTGAATTGAATATATCTAACATTTGCATAATGTTCCTGCTTTCGCTAATTCTACCTAGTAAAAGAACTGTTTGATTACATAATATACTTCTGAAATTGTATGCAAACTCAATAAAAGTATAGTCATTAAATAACGTAATGAAAATCAAATTACAACTTGTTTTTAAATAAACCAAAGAATTACATATTCTATAGGCCAGAAGCAGAATATTACAGATTATCTGCCAGGAGAAAGCTAGATTTACGTGGATATCGTGAGTAATGATTTTGATTTGTATTCAATATGCTCGACATTCAATCTGGGTTCACTTGGGATATGGAATTTTTTTTGTTCGTGGTGGTTGATAGTTTACAGGCGTTGGGAAACTTAATCATAATTTATACATAGCTTATCTTACATGTGTACTACACTTCATCAACAATTTTGACAACATTTGTGCACTTCCCGTATCTAATGGCTTAAGAATTGAGAGTAATTTATGCATCGTTTTCCTTTCAGATAGGTTCGAAATTTGTTGAATAAATTATTGCATAATTATAATTAAAGAAGAACAATTGATCACTTATGCATGCTAATTATTTCTTTCTCATTCGGTTGGTCGTAAGTTTTTTAAAAACTTATCGTTAGTTCAAAGCTTTCAAAATACGAGTGAAGACGAATACAAATACACACCTTCGTATCTTCAAAGCTTTTTGTTAATTTCAGTGCATGCAAAAAAATTAACTTTTGCTGTCAGTATTTATTAATATTATTACATAAAGTTACCAAATCTATAACTTGATGATAGCTTGAATTTTAAATATTACCTTATTAGTAGTAAGTAAGCATAAGTTGTTACATATTATGATTTAACTAGCATTATTAGCTTAGAATAATAATAATTATTATTAATGAATTATTCATTCGATTAGCTTGTTTTGTCTAAACTATTGTTGATTACATACTATACTTTCAGCTACCCTTATCAATACTTGCATCAGGAATTCACATTCTAACCTGTGTACGCAGTGTAGAATTTGTAGTATTTGTGCCGGTCTAATAAAGAATATGTGCTGCTCTTTTCTTCAAATAAAAGGATGCTTACTTAGCTGCTGCCCACCAAGTAAATTCCTAAATTAAGAGTTCATCAACATCTCGTTTTGCAATGTTTCGTGGAATCCATTTCCCATTTGCTTTCTACTGATCGACTACTTTTTAAAGCCATTTAGATCAACCATCATTCTGATCTCTCGAAGAAGGACTTAAAATCTCTCATTCCAGAATCGAGTAGTTAAAATGGAACTATAATTTTATAAAAAAATAGACTCCAATTTTTATCTATTTTTCCCTTCAAAGATTGACAACAATATCGGAAATCATCATGATATTATGAGCTGTACAACTACAGCTATTATGACTCGAAGTATCAGAAAAATGAAAGATCAGAGAAAGTGGGATGCTTCATAAAATTTATTTAAAACGTATTTCATTTATTCCATATTATATTGAATGAATTAAACAGTTATTTCTAAAATTATCCTATAATTTAAATTTGCTTCCTATTATGATGTGTATTTACTAATTACAATTAAAACCAAATTTTAGTAATTGTCCCAAACTAGTATCATTTTGCTAACAGAACGAAAATTTTGAAAACTTTATGCAATTGATCTATGTACTACTTATTTTTATCATTTCCCTAATAATATGTATATAATTATTATTCTTTTTCTTTGAATTATTTATTTTTAATGAACATTAATGCTTAAACTAAAGTATACACGAACTGAACTGTCTTGATCCTCAGCGTAGTCGATAATAGAGTTGTGACTGGATTGGTGGTGCAATATTTTTGCCCGATTTATACTCTGCTAGGATTGGAAACATATCAACCGTAAGAGGACTGTTGAACTGTGCTGAACGTAATGTATCCATATCCAGACGCCCTTTTCCTGAAGTTGAGTATCTGGAGAATGGGAAAAGACTCAAAAATTAAAGGTAATACTTGTAGAAAATAGGTAGAAAAATATGATTTTTATTATATATTCAATATCCTTTTGAATAGTATATAAAAAAAATGAGTATTACTTCTCTTTCTCTTTGTCAATGTCTTCCCTTGTAAATGCTGTTGGAGACAAGGACAACTTCCTGTCACGGAAAAATGTCGCAATTGACCCCGAATCTTCCGAATCCAAACCGTTTGAAGCTGTTTGTAGAGGCTCTTCTGTACCCCCAGTTGTAGCCTCTTGTACATTATCCGATGTTCTCTTTAATGCTTGGTAAGTGTAGAAATAAGTTTCAACTTACAATTTGTCTCTATATCTTACTTTCATTCTTGTATTTGTAGATGTTAAACTAATTTGGAATACAAACCTGCAGAATATGACTTCAACGAAGTGAGAGGATAAATTCCACGGGGCTTCATTGGAGACAACGCAGGGTCAGAAACAATCAATGAATCATCCAATCCGGTCTTGGGTCGGTCATCAGATTCATAATACATTGTTGGTCGGTCATGCTGCTGCATCAATGCTTTTAATAAGTGACCTGGTAATGTAGATTTCGTCTTGATCAAAAGCTGACGCTGTTGCCGTCGGAAGATGGGACTCTCTTTTTCAACCATACGAACAGATTGTCTGCTGCTGCTGGGTACATTAAAGAAAATCGGAAACTTTGGAATTTGTTTTGAATTGATTTTCCAAGCCAAGTTGTTTTCAGGTTGTCCCCAAGGAGGTAATGAATTAGAGCCATCATCAGAATCATCAACCGCTGTAGCATATGGAATTTGAGGAGGTGCTCCACTTCTCTTTCCGTGACCTGTTGCAATAAAAAAGAGATGCATAGAGTCCAAAACAAAAGTTACATAACGTAAAGTTTGTTTACAGATAATAATGCTTCCATTTTATGTACATTAGCTAATAGTTGATGAAAAAACGCTCAAACGAATAATGAAATGACGACGTATTGCAATGGGACACTCTGCAAAAGTACTTCAAGTCATGTTATTTCAATAAAAAAATTACAAATATAGAACAATGACCGAATATTTCATGAAAATATTTTCATCACATTTCCATCATTCCTAGACTACATCTCTTCCTGAATTGATACCTACTCATTAATTGCTTAGTGGGTCAACTTGGGTAGGTCATGATCGTTTATGAATGCATATATGTATGTGTTAAAATAGTGATGTGCCATCCAAGCAAAGGCACACGTACACCTATCCAATTCCATCTTTAAAAAAATAAGTTTTTTTTAGAAAGTCTCCGCCGTCTTTTAAAACGTAGGTAATGATGTTCCAACTGCACAGCGCCATGTATACTACTTGGCAATTAGACAACTGACACCATAAACGTAATAGATACATGTGGACTATTACGGGTCATCCGAAATACATTGAATTCCGGAATTTTATAACATAAGAAAAAACCCAATCCACATCCGGTTGTTTTAATGACATGTTTCACGATAACTGATAGCGTTACGTGTTGTCAGGTGTAGGAAATGCAAACTTTCTATTATGGCCTTTGGTGTTCTTAACTTGAATAAATTGTTAAGCATGAACATTGTCATTGTACGAAATATGTAATGATCAATTCAATAATGAATGGAATGGAAATTATAATGGATACCACGTAACAGAAAATAAATTGAATACAATAAAGTCAAATTACTATAATAGTATATATACATAAATACACACAGACAACAATTTGTGTAACCCTACTCATATTCTAGACAAGTAATCTATCCCTCACGATAAAATAAAGATTATATGATGATGTGATGCTCATATGTAACGGATTGCGAACAATAGTTAGTAGTAAAAAAGGACTTGTCAGAATATATTGAAAAAATACGTAGAAAAAAATGCAATATATGCATGATACAAAATGGCATTTCATCTGTAGGTAAATCTTAACTTTGAATTTGAATAAACATTCATTTGAAAGAAAATCAAACTGTGTCTTTCATGTAGAAATAAAATCTTTATCGAAGACTGCTTCATTCTGATACGAAAGGATACTATGAAGTTCGGGTTCGTGTTTTCTCGTCCCGAATGACACCTAAAAATAAAGCAAGTTTCTAAACTTTATGCGTTGTTACATCTTACATCCACTAA
Source organism: Orchesella flavescens (assembly GCA_964034955.1). NCBI lineage: Eukaryota > Metazoa > Arthropoda > Collembola > Entomobryomorpha > Orchesellidae > Orchesella > Orchesella flavescens. The sequence goes on from OZ035954.1 coordinate 21,654,887, forward strand.
CACTAACTACTAACCTGACTAATGCTTCTGAGAAATCTGAGAATACGGAAGCTATATTCAACCTACGCACCATCACTACTGAATTTCGTTTAGAGCATCATTATGTTATTATATGTATTATGCATATCAGCGATCTGAGCGATCCCTCACGGTCCCCACATGCTGAGTCTAGCGCTACATGGACTGAGTTCTAGATTTTATATAGATTGTAGCAGTAGTATTGGAGTTGCCAGCGAAAAAGCGTCCTCACAAATTTCAAACAGATCCATTTATATGACATTCCAGTATCTTTTTCCGCTCTTCTTCGTTCGTTCTACCCACATATTTCTTCGAATAAAGTCTCGACACAACGGGAAAAATCATATTATCATAATCATTATAATAAAAACCAGGTAAGATAAAAAATACACCACCACAACCATAAAAAGGAAAAAAGATGTTGTATGCTGGTCTCAAAATCCTCCCTCTTGCTCACGTTCTCTTAACCTAAGCCTCGCCTCGGGATTTTTTATGACACCATGACCGAAACAATAATTTCACACTCCTCGTTTCACTAATAAAATCAAATACGACTCGAAAAAGGCATATGGTACAAGCACTTAAAGTATAATATTACAAGAGGCTGGATTCAAAGGAAGTAGGTGAGGAGTAAAGGAAAGGGGCTCGGACTTCATATGTATGTATCGTAATATTGACATTTAGTAGGAAGACTTCACATTTCCTGGAAAACTTGTTGCGTGTCGTAATCATGCCAAGCATGCTTCTTCAATTTAGTGGTGATAAACCTTCATTCAAACCCACACACCAAGGAAAACCGAGAATTCTAAACACCAGTAGGTACATATGTCTTGAAAGCTAGAAAATTCTTGCTTTTCTCTCGTTTACACCTAAAAAAGGCCATCGCAATTTTTCCTGACGGTAATTCCTTCTTTTAACGGTCTTTATTCATGCTGGATTTCCCTGTTTAATGGGTACAAGTGCTGTTTTACTACGTAAAGGTTTTAAGATTTGATTTACTTGACGATATATGAGGTGTTGTGGAATGTAGAACAAGAAAATAATGCATAGCAAAATTCATAGAAAGCGGAACGTCGAGAAGCCTACCTACCTAGCTGGCACGGCGTGTGTTATGCTGGGGCAGAATTATCACTATCAGACCGTCATAAATAAAAAATACGAAGCATGAGTGCAGGTTAAAATCACCTACACACAGAAAATATTCGAAAAGGATGATGAGCTTTCTCTACTTTTTGCTTTGGGGAGAAAAGAGAAAGTAAGGTGAGAAAAACACTCAACAGGTAAACCATTAGTGTGTAAGAACCCCGCAGTGTTGTGTGTAGCCATGCACATTAATTATACCCATGATGATAATGGTTGGTATCTAATGTTAGAATTTGCTACGCAATACATACGTACGTATCATCAGAGCTGAATAACAAAACCAAAATGTGATGGATTGGCTAAAGCACCAGCTTTCACCGGCAAACACGCCTAGCTCTGTCCCTTTTTTGCCTGTTGCGTTTATTTTTAGATTAGCAATATTCTTTCCTCGAAAATTTAGCGAACGATATCTTTAATGAATGAAAGTGTCTTCAGGGCATGGCTTCGATAATTAATTACTTGCTAATATACAATTATTTCACCCCAGATTTAGTGGTTGCAAGTTGCAATACGAGTACACTCACACAATCAAATTAAAACAAACAAGCTAATATTGAATACAATAAGTAACAAGACAATCACTCTAAAAATGGATGATTAAACAATATGTAAGTTTATATATTATAAAGGTTTAGTAATGTACTTAATGCAAAAGCTATACTATTATGTAACATGGAAATTTAATATCTTGAGGGAATGCAACATTTTTTATATAATGTATACTTTTGATAAGATAAAGACCCCATATTTTGCTCCATCATCATTAATTTCTCGGATGATCCCCTTTTATTCTCAAAAATATAGAAAAAGTATATGAAACAATCTTTCAGAGAAGGTACTAAAAATCTCGTGTTTACGTTTCATCAACCTCACTTGCTAATTAAACATTTCTGTGTGCGTCATTCATAGAGCAGGTTTTTGTTTCTACTCAATCCAATTTTGACCGTCTTAGGTTCGGAGAAAGAGATTTGGATTTCCAAATTAAGCTTCGGGAAAGAAAAATACTTTGTACTTTACTAAGTAGAAGGTAATGTGCTTATAGTTTTCACTACAGTTTCTAGAATTGGAATATTCATCTTCAATCCAATTTCTTATGTACCTGTTAATTTGGCTACACTCTCTATCGACACTTTCTCAAGTCATTCGCTTCAATTAACTTGATTATTAAAATTTACTTAGTTATGGATCACTAACTCTGATATGGTTATCAGGAATTACTATTTCATGAGGAATAAACTATCTCATTGGTATAAAATCAAGGGTGTATAGTTTTTCAATCCCGCGTTTGTTAATACCTTAAAATTTAATTTCTTGTGCCAAAATTCTTGCTATATAGCTGTATACACGGTTCCAGGGTTGGATAAAAACATGGAGAAAAGCTTTTCTCCATATTTCCATGTAAAAAATAATAAAAACATGGAAAAAACATGGAAATACTTGTATACATGGAAAAACTCCGTTCGCATGTTTTAGACACTCTATAATGGATATAATACTTTTAAAATGCACATTTATACTCGGAGTAGCAAGACTGAACTCCTTTTCAGTGATTTTTAAGATCCTCCATCATAACTTTTAGCAGTTTCCAATCGAATTTATTTTCAAAGATAGGGTGATTAAATTATACTAACGATAACTATAAGTTTCAGCGAGTATTGACGCAGTATTATGTATATTCTCAACTATAGAAAATATGAAAGAACAACTCTCGACAAAATAAGTGAAGTCGTATCTCACCAGGGTGTTATTTCTGAGTTTTTGATTAGTCCAGCAGCATTTATCCATTTTTCCATGTAAAAACATTTATCCATGGAGAAAAGAATTTTCTTTTCTCCATGTAAATACATGTTTTCTCCATGTTGTTTTTCCATAATATGTTTTTACATGTTCCTACCCTGCACGGTTCCTTCCATTTCTAAAACGGAGGGAAGAATTGCAAGCTTGAGAAAGCTTGATGTAAAAGAAGACACGTGAAATAACGCATACTTATAAAAGATTCTGAGTATGTGAGCACCTGTCATACTACACAACGAAGATAATAATACATTTATTTGCGCATAATCTTCTTGTGGATTAAGAGTGAGTAAATATTTGATCAGTTTAGTTTGCATGATGTTTGGACTGGAGTACGTATGATAATTGATTACAAATTACCAAGTGGGAAGCAGCTCACATGTTCCAGAACTTTCACTTACTTTGTTAGAAACTTGCAACCAACTTATGGTGTCATCTATGGTGGTTGCGTATCTAGCCAAAGTAGCCACCCACTCAAACGCAGAAATTATAATGACCAAACAATTGAATTTAATGAAATTCATAAAAATATTTCATTGTGTTTTACGAACAGATGGAAGCAAAAACTCATGAGTATTGCATAGTAAAACGGAAACCATTTAAATAAGTGCAATAATACTTATACTGTACGTATCTTTGACGGCAGTATGCATACTGCGTAGATAATGAATTGTTAATTTCATGCTGCAATCGTCCTCCTAAGTACTCTTATATCCGGTTTGAATAATTCCATTGCCATTATGCATCCAAATGTATATGTAAACCAGGAAAAACAGAAACCTGCATTCTAGGGAAAAGCGGTTGCTTGACTTTTTACCATTGCCAGTTTGTGTCATTTTAAAAATGTGAAAATGTATTATTCTTTATCTCCTACAAAAAGCTTACGATTTATTGTACAGGCGACATTATTTACGCAATCATTCACCTACAGTTGCATCACTTTCATATTTTCATAAATAAAAAATTCGGTCTTAAAACTGAAATAGAAATAAAGATAAAGGAAGCTTGTGTTAACATAACTAGATAGCTACAAGTATCTCTTGAGGTTCTGTTTAAATGCCCCTGTTGGCAAGAGAGTTGAGGATTTTTGTAAATGTTAAAGTTCGTACTATATATACAAACTTATCAGCTTCTTTACTCGGTGAAACCATCCGTCCTTCTTCCTCTGTGTTTATTACAAAATATATAATCATCCTGCCTGACTAACAATTTCTGTCGTTGTGTTAATGATGGTGACATTTAAAGAACTTTTTCATATGGAAACTGATAGCATTTAGGTTCCTTGAAGATGGAAACGAAATATGTCATACGATCCATCCTTTGAATGAATTTTAGGCATAGAACAGTCACCTCCGCCATTTATTTTTTTTTGTTTTTCTTCGTACCCCAAATTAAACAAAGTCATTACCACGACATGCATTGGGGTTTTCCAGCTGCAGAGAAAGCCCACTTGATAATCATTTTCTTAGTAATTCTATCAAATTGATTCCCGGAAGGAACCTCCTGTTTACTCAAATGATGAAGAAACAAATTGCGATGTGGTGTTAAGATTCTGACATTGCATCAACACAATAAAGACCATATAATAACTATTTGCCTCAAGTCACTCAATATGATGTTGATAGACCTGGCATTTGGAAGAAGGGCGGAGATAATGAAACACAAGTATTCTAAGGAATGCGACTTTGACAACAGTTTCATAACGGCGACATAAATATGGGCTGGTTTTGTTACCTTTTCACATTTCAAAGGATTTTTGATGCTAACACAAATACAATAGTACTAACCTAATCTGAAGCATACAGTTATGACAGCGTAATACTTTTGCATGCATGCCTTTCTTGCAGGTACACATACAACATATCAATACCATCAATGTCTTTGTTTGTGGGTTGAAGCCTTCCCTAACTCCAGCTTCAACCTCCACAGGATGTCCAGGATATTATTGGCAGGGATGAACAATTACTTGACTTTCAATTACAAATTACAATTATCCAAATACTTCAAATGCTGCAATTACATTTAAATTCAATTACATGTTTCTGGGTAATGCTACAATTACCAATTACAAAATACAGTATTTAATTACATTTGTAAATACAAAATACAGTTGCTTATTAAAATCCCAGGTACCGCATAACCAAAAATTGAAAATCGATTGTTATAACAGTGAAAAAGATGCTTATAAAAGAGGGTATAGGTCGCTCACTACAACCACTGTAACAAGTTTAAAATTTCCAATTCCTATGTCCAGTGTTCAATGTAGATTTTTCATTTTTAGTCCTATTTGAGTATAATGTTGCCCAGAAATGTCAAAAATGTAATTGAATTACTTTAATGTATTTAAATACATTTCCAAGAATTTCCTTCAAATAAATACTGTATTTAATTACTTTTGGGTTTTTTTGCTCAATTATCAATTACAAATTACAAAAAATGTAATTAATTACGTAATTGAATTACATGTAATTGAAATACATGTAATTGTGTTCATCCCTGATTATTGGCATTGTATCATTCTCCTACGCTTGACTAGATTTTTCGTTTGATATTCCTTGATATTTTATGCAAATCATAGTTTATGTTATTAGGTATTCCTTCTTATTATTCTTCTATTATTTTGCCTTTCCCTAACCACGTAGGAAGCTGATCATTATCAGAACATGCTCCTATATTATCATTATCAGTGCATGTAAGAATTAGTATAAAGTATAGAATACTGGCGTATCGTCTTACTAGAAAAAAACATCAACCCGATGCTTTTGCTGTACGCTATGTGAGTTTCTCTGTACCTGCGTCAACTTTGTAATACATACTGGCTATACTTATCGTTAGTAAGCTTTTACATTATAAATTGCGTCAAAAGGGCAAATATTATGTAGCTTGTGTATTTTGCCTGACTCTTGTCCACCAAAACATTGATTCGTTTGCGTCCTTTGTACTTCATGTGTTCATTCTACTGTGAAGCAATCAGCGTAGATTAAACTAATTTCATTTGTGAATCAACTGATAAAGAAAACAACAGCAAACGCGAGAAGAAATACATGGTACTATTTTATCAATCGATTTTCTTTCTAACATTGCATCATGATCATGATCAGATCCCACTGTTCAATTTTGGTTTTATAATGACCATAGGTGTGCATGTAATATAACGTAATGTATAAAACATAACTCTAACACAAATATATATATTATCAGTTTTATGCCCAATAAGAACTATATAGTTTATCTAAAAGGTACGAAGGATTATTTACAACTATCTGTTACCCTATTATGTGATAACAAATTGTGTTTGAATAAAAACTACTATTGTCTAAACTTACACTTATTTCTCCTTGTTTTTCCAAGTAAGATATATACATGTTTTCGGGTTAAGCAGTAATTGAAGCGCAACCTACATACATGCAAATTCTAGGGATAGAAACTTAATCATATCATATTTTTCTATCATTTACCACAACCACCCATGATAGAAAGGAAGAGATGAGCCGAATGATATGGAATAATGCATAACAATAAGAAATATGATATTTTTGATATTGAGAGGCTATTAACAATTCCGTTATCCATTTCAGACAACGAGAGTGACATTTCATCGGAAATAAATAACGAATTACCGAATAAATTTTGGAAGGGAGACTTGAAAATGTGCAGCATCTTTATTTAAACCGTAGACATAGGCTGTAAACTTGACTTCTTATTATACATTTTTGCTTCACCTCACCTCTCACATTCATTGCCTACATTTATCTTGGACATCCGGTCATTATAAATACAAAGCCTGCAACTTCTTGTACCAGAAGTTGCAGGTAACCTTCGAAATGCTACTAGAATACCCCAGAACATTCTGTTTATGATATGGACGATAGATGATAAAATTTCCTTTTCCTACGTACGTATCACAATGTATGGATCATTCCGAAATCCGAAGCATATATAGCAGAATATTATAAATTACTAAAACAAGTGTCGAAACAAAGAAAGATCAAACGATCCTAGGCTTATTTCTTGTCTTTTGGCACACATTAAACAGTTCACATGGCACGATCTGCTTTCACATACATTTAGGGTTACAAAACGATAAGAAAAGTAAACAACAAACGAGGGAATGGTCAGTCAAGTAACACGTACAATAGGATGAATTTTCAGGTATACGCTAGGACTCATGACTAAAGTGTGAATTCTAAATCCTGGTATACATACGTTGCTTTGAGTAATAGGGGTTATCAAAACAATCCTTTTTTGAAAAACAAATTTTACTTTCAATTTTTGGTTTTCTTTATGGCCAATAAAATGGAAAAAACTAAAAGACCATGAGTTTGACTTTACCCGATCTTTAACATTAAAAAGAATTCTACCAGGTTTTAAGGTTTCGGCCGAGTTGCAAATCAATCATTTGACTTTATCATTTCAGTTAACGTCAATTGCCTAAAAAGCCAGCCAATTCTACGTGTTACTTGCCTTGCCTGACCCTCCTAACCATTCCCTCGTAAGTTTAAGTTTAAACTCTATTAGAAAAAACGAAGAAAAAACTGTCTAAACACACACTACACAGCTATTTTCGTCTAAATGGAGTACCCTGACTGACTGAAACCTTAACACATTATACCTTATCCCTCCTCTCTTTCTAGTCTTTTCTATTTCCTTCTACTTTCCTTTGGTACGTGTTCAACTCAAAGAATGAATCGTTTCGGGGGGAACTGGATAATGTGTGTTATCTCAACATGATACATGTTATGTACTTTTTGTTTTCAACCAAATAATAGACTGCATTATTCGCCAACCATCAACCGTTCATTCCATTTAAACGGACGATCGATTCAAACGAAACGTTACACCTACTTACTACCGTTTCTCTACGTGGATATTATTACTATATATAGTCACTTGAAGAACCTTAAACAATATATGAATGAAGATGTTTTTCTTTGTAATGTAATGAATGTACATCTTCAGAGTCTTAAAATATAACTCAAACTGTCCTAACAATAAAAATAGACAATTTGCAGTAAAATGAATGAATGAAGGGTGACATTTTTTATTTTTTGATATGGCTGAAAAAGGTTTAGGTCAGCGTAACAGGTGGATTTTCCAATCCCTTCTGTAGTAGAAGTATGTTCAATTCAAAGAAAGTACATGGCACATTTCGGGGTGAATAGGACTCATCTCGTAAGCGATATGTGGAGCAAGTTCTTTGGTCGAGCACCATAGCGTGTAGCTCTTTCATCATTTACTAAACTCAATCATGGACTGGCTATGAATTATATGTTTCCCAGAGGGGTAAAAGTAGGAGGATGCGTATGAAGATGGATGGAAAAATTGCAACGAAGCATTACATATATTAATCTTGTACTGCATTTATGGATTTCGTTTTCAACAACACTAACTTAATAAGGAATGCAAAAAATGAAAGCATCTTGAACAAAATCCATGCGTGAATTATCATTTTATGAATGATGTTTAAAGATATGTCCAATATGCACAAAGACAATTAATTATATTGAACAATAAAAACGTTAAGATGTTCCCAAACATGTTAAAAACGTAATCCCAGGTCCGTAATAACAACTTCATGCATTCAAGGTTCTGTATTGAGCCGACAAATGACAAGAGATAAATAATTAAAGTATCATAATTTGTAATACGATACTTTTGATACAATATTTTGTTTGTCAATATTACCATTCATACCAAGAAGGAAGGATTTCAAGGATTACTGCAAAGGTGTTCCATTATTACGTAGCTGAAGCGGAGAATTCAGCGAAGTAATGGTTTTACTCCAACCGTCTGTCTGTCTGCCCATCTGTCTGTGCGCACTCTCCTGGTCACATACATTGACCGATTTGGACCGTACACAGGTAGTACTACTCAAGAGGACCTCTAGGAATACTTTTCAGACAAATCGGTCAAACGGTTCGAAGGTTATAGGCTCGAAAGTTCAGAAACTCATCGATTTGGCTTACGTATATGTAAGTACAGCAAAGCATCCGTGTGGATGTCCTTGTGTATAACTCCGGAATCATGCCCTTGTGCATTAAGCCAGAATCCGAAATGGTATTCTACAAGTAATGCCTTTACTACGTTTGGAGAGGGTCGCGGAGGTGGGTTAGAGGGCGGAGGTGGAGGAGGGGATTTGGTGGACATGGGGGGTTTGGATCACTCAACGCCTTCTTCAGCTACGTCTCTGGCCTGCTTACTAGCAGTTTATTTATTTATAGATATAAAAATAGGGAAAGTCAACCGGATTTTTCTTTTGATATCGTGCGGTCAATGTATTCCCAGGGACAATAGTTCCCAAGTTTTTCTCTAATTTACTAATATTTATTCGAACCCGTCAGGGTTCGAACCCGTCAGACATAGCATGCCTAGTGTACAATGACCTAGGATGATGCTCAATGAATGCAAGTAAGTTATGTAAGCTTGCTTACTCATTAAATGCACTTTTTTTCTTTGAGTTGGAGTATCCATTACAGTAATTTAGCCCATGTGTCTTTGTCAATTCTTGCTGCATGCTCTTAACACTCAAAGTGAGTATAAATGTGCTCATTTCATTTCAATAATGCTTTCTGGAATGGATTTCTCCTTTTGTACTATTAGTAGTATATCAACTACAAACTATTTTATAATAGGGTAACAAGTGAGTGAGTACAAAAGCAAAAGTATACTTACCTCCCCAACACACATGGCCGTATCTCCAGCACGCACCTGAATCAGTAATAGTAGAAAATAAAGGTTTACATAGTTTTTAATTCGAGAATTTCAATATTGATTACCATTTTGTTAAATTCCTAATTTTTTACAACATGATTTATACTAAATCATACAAAGAATGATACATTGAAGTTGAATAAAGTAAAACTTACTTCTTTTGCATTCCGCCCCAGTAAGAAAGCAGAGTACGCCTAAGATGACTATGCTAAAAACTCTGAGTTTCCAAATCATTTTCAATGTTACTTTGACTGACATTTCTTTGGGTTGCTTTGAAGCTTTCTGTTTTGCTTGATGTAAATCCAGTGGACAGGTTGACTCACAAGGTGTGTATAAATTTAAAAACTTATTGCAGTTTCCTCACAACACTCTCATTATATTGCTACCTTGGGTTTTTTCCAAATACTGTGTAAAAGAAAAGTATACATGCAACATAAAATGATTATCCCCTGATATTTTTTGGGGGAAGAGAAAAGTTATAAGTGCATCTCTTCCATTTGGCTCATCCAAGCAAAATGGGTGTGCATTCATAAATCTTGTATACAATATAATAGTGAACTCAGCTTTAATAGTACTTAAAAAGATGAAGGCTTCTTACTATTTCGGATCCGGATAAAAAGTGGGAGCGAAAAATTAGCTATTAACTAGCACGAGCTGTTTTCAACACACTTTATCCTTGGAAATTTTAAAAGTTAGTACTATAAACTTCTTTAATGCCAATGCAGAAAGAATCGACTATTTTTGTGCTACTAATCGAATCAAATCTATATAACTTCAGTCTTTTATCGAATTCTAAAGTGAATTAGAATTACCAGAGATTCTACAGAAAAATTACACAAGTTCCTAATTTCTTATCCGCTTCTTCTGATGTGTATGTATGTATTTATCTTAGAAACTTGTCTACACGAAGTAAACTGTTCTTTGGTTAAACTTTCTACAAATTTGTACAGTGGGAAATCCTATGAGCTTTCTTTTCCCGTGTTTCTCGTGTAGTACACAACAAAATCTTTGAAGTCGGTTCCGTTTTTGAGTACTACTTGGAATTCACTGGGTGAATGGAGGAGATCTCAAGAGCACCATGCCATTTAAGCTTTTACTAACCGCACGTGGGCTTGAAAAGAAACCCCATTCGAATCAAGGTATGCGTTGCGTATAATGACAATAATAGGAAGGGAAATAACGATATATGATAAATGGTGGTGCACGGTTGACGATGGTACGAACTGTGATGCCTTCCTCTACTTTCCTAATACATACAGTAATCACAAGTTAGTAACACTACATATGCGGAACAGCAGCAGTTTAGAGTTCAGTTCAAGAGAAAGCAAAAGCAAGTATCAACACTATTAGTTCTTGCTCCCGAGTTTCTTTTGCTTACTTTTACGGCAGAATGACGTGAGGGAGGACTGACTGACTACTGAGGAGACTGTTGCTTTCATATTATGATATCAAGGATCTCTCATTTGTGCATATAGGAAAAACATTCAGAATGTTACGGTGGTACAAACGTCTGAAATCAGACATGATATCATCATATCAACTCTATGTTGTAAAGCCCATGTTACTTATGTATTCTTTGTAATGTAGCATGTACCGAGCAATGTTTATAATTGCTTTGTTTTTCATCGTTCTATGAATGCATGCATGCTTACAAATGGGGATTGTATAAACAGCAACTTATTTTATACACTGACTGTCGTCCTGAATATATGAAATGACCTTTCCAAATGCGAAGTCAGACTAGAACTATATAGAAACTGATAACGTTCAAGTTGACTTTTGCACACACATATTCCAAATTTATTTTTCTAATCCTTATTCTTTTATGTAACAAGGATTTCAACAACACGTTGCATTATAAATAGGGTTTACAATTTTACGGATTCAAATATCAAATTACTTCGGGGATGAGCAATGGTTGGACAATAACATGTATGAGGATGAAGCGACATGATGAGTATGCCAAAAAAAAGTGCCAAAAGAGTTTCAGTCTAAAAGATTTCATACTATTCTGTGTAAATAATATATCTGTGTATTCGCTCGTGGTGCACAAATTTTTAGATTAGGAAATGTTTGCAAAGCTTTCATTAACTGGAAATTTTGTGTATACATAAGAAATATAAAGGCCACAGAGGGATAAATATGAGTTATGCATGCGTAAATATTTTTTTATGGATCAAGTTCTTTTCTAGCTAAATATTTTACATTGTGACCAAAGTAAAAAGTTTTAGGCAGTACAGTGGCAGTGGTCACACATCAATATATGGAAATAGAAATACAGTCACACAAGCAATGGATGGATCCGATATTTGATAGTGCTTTAAAACGTATTTAAATTATTGTAGGAATCATATATGTAGACTTCCGTATTTGATAGCATTGAGGAAACTGAGGAAGTATAACATTTGATAGTGAGCTCAAAGCCGTGGTTTAAACATTGTTTGATTTTGGTTGGGGAATTAGTACTGGCATTCAATTCACAGGTTGACCAGTCTCGATTTTTTAAGCTTGATACGTACTCCAATTTAATCTAACTGCTTAAATTTTGTCAATTACATTCTACATTCTTCTGTCAAACCAAACGAAAAAACTCCTATGTATAAATAGTTACAGCCTCAAGTTTGTATGAGTAAGTTAAAGCTATACGTGAGTTTACCTCCCTCGAATGAAGGGTTTTCAATTCCACTCTATAAATTTACAAACATAATATTCGGTTTAAAAAGCTTAATGCTCACCTCACCGTATGTGCAGTTTCTCACCGAGTAAACTAATCTATTTGCATGAAGACAACGCAAAAATACATAAGCATGCAATACTCAATACTTGATCAAGGTTAGCAATCCTTTTCGAAATAACTTGACTCATTTAAGCAATCAGTCATTCATATAACATCGTTAGTTTTGTTAGTCCTTAAAGTTTTTAATGCCTCGTGAAGCTTGCATAACCAAATATAGGCAGTTTCGTATTATCAAAAAAGCCCAACCGTTCATACTTTGCCACATTCTAGCTGGTTCAACAAACTTCAACCTCCATGTAAAGAAACTCCTGTCATCGCTTTACGTGATACTACTACGTAATGTTTTATGACACTTTCTCTTTCTCATTAGTCGATTTGCATTTCATTTTTGGGTGGACATAATAACTTTATAATATAATGCAGCAATTTCCCCAGGAAGTGCTAAGAAAGTTAAAAGGTATGATTGTGAGTATAGTAGAGAAGGAAGAAAAAGCTCGTACACTAGAGTTACAACTTGTCAATAAAGACTTATTTTACGAGCCCTGTTTTTATAATTCAATCCAATCATAAGTGTAATATGAACGTAATAATCGTAAGTATAAACAAATGCACAATCTTGAGGTACTACCCTTTAAGACGATATTTCGGTCAATAATATCATGTGTACTCTCTGATGTAATACTGGTGTAATATCTACTAAATTATGTTGAATGGGCTAATGACTGAGGATATAATATTTTTGCAATGATATTCAGTCATCTTCATAAAGGAGCCAATTTGTGATGACGCTTTATCTAAAATTACTGGGGCCTCCAGTCTGGAGGGATTTGTAGTGGTATTAATAATGAAATTAAAAATGAGCTATTTGCGTCATTCAAACATACAGATAATAATACTTCAATTGGTAAATCTTAGAAAGGTGTTAAAAATTACTACTGAAAGCTTTAACTACAAATCTTGATTTGGCGAATGGTTCTATTAATCAAATGTATTGATGAACGTTGATCTAACCTTGGGTTTGAGTATGAGTATGCCCCAAAGGTGAAAGTTTTGACTGTGTATTGGGGTTTATAAATGAAGTTGTGAGCACACAGTCCTGCTGAGCTTTTTCGGAAAGGGTTACTGCATGCATTTAATAACTCCACAAATAGGATGCAATGAACCAGCAAGAAAGGACTAGGGTAGCTGCAGGCAATAATTATAGTGAATCAAAATCAAAGTTCGCTATACGCTATTCCATTCCTTAAACTTTTTACGAGTAAATGCTACAAAATGCCGTTTTAACTTTGACATGAAGAACTGTTCTGAGTTTAATTGCAAGTACGCAATCTTGATCGTTGTATGATGACTTTTAACAGGATTCGGTAAAGTCTTGAAAAACGATGTCGATTCTCACCTTTACCTCCCAACAAAATGACAAGGGCGAGAAAAAGATATTGCAAAGCAATAGCCAGTTCCAAGTTTAACTCAAAGCCGTGATGGAGAATTTATTTTTTTTAAACATTATGCATGTAACAAACTTTTTTACTCGTCAACGTAAATTAAAATTGGAATATGGATGAATAGGCATTGCAACAATTACTTGATAATACGCTTATCAAGTAATTGGAATTTCAAGAAGTATTGTCAAGCTAATTGGTAGGTATTGGTAACTCCTAAGGTGCATTTATTCATACAACGAATAGAAGTGCCCGTGATTATTTTGAAAATCGACAATGGCATATCTTTGAAGTGGTGTGACCAAAACAAAGTGGCCAACTTTATAGCTCTCTTTATGGATTTTCGTATTTTTACAAAAATATTCAAATTCTTAGAGAAAACAAGTTATTCGTTGAGTTGGAGTCTATCAGTCAAAATGTATAACAATTCTTCACAAGAAAGTGGATACAGTTCCGATGCAGAATTGGAGTGGAGGCGTTGTGGACTTTGTGGTTCAGGAAGGAGGCATGCGGTCAAATGTATGACGTGTGAATCTTACAGTTGCTTCCTTTGCAGCCATCGTTTAGGGAGTGGTATACAATGCCCTTTATGTCGGTGGCTTGCTAAAATAAGAAATGCTAACGCTAACAGCTAAACTTTCGAAATTATGCATTATCCATGTTTTTGGTAATAAAATAACTATTGTTCACTTTAAATATTGTTTCTTGCATTTTTTATTAAACTAAAACTAACACAACGTTAATGTATAAGACGTAGTTTATAAATTATCTGTGAGCAATAAAGGCTCGTTCAAGTCGATCATGGCTTTCCTAATTGAGTCTTTTAGTGAGCTCACTCTCTCTAGCATTGCTAATAAGCTGTTCCACCTTGTCTTGACATCAATAATTAGTTTTGTGGCACCAACGGAGTATTTCATCAACACTTCCGTCTTGAGAGCGGAGTTTCGAAAAGTTCTCACTGTTTTTCTAACATTGGAAATCATTTGGCCAAGAGTACTATTCATTTCGCATTCGACATCTGGAGTTTCAGATATGGGGGTATCAGAGTACATAGCTTCTGATTCCTCCTCAAAATCTGAATCGTTTTCACTTTGCTCTTCTAGTCCAGATTGTTCCATAAGCGGAGTCGCAAAGCTATATATATTTTCTTCATCTTCCTCACATGTATCACCATTAATGGAATCCGCTAAGGGTTTAGTGCATTTGTAAAGAACACTCACAACAGCCAAGTGAATTGCATGTGCCATACATATAACGTGGTTTCTCTTGGTCAACTTCCCAAACTTTTTCATGGTTGCGGCTCCATCTGTGGCGATTGCAAAGACATCCGACAGTTGTACTTCAAAGTCAGACAATCTAGCTTCCAAGAGCAACTTGCAGGCATCTGCAGTAAAAGATCCTCGCACTCGGGCCAATCCGAGGTTCCAAAATTTGCCCACTGTATGAAGGTTTACGTTCATGTAGCGACGATTTGCCCCTGAAGTCCATTCATCCAAGCTGACGCTAAATTTCCCTCCTTTGGCTTTCATCACCCTAATTTGACATACAACTTCGGCTTTTTTCTCAGCATGATACTGCAGCATCATTTCTCTAACAGTATTTGGGGATTCTGGTAAAGTAATTGTAGTCATTTCTTCAAACATCGTCCTAATAGTTTTGGAGGTGGTTAAGACTAAGAATGATAAGCCGTCCTCTGCGAGTAATTTTGAAACCAATTGCTTTGGATCGATTGAATTACGCTGCTTTGATTTTTCTGACAAGAAAGGAATTTTGTAAGTGTTTGGATTCTGAAGTTCATCACATTTTTATAGCCAAAGACAAAAGTGCTTACTTATTGGTGAATCTTTTAACTGTTCGGCATGCAATAATTCAAGGTGTCTAATTATTCCAGTAGTTCCACCTTTAGGAGTCTTAATTTTCTTTCTGCAAAGATTACATTGCGCATGCGTATTACCTTCCAATTGAGTAAAATGATTCCAAACGAATGACGTCCGCTTCCTTTTGCAACTAAGCATTTTGATGGATTAAAGAAGATCTTATTATATACAACATGGAATAAGTCTCAAAACTACATGCATTTAGCAATTTATGAATATGCATTGCTATATTGATAAAAATGGAAGATACCAATTACTTGACAATTACTTGACAATTACTTGAAAGTCGGCTTGACAATACTACTTGACAAGTAACCGATAAAAATTTCTTGCCTAGCAATGCCTATGGATGAACCAACGACCAACGTCACGGGACATTGTTACAGAAAATAAGATTTGGCAAAGTTTTCGAGGCTAAGATAACCTCCAACAAGTCTTTAAGCTCGCAATCTTTTATACTGGATATTAAATTACAGACAGGCAATGCAATAGAACGATAATCATATTCAATAGATGTATTGTCTAGTAGCACTAATGTCTTAACCATTAATATTGCATTTGCGCTTATGTATTAAGCAAAGCAGAAACATCCATAACCGAGGGGCGAAAGAGACAACAACTACAGGAGCATAACTAAACCTGAAGAGATCTGGATAAGTCGAGGTAGTACTCATAGTTCGATACGTGGGTGTTTTATTACGTATTCATCTTGGATAAACCTTGCCACCCACTTACCACGTTACTACTTTTCCGATATAATATGGTATACGCTTCCTAAATCTGTGGGAAACCTATTGCTTCCACAAACTTAACACTTAATTTGCTTCATGCATGAAAAGAAGTTATTTCGGATGGCTAATCAATGGGTTAATTAAGCGGAATCAAAGGAAGAAACTGAATTTTAGCTTGTATTTTGATATTATAATTTAGTAAGAATCAGACAGTAACGAAAAATGCTTAAGTGGTTTATCTATCTAGGTACATAAGGTTCTTAGGTGCTTCCATATACTGTCTATTTATATACAGTACGAAGTAGTACTATATTTTTATTCTGCAGACACAGTCAAGTCAAGGTTGGCCATTAAATTAATTATGGTATAAAAAGTAAGGATGACGGATTGTACGATAACTCAGGATGATATAGAATGTAAGTTCTGCAGTTCTTCACGGAGGACTCATAGGAAAGTGTACTTCATGCTCAGTAGTATAGTAGAGCAATAACCTTTCCATCTAACTTGAATGACTAACGCATATAGTGTTACATAGATTTTACGAGTACTACAATGAAATTTCATTTTTGCAAACGTCTTCCTAGAATCCGATGAC
Organism: Orchesella flavescens; assembly: GCA_964034955.1. Classification (NCBI taxonomy): domain Eukaryota; kingdom Metazoa; phylum Arthropoda; class Collembola; order Entomobryomorpha; family Orchesellidae; genus Orchesella; species Orchesella flavescens. The sequence continues at coordinate 21,671,932 of OZ035954.1, forward strand.
GCTTCCGGTCCGTGTGTTTAAAAGGCTTTATGATGCACATACACTTTTATACATTTATGCTAAGAAAGACTTTACTTTCACTTCCATTAGACCGCCTCTTAGGAATTCTGCTTTAGTCAAACACGGAAGCAGTGCAGAACACTTACGTTTTACTTTTTGCAGCATAAAACTAGAGATAATGCAGGGAAAAAGTTAATAAAATATGTTAGAGAGTTTACAAAGGGATGGAAGACGTTACAAATGCATGTTATGATATTAGAATGCATTGTTTTTTTTTAAAAAAAAGACGAACATATACAAAGTGCATTCCATACGTGTAGCAAGACAGCATAAGTATTATTCAGCAATTTACTAGTCTGACATTGTTTCGTGTTTTAAAAATACTAGACACATAGATCATAATTGATTTTAATTTAGAAGGTTTGCTAAAACTATAATAATCCTCAAAACAACCAAGCCTACGCAAAAATGATGATCACGATCAAATGCCGAACCCAAAATTTCAATGGACAAAACGGGCCACAAGTGGAAACAGCGTGCATGAAATTATAGGTATATCATTGAAGCGAAGCATATAATAGTTCTACGCTTCTAGGAGGTCAGTCGTGTATGTGAAAAACTACTTCAAGCTTCACTTCACTTGACAAACCAACTGAGCACCTAGGTAAAATCTCTGTCCGCAAATACATCTTGAAATCGTTTCGCTGGCCATCCAAATGATACTACTGAGAATCCTCTTACTTGGCTGCGTTAAGAAAAGCAATGCTAGACTACTATCCTTATACAAGTATCTGGAATCTGCATGTAGTGCAAACAAAAGTTGATGGTACTATACGTAGGAGCATGTTAACTTGGTAATGTTTTAGACAGGAGGCATATTTCAATTTCCATATTATCCATCATACTTGGACTCAAGAACCTGAGTGCAATACAAACCAGAAACAAAAACGTTCTTTTCACTGTCGATGACACAAGTATAACGCAAATAGAGGATGACACAATAAAATAAGAATACATCTCATCGTAAATTCTCTATGTGCACACAATAAAAGTCCGTAAAACAGCATCTACTCCAAAGCATTTGGGGTTGGTTGTCTTTACTTAACTTCTTCCAATCTTGTACTATAAAAAAAACCTTTCAACTTGACTGCAACATTATTTCAAGGATAACGTACTTACTAGATGAGAAGTACAATACATTCACTACTATAGACTACTGCGGAATAGTGGAAGTATAATAGTAATATGTCGTACGCGCATCGCAAAGTTTACAAGGAAGCGATTGTTGTGGGTGTGTGTTGCAGCAATCTCATACGCATTATCATGTTGTTTGTTGTCGAGAACTTTTGATAGCCAAGAAAGTCGAAAGAGATTTGAGTTTTACTTGGGATTTAGCAGCCCAACCGCATCTATGTCAAACACTGATTTGTAATACTTTTGGTTAAAATCTGACAGGGATAATTATAAACTCCGAAAGGACAACCTGGATCTCTAAGGAATGGTTGTTTCATTAACACAACATAATATGTATGCATACCCATATAGACATAAGCAGTAGAAAACTCTGCAAATAAATCGTCTGAATGCCGACAAACTTTGGTTGCAAGTGCTGGTATCCTGTCCTTCTTAACCTTTAGTAACTAACTGACCTACATTTTCATAGATATGCGACCAACCTGATATGAGATAAAAAACCTAACAGACAGTTACATTGTAATGTAACTCCAGTCTTAGCGATCCCAACAGTTAAAACAACAGCGAGTGGAAGAGTTATTATCCTGTCTGAGTAGAATTTCTCTTAATTTAAGACCGAAGCTAACAACTTCGTTTGAGATGCGTTGTTATTTTCAATTACATAAGTAAATCAAAACCACACACATCGTGGTGTAACTCCTTCCAAGCTTACTTGACTGCAGTGGACAACAAGAAAATGTTGATGCAGCTTGTACTTCACTTGATGAATGTAAAGATATAAATAAATAAATAATTTGCAGTAACAGATGACAGAAGAGTAGAACCTATCTACAACTATTTATCCATCCTATTTTAATAGCTTGTACTACGGAAATTTGTCCGCTTTGTTGAAATTTTGTAAGACAGTGCAAGACCTAACTTTCACTGTTGAAATCTTTGACGAGAAATAAGTACTAACACACCTTGCAATTACCAGTACGCATAATTTGTATTTAATCATTTAATAAGCTAGTTATTACTTTACATTGCACTTTTGGTATGGTAAATTAAATCTTCATGTTTCAAAGTACCACTGTCTAAAAAATAGTAGTCTAAGTTAGAACATTCAAACACTCGCAAAACAGTTTGCTCCATCAGCCACCTAGGACCAAACATTGGAGGGAGTAATAGTAAAATATTGCAACAAAGGGAAATGTTTTTTCAGCTTCCACGTTTCTCCGAGAGAAAGCACAAAATCTTCCATCAGAAAGTTTCTTCTTCCATGAAGTCCGTAGTTTTTTGGTTAAGAACCTTGTATGTCATAAGAATGTACTATATGAATGTTTATCGAATGGACAGGCCGCTGTGCTTCGTGACTTACACAACCGTAAATAAGAATCTATCTTACAATTAATAGTAATAATGGATCAATACTAAAAACAGTCAACAACAAATATGAAATAACAATAAAATATATTAAAATCACACAACTCTAGTGTTACAAATGTTTCTTAATTCATATTAGTGTTTGTTTGATATTCAATGTTCTTTTTTGAGACTTTCAAAATTCGTTTGCAGAAAATCCCCCCAAAAAAGTGAATTCAAGTAAAAGACAGCAATGGACAAAAAAGATGTTTTAACAAATATTAGAGTAAGTAAGATATCAATCACAAATCATATTTTCGTTTACACCTTCAATTTCTTTAAGCACATCTTCCAAAGGGTTCTCTTGCTCATCAAAATCCCAAATGATTATCAAGTCATCATGAGAACTACTCATAATTTGAAAATCATCAAACTCGACACGAAATACTCTTCCTGAATGTCTCTGTATAAATACATTAAAATTGATTTTCAACGTTGTAAATGTGAGATGTAATTATGTAATAAAACGGTATAAGTTACAAACATACGCATACCCCTAACGTTCGAAGACAAAGAACCTTACTAGAGACCCTTGGATTAAGTGCAGCTTGAAGATCCCAAATTTTAATTCTCCTAAAAAACCAAGTTAACCAACCACATACATTAAAGATTTATAGACAATTTTCTCTCATTCGAGGTAGTTAAATAGCGAGTGATAATGAGGTATGCTAACCCATCGTATGCACCGGATATAATTCTTGTCTCATCAAAGCGAATGCAGCGAACTAATTCGTTATGACCTTCAAGAATCCGAAGACAGACACCCGAATCTATATCCCATAGCCTGCAAATAATGTAATTCGGTAGTTGTACATGACTATCACGGAAAAATTATCTTAAGCAAAACAATTATAATACAATTGAAGGTTACACTTACCTAATTGTATTGTCAGAACTTCCACTAACAATTAGTGTTCCCCGATAATGAATGCAAGCAACACCCCTAAGATGACCTTTGAGAGTTCGTACAAACTCGCACGTTTTTGCATTCCACACCTAAAATACCAATTGTATTCTTTGTTTGTAACTCAATGAATATAATAATTTGATGAATTTAATACCTTTAATGTTCTGTCTCCGGATGCGGACACAATATAATTCTCATCAAACTCGACTGCATTTACCGCTGCACGATGACCAATTAAAGCTGTGTGTAGCGAAGCGGTCAGAGAACATCGGTTAATCGTCCATACAGCAATCTTTTGATCCTAAATGATATTAATTAATGAAAATGTATAGTTGTTTTAAGTATAAAATATGTTGAATAGATAGATGGTATTCAGCCACTGAGCCACATGACGCTTCATTATTATTTTTAGCACCTTGGAACTACTGACCAAGATGGTATCGATAAAACGGACATGAAGAACCGGATCTTGGTGGTAATTTAGAATTGAAACCATTCTGCCTGTAGGTAACTCCCAAATTCTAACGGTGGAATCACTTGAGCCAGTAACAAGAATGTTGGAATCATGTTGTAGCGACAAAATGGACCCAGTATGACCTGTTAAAGTCTAAGAAAAAAGAAAGTCAGAATCTAAATTTGAATATATTAAAGGTACGTTTGCACTTACTGACTTCTCGCAGCTCGCAGCTGGCCGAAAACATCTAGCAGAAAAAAGCTTGCAGCCAACTGCGTGTTTCCATATAAAAAACTGCGTGTTCGCACTTAATGAAAACCGAAGCAGCAAAAAGTAAGCTGCTGGCAGAAAAAAGTTAGATGCTAGCTGCCAGCTGCGTCTTCAAGCAGATGGGAACGCAAAAGCAGCAAGCTGCTAATTTAAATATTTCACAGCAGAATTTTCAAAGCATCATCTCTTTCATTTTAAGCAAAAAATGTTGAATAATGTTTACTTAATTCAATAAACAATATTTCACTTGCCATCGTTAATTAATTTATGTTTCCGGTGATTAATGACTATTATGAGGTCGACCTTAAACAATAACTATCGTTGGTTATAGTGGGTAAGAAGAAACAAAAAAAATTATGCAAAATACACATGCAAAACAAAAAAAAAGCGACATACAAGCAGAAAAAGCTTCTTCGGAAGAAGCTGCAAATTTCTTATCGGCGCGTAAAAAAATTTGCTGCTTGAGCGGAAAAAAGTCGATGTGCGAACACTCACGCGTTTTTACGCTTGTCGAAAAAAACATCGACCGAAAAATAAAAACAGCGGCAGCAAAAAAAAAAGCTGCCGCAGCAAGCTGCTTGACTGGTGCGAACACGCAGCTCGCTTTTTTCGGCAAGAAGCGAGCTGAAAACTGCGAGAAGTGGGTATGTGCGAACGCCCCATAATGCTTATATAACAATATGTAGTTTTCATCTTTTTTTGCTCATCTAATGTTTAATACCTTTGTGAGCATTAAAAGCATATTTTGTTGTATGCTCAAGTAGTCAATGCCTGCTTTGACTCAATTGAGACTGAGAAACAATTTAGTTTTTTAAAAGTAGCTTGAGGCTTGAGCACACAACAAAGTTTTTTCGGTTAAATATTGATTGAAATGATTGAATCATCACGACTGTCAATGAATTTCTATCCCTGTTACCAACTACATTGATTTACCTGTTTGCATTCCAAAGTCTTAGCGTCCCAAACTTTTATTGTGTTATCACGGTGTCCAGAGATGATTTTAGTATTATCGTATTGTAAACAATAAACTCCTTTTGAAGCTCCACTAGTGTTGCAGTTGATGATTCTACATTCTGGTTCTCCATCGATCCAATTTTGCTTGAGTGTCTGTAATTTTATAAGAAAAGGCTATTCTATCTAATCTATTCTTGATTCGAAAATCTATAAAAAAAACTTGATATATGGGAACAATGGGAACATATAAGATGAAAGATAAAATAAACAGAATTCATAATAATAATACGTAAAAAATTTAGCAAGAATTAGGTAGTGAGTCTGATCGTCTGAAATCTGCTGAAGTGGTCGCTGAAAGATTTACCTATCTCAATGCTAACATTGAGCAGTGATCATAGGCGGTAATCTAAATCTTTGAAAAAAGGACCGTCCAAAAATGATGGTACATCGAAAATGACCTAAACATGGGTGGACAGTCCAACTTTTTAAAAATGATAGTTAGTATTTAAATAATATATTAACTCCGCCGAGAATCGCCCATCTCTCGTTTTTCTTGAAAACCAAGTAAAGCACATAAAAATGAACAGCCCATGACGTCATTTTTTCGAAATTTATGTCAATTTACTTTTGTTCATAACTCATGGTCACAAGAAAATAACTTCTCAGTTTTTTTGGAGAGGGTTCTTAACTGCTTGACGAATTTGATTTAATCATAAAAATGAGTCTTTTTTCATGCGACTTGCCGTTAAAGCCTGTTGAAGTTTACATTGATAACGGCCAAAAGTTTCGAAATTTCAAATTTTCAAATTTTTGGCATGTTTGTCAATGGTATTCATAACGTTTTGGAATAGCCAAGTTGTCTAATACTTTTTAGTTTTCATGTAAATAATTATTTCATGTTACGTCATTAATTTAAAAAACTACTATAGTTAAGTTAAAACTGCAAATTTCAAAAAACTAAAAACGGAATATTTTTCTCCTTTAAAAACTGTACTTATCTGCATATGAAATTCCCGAATCAAAATCTTGTCAGCGACCAAAAAACTAGAGTTCATGCGATCAGACTCTAGTGTACTTGCAATGCAAGTAAAGCGTAACGGGAAATCCAAACGCGCTAAGAGACAGTACAGCAGTACAAATATTAAAAAAGTCTACCTACCTGAACATGGTTGAAAATTCTTGGATACAATTTACGATAAAATTCACTTGTCAATTGTGGATTTTCGGTTTGAGTTTGCAAAATAATATACGCCCTGTAATCAGAATCATTTAAGATATAGATTAGCGACCATGTGACGAAACGAAATTAAATGGCGGACAATTTCTATTTAACATTAATCTTCAATCAAAGAAACAGTAGATAAACTGAAACTAAAAACTAATGTGGTGTTTTTCACATACCATCCATGACGTTCAAGTAGACCCCTCCAAATCTTGTCATTCTTAAACTTTCGTTCGAATTGCTTTCTCCAGAGTTTGCTGTCAGAAATCAGTTCCTTCCATACTTTGCTGACACGTTCAGCAGCACACAAAGATTTATGATCTAAGTAAGAAAGGATTTCTTCTGAAATGTCTTCCAATCCGATTGCTGTAAAGAATTGATATACATTACCAACATTCGTTAATTCCATTTCAGTAGCCTAATTAATTATTCTAACCATACAGTTGACATGAAATGAGTATGACAGTAGTGAAACATCACTTGTCACCGACTCGTAAACATATTTACACACTACACATACCTGGAAACAATGATATGAAGTCTTTTTGTAGTAGAGATGAAAACACATCCTGAGCTTTCCTAAGTTGCTCTTGATTAAGACTTTCAAGGATATCACGGAGAAATTCCAGTTGTTGAGGCTCGGTCATCTGTTCGAAAATTCCATAACCGACTTGCTTTAAACCACCTTGATCATTATTGTTTTGGCCATCACTAGTTTCCCGAGACACGTCAGCCAACTCTTCCTCACAAACGATTTTGGAATCCATTTTTTGAATACTTGATGATGAATTATTGGCACAAGTAGAATCCATCCTAGTTTTGTTCGCAGCAGCTCAATACACGACTCGACTGTTGTGATGATGGCTGATACGGCGTACGACTAATGAAAATTAAATTCCAACGAGGAAGAAAACCGTTAAAATGACCGTAGCCTAATTGATCAACAAAAATGCACATTAAATCTTAAACAAACTTAAAATTCCATAAAAATAGAACATGTAATGAGGTACAGCTGAGTTTGAGTTGCAACATAAAAATGTGTTTCTACTTTAACTTTGGCCGAATTTTACCCCTTCATTGTTTTGAGTGAGTTACATTGCCAAATTTAAAGGTTCACTTACAACTTTATTAACTAAGATGAAAAGGACTAAATGCATTCATTTCCATTGGTTGTAATTCGATTTCGGTACCCTTACCCTCTACTCTACCTACCTAGACCTAGTGAAACAACATAACACGTCATACATTTACGTACACACTTGCAGTGAGCAATGAATGGTGAACTAAAGACAAGAAACTGTTGAACGGCAAAAAATTGTCGACAAAAATTGGCTTAAAATGTAAATATTTTGTCGGCAGAATGTATCACATTCAATTTCCACCCCGACTTTTTTAAATTTTGGTAGTTTACTTGTCCACAATCAATTTACTCCTGACTTGTGACCTAAATTTTTATGTGGTTCGTAGTCCTTCGTCCTTTTCAAAATAAAACAAATTATAAAGAGATAAACGCCAGACAAGATAACAACATTAACAACTAAATTAAGTACCTGCTCTTTCATTGACAGCTATAAACAACAAAAATCAGATCACTCGCAGTCGCAGTCCACAAATAAAATCCAAATTATCAACAACAACAACAATGAAATGCGCATACTATGTGTTTATGCTGAATATTGAAAAGCATCATTTTATGTTTTTCTTTTGTCTTTTTACGTGCAAACTATGAGAATGACAAAATGAAAGATAACTACAAAGTAGCATGGCGTATTCTGTAGTGGTTGTCGACCTGTAGCTGGTGCTGGTACTGTTTTTTAACACAGAATGTTCAACGACTTCAACGAGTTCAAAAGCAAATTTGCCGTCATCAAATCATCTTGTTCCAAATTTGGGCAATTCAATGCTATTGCTATGCTGGTACAAATGATGAAAGTTACAACTTGGTTTTCAAAGTTAATACTTGTCTTCATGAAAATGATAAATGAAAATCCCTGTCCTGGAAAGGAATGATAAATGCCGCTGCCTCTGTCTGTACATCACGTTCCTTTTCCCTATTTTGGTAAGTGATGATTGAAGTTTTTAGTTTACAACTTACTCTAATCTATTTCTATTCTATTTTTAATCTTTGTTGAGGAAAAACGGGAGGAAACTGAATACTTTTTACTGGTTAAGTCCTTTTCGGATTGCATGACTCTCTTGACTCTTATTGTTATGCAAAGTGCGTATTTAGAGTCGGTGGTATTGGCATTACCTGTTCACTAAAGTCAAGTATTAAGGTATTGTCCCACTATACCCCAAAGCTTCGACGTATTGAAGTTTGGACATTGCCTACAGTTTGGAATTTGGATACTTGATTGGTATTTCAATTTTAAATGCTACGTATTTGTTAGAGATGTTTTATACACATTATACTACTAAATGATATTCCTAGAATTTTCAAAGATATCATGATTGCCACACTTACAAATATTATTAGTATTGCATATGGAAACAGGGAAGGATGAAGTTTTGAATAGTTGATAGTTAAATGTGTATTTTGGGATTCATCCACAAACTACTCCAATTTTGATATTTTAGTATTTTTAGATAACGAGTTTGCTTCATATAATATGTATGTGTCATGTCACATATCGTACGGTGGACGGGCACACTGACTGACTCGGAGTCAGCGGCTGTAGCGTGGAAATCTTAGCTATAGATGTTTTGTGTTCATGAAAATTTCATGAGAACATCTAGGTTTACAGATTGTGGATTTCCAATCAAAAGACAAGTAAGGCAATAAAATAGAGGGAATGAGTGAAGTAAGTAAGATGAAGGTAACTTTACTGAGGGTTTTCCATATTATTATGATGAGAATGTGGAAGGAAGTACGTACAATTCCAAAAATCATTCGCAGTGATGCCAAAGCGGATGCCCATGTCCATAAAGATAAAGGGCTGCTAATTTTCCTTGTGTACGCTTCCTCTTGAAAGATGAAATGGATCAGAACAGCAATAACGTAGTAGCTCTTTCTATTCCCGGAAAGGTAAAATTACATTCATCCACGCTTACATCAACACATGTATGTAGTATTCATCACTTTTAGGAGAAAGGAAAGAAATTACAATATAATATCTATATAATCAAGATGAGTATATTGTTGAATGTAATGAAAACTCAACTTATACGAGACATATCAAGTAAAATTGCTAAAAATAATGGATAGAGGTATTTTCGATCAACATAATACGTAGCAATAGTATTGTGGAGGGTTTATGCTTACAATTAGCTAGTCTTTTGTCTTTGGATATTACGTAGTTCATCATTTTCAGTCTCCATTTTCATTTAACAAAGATGAAGGATTCTTCATGCTCAGAGTCAGCATATGAATGAGCATCAAAAAGAAGTGAAGCCGAACTTGTGGGTGGGTGGGTATGTATTATGTAAAACCTCAAGTTAGAATTGCTTAGTGGTGATTAATGAGTTGTTAATCAGAGCACTTTGATCACTCTCCCATCGCCACCATTGTATTGGGTTGGTTGTAGTGGAATCCATAGAGAATAGGTAGGGTGACAACTTAAGTTATACCTTAATGACTGTACCTTCAGTCTTTCCTTTCGAGTGGAAATGGAGTTGTTAAGTGGAATAGTGGAATCATAGAAGGTGGATTTTCTTATAAATAGGCAGTTTTCAGAGTCAGTTGTGTTGTATTTTTCATTTGTTAGTAATAATTACGAAAGTGCATTTAGATTCACAAGTCATCGAGTTAAAAAAGTCAACTTTCTTCTCAAGCTTAGTTTGTTCCTTTTATTGTGTATCTGGAATTAACTGTATAATGTACAATGTATGTGAGTTGTGCCATACGTTTTTGAAACAAATGTATATCTCTGCACAAACAAATACAAATAGGAAGGTGTTTCAAGCAATTCTTTTATACTTTTGTTCGGTGTTTCATTTCATCCTTTCAAGCTAGTAGCGTATTGTTTTAGTTTTAACAGGTGGATTACTTCTGTGTATGAACTTTTTTCGTTGCAAACGAACACTGTATTCCATTTCCTTCTTTTTTCATTTCTCTGGAGCATAGCATACAGGAGTTTCAATGCGAATTGCGAACACTAAAAATGTCACCTAATAAAATGCAAATTAGAAAGATATGGAATGCCAGCTTATGTTTTGGGGGTCTATGTATACGAACAAAAAAAATAGGATTTATTTAGCCCAATGCCAAAAACTCATAACGGAAGACAGTTTTGCGTCAACCAAATACATATTACTTTGACCGACCAGGTTTTGCTAAGCTGTTGGACAGCTACAGCTACATAGTTCAAAATCCAAAAAGTCATCACGTAAGCCAGATGATGACAGAGAAGAAAGAATAACAGAACATACGAATACGGGGAAAATATGCGCATAAAATTTTACTAGCTACGAGGAAATGTTTTTTCCCATCCTTCATCCTTTCAACACAAAATACCAAGATATCAAGCAAATAACAATGCATGCCATCAAGTCGACAGATCTATCCCCTGCTTTTGTATTTTTATTATTCTATCCAGTCATCATGTACCACAACCACATCAGCACGATAAAATCGTAGAATGTGTAGAATAACACCAAAAAATAGTATACGTTTACTGATCGAATGAAAGCATTTTCATAGCTTTGGAAATAACAAAGACACAAAACATATTATGGGTGCAACAGAGACTGTTAAACAGGAGATTTTGAAACTTTCTACGGTTTTATATACATACATATAAGTCAAATCCTTGACATCAGTGTGTATTACTATTATGTAAGTGTACATGGATTGAACTACTGCATGTATATATACATAAATTGAATGGTTAAACAACAATTCTTCGTGACGGCTGGTAGTCAACCGAACCTCTTACGCAACACCAATTGTAAGAATTTTCTATCGATGTAATTGAAAAAGAAGGGAGCAATATGATAGAACACGATAAAATACTTAAATCATGAAAGAAAGATCAAACTAACGAATGGAAGAAAGAATAAAAGGTACACAAGTGTGTTTTGATGTTTGAGAAAAATCAAAACGGGTCTTAATACTTAATGGCAATCCAAATCTTTAAATAGTAGCAAGAAATCAATAGGTTTTTTTGCTTCCAGAATCTTCAGGAAGTGTTTAATTTCAAACAAAACTTTCTTGTGGAGCAAAGTGTGAAGAAACTGTTATAAGTAATTAGACCAACTTATCATTTGTTACTGACGTTTGTCGAATAAGGATTAGATACAGGATGTGCTCATGACATCTCATTCAGATTTTTACTCATGCTGGTGTTACTTATTACTTTGAAGATAATACCAATGATGATGATGATGATTAGAACATGCACATACTTAAGATTAGCTATAAAATGATTAAAGAAAAACTGAAAACACGAGGCAAAAGCACTTTGTTATATCTTGGCATATCGCTAGCTTATATTTTGTAATATATGCATATATTATGCTAAATGCTATATTTTATCTCCGAATAACAGCACCTCGCCTAATTTGTTAAATGTATGTATAACTGCTTAGGACACGCGTGTCTACAGCTGAAAGTAATTTTGTATAATTAAGCGTTTAATGGGTGTATGACGTAAATGATCGTATAAATATTAAATATTCTTCTAAAAGCAAAACACGGTATATTTTTAAGAGGTAAAGCTAATTACGTAAATCTCAAACAAATGCATTATTCGGTTAGCGTATAAATAAATGAAATTGATAAAATGATGAGAAAAGGTGCTGATAAGATTACATGGATTGGTAACCTTTTCGTTTATACAGCACATAAAAATGATCGGGAATGGGAATACAAATTACCAGTCACTTCGTTTAGTGTACGTGTTTAGCTTTATTCCTCGCAACTAAACATATTCACTCACGCGTGCCGTGATGTGATGCACAATGTTCGTGCACCAAGAATGCAAAATGAAACAAACAAAAAGCTTCATGCCATAATATACTGAACATATCATCCAAGAAGCCCAAAAGTTCAAGTACTAAAAGATAAAAGTACAAAGTGGAAAAGTGCATGCACGTATGCATATAAATCCACCATCACCCTGGATTAATAATGGCAAATATATAGTTGTGCGCTGGTTTGTTGAGGAAAAGGGAACGAGCATTACTATTATCGGAGGGCGAGAGAGACAGAGCAAGCCTCACATTTGAGTGTGTAGGCATACCCAAAGGAAAGTCACTTGTTCATCACCATTACACATCTTCAACTTGGTCCATCAACATCTGTTGCCTTCTTTTCCTTAAACTTTTTTCTCCAGCCTACAAACACGGAAAAAGCTCATATAAGAGAAAGCTCCCTTGTTCGTTTTTCTTTGCTCTGGCGTAGCTGCTCCTTACATAAAATTACATTTACTTATCACGCAACAAACGTGTAAGAGGAAGAAAGAACAAGTCGAAAAATATCTTTTCACATCATTTACACTTGTTGTGTGGAGCGCCACTACTACCGTTACATCATTGAATAGGGAAAGTTTTAAAGCACGAAAAAAAGGACTGTATTACGAGCTCTGCATCGTCCACCAGAGAGTAGTTGCTGTTAAAGGGAGCACGCACGGGCATTACCTTCCTCAGCAATTTCATTTTTGCTTTTCCGCTCAGCACCGTACTCTCAAGCTCGTTGTAGTTGTTCATCAACTCGTCACCACTTGACACCTGACAATTTGTCATTGTCACTTGTGCGTCCATAGCGAGTTTAGACTGCTATTGAACCATCATATGTAACAACTCAGTCGTATATAGTGTGGTAGACTGTGGTGCTATTTACCATCATTTGTAAACTGTTTCTTTCGTCGAGGTGAGAGATTTTCCAGGTGGTAGTTTTGCAATAAAAATCTAGAAAAGTGCGTAGCTATTTCCATCACTTCAAAAATCGAAACACCTGCGTTCCATTGAAATAACTCCTGTTGCATACTCCAATCTTTTGGGCCCATAAAAAGTGTGAAACGAAAGGTAAGGGTGAGGGATGCAAATATATTTCTTGGATTCAGAATTCTGTATAGATCATGATAATTTCAACCATTCCCTAACGTACAATTTCTTTTTATGTATATTTATTAGGTTAGCTTGGACTCTAACATTTCCCCACCAGTAAGAATATAAACCCTTTTAGCAAAACCAGTTACCACCAATTAACAAGGTAAGTTAATAATTACTCTGTTAAATAGAATATATGATCCTGACTAATAATTATTTAGAAGCAACATAAACCCTTTTGAAATTGACATTTCAATTGGATTTGAGTGAAGGCTTATATTTTGCTCATTTGCGTTATTGATCTCACAAAGCCCCATACTATGTTACATCGACCAATGATTGGGAATTGTGCAGTTACATGCATATTTACAATCATTTCATTAGTTGGTGTGCATAATGTAATTCTCTTATGCTATTATAGTTATCTTATGCATTTAGTATTGTTGTTTTTTCTTAAATCAAGATTCCAAGAAAAATAATGAATCTATTTTGAGACGACGTACATACATACTGATGAAGAGAAAAAACAGAAAAAACTGCTGGTAAAGAAGGCTCTTGCATAAAGTATGAAAGTTTGAACGTATGTAATGTAGATTCCATTGAATACACATATAATATGTAAATCGAAAATGCTCAAAGAGGAGTTTGTTGATTTATCAAGCTTTGGGAAGAATGCATACAATTATAGATTTCTAACTTCAATAAATATCCAACATGCAATATGACATTGCATGTTTCATTAGCTTAGCATCATACCACACTTTTCCCTAACCTTTTGGACTCGTAATCAGCTCCTTTACTGAGCCTTTTTATCTTTCACAGAAGATGCGCTAAATTGCACATAGGATTACTTTGAGTAAAAACTTTTTATATTTGGGTTGGATATATGGAGATCTGTACTGTACAGAACATCACGTACAGCAGTACTCAACAATTCGTGGGTCGGCTTTCATTTCTTCTAATAGGCGAGTGGCCATGAGGTTAAGTCCGTCTTTTACCATTTTCTTTTTATTATTACCCAGAATTTTTGCCTTCGCTGCCCCAACTAATTATTTCGGAGATATTAGGTATGCACGAACCGCACATATGCTTGCTGATATAACTCATAATAGGTCATAAGTACGTTATGCCTCTGAAGTACAAAGCCTAGGAACGAAAGTTGCAAGAAAAACGGGTTGAGTTGAGATTGTAAGCAGAAGCTCTTTCTCTCGCTCTCTTGTACACTTAACTGCTTTTGAGTTTTTAAAAGCAAAGAAAATGGAAGGTAGAAAGGAAAGATGTTAGAAGTAAGCAATGGATGGTGTACATCATCATCGTATTATTATGATTATGATCATTTTATATAATACAGTAATTTCTTTCATGGTCATGGTTAGGCCCAAGTCGTGTCAACAGAACAACCTGAACAAATCGTTTGTTCCTCCTTATATATTTTGAAAACTGTACACGGCTTGCCTGGCTGAAAGCAAATAAGGTTGGCCACAACACACTGCTCTTTCAATTTCGTCATGCTCTTTCTTTCTTCATTGCAGTGTGTAATGCCTTACGGGGAAAAGCAAAAAGAAAACACGTATGTGTGTTCGTATCCTAGTGCCTTCTGTTTGCAAGATGTAGTAGACCTGAAAACTTCTGGAAGTGCTATTGTTCTTGCTATTTTTCCTGTATGATTTTGCATTAATCATTCAACAGACAGAATTATAAATTAAAAAACCTATGTTGGATAGAGAATGACGCTCTGCTACGTCCGTCTAACTAAAGCGTGCACTCAAGCAAAAACTTACAAAAAATTAGTTCCTCTCGGCAATGAGCAAGGAACACGGAAATGGAAATATATTTTAATAATCTGTAACATGAGCGAAACACATTATGTATTATTAAATCATTGAAATCAAGTTGTAGGTTGGGTGACCCATTTTACTTACAAAAAAGTTAAAGTTGAAAGTGGTAAAAGAATTTGTTCAACAATTTGGTTCGTGTTCACAATCCTTCTTTTTAGAGTATGTTCAAATCTATGCCATATTTGATGTTTTTGTAGAATGTATTCGTTTAAGTAAATTTGACATCCTGGAAAAATACATTTTCTCCTCTACTTCACACACTAATTGCAATTTTATGTACGTAGATCAAAGATGTCAATGAGCATGATGAATAGATTGCTATCGCCCAGCACGATTTTATACAGTTATCTTTTATAATCTTTGCCTTTGGTGCATACACAATTTCAAATAATAGTCTCATTCCTTCATAATAACTCGCAGAGTACATTAGAATCAGAAGTTAGACAGCAAATCTAAATGAAACCCACAATAGCCAAATAGAATATTAAATTATGGACATATGTATATTACTCGAAAAATCAAAGGGGTTTATTGAGTTGTAAGATTATTAAGACTTCAAAATATGCAGGTTTTTAAATTAGACAGCATGTATATTTATAGATGCCAAGTAAATGAATGGAAATTATTAGTTTAGGAGAGTAGTAGATTTGCATACAGTAACGAGAAAGTTGACATTTGGTGATGTTGATCCTCCTGCCTAAAGAACAAACTGTAACGCAAACGTTCGTTGTTTTTCAGGCGTAATCAAGATATAGATGATATCATATATACGTTGCTCATTTCAATTCTAATTTGAAATTTTGCACTAGATATATTCAAAAACCTTTGCTAACAAAAACAAATAATCCAATAAAAGCGTTGGGCTTATCATTAGTAAGCAACTCCTATATCATTATGTGAAGATTTTGTTTGATTTCCCATTGAGACTTGTGATTAGTAATTTATTGTAATCAATGTAACTGTTTTCTATACACAATGCATAGAGGATGTAAAATAGGGTTGGAACTGCAAGGTTTTACTATCTGTACTAACTTCACCATTTTCTCTCAGGGAAATGGCAAAATCTCTTTGGTTTTGGTGGTTGGATTTATTTACGAGCGTGGATTACTTGGATGGATGGATGTGTGGCATGATAGCTTATCTAAAAACTGGCGATGGTAATGCAGCAGCAGCAGTAGAGGTGTGGTTGAGTAATTGGACAAGTAAAACAAGATTCCAGTAAAAAGAAAATTTCACATTGCACAAGAAATGTTTGCTTAGGTAGATACGAACGAGTTTACTTTTCCATAGTGTTTTTCCATAAATTGTGTATTGTTCGTATCAAACTAAAGGTTACAAGTTGCAGTGGGGTGACTTGAAAAACGAAATATCGTTATATTATATATCTGTAGTGTAGGTCTGAAAAATTGGGATTTACACAAACACAACACACAACTTGCTTTTTTTATTTACGTAGAATGGAATACTAGCACGATTTCTAGAATGTATTATTTTTCTCCAGTAATCATTATCCAGTTTCGTTTTTTGCTTTAATTGAAATTGCTGTTGCAGCATTTCGCTTTAAATTACATCCATTTGCAGCTCACTTTGAATGTTGCTTCTTTTTTAAACAACAAACAGTGCTTGGAATCCTAAAAACGAATTCCCAACTAATAGCTTAGGTTGTATAGTGTGCGAGCAGAATATACAATACAGCTGTAGCTGGCAGGTTATTAAAATTAGATTTGCAAAGAGGAGAAACCGAAGCGTCGGTTTAATGAGAAGCTTTCATTTGATAGATGATACTCTAATATTAACAAAAAAGATTTTGCAACATAATGTGAAAGAATGTTTACTTGGCGAAGCAGAATTTGTTCTTTTAGCTTTCTGAAAATCCAATTGAAACAAATCATTCGATTCCTATCGTTCCAACATAACATTATTCTATTTAACTGATATCTACAAATTTTAAACGTTTTTAGGGCATGTTTTAGGCTTACAGAAAGCGTGTTAAATGTAAACCTATATAGGTGGATGTGTATTGCGAAAGAATCCTATTATTTCCCTTTACGACTCAGTCAAAGTTTGATCACTTCTCCTGTTACGTTACATTTGGATAACTGTTAACTTCATTGCATATTCTTATGGTTAAAATTTGATGTGATTTAAATAGCATCAATTTCCAAGGATTTACAAAGCGTGAATCAGAATTTAAGAAAAGTCAGAGTGAGTCTTATACAAAGTCTTTTGGTTAGACTACATCTAGAGTACTTACTGTGTGTTATCAATTTTAATACATTGCATGAATGTTGAATGCATAAATTTTTAAAGTCATATTTATTAGCCTGATTCAGTCGATTCAAGCTTCAAGTTGCAGGTCAGACTTCAAAATAAGTATATACATATTCTTATGGGGTCTGGTCTGCCTTACTTGTTTTCGTCATTTTACATGTCATTTGTTGAGCAGGGTACTTACTTGTGGATAGATGGTTGGAGAGTATTTGTCGAAACGAGATGATTATAGATCATCATACATCAAGTCATTTCCGCATCTTCATAACATCCATCAATCCTTGTAAACTTTCACTTTGCTCTCAGAAAATCACAGCGTCTATAACTGAAAAGGTAGTTCAAGTCGGTAAATTCCAAAGTTCCAGTTTCTAAGGTGGTAGAAATAATGCTATAGTTTTTGTGTTCATCGCTGGTACACTCCCTCTCTACTCATGATCAAGACCATGAATAATCGAAAGTCATGTAGTCACAGACTACCTTCCTTCGCTTGAATGAGTGATTGAGCACACATCAAAGATTGAAGTACATTTAGCTGGGATGCACACTCGCACATGTGTACACACTAAACATTCATCCTACCTCTTTGGTTGAAGAGGAAGGATGGGGAAACTCAAAGGCTACTTACTCGTCATCATCAATTTCTTAAAAAGATGGATATGAAACCGAGAAAATCCGTTTATTTTCCCATTCAGTTGTAGAATTGAGAACGTATATATGTGAGAACTGAGAAACTCCTATATTTCTTTACTGAGGATTGTGAAGAAGTAAGACGGGCGAGATACACACCTCAACGAAGATGTTGACAGCTTCATAAGAGATTTATGAATTCATGATTTGATAAACGAACGATTATGAATGCAATACACTTCATCATATCATACATCTCTGGTTGTATGTTTTTTCCACTTCCATCCATATGCATACGGTTTCAGGCACTCAACAAGAGGAGCATTACAGTGAAAGCCCTGGTGTTTGTTTATGATCCATTATTTGCTCCGTTTTAGGATGATAATATGCAAAACAGGAGAGAGAAAGATGAGAGTGGGGGAGAAAAGAGAGAATTTACGAGAAGAAGCTTCTGAGAGAGCGCTGGATTGAGTTACAACAACTCAACATTAAGATTTCTCCTTGTTGTTGGAACGTAACTTAGTCTGTTTTAAACTTACATGCCTGTTATGATGATGCTCACGTTAAATAATGTATAGCATTTATAAGGTACACTATATTTTAAGACCTTTTTACTTGATTTCAAGCTAAATGCTTTGTACCTACTTTGTTGTCGACCAGATGAGTAAAACTTGTGAGATTTCTTGATGCTTCAACAATGACAGCTACATATATATGAGCCTTTTCCTTTTTTTAGTCTCTTTTGAAATGAGTTAGAAGAACGACCTAAATACAAGGCTGTCGGCAATGTGATCATATGTTTGCATCATAACTATCTTATCTTGCATCCCTCGTGTTTATCTCCGTATCTTGGTTGTGATGTCTTTTCAATGATTTTCTTCCATCTTCCCGTAAAAATCTCTCATGAGAATTTATTGCTTTTGTTTCATGTTACACTGGGTCAATACAAATATACAAAGCACACTGGCCTTCAAAATTTTTCATCATATACTTTTATATATATTATAATCATATTTTTAGCATGCATGATATAAGTATTATATTCATATGCTTGCAAAACTCTTGCAAATTGACAATGTTATAACATTGCGTAATATATTTTCGTTATTCCTTGAGCATCTCAAAGATTTAGGATTTCATAATATTAGCTTTAAGATAGTGACTGTAGTAGTAGCAAATTTTTGCTATCAAATATGGGACGATAACCTGTACTTTTGCTCTGCGCCTTAACATCTCATATTGATGGAGAAATTTTCAGGGGCCAGATTTTGTATATTTTGCTCACGAAAGTCTGGTTTAGTCAACAATGCGTGACTTCAGAACTTACAAATAATATAAGTTTCCATATGACAGTAAGGCTGATTTGATATATAGCACTATAGCAGTATTGTTTAATGTATCTTGCTAAAGCATCTCCCAATTATATGATTGGAAATTTATACAATTTTTACGATTGCGTTTATCTCCAAAATATGAAACACATATGAATGTATGTAACATTTACCATAGGTTGACTTTCACATTTACTTTTTGTTGGATTCTCTTCGTGGCTCACGCATTTTTTCGACAGTGTAATGTTAAATGCGATTAATGCGGCAGTTAAGTCGATACAAGTCCCAAAGTGTTTCAGTCACAGTTTGCAGTTGATTTTAGTAAAATAAATTGGACTAGGACTGCCCATGAGATAAACGTACAAATGGGTTTAGCATATGGCTTATGTACTCGCTATTTTAAGTTCGCTTAGACTATTTTGGCTCGCTTGGTCCAAGATGAATTTGTTTTATCCAACAAATATAGGCTAGTAGAAAGCTCAAATTAATTGAAAAGACAAAAGATCGAATAAAACCTTCCAAACAATTTAAAAATCAATGGGGTGGCTTGAGATGCAATGCAAGTGAGTAATCAATTAATAATTTATCGATGTTGTCGGCAAGAAATTACCAGAATCGTAAATACGAACGAGCATTAATATTTTCATCAGCAACGGTAGTCCTTGCCCTTATATAATGTTTATTTTAACTTTCATTTCAGATGCCGGCCCTTTCAGAGTTCCGTCGTTCGAAACTGTCGTTCATATTTGATCATTTCTTTGGTAAGTACATAAATCATCAGATTATTCTATTTTGGAAACTCAGATCATCAATACAATTCCTTTGCAAAACGGATTTGATTAGTTGTTAATACAGTTCATGTCCCAAAGTCTTGAAAAACTATAGAACCTAGCAATGACTATTTTTGCATATGGCTTTTGCATGTAACCTGAGTTATTGATAGTAATGGAGCTAAAGTTATTGATGCTTTTAGACTCTCATATTTGGCAGAGTATTTAAGAACAATATGACATTTCGAAAGCACAATATCATCAACAAGTTAAGTATCTAGCTTAATTTCAGCTTAGTTTTGAGTTTGTCCAACATGGTTAAGGTCATTCAGTTCTCATGCATAACAAAAGGTTTCACGTGCACAAGGCTTACGCTTGCACGAACAGAGGCGTTTGATCTCATGACATACCTGGTGTTCGTATATTGATACATAAGGAATTGCCAATGGTCTACCATTTGCCATGTGCCAAGTACAGATTCACCTGCATCATGATAACAATGTTTTTAGTATTTATTAATCTCGGGTTTATATCAATTGAGCACCTTGTTTTTCACGTAGCAAGAATAAGGCATACTAAGTCCAACACTTACACTTGGTAGAGTTTAGTCATTGAGTGTAATCACTCGACCTTTATCATTTTATATGTGTATGTCACAATTAGATGATAAAGTACAGGTTGTTGCTACCTTTTGGCTTATATTTCACTACAGTAAATAGGATTAACTTAAAATCCTGGTAAACACTCCAATCGTATGTGTTGTCAAAGATAAAAACACCTTGCATGAGTGGTTTAGCGGAACACTAATTGCACTACAGATAAGTATAAAAATGCATAGAATTATGCAAGATCAGGACACTCGAACAGTGTTGGCATACTGCATCAACAGGACATTAGTTAGGAATAGCATTTGTTTAAAAAAAACACTTAATCCGCTTTGAAGTGTTATGTACTTGTCAATCATGTTATGAGCTTGAGTTCTTTATGACATTTATGTTGTTGAAACTTTATTTGCAGATGTCAACCGCAGCGGTACAATTGAGAAGAAGGATTTTGAATTGGCAGTGGAGGTAAGTTTTCATTCCAAAGTACACCTCTCCCTCATATTTGGTACTTTACTTAAATCAATTTAAAAAGCACCAATCAAATTTTGGTACGTATATACTATTATACCTATACGAATACATTTCCCAAATGAGATTAAAAAGTAGTGGCCAGATCGAATTCAGAATTTGATTTAGGAACTTCGTGGGAGTTCTCACGCGTTGGATCGAGCTGGTTTGAAAGGGCGTTTAACTAATGAAATAGTTTTGTATTCATGCGTGATATTTATACGTATTTTACTTTCATTCCGCAAGCCGCCACATCAAAATGTATGTATATAAATATGTGTGCCCTTTTCATTTCTAATCCATATGTGTATTACTAAGATGAACGAACATGATCTTTTCCTTTATCCCATAATATGCAGCAAGTTGTGTAGCGTAAAAAGCCAATTCTTTTGACCCTTTTAACTTCGTTTTATGAGTCTGTTACAGTTACAGACTAACCTCTGCAGTCTCTGTACTGTGCTGCTTTCCTATTCCTTCCGTGGTCACAAACCGTATTCATGAAGTAAATATTACAACGGCAATAATAATGATGCCTTTACCGTTCGAATACATAGTAAATATTACCTAAGCCATACTTATCTTGTAATTTAGTAGATATACCTGCACGTAATCTAAATTCTGGATAAAACTGGCATTTTGTTATGCACCCCTATCTATTTCTGGTTTCACGGTCGGCCATATGTGTGTGATGTAGCCTTAACCAAGATAGAGAATCGTCTATATCCAGCTGGGTAGCAATTTCCGGGCAAAACATTCACTCGCACTGGTTTTGCTTTTTCTCATACTTTCCTTGTTTATTGTTTGCTTGGATATTTTTACTGGAAGAAGCAAAAACACCAAGCTACGATCTACACCGTTCTTGATTCTGTTCGGGACAAAATGTAGGCTGTTTTGTTTTCATAGCCCATTCGTTTCAATCATTTTCCAAGCTATTTCACACTATACTATTCATGAGGGATTCTGTGATCTTATAAAATGATATGAAAATGAAATGGCAGAAATGTGCAAGAATCCAGTGAAGTAAATGCATGTATACATTTACTGAATTTAGTATAAGTATTTGTTTTGGTTTTGCAACACATAGTGTTTCGATACAGCTTTGGTTAGTAAGCTACAATGCTATACTTTGATCTGTGCTGTGAAAATAAGACTTTTGATAAGGATAAGAAAGGATGACACTACTTTTTACTTTCATATTTCCGCTTCTTGGAATATCAAGCAACAAATATAGTAACAAAAACCTAGTGAGATACAGGTTGAAGCCAGTTGAAGCTAACTTTATTGTCATCTTTTTTTTCGCGCACAGAACATACTTTCTTTTCTACTCTATTGTCTTATATCAAGAAAATTGCCTTGGCGTGTCCCAGTGGGGACATAATAAGGTCGTTTACATTCTCAAATATCCAATTTATTTGGATTTTTCCTATGCATTATTAGCCTATTGTCTGGCTGGAAGAAAGCAGTTGTCATGAATTTGAATAATCAGTCTAGATACATTGTGGAGTGGAATGAGTGGATCCGGTTACAAACAACAGGAAACACCATTTTAGCTTGCAAATTATCTACAATGGGTTCGGGATTTTTTGCGGAGTCATGAATACTACTGCCGTCGGTTCTGTTGGTTTCGAAAATGCACGTTTAATTTTAAATTGTAGTGCACGCTTATCCACGTTCAATGACAAGCATCGTAATAGAAGTAATCAACTAATCCTTCCGTCAGGCTCAAAAACTTGTGTAGATCTTGATTTATTTCTAATCTATAGGAATATCATTTTTAGGCTTTTTCATACTAAAACGATTACTTTTTATGAATTAAACTATCGAAACCTCATAGCTAACAAGTTTTATATTTACGTTACTTAGATTTGAAACGTCCTGCGTTGCTTATCAGCTTTTCACTGACATATAACTTCAGTCTGCTGCTGCCTATTACTTACAGTACTTACACAGAAATAAAAATTGAAACGTCGTTTTTAATAGGAAACGTTTTTAACACTGGGAATTGTGCTTTCCACTGGCTCTATTGCAGTTTGATGAGAAACTCTCTGCCGAGTTGATAACAATTTATATTTTTACTGGAAGTACTTATTCATACATCAAAGGATTATTAATTTAAGTATACAGTTAGAGCTACTGTTACAACTAGTCTATCATCTATCATAGATATTTATAAAATATAAGTACCATTAAAAATGTACATATAAGTAAAAATAGCAGTGGAAGTCATCATCGTGTTATATTATATTCAAACTATATCTGTTTATGAAACCACTTTACTACTATTTGGATTTGCAAATGAGACATCCTCATCAGTGTATCTGGTTTTCATCTATTATTTACACTTCCTTTGGAGGAAGTACAGTTTCTAAGTTGATGTATTCAAAGTTAGAGTAGGCAACATATAAATGTACGTTTTAAATTTTAAATGCAGTCAGGGACAAAAGGATGACAAATGTCTAAAGTGGGACTCTGGCCGTGGGGACAGTGCTATAGTTAAAATGAATGCATCGCTATACCTATATATACTCAAGTTTGTACTGTACTATGTCATCCCTGCATTTCAGAACCAGAATTTATCAGATGCCGTAAGCAATTTTAATTTCGAGCAAAATTTAAACACTACACAGAATAAAATTCTGAGATTTTTATTTAAAGCTCCGTGTTTTAACTTGTAAAATAAATTGAGTAAAAGGAAAGCAGGGTTTTTATCTTGGATGGACATTCAATGTCTCCAAATACCCCAATTGAAACTTTCATCTCCTTTTCATTGGAGTTTAGTGCGTAAAAATGGAATTTCCGCCTATATTGGTAAAGTAATAATTAGATTACAGTTAAGTCTCACATAGTGGATGTTTAGTTAGAGTGTATAGTAGTGCCGCAATCGGCTCTACTTGTCTATGGTGTGAACTTTAGTAGATATAATTTTGCCTTAAAGGCATTCGTGATTGGATGCAGGCAGACCACAGGAATTTCATTGGCAGTGATCCAGGCTATAGTTTTTAGGTGTCTATTCTTGTATGTTATTTGTTACACTTCGCTGGTCAATACAATACATCGCTCACTTATCGTTAGTTAACGTTTTATCAACATGGTCGTTCATATCCGTTGTCCATTTTCATTTAGTCTGGGTTGAACGAGTTTTGCGGATCGAGTTTATTTATTAGGGAGATTTTGGAAATCCTCTTATCTACTTTTGGACTTCTATAATTTATTACTTTATTAGTGTTCTCTACTCCATTAATTGCCTCGAGCTGTAGGTTCAGATTATAACAACACAATAAATTATATAAACGTATCAATTTAAGCAGTTAAGTTAACATTTCGTAATGTTGCATAACTAATTTGATTAACTTGAGAGCGTGTATAATACAAATATAATAAACAACATCTGCAATATCTTGCAAATCAATTGAAATACGAAACAAATACAGCTTGAAAGGTTATTATTAGTTGTTCAACCCCAAAACTATAGTCTCCGCAACTTTTTTCTCAATAATCAGTAGTTTTGTTAAAATTACAAAATTTATGCTCGCCACCTTTAAAATAATAGGCTCCCTCTTTTTATCTTCAAGAAATACAGCCACAATGTCCCGTCAACCAATGGAAGCTAAATAAATGTGGTGGAAGAGTTAGGAGGGCTTACCAAAGGTTATAGCCTGACTGAGTTTTTGTGCTAGTAACAGTGAAAATGCAGTAATAATTCGGTATAAATCGTCTGGCTTAGCTATTAAGACTGGATCTCTCTGGATGCACAGTTTTAGTTCAAATTAAAAAAAACCTACTAAATTCTTGTATAAACGAATGTTGAATGTAGCTAGGAAAAGAAATAGGAAGTTTACTACACATGAGGGAACAAAGCATTTTGTGGTAATACCCAGCCGACATGTCGTATAAAAATCGTAGATCGATATCTCTGAGATTTTAGCGATTTTCCTACGACATCATTTTGTGACTCAATAATCATAATCGATATCTCACATATAGTAAAGATATCGCATCTTTTTTGGACAGTTTCCTAAATTATGTTAGGTACTGGAAGAAGAAATATCGTGTGAATAGTTGAGATATCGTTACTTAAAATCAGCTACACTCAATTTGTTCACTTTTTTAAGTAAAGGATATCGAACCGATCGCACAGATATCGCTACTTAAAACCAAATATACTTTATTTTGTTAGCATCTAGATTTCAAAGATATCGAAGCGATATCGTAAATGCATACTGGCCAAAGGAAAGATACTCTATGCCTATGCTTTACTTAAAGCTATTTTCCGTTATCATTTCAGTAGGTGACTCAGCTGTATGTTGAGAATTTATTTTTTGACTGCCGAAGCCGGTGTAAATAATAACGATTGTTATTTAAAAAAATATTAGTGTTATCTCAAAATATTCGTGTTATCTTAAAATATTAGTGGTTGAATGGAGAAAAGAATAGGTTTTCATATGTGTGAAGGTTCAGCTAGTAGAAGACAAGAAACTGTAAACTCGTTATTGTATAAATGTAGTAATCGTAATAATTACACAAGTGTGAAACAATTATCAACTAAACCTCCCTTCCAAAGAGCAGAGAAACTACCGGAGTGAATTTTGGAATCTGTGTGTGACAATCAATCTGACGATTGCCTACCCTCTGAGAGTCCAGCAAATATTTTAAAAAGTCCATTTCAAGAAAAAGAAAATGTATCTGTCAATCCTTGTAGTTACGAACCGAATGAAGACACTGAAGAAGCAATTAAAACTAATTTTGTATTTAAAGTTCATTAAGAGTAGTTTCGTTCATTATTTATATTTTAAGAGTGGGTGTAGTTCTATTTTTAGCAAGACTGATGCAAAGCTGTCTGAAGGCCGGGATGAGTGACGAAGAACAAGAAATTTTAAATAGATTTTAAATGTTTAAAGTATACCATTTAGTTTTAGTGAGCTTACTAAATTAATGTATCGTTTATTAGTAATTCTAAATGGTTTAATTATTAACAATTATTATTCTTAATCGAATTTGGCGCTTCCTGGTCATAAGTTTTCATTCAAAAACAAACTCATCGACATTTTTCCGATTTCTTTACGACATCGATACGACATAATTAACAAACATCAGCATAATCGATTTGTCTGCGATATAACACCGAGTTCTTAACTTTATCGCAATGATATCCCAGCGATGTCCGTTATCTCATCCACCTGTCAAAACGATATCTCATATGAAAGTCGTAACGATGTCGAAGTTGAATCGTGCATGCGTAGCGGACATAGAGCCTTCTTTTCGCATTCGATTCGCTAAGAAATCGTTTCGAAATAGATTTCGATTCTAAAATACTAGAACGAAGAGATCTCTGCGATTTTTGCCGGCTGGGTACTACATACATATGAGGGCAAAATGAGGACCTCTACGGTGCACCATGGAATAATGGAAAACCTTAAATCCCATCATTCATCAGCATATGTCTGTGGACTAATAATAGCTCTAATATATATAACTAAACATCAAGTAACATAATATGTACAGAAACATTATGACCGGTAGTATCTATAAAATTTCATTTGGGAAGTTTGGAATAACGTCGAAAATTCAGAAGATTATAGAATCCAAGACTGACGTAATTAAAGAAGGGGAACCCTGAACAGTAGTAAATCCTAAGAAAGACTACTGGCATTAACCGAAGCTGATGACAATGATGTCCATGAAATTAGACCACAAGATGAGGTACACACAATACCTTTTCATATGAAGTTAATAGGGATACCTTACCAGTTCAAGCTTCATCATGTGTCTGACTTGTACTTTCCTCTTTACTGCTGTGCCTTTTTCACAATTAATTTGCTTACAATGTCCATATTTCCTAGAGGTATTTTGAGCGTAGGCGTTGATAGAGTATCATATTATTGTTGTTTATAATGCAGCATAATACTGTCTAGATGTGATGGAGAGTAAAAGCTATTGATTGCACTGATATCTTGAAGAAGTTTGCAAGCGACGACCATTTAAGTATCCTTTCTCCTTTTCTTTTGTCTGCCAATGCTTTATACTGTCATATGCGTATTCCCTCAACGAAAAAAAAACTTTCTCAAAGCTCGTAAAAGAACTTCAGTACATCATCTCATGAACATGATATCAATAGTTTCGTGAGGCAACCTGAAAAAAATACAAACATGAAGGGTCGAAATGAATAGGAGCTAAGAAAAGTTTGACTTTCTCCTTTTCTTCTTGTTTGGTTGGAGTATCTTTGCTTGCTTGCTCATGTACTTCACATCACCAACAATGTTACTTATTGCAACTTTGATACAACCAAGTTTTATCTTGTATTGTGGTGATACATGTTTCTTGTGCACACACACACATCTTCCTATTCTCCTACGGTACTCCATTCCACTCTCGGAACAGAAGAGTATGTGGAAAGGATATAAAATCTTTATGAACTTTTTTTCAACATTTTTTCGAAAAAATGCAAGGCAATTTTTTATTATAAAGAATCGTGCTTAATATGTACAGAGATAAGCATATATTTTTTGCTAGTCAGCTTGTTATTTACTTATTTTAAGAAATCGATAGTTTCATTAAAAATAAACAAGTCTTTATTTTTTTTAGAATTAGACCACAGAGTGTGTCCTATCACCTAACTTAATTCCTCTATAGATATAACAGCAAACATAGCAAGTGTATTTTGGCAACATCTCCCATATCTATTTAACTAACAATGCATGTATGCACTTGTTTGAAACCCAGAGCCTCGTTTTTTTGTTAAAGTAAATAAAGTAACAGTTGGGCTTGATGATGTAACCTTTATTGCGGAAAAAGCATTTCTCCCGTTTTACCACCAATATCATATATAGTGGTGGCAGCCGTGGTTAGCAAAACCAAGACAATGGGAAAGTCTTAAAATTTCATCGTGATGAATACCATGTAATGTACATAGCAGCAAGAGACTTTTACTTGTGCTCAACTCAATACTTCAATGATAGTGAATATAGTACTGAGTTTAATTTCAGTAAAAAGCAAGCAATGTGTGCTCCTAGTACACATCTTATGTCACTCCTTCTTTACTTGCTCATTTTGAGAGACCAAACCAAAACTACAAGGGTAATATGTATATGTGGGCTGCACACTTCATATAAAAATAATAGAAGCGTACAGACAGAGAGAAAGTAAATACTTCCTGGAGCTGAAAGAGCGGAGCAATGTGCTGAGATTCCCAAGAGTCACGATGAGACTTTTACTTATGCAGTACTAAAATCCAGCTTTTATTGCCTAACCGAAACAAATGTGCAAATACAGGAGAAAAATTAGACGCAGGACAAAAGGAAATTGGTGTGTTGAGTGCTGTACATTATGTCTCGCAAACGGGATACACATTACATTCATAATAGGCTGTTTTTATGGTTATTCATTGTAGGTGAAACAAAAACAATACAAAAGAAACCCGTTATCTCACATACATAATGGCGCTTGTGTACAATATATATTTTTGGAACTGGCATCATATGCATCTCGACTCCACACTCAACGTTGTACTAAAAACAGTTTTATTTAACAAGATGGAATTTACGAGTTTTTGAAAGTATCAACGTCACATGTTTCCAATTTCGGGCATGTTAACATTGTGTACACGGTAAAGTAAGATTGCATATTACCCGAGCAACACTGCCACGAGAATAACACTTGTTTCACACGGAATCTGAGTTGCCACATTCCGTGTAGAACTCTTGGTAAAAATGATGTAGATGTGGTGACAAACTGAGGGTAAATGTCCGTCTACATTTGGTGTTTTAGCCGTGTTAGAGAAAACATGCAGAACCAAATAATAACGGAACTAACCCCTGATAAATATGTGCTTATATTCACCACTTTGTACACTATAATTGTGATGTTTTAATCAGTATAAACTCTACACAGTAATTATTTTATTGTTTTTGTTTATTTGTGTCAAATTTAAGTGCAAATACTACATATTCTACAATTATTACAAGCTGTTTAAAAAATTATCTTTGAATATTAAATATAAGATTAGGCTTCTTGCTGACTGTCCTGGTCCACTTCTGAGAGGCGGCTATGGCTGCGACTGTAAATAATAATCATATTTATTTTTTAGATACATGGTGTTCAATGACATATATAAGTTATATACCGCAACGCAGATTATCGTTTATGTCCAAACTACCGTTTCTTTGCTGGAGCCATTCGCTTTTTTGCATTCTTTAGCCATTCTTTAACCACAATCTCGATTTGCGAGTCCGATGCATTGCTCGTTACAAGGTTTGCCCGAACCGATTCTAAATTAAGTTGAATAGGCATTTTAAAATCAGTTTTATTGTGAAACCCCATGCAATTTTGATCACAAATGGATACTCACCATGTAGCAATGACTTTAAGAAAGATTTTGAAAACGAGAGCTTTTCTCCACGTGACCCGAGCCAGCTGAATCTTTCTGCGACTTCATCACGCATCAATGCAGTAAGGATTCTTCGTGTACAGTCACCCACCTCTTTTCCACCATGCAATGATAGCTAATGAACCTAAATTAGAACATTCAATATAATTGCGTTTTTATTTAATGAATTTAAGACAATACAATTTACTCAAAACTACAATACTCAAAAACATACCATTAACTCTCGTAAATCTTTCTTCCCCAATTGCAAAGCCATATCAGTCAGAGCAGCAACATCCTCAATCGGTAACTTTGGAAGTGTTAGACTGGCTGCCGAAGGCTTTAAGGCTGTTGAATGGTTTCCTGCTACTAAAAGCACATCCATTGATTCCTGAAGTTGCTTCATCTGAGCCTTAATTATTGTAACGTTCCTCACCATCCAATTTTAAAAATTCTAATGAAACATTTCAAAACAGAGACTTATCATATGAATAGCTTGGCTTAGTGGGATTTGGGTAACCAAATCCTACCATAATATTATATCAACTTCGCTATGATTAATCAGTACCGAGTTGGTTTCGTGGCTGAGAAGATCGGTCCTTTTCATGCATGGATGACTTGATGGTTGATTGACTGGTTATTTGTAGATAAATTCAAGCCTGTAGTATATTGTGGCGCTAGAAAATTAAAAGGTCAATAATTATACTAAAATGAAATCACTATTTCAAATAAAACTAAAATTTGTGAAATTAAAATCAACTGACCATAAACTTTGGTGTTATGCGGGTCTGTCGAACTGCGGGTCCCCTTGAACTGGATGGTCAGCCCCACTCATTCGTCTTCGAGCATCTTAACATTAAATCATCACTCATTAAATTATTAGATTTAAGAACTTTTATCAGTGACGACACCCAATCAAACTGGATATAGTTTCCTGGACTAATAACTTTTAAAGGAACTGTCTTGGGAGTTGACAACAATGTCCGAGCATCAGCTGGCAATTCTTTAAAATCTGAATGAATTTTTAAAATTTTAAGTAAATCTGTAGCTCCCGTTAGGGTTATGTTATGTTTAATTGACCACGTTCTCAACTCAGAAATGATGTCACAAGTGTAATCTTTCTGTAAAGCAGGATAATCTTGGGGATCCGAGTCGCCCTGTTCAGAGCTTGAATCCTCTGTGGGTTCTGGTTCACTTTCACAAAAACGAATTTCTTCCGGATTACTTTCAAACACAACACTCTGCACTTGCTGCTGAAATATAACAGAAGCAACTGCCGAATTTTGGGTGTTTTCTTCGGATGCTTGATCGTAAATTATTGCTAATGAGTCCAAAACTGATTTATTAACTGTTCGCGTTAAATTTCTTTTTGACTCAATAACATGTGTATGCTCCATAGTATGATTGTTTATCTAATATTAGCCCCAGAAATCCCAGAATGTTGGCTGTAGTTCACGCAAGTATCGTGATTTAGATTTTCATATGGAACTCAAGTTCGCGCCAAATAGTTAGGGATAAAGGAATGGGTAAGCCACGAAATCGCCACCGCTTTTACACGGATTGCATTCGTTCTTCTGGGATGATGCAAACCACGTAGTGAAATGCTCGCGTGCAACACTTAAAAGGTGTCGGGTTGCATAACACCGAATTTTACACGTTTTGTACACGATGTGAATAAATATGAACGTTTTTTATTTTTGGAATCTCCAATATTCCACGAGTTAACGAAATCTCCACGTGTTTAACACATTCATTGTTTCTCGGGTATGTTGTAAGAAAAAACAGTATTGTGGTGTAGAATGTGGGATGGAAAATATGTTGTGGGTTTACTCAGAAATGACACTTTTACTTTCGTAAATATTGAAGTTATAATATATTTTTCCTGGTATTCAATAAATCATTACGGATGAAAATATAATGTAACCTACAACAAGCAGCTTGCTAAAAAATATTGGATGTGCTTGGGGACTGGTAATAGTACCAATCAAGCCAACTTTTATTCTAAAACTCTTATTGTCATCATTGTTTCGATATAAAATAAAATTTTATTGGCTAACGCAGCACATTTGTCGCATTCGTGGATGGGCCAAAGGAGATACAAAGTATGTTGAGACTAGTAAGAACTTTTTGGAAATTTGGGATGCATTACGCTCCAGTGCTGATGCCAACAAAGACGATCAGGTACATGATTGGTAAATTTAATTAGATACATCACACAAGTTTTCAAAGTCTTGACGTGTTTGAGAATTAGCTCAAGGGTAAGTTTCTTGATGCTTGAATTTTTTTTTGATCAGGTGAGCCGTGACGAATGGTGTCAACTGTGGAGCGACGAGACTGCGAGTGAAGATTGGCAACAGGCTTACATGCGCTTTATGTTCAACTTGCAGGATACTTCAGGTACAATTGAGTTTCAGATCCAAGAATATCACGTACATATAGTTATCATCTTCCATTTAGTTTCCCGAGTTTTCCCATTCCACCTCTGGCTTCTGGGAGCGGATATGAAGTGAACGAATAATAATGCTCAACCTCTTTCAGTTTTGATATAATTCTTTTTAAGTTCCGCTTCATATAAATGCAAATATATTACTTTTAGATTTCAACTCAGTTCTAATGAAACTTCAACGCAAACAAACAAATCGGAATGTTATCAACAAAATTGCAGATTTGGCTTTTAGCACATATGTTTTTAAAGCAAGCTGAAAACTTTCACTTTTCTCATATCATCAAAATTGTGTTCCATAACAGATGCCTTGACCCACTTGACTTCACTTGCTCATTACTACACACTTTCCTTTCAACAAATTATGCACTTACACAGTTACACATGCTCATCAGTTGTCGCTTTATATCCTTCCTTCATCCTTATACATATATGTATATATATTATAGCACTTTTGTGTACTATTACAGAAAGTGAAAATATTTCTTTCATCTATCTATAAGTATTTCACTTTATGTAATGTTTAAAAACTTTTCATTAAAAACAGGGGATGGCTGTATTGACTTAGATGAGTTCACCTCAGTCTGTACTAGTTTTGACATTAACGCAGATGAAAGTCGCCGAGCCTTTGAGACGATCTCTCAGGTAAGAGGACGATATGTATATCTACTTGACATTTTATCTCTGCTTCTGCTTTATATTCATCTTCCGCTCCATACTGCACTTTAGATATGAGCTTAATTTGCTCCGAAGTTTTTGCTTTAGCTTAGACGCTCATGCTTGCTTATATATTATCATGAGCTTTAACATGTGTATTTTCAACTATTTTCATCTTTCTGCCTTCGTCAAAGTTAATAATATCTTTTACTAGATTTTCATGTCAAGTGTTCATTTTACCTGCTTTTTTTCTGATTATTTACGGTAGCTTTTAGAAGATTTTTACACACGTAGTATATGAAAATATGTTTAGTATGTGCCTTTAGGTTAAGTGGAAGTATCAAAGGAAGGGTAGAGTTTTAAATTTTGGAATGCCTCCTTGGCATTTTTATAAGCATAATTTAATGCGTACGTTCTTTTAAGCAGGATATGAAAGTATGCAAAAGCTCTAAACTAAAAATGTACCCACGTACGCTTTCAGCTGTGGCTTGATCACAGTTAAAAATAATGGAAGTAAGTATGTCGCGCATCATTGTATAATAAATCACAATTTAGATTGGAGTTTCGTTTATTTTTCAAGGCCGATGAGAAAACTAAGCAAATATGTCAGTGTAAATAGAAAGTGGATGGCGGGAGGGAAAATGGCAAGTGCTCATTAACTTTTGAGATCCATTGTAAAAGGGAAGGGAGTATAAAAGTAATAAAATGTAGAAAGGTGTCACAAGTGAAACACAAGCCGGGGCTGGGTTCCGTCTCTCCTTCAAAAGACCTGAAAAATGAGAGGAATCATGTGTATGAAACAAAGAACGAATGGAGATGTGGAATACTTAATGTCGAGAAAAGAATACATGAGGGTATTATCAGGTGGTCAGATTTTACTAGTAAAAGGTCGACTACTGTAAGTACCTACGGAAGAATGTATTTGTGAAGATTGTTTAATAAAATACGTTCAGTGGACGTGCTTGCTTTTACTACAAAACGGCTAAAAGCTGAAGAAACGTAAGACAGTATTTTTTTGTACACGAGTGAAAAGTGAAATTTGATGTGAGATAGCTTTTAGGTTTTAGAGAGAGAGAGAGACTAGTGGAGCATTGTACAATATGGGAGAGGTAGTGGGTAGTATACTGGTACTAAGTCGAGCACTCTACTGACTGAATATCTGCTTTCTAGTTTTTGCTGTGTTGGTGAAAGTGACGAGTTTGCCAGCATTCATGAGGGCATGGCAGCAATAGCAAACAGCAATAGAATAGAAAAAAACAGTATGAAAGGAGGTACGTATGTCTAGAGATGAGATGGCGAAAGCGAAGAAAGTATAATTATAAATGCATGGACACTGCTCTTTCTCTCTTTAGTAACCCCTCATATTCCATGATGCCACAAGAGCAGCCAGTTTGTTATAATAAATTTTCACTTTCTACGCTACTCGTATTAGTAAAAGTGAAGCGCAAATGTCCCATTTATCAACTTGCTCTAAAAGTATTAATAAATATACGGAACTCAGAGCAGAGCAAATGAGTATAATGTGTGTGCCCTTGATAAGGAACACTTTTTTAGATTTGCATTATGTATGTACAGAACGTCTTTCCCACTTGACTGTCAGCCTAATTACCATTCGACTTTCCCAAGCTTAATCGCTTCTTTCTGTTTTTGACTTTGTATGTGTTTTATTGTATTACTGATTAGTTCGCCCCGAAACGCAGTAAAGTACGTCTAGTTAGAATGTGTTGTCTCGGTCGGATCCGAAAAAAAATTAATGCATTGTCTGCCTGTGCTAAAATGCTTTTTGCATAAATCTTAGCTTAACAATATTCATTCTTCTATCCAAATGGATTAGTTTTTATGGTACTTACATATTCCGTTTACAGAGTGGAAAGGTTAAAGTCGATATGGGCTACTACTCCGTCCTATGGAAGGAATTTTTCTACTCTGATGATACTAAATCTACTGGAACATGCATTTTTGGGAAGACGTCCTTTGACTAAAACTCGTGTGTGTAAGGATTACATAAAAGTATAAACTGCACCACAAAAATGAATGTATCAAATTCAAAAAAAATAATTACACGCTTCTTGGATCAAAACTAACCATAACGTAACACTTGCATTACTATTATTCATAATTATGATGATTATATCTATTAAGTACATTATTCCGATTCCTACATATATTGAGTATGATTAGAAAACTAATATCCGGGTAAGATAATGAATGTGAAATCCAAACTGTTTGACGAAAGTGTAATATAAATATATATATTATGTACTTTCTCTTGATGTCAGCATAAAAACTTTCCAAGAAATTCAGTATGCATAAAAGAAATCAACTTTTTCTCTGCATGGTGCTTGATAAAAATCTGTGTTAACTGAAATTGTATGAGGTATTGAATGCTTAGAAAATGGTGTACAGAGGAATTATATCATGCTTCCACTTGTTTCTGTGTCAGAATCTTATTATTCTTTTTTCAAAGTGATTTGGTATGTATGATTTTTGGTAAGTTGATGTTGAAATGTCTGGTTGATAACATTATATTGATAAAATAGTTTATATCTCTTCGATTTCTCATCTATAAATGAGAAACGATGAGGAAGGAATTGAAACAAATCAAGCAAAAAGTTACACAGTCTATGTGAAAGGAATCAAAAACCAAGCAAGCCTAATCTAGAACGAACAAATTCTACTATATATCATATTCACACATTTTTACAGACATATCGGGTTTACGAGATTAGAATCTGGAGCTCATCTTAATTCATTGGAACATCAATGATCAAATGATTCAACTTTCAAAACTCATGATCGACAGTGGAGATGTAATGTGAGATTATGACTTTATAGGCATCTCAAACAGGCAAAACTTTCACAATGACGATGTTTAATTAATGTTTTCTTTTGAATTGTTTTCATATCCAATTAGTTTAGGTAAAATAGAATAACGTCAATGTTATTATTATTATTATTAAATAATAATTATGGGAAAGGGAAGCACTTCTGTATTCAATTATAGATAGCATTGTAATCGTATGATCAACAAAAAATACAGCAACTCGTTAAAATATTGTGACATTCTAATGAAAGAGTAATCTGAAGGTAGCTTATGGTTGGTTATCACATAGGTAGGTGAAAATAGAGATATACATATATAAACTGTGTGAAAATATTTGTTGTTGAATGTGTTATATGGATTGTAGTTATAAGGGGACATGTGACTAGAAATTTTAAAGGTATTGAAATGCAAGCTTTTTCGAATAAACTGGTTTAATGGTTGTTCACATAATATGAAATGAATGTTATGTATTTCTTCAGTATATATTATCAGTTTGAATTGATATATAAGTTTCAGTACAACTGACATAGTTGAAATGCCAGCTTCATATGAGATCTAAAATTGCCAAAATCAAAGCCATTCTGGAAATTGAAACATCCATCTATACATTCAGAATTGTTGGCTATTCATTAAACACAAAATTCAATTAATAGGGCAGTATACATATATTTTTTAGGTATTCTACTTTTTGACTACTGTTTACTACTGTTTGAAGTTTGTTCATTGGAGCATCATCAAAATTTTGTCTAATATTCTATAACATGAGCTACTGGAAGAAATGGGAACATTATACGGCGTAGCTGTAGTTTGCTAGACGTAAAGATTGTGTCAAAGTTGAACATGTTTAATGCTATCGTACTATATGAATTTAAAAAATCACATAATAGACGTATAATTGTACTATTAATAAAATACATAATATATACATATATATTACAATACAATCCAAGTAAGCATGTACTCATTGGACGTGAACTTCAAAAATTCTCAATTTGAATTATTAATATATCGTATTGTATTATCTATCATGTCAACTGTTATAACTAAAAAGGATTTAAACTTGTAAATTGAGTTGGCCAAACTGTAGTAATAAATAGATTTTAGTGTCTAAGTAATATATCTCATCTTTCATTGTGTTATTTATTACATTGAAACTTTTCAGTCGGACTTGGGAACTCATAGCTTAATATCAGAATTGGAAGGATAAAAATCTGGACTGGCAGCAAAAATATGAAAGTATTGTGTGAAGTTTATGAGCTAGTTAATCTCTTTCCACCTAACACCTTTCACCCTAACTCGCCCGTCCGTGGAAATGCGTCCATTAATTTTATTTCCTAGAGCTTTT
Source organism: Orchesella flavescens (assembly GCA_964034955.1). Taxonomy (NCBI): domain Eukaryota; kingdom Metazoa; phylum Arthropoda; class Collembola; order Entomobryomorpha; family Orchesellidae; genus Orchesella; species Orchesella flavescens. The sequence goes on from OZ035954.1 coordinate 21,708,904, forward strand.
TCACTACATCATATCACCACTACCACCACTATTTTGCACTGAACAGATGGGGGTGACAGGACCAGCACGACCAAAGTCTTCATCACAAGGACGTTTCTTGGTGAAAGCATGTTTTGTCTGAAATATTATTGTGATCGTACATGATGTAAGTTTTCCCATGTCTCTTCTCAATGTTAGCTAGGTTGTATGTTTTATGTACGTTGAAGTAAATCACGCAATGTATCACGAATCCATGAACAATATTTAGCAAGAATTGTGATATAATTCTAACTTCCAGGGCATGTCTAGCCATCACTGTTTAACCAGAAATCAGTGGTTCGATTATTTCCTGGAAGCACGAATGAGTTATAAGAAGCAACCAAAATGTCTACGTCTCGCTTTACCCCAAGTTAAACACTATATGAGTTTGGACAGCTTATAGAGGTTCGCTATTAGGTTTTTTGTCTCCCTAAGGATGTCCTGCTCCTGGTGTCGTTTTCTTTTCACGAGAATTCAAGATCATATGAAAATCATGATTTTATTGTGGATATCTCCGCCTTAAAAGTCTTGAACGAAATCTTTAAATTAGTATATCCCGAAGACATTTAAAATATATAGTATTACATTAAAAATCCAAAAAATATATGGTCGTGGCTACAATAATAGACTGCAGAATAATTGCCCCCTTGGGCTATTACAATAATAAAACATATGCTTTTCGTATTCAGTCCCTTTGAGTAGATTAAGTTAGCTTGCTGGCCAATACTGTCGAATTGCCAAAGAGTTTGCTGCATAAACAAGACTAATAAAACATGCGGGATACCTTCTAAGAAAACAAATGGAGCGTTTTTATTTCAACATTTATCCCAGCAAAAAAAGGGCTTATGCGTAAGAAAAAGAAAATCAATAAAAGTACTTTCATTACTGTGATTTAGCATTTTGCTCCTTTCCGTAAAAAGAGATTCCTACGGTTCGCCGTATTCACTACGAGAGCACATTGTACATTATATGAATCAAGAGAAACTTTTAAGAATATTAAACTAGTGGTTTCACATTGCAGTCTCCATTTATATTGAAAGATTAGGGCACTTATCTCCTAAGAAAAGCCTTTTGTGGAACATAATGACAGGGATAAAATGGCTTATTTACTACCATCAAGTCTTTCCATCCTAACGCCCAATGAAATATATTATATTATCATGTTTCATGAATAAAGCTCAAATTGGTCTCGACAACAAAGCAATCATGGTGGTTGTAATTTTCCCACTATATAGTTTCAACAAAATGTTTCAATTTATTTACCACGTCTTGTCTAAACTACATAACACAAAAGTCTGGAACAAAAAAAGGTAAATTAAATTAATCATCAACAGATTTGTGAATTCTCACCGGATTGATTTCGTTACACATTGCTGCATCAATGGTGTCAAGGATGCTTTGTAAATAGAAGGCTTATAAATATTATCATGTCAGCCGTGTTTAATAGTCCTTCCATGGTGTAAAGCTGATTCTGGGAAGGCCATAGTAGTCATCACAGTTCACCAACGGGTTTCTATTAAAAAAAAGTATATAATTTTCGAGTTAATTACTCAAGTAATTATAAGCTGTCGCTATAATACTATCATCCTACTAATCATCATTATCATCATCACATCACTATCATATCAACAAGAAGCATGGGATAGGATGCCCCCAAGATGTTTTTAATATGCATTATGACAACTTATTGATTGGATGTTCTAAGAAAAGAAATTTCCTTTGGGATTATGTGTATGTTAAGAGAATGTACCTTAAATGATGGAATTAATAGTTGAGAAGAGAGAAAAGTCCCAAGACATCTTTCTCCTTCAACATGGAAACTTGATAGGATCCGTCTAAACTATATACATTTATATGTATATCTTTCTGTTTTGTACAAACATGCACCTACGCTATCTTTCATCTCATCTATGATCAAATTATAAGCATATATTCAGCATTTGTCTTGCCCCTTTTCAATAATATAATATACGATCATTTTCCTACCAACCAACCATATTTATTTTATACGTTATATACTTTTTGAGTTCAGAAACTTTCAGTGAAAGACTAGAACTACATACAATATATAAAGTTGTACAATAACTCGCAATTAGTTTCTTTCATTAATAAACCTTTCGCTCAATTAAACTGTTGGTCAAATCAACTTTCCTAGCTCTTTTGGATCTACAAAGCTTCTACTTTTGATGAATATGAATGTATATGTATGTAATTTCCGACATTTCGGTCCTGTCTATAACTTTTTGATGCTGGATGAAAGGAAAGCGCAAACAATATTTCATCTCTGTTCAGAAATCAGAGTTACTCAGACTAAATAAAGGCGGAGTAAAAAGAAGACCCACACATAAATTCAACCTACGCAGCATATTATATTGATGAAAGAGTGAGTGTGGTATGAACACAAAAGTTTTGTTTCCTGTTCCCTGAATTTGATATGATTCGGTAAAAAAAATTATCTGGAAACTGAAGAGCTTCAATTATGTATCTCTTACCCGGCTGAAATGGTGCGGAAAGCGAATGTCGGAACGGTCTTGAGGTAACTAGTAGCAGAGCAGAGTACAGCTGCCATTGACATCTTCCTGATCTCGTCCAGTTGGGCTGTAAGGTTCCCCGAGAACCAACAAAGTAATCAATATGTAACGAGCGAATGAACAAAGATATAAAACAAAAGGTGAAAGCAAACATTTTTTATGCGTGTCAAGCAGCGCTGCTGCCACGAGTATATATTGTATATTATAATGGTTGACTATTACACACAAAAATGTCGATGTGTATAGCTATCTCTATATATTTGCTTAACGGGCGAAAAACCTCATGAAATGTAATGCATGACAAACCGTCCGTACGTCGTCTTGTGTAGAACATGCAGTATGGAACGTTAGAGACACTTGTTTTTGTGAAAGTTTACCTTCGGTGAAAGAATGTGGCATTCCACCATGTGTGTAAAAGAAGCGATCTCCTCGTTTCCATACTTGGAACTGGTGACCCACTATACACCACCATGTGGGCCCAATGTAAGAGTCCTTGATGTGTCGTTCTACCACTCCACCAGTGTATAAATCTACATCATCAGGATACCTGTAGAACTTGGCTAACCTCGCAACAACCTGCAAATATTAGTAGTAGTAGTTAAAGCACAGGAAGTTAAATATATACTATGAGCATAATATGCTATATTATGATTCGTATATCCTTGTAATAAATATAATGTATATAGTTGTTGATAAATGCAAGCTTGTTTTTTATGTAAATAATATATGACACATTTTGTCCTTTCGTTGATGTTCGATGTGCCCCTATGATAAACTACAGAAAAAGACGGACTTACTTCTGGCTCCATAACATCATAAAAGTCCTTCCATGAATAGGCTCGCTTAAGTCCACACAACTCCCTGAAGTCATTATAACTTGCAATGCCATAGTCTCGTCCTCGCTTCACGTTGAAAGTTGGCAAGTCCAACCCGAAGGTTCGATTATTTTTTAGAAGTAAATCACTCACCTACATTAAAAACAACAATTTATATATAGTTGGGGATATATATATCGTTTGAGTCTCTGGGTCTATCAGCCAGCACATCACATCATCATTCGTACCCACTCAGATATAATTAAACAAGCTTCTAATGGATCTCGACGTTACAACAAGATGTCAGTTTTTTGTATTCCTGAATAGCATGGGTAAAAGTAAACTTTTTGAAAAGAAGAAGTGGAGGAATGGTGAATGCAACAAGATATGAGGAAGGGCTCTCTCTATACTTCAATGTGTAACAAAAAAAAAGTAATAATTTTTTGAGCACATAAAAAAAACTTTTTAAAAACGTTTGATGTGTATTACTCTATCTTTTTTGAGCCCAAAAAACACTTTTCATCAACTTAGTTATTGTGAGGAAAACTCTATACGGGTAATGTAGGACATGGTTATATAAACGTAACGTGTAATATTGTAAAAAAAATGGAGAAAAAATACTCACTGAAGGATCATAATACTCATCGATTTTTCTCTGCGGCACAATCATGAAACCTCGTATTATCTTTTCATAATTGTACGGATTTTTTAGGATCATCCCACTGTTGTAATATTCTTCTAATGGAAGGGACTTTTCAGCCTTGTAGTATTCGTCAGCCAATACAACCTTCCCATAAACGGCAGAGTGATGCCTGAAGGCTGCTCCAGCAAATTCATGAAAAGTCCATGGCTTAACTTCTGGATCGTAGTCGTAAGAATATCCTTTGGTAGGAGGAAGTATTCCGTAGTCATACATAAATCTCCAACCCAAGAGAAGTGGCAAGTACTCGGTGTATGTTACATGTTGAAAAATAGCTGTGGTGATAGCTCTCGCCTCATAGAAAATTTTATCGTCACTCCAGTGTGGGTTCAACCTGTACAATTTCTTGGCACAATGGTTGTGCATTTTCATCATGATCGTTTGTCCAACCAGAACCCCTGGCTGGAGGGTAGTTCGAAGGTCTCCAGATGAGAAACAGAAATCCGCAGAAGAATTAAAGCATTCTGCGTCCTTATCAAGGGGTAAGAATTGTTGGTGACCGACCTTGGAAAACTTGAGCATTCCATATTTTTTCATGCGAAGTCCATCCGTTTCGTTGTGAGAAATCCCGTACATGATGGAACAATCGTGGAAATGCGTTTGCCTGTTCAACTACATGGCACAGGGGAATAATAATACTAATAATTAATTAACAATAATAATTGAATTCTACAGAATCATTATGAGCTATAGGTCAGCAGCATTGTATTGAGTTATTATTATTATTATTATTAGCTAATCTGTACGGTACCTTGCTGGCATAGCCTAGTGCACAGTTGTAGTTTGGTGCGATGACAGAGCGAGCAAAGTTGAGACAATCCAATGAGTCCCTACGGTGAGTTTTATAGAATCCATCATCAGGAGGAAGGGCAATAGCATAGCATTTTTCACTGACTTCTTGATCCCCCATTTTGTACCCGGAACAGCAATCAATAAACTTTCCATCTTCAGACTGGTAGAATGGAACATGAGAAACGTCGTGGGCAATGAGTTGGCCATAGGTGACAAACATCATGTTGACATATTTATCTGCGACATCCTTATCAGGTAAAGCAGTGAATCGCATGGGTCGTACTTTATGAAGAGGTTTATGATCCGAACCATACCGGGGTGCATAGACGGAATCACTATACCTTTGAGTTTAAAAAAAAAAGGTTGTCAATATAAGCGACAGCTAAGTTAGCTTAAGAGAAGCTCATAAGAAGAAGAAGCCATTATCCATACGTCTATAAAATGCTGTGATCCATCTCACTTTATTATAAAATTCTGGGGCTTCCATTAGATTTATGCATACTAAAAAACTTACTTAGGAATATGAATGTAGCCCATAGCACTGTACGCTTTTCCAACCGTAGGATACTTTAGATTGTTGCATGAGCCGTCAATGGTACGATATTTAGATGGGTAGCATTTCTGATCAAAGGAGTCACAAATATCACGGTACTTGGGTGATAGGTAGTGGCCATAGTCGCTAATTTTTAGTCCACCTTCATAGTAAGATTCTGGCTTGTATCCGTAGCTGAGGAAAATAAGAAAATAAAGATAATGCAAATGAAAGATGGGTGCAACGACAGGAGGCATTCACGTCAGACTCCTCTCGTCGCTCACAGATTTTCTACTCCTGTAGAAATAGAGCAACAAGGAAGCAACATGCAAAAGAAAGATGTTTTTTAACCTGACAGGGTATGCAAGTACTGGAACTTTCCATTCCCATCATGTAAACTTATATTATGTATATTCTACCAACTATTCTAACTCTCATCAACACATCCTCCTACATATATACTCATACTCAACTGAAACAGAAAATATAGAGGTAGCAAGCATCAAGTTAATGGAAAAACACTTACGTTTTAGACGCATACTTTGTAGCAATGGCTAATATAGCTCCAACATCTCCAAGATCTTTCACCTCATCTAAGTAGAGATCTTTGACAATGCCATTGCCCCAATAGGATGGATCATCTTCGTCACGTCCCAAATGTTGGTCATGTCTATAGTACCGATCATGGTAGGCAATTGCATACTGCAGGGCTTGCTTGATCCCATGTTGAGGAATGTTCACATATTTTCCATCATAACTTCCATATTTCCTCGGATCATAGTTTATGATCAAGGAAGCACTCTCTACAACAACAAAAAAATAAAACAGGTCACAAATTAACACTGCTAAAGTTTTACAACAAGCAGAAAACTTTTCATTTTTGTTTGATTGGACGATTGTGGTTACTTACCAGTGTATCCAACGTCCGGACAACATACTCCATAATAACCATAACCGTATGTGCAGGACTTGTAGTAGTTGGATGTCTCGGCTTTGTAATGAACAGCAGTCCCATAATACTGCGAACACAATGCTAAAGGCTTGCAGCTACCAGGAAGCCCTTCAGGACCGGCACATTTTGTGTTGTAATATGAACCACTGGAATATGATGACGATGATGAGGACCCCTTATAACTTTGGTAGCTGTAGGACTGCTGGGGGCTGGAGGAATATTGTGGTGTGTACGACCTTGGAACACGGTTCTTAAAAACCCAATACATGCAATTTATATTTTGACTAAAAAACTAAATAAATTTGGTTTTATTAATCTTGAAAAAAAATCATACCAAAATCTCTTCCGGGTCATCTGGATCTGGATATTCATCGGCATCAGGATTTTCAATGATGATACTTTCCAGTTCTTCCGTATCCAAAAAGTATGATGCTAAAGGTGGTGCCATGCGGAAACTCCCCCTTCCATCGCGAACAGAGTCACCGCCACCTCCTTGATCTCCTAACTGAGGCTCTGCACTTGCGGTGGCAACAAGGAGGAATATTAGAATCCATATTGCTGGTCCCATTTCTAACACTGAAAACCCGGAAACCAACAGACAAAGTTTTTCATTAATTACTAGTCCGAAAACTCAACACAGAAGAAAAACAGAATTATTTGGGCTCATGAAATAAAATGATAGACGAGGTTGCCAACCTTTAGCAGCTCTTCACTCACGGGGATGGCCTAGTGATGACTGAAAATGAAGCCAAGCCAAGAAGCATGGCCTTTCATTTCATGATATATGAATGGTGAAGCTCTGAAAAATGATTTGGTTCCAGACCTCAGGATAAGAGCATTAATCAAGTCTATCTACATATTTCACCAATAAAAGACAGTAAGTAACAGCTTGTCTTCATGTACACTTTGCATGCTCTTCTACTACTTCACACATACATACATTCACATGCACACTTATCTTGACTCGTGACAACATATATATTTTTAAGAGTGATGAACTGAAGGACGGATTTGGGATTGATACAGTAAAGGTAACCTTTTTATTATTAGCTGGTATTTTATGTAGCATGTACAGTTATTTTTTAGCCAGTTAATGGTCAGTAAAAATTCAATAACTTCTAAAACAGTAGAGTTTATCGACTTTTCTAAAGTCCTATGCATTTTAATCATAAACTTTTTTCATGGACTCTGCATGTTTTATCATGATGAGGATGAGAATGATGAGATCCTTCTTGAGAGGTATCAGTCTCAGAGTTATCCCTATCTGTTGCTGCTACTACCAGTGGCTGGGACGGAGGACGCTTTAGGAATACAAAATTTGTGTATGCTTTCCATTTTTTGACTGCACTCCTAATCCTCCTGATAGAAAACCGCTTGTTGGTAGGAAGGGGCAGAGCAGCAAGGATCTCATTTAAATTTCTTTCCTTTTTATCTATGCAGCAGTTCTTATCCTCAACCTCAATAAAAGAGTCTCTGAGGGTGGCTGCACATCCCATGTAATCATCATCTTCATCAGCGGGCCATTCAGGATCTTGAGGTGGTATTAAATTAGGATTTTTTTGAATGTGGGCTTCAATTGCTCGAGCAATTTTGTCTGTCCTATGAAACAATAATTATTATTATCTTAATAGTCTTAATAGAGAATAATTACATATAAAGGAAAAGGTTTTACTTAATTGAATGACTAATAATGTACATCATGTTTCACCCACGTTTCCCTTTGATGACCACAGCGGGTTATCTTATAATTTCGGGCAGCTTCAAAAACCTCATATGAAATTCCAAATATTTTGCGATGGAGCGGCACTGGCTCCTTTCTAAAAGTTAATCATTATGTTTAATGCAACATATGTGGGCGTGCATACTTTGGTCAAGATTAAAATGATATTTTTGAAGCACCATTATTACTTGACGGAAACAGGTAGTAGTAATTCCCAATGTCCACATTCATTACATTGGGAATCTCTTCTGCTTTCAAAGTTTGCTTTTACATTTTGTCTATTATATGTCGATGGTGAGTGCAGAAAATAATAGTGATCTTGATCAAAATTTGTGCCTCTGAAAAACTCGCAATTGTTGTTTCTGCAACTGAAGAATTCATACATGGCCATTTTTACAGTAAGAACATTTCTGTTTCCATTTTTGCTCTCTTCTGGGATGAAAAGAGTGTCATTGACAGTCTTAATTTTATTATTTGCATTTTCATCCACACTGTCAGAATTTCCATTGCTGTTGATGGATTGTTGAATTTGATCTAAAGGAATGTTTTTGCTTATTTCTTCTATATTTTTAAGTTCTTCAGGGTCAGCATTATTGTTATTCAAAATATCATCATATTGTATCGTTTCATTTTCCAACGGTATCATTTGCAAGTAGTCAAAATGAAATCGTAGCAGGTTTGCTGCAGCCTCCAACTCAAACTTTGTTCCTGGCTCGTTCTTCCGGCTCATAAACTTGTAAAAAATTGAAGTGATATCTTTACTGCTAAAATCACATCTCTTCATTTGGTGCAGAGCTTTAATCCTTTCGAATCTTTTCAACCTTCTCCTCTCTTTAAACCTTTTGGTGAAATGGCGACACCATCCAAACACACTTACACTTTCTCGGGCTCTGCAACTATGATGATTCTGGAGCCGCATGAAGTGAGCCCTTTCCCTTCTTAACCATTGTGTAATGATTTTATGCTTCCAAAAATCAGGAAATTGATTCAATTTATGAGCCCATTTACGACTTGTCATGTACTCCACAGTGGAGGTACGAAATTCGTAATGAAATTTTGTGGAAAATGTAAGTGCCTGAGAAATGGCTTGGAATAAGCAAGAGCCATGACCAGTGTTAGGGACAATCTCAAAAACTCCAACATCATGAAGCCATATTCTGCGCATATCCTATTATACTTGTGAAATGGCTCTCCCAGAAATGCAAAAACCGGCTGGAAATGGAGAACCTTGCCCAGTACAATGTGAGTCGCGAGCCCTTTAGTGAGTTGTGTTCTGCTTTAAACCTTTGTAATACAAAGTTTGTATCCAGAGGCTTTCCAACATCTTCCAGGATAATATATGACACGTATAATAAATTAGAGCTAAAAAGTCAAGGTTGTAAACTCCACGTGGAGAAAGTATCTATGGATGCCGTATCAGTAGTAGTAGCGTTCTGCCTCCATGTTTTAAAACGTATAAGGCTAATGCTAGATGAAACTATTTCCCTATGCTCATTTTTTATACATAGTAAGTAAGTATACAAAATGAGCTGCATAAGTTCACGAGTTTATTTTCTACAAATTCATTTCGAGCACAGAATATATTTTGAATGAATGAAAATGGGCCAGGTAAGGTCACAGATAAGTGCCACGATACATTTTATGTTTTACAGCAAGCTATATCTCTTCGGACTGGGTTTAGGATTGATGACAAAAGACCACGTCTCGCTTGATTCATCGTACTCATCAAAGATAGCTTCCATTGCGGTCGCAATATCTCTCAGGATTATAAGCAATTCCTCATCCGTTATGGCTCGGTTTGTAATCTTTACTTGTTCAGCAAAATCTTCCCTTGTCATGTTATACAGGATGACAGTCATGGGGCCATAGCTCACACCAGGATGTATAGTCACTCCACCGTGTCGAAATTCAACTGAAAACAAAAATAAAATTAATAACAAAGATGCTAAGATGAATTATAATTACGAAGTAATTGTTAAATATGCATTATAAATTGTAAGCAATGTACCAGCTTTGCTCAAATCCATTCCAGAGATATCATCTACTCCGGACAAGGCCACTTCCCCGTGCACTCTGTGACCCACAACTAGGTAAACCAAATGCCGATTTTGGGAGGTATTGTAAAATTCATTAAGCTCTTCAATACTCGGTTGCGTATACATGTCCGAATCTGATAAGGTGATTTCACTGGGTTTCGGATCTGGGTCTCCATCTCCGTCATTGGAAGGAAAGATTAGAGCTAAGTCTGATTCGGAACTGTCATCATCATGCCGAACTTTCTTCGTCGGAGGTAGCTCCAATGTGGATAGTAAAGGTCTTTTATTTGGTTCAGTAGAGCCAACTTTCCAAATTGTTCCGTTGATTGATGGTGGAGATATACCTGACTGAAATCCAATGTTGGGAGAAGCGCTGTCGATCCCATCAATGATGCTTAGACCACCAGGGATGATACTAGAATCCAGATCAGGAATCATATCCACCTGCTGATTACCCACCGTAGGATCGATTTCTGATAATGCTGGATTTTGTTGGTCCTGGTGGGACGGATTAGGTATCTCTACATTCGCAGCATTTCCAGTAGCTGGGTCAGTATTAAGGACTTGGTTATTATTATTGTTTTCCGAATCATCATCAGGATTACTGTGAGGATGAGCAATGTTTTCTCCAGCTCCATCAGCATTATTTAAATTGTCTCTCACGACATTTGGAGGATTCGCAGGAAGAAGACCACCAGGATTACCGCCATCTGGATTATTAGTTGGACCTTGTATTGGGGGTGGTGGTGGAGCATCGGGTCGTATGTTGTTATCTGAATCCTCTGGTTTTTGGGAAGCATTCGAACCACTCCCTAGTTTTACTGAAAAGTTCATTTCAAATGTAGGCATAGTTCTGAAAGATTACGATTTAGATCAACCGGATAAAAGAAGTATTGAGAGATAAATAATATACAAAGGAAATCGTGAAATGTTCCTTTTTGGTCGCTTTGTTTATTATGACAGTAGTCTCATACCGTCATGGTCATGCTGTATAAATAAATAAAAGATTAATATGTGCATGTACGAAAAAAATGCACTTTCGAGGCATAGTAACCGCAACTGTGAACCGTGAAGTTGGAAACGCAATGGGTATGGGATGCTGCTGGGGAAAGTCAAGATATACACTCAATATGTTGTAGGGCATCACGGGATATGATATGAGAATCAATCATCATTTTTATTGTTTTGATATTTACCATACACACACAATAAATAGTATAACAAGACTATGACCTCGTTAGTAGTTACATATTGGTAGCTAGTTAATTTTTATATTTTCCAGTAGTGTTTTTGTTTCTCTCGGTTCTTGGGACATCTCTTTATGAACATTTGATCATTACTTCGAATCCACTTATTTGCAACTAGTGGAAATAGTATAGCATCAATCATTTAGATAAGCTGCATGAAATAATTTCTATTCATAATGCAAATAGCACTCTTTTTGCACTCACTCCACTTTGTTCCATACAAAACTGGGCATCCACCGTGCAATACATTGTAATTGATTGTCCCATCTGAATTAAGATTGAACCACATTACACCGGACCCTTTCACCGGTTGTATTAATGTTTTTAAAGTAGGAAACCCTGTTCCTCCACCCTTTTCTACGTGGGAAAGCTAAAAGGTATGTTAAAAAGTAGAATAAGCATTCATTTTCATCGACCTTTACTTTTTCTCAAATAATTGTGCAAAAATTTATATCTAATATAGAAAAGAAAGATATTTAGTTCAACAAAGGCATACGTATAGCATAAACGTCATTATCCGGTCGCCTCTCTCCAACTCCGTTTGAGGTAGCCTTATTACAACCTATATCAATACAATCAATGTATATAAGTACGATTCAAGCCATGATTTCATAATGTATCATCAATGCGTCGGAGTTTCGTCCATTTCAAAAGGTATTAAAAATGAATGTTTTTATGTATTTTTCTTAATGTTTCACCTCTTCTTCAAAAATAGCATCACTATGAGGGGTATAGTGATTGCCTGGGCTGAAAGTAGTAGACAAAAAACAGCATGTTTTAATGCAATTTTTAGAATCCTAAAAATAGTAGTATAAAAATGTAATAATTCATCAAGACATTACTTGTACGCAGCCACCTGAATGATTTCAGACGAGTAGTATCCTGTAGTATTCAAGCCCGTGATTCGAGTTATCCTCTCATTTAAATAAGTAAATTTGGAATCATCTGTATCTTGTATCCACGCATTTGCAGATGTTCGAAATCTACTGGTTGTGCCAAGGTCTTCCAAATCTTTGGCAGTTGATGCCGTTCTTGATTGTCTCAATTCGTCTTGAACCTCATGTTGAAGTTGTTTGATTTCTGCATCCGAAATTATGTCATAGATTTGAATGATCTGCGGAGATTCACTGTGAACCTCAAGTTTTAAAGGTCCAATTATGTAGGTCGGATGAGTTTGATGTGAAAAGTAACATTTCAGAGAAGCGGTGACTTTATTATCCTATCATAAAGGAGCTTACTTGAAAAAGTTACATTGTATTAATTGTCATCAAATTGGAAATGTTCGGGTTAAGCTACTTACCCGAATAGGTTCTTCACGACAAAGTTTTTCATATAAAAAAGGACTAAGAATCATATCTCTATTGTGCTTAGAAAGGTCACTGTTTGTCTTCAACATGTCATCCAATTTGTGGTCAATCTGAAGCGGCTTTCGATTCAAAAACTTTAGAGAGGTGACGTTTTCAAGAATGTTTTCAAATACGTGTGGGCTTGAATCTGGTGGCGTGAGGCTTTGGTCTTCGTCATTCCATCCAACAGTAATTAAATTATCATGCTAGAAATACAAAGCGCATTACATTACAACAAACAGTCCTGTCGTAAGAATAGTAAGGCTGCTTAAGGTTTCACTTTAATACCTTTTTAATCGCTTCATCTAACCTTATGGCAATGCTTGATAAATCTAAAAATGAACACTCGTCAAAATCCTTTGGCCCACTTTCACTGCATATTGTAATTGCTCCATGATAAAAATCTATTGCGTGACTGTACAGTTGTAAGTATGAAGAGTGATCAGATATCTCAACCATTTGTAAGATAGTGAGACCACTTCCTGTATCCAGATCCTGTAAATTTCCTTTCAAAATCTGTCAGCAGTTATAAAACAAAAATCATACATAAATGAAAAAACTACATAATACAAATATGCACGTACTAGGATGAAAATGCAATGCTACAAACGTACATCCTTTATGCTGAACCTATAGATTTGTCGAAGCCTTATAATGCTTTCCATTGAAGAATTCAAGTCGGACTCTTTTGGAAATTTAAGCAAACTCCTTGAGGAATTCCAGCACTTCAAAAGATCTGTACGCATACAAATTAAATTGTTTTCTTCCGGGATCTAAATAACATGTTAAAATAACTGTATGTATTAGTTCCTTCCAATTTCCATTACACCTTTATTTTCTGTGATTTCCGGAAGGGTCTCAATAACTTGAACAAATCTTCGAATGGTTCTATATGACTTAAATGGATGTTTCACAATGTCATCGGCAAACCTATCTTCATTAATGTAAGAAGTATTTAGAAGGGATATAAATTGTTCCAGCGTGATTTTAGGTCTTAGAGGTTCCAGGTTGCTTGACGTGAAGTCTTCAAGATACCTATAAATTCATAGCCGTAGAAAGTCCCAGTATTATTATTATTACAACCAATTAGTTTATTGCCTTTCAAAAATAGTGCTGTACATATATGTATAGTCTTACGACTTTAATGTCACTTGGCTTCCGCAGCAAAGCTCCTTATTATTGGCAACATAAAAGATTGAAGGAAGAAGATTCAGTTCTTCTAGCACAAGCAATTTGAGATGATGTATGGAAGATGCGTAATCTGGATCTGTATGGGAATACGGTTGGTACGCACCTGTCACTCTAAAAAATATTGCAAAAAATACCACTGTAGAAAAAATATTTAAGAAGCTTATTATATCCTTCCAATTGAAATGTAGGTTTTTGCAAGAGTGGCATCTTGAAGGGCACGTTGTTGTTTTATGATGTACTGTCTCTTCCGCTCCCATTTTTAAAGTCTACATGCTAAACTAATACTACCAAGAATCCCATGAAGAGGAAAGGGTGTACTTATCCCCAAAAATTATGATGATGATCAATGATGAAGTATATTTTATGTGTGATATTATGATTCTGAAAGTTATAAAAGGGGGATTGTATGTAGTGATTGCAATACACAGAGTGAATGAACTAAATTTTACTAAAAATTTGTTTTGTCATATCCGCTGTTGATTCAAACGCTCATGTTCTTGTTATTAGTTATACACAAATACAGACTTACATAAAAGGTTTTATGTATCCATATATTATTCAGTTCAGTTATTATTGTGCAAACCTGCAAGCTTAAATTGGGTATCACAGATCCGTTTTCCACATTATTGCAATCGCGGTGTAAAATACCGGTCTGGATCTGTGCGGCTTGGCATATTACTATATATTTATTCACATGTGTAGATTTTTTATTTGTTCAGAAAATTTGTGAATTATGCGATGAAATGTAGTACTTATGCAATCACACAAATTCCTCGTGACTTTACTCGTATGTTACTATTCTAAACTTAATTTACGGATTTGTTTGATATGTTAATTGAGTTGAATGCCTGCGAACCTTATAATATACTTTTTCATGCAGGTGCATGAGATGCGCCCTCATTATATTGTGCATACAATGGAAAGCTTTTGTGTGGCAATCCCAAAAAAACAGATTTTCATTTTCATAAAGTACTTAAAGAAATCGGGCGGTGTAAAATGATACACACATTCACGAAGTGATTGTAAATATTTGTGTTTTGTTCAAGCAACAGACAACCATGCCAGAATGTGCACGCATTACCTGTATACACTATGGTTTAATGTTTTCATTCTGCCGATTACAATAACGGAATTAGGAAAGGACATTCATACGTGTATTATACTATATTTACATCTCATCTTGGCTCTATAGATTATGATGGTAATTGATAATCATGTATGAAATTTTTAAGTTGGAATGCGTTTACATTCCGTTGTAACATATACATTCCGCCTATTCACAAAGGGCTAGCTGGACGAAAATTATCACCCCTGTATTTATCAAGTTATCGAAATTTAGTACAACTCTTACTGAGATTAGATGGTCTGGTGGAATCGAAATGCAATGTTATATAGCCTTACTACTTTAGGACGGCTGTGAAAGTAGTAAGACCACGACTGTTTTACATTGAAATTCATGCAGGTTTTTTGAAGAAAAGGCATTCCAGTAAGCTGACCTAAAAGTTTGGTGAAACAAAATCCCACAAGTTTTTGAACATTAGTATTCTCTGGGGAATTAATTGAAAAGGGTTTCTCAGTAATTGCTCTTCAATATATCATATTTGGGTTGGAGTTAAACTTTTGACTTTTACATTTAAAATTCGTTGTAGGACATTTGATAACCTTAAGCCCAGTTTAATAAACTCCAAATTCAAACTGGAATTCATACTTGGAAACAAAGACTCGGGTATCACATACACCTCTTCCTACGCATGCATGATGCAATATGTTTTCTCATGGTATTCCCATTTGTTATTCAAGTCTTTCACAGAGTGGTGGGTTGCAAGAAAGATGCATCGCATATTGGAAGACCTGAACTTAACGTCAAGCGCATCATCTCACTCAAGTCGACTAGACTAGTGTTGTATTCAGCATATTACTACAGAGAAACTTGTTCAAGTTGACGCATTGGCTCTCGGAGTACCGTAAACGCTTCGTCACGTCACTGCATCACCCACAACGGACGCTGCTTCATGTTTGACTGCTACACTAAAGTAAAGCAAAATTTGTGTATCATCAGTCTCCGTTCTTTCTGACTGGCTGGTATTTTAACACACGCAAACATGTTTGTACCTATACATTATTATGCATGCATGGCAAACTCGCAATTCTAGAAACAAGATACTTAAGTCATAAGTGCAGTTTAGTATGAAATCGACGCAAGTAAATTTGCCTAAATGAAAGGGTTGCCGGTTTGCAGAGATTTATATGTGCACTGTACAATGCAGAATACTGAAAATTGCAAACACTGCAGCGCTTGCTTTTATGACGATGAAAATGATGATGATGATGTATATGTTGACCATGATGATGATGACTGGCTAGAAGGAAAAATAATGTTAGAAATTGTGTGGGATGATGATCCCCAAGTAAACTTACAAAAATATTGAGTTACTTTTTCAACAGAGTCGAGTTGGCTCCCGTAGCAAGTTACCGAAACCAGTGAAGAGGAGACGCAAGTTCGATTCTTGCCTTGGCTAAATCTATACCTAAATATAAGTTGTTTAAGTCAATATAAGTGCTAGAAATGAACGAATCTTGTGTTAACTACCTTATTCAACTGCAAAATACATACACATACATAAATACTTTCGAATTAGCCAGTAGCTCAATGGCAGAGCGCCTCTCTGGTGTAAAATCGATAATTTGCTATATATTTTTTGCAGTTTTTCAATAATAAGGGATGAATATGGATCATTGTTTTTTTTTATTCAACAATATCTCACATTTATTGACGATTTCTCTTTCCTTTCGCCTCTAGAATCAAATATTCTTTACGAGTATTTCGCACAAACTTAACTTATATTTTTATGAGTACTTATACAATAAATTTTTCCAACTAATGTAATATGTAATAAGTTTTATTCATTAAGAAAAAAATGATTCTGTTTATTTTATTTTATATAACGCAAACAATACATAGAATAACAAAAAAGCCTCTTGGATTCCTTCAACCTTTCTTACAAAGGTTTTATTTTTCTGCATAATAAAAGTAATAATTTCATTGCTGAACTTTTTCCATCAACTCCACCTAAAAAAGACACATATTCTTATACGTTTGCGATTTGCATTGATAATTAGTAAATTACAAAAATTCTTATCAGAGATCTATTTGTTTATTTACAAAAAACACCCTTAATTGTCACACGTCAGCAATAATGAGAATAATGGTTTTTTTATATACAGTTTATAAAAACAGAAAAATCGATAAATGCGCTTGAGACACGACTTACTTTAAATGGAAACTAAATCAGAAATTAAAATTCAGACGAATTGCATCCATTTCATCCATCACAGAGATGCTACCTTGTAATTGGAGAAATTTCTAAAGCTTGATTTGCAGTTTAACAATTTTATTCTAATGTTTATGGCATGTTTTTAATATTTGTCTATAGATTACCCCTCTCTCACTTTTACTTAAAGTAAAACTGTGTATAATACATAATATGTACAACTGTATCAACATCAATAATTGCACAACCTCAACAAGAACAACAAAATTAACAGTACATGCTCCATAATCTTATTTTAAAACTAACATGATCAACAACAACAAAAACTACAGCAATTTCAGCAATTGACACAACCTTATAAGGAGGAAGGATTTTAATTTGAGAAATCTCTGACTTCTTTTAGTCTTAAATCTTGGCAATGCAATGCAAACATAAACGCTTGAAATAACATGCATACAAATGATAATGATGGAAATATTGAGTACGGAATAAACCGAACCATGATAATATTTGCATACAATAATATGCGGCATCAATTTTGTAGTAATAATAATAATAATAATAACAAAGAACAAACACATCTTTCCTTCCTATTAAAAATGCCTAAACTTGTATAAAACAAACCTTCTATGCTTTTCTACGTATGACAAATTCCTTTTGTAACAAGAATATCGTCAATAGCCAAATAGACGTTATCCGACAGTGGATTTCTTGGAACTTCAAAGATAAGAAGGAACATTGAATGCAATCCTGAAAACTGAACTTTAGCCGTTAGCCAATCCAATGCTGATGAGGATCTCTCAGTAATCTCAACGGATTTCTTTGATTGTTTGACAGGACTCACAGTGACAGTGAATTTAAGGGGGCGTCCATCTGGTCCCAGACCCGAAGTTCTTGCAGGGCCACCATCAGATCCAAAGATGAAGTTGACAAAGCGGAAATATAGGCAGACAGTACCATCACCAGATGGGTACATAACGGATCGGATTTCAAGGTTAGAGTCTCTCCCCTTTTCCACCACTGCCGCAAATCCCTTGCCATAACCAGGTGTCATATAAGTTGTATAATTCCAACCTTCTCCATTTGAGCGAACGGGGCATTTGGCAAAGTCAAAGTCGCAAAATAAAACGATAGAGTTTGTGTCCTCAACTGAATACGCAGGGCTGTCATTAATCCTTAGGATTTCGGTTCGAGCATTAAGTCCGGAAGAAGAGCCACCTGCTCCACCTCCATTGTGATAATTGTTATTGTTCCCATTATTTTTTGTAGATGTGGTCAGCCTGTTGTTGAGAGATGATTTGGTTGAGAAGCGATTTACATCTTGGGACTTGAATTGGTTCTTTTGAGTTTGTGGAACTTGGATTGTCCCACTTGCCAAAGGAGAGATACGGTTGTCATTGATTTGTTGTTGGGATCCAGTACTAGTACTACTTCCTATTGTCTGGTGAGACCTGTGGTTGCTTGTTGTGTGCACACGTGGGCTGAATGTAAATGGCTTTTTTGTAGGAACTTGTGCAAGAGCTGTGGTAGGTCGTCTTGTGGTTGTTGTAGGAGCACGGTCTTGCTGAACACTAAATCCTATGGCTAACTGGGGGTTTCTTTGTGTACTGAATCTATTAAATGAGGAAGAGGATGGACGGTTATTATTAAATTGATTTTGGGTCTGTTGTGGTCGTCCAGAGAATCTGTTATTAAGTCCAAGCCTGGTTGAGATGTCATTTTGTTGGAAAGCATTATCCAGTCCACCAATTTCATTGGACTCAATCTCATTGAAAATGATCTTTGAGGGAGCTCCTGTGGTTGGTCTTGGCGTGGTTGTTGTTGGTCTACGAGTTGTGGTAGTAGTTGTGGTTGTGGGTCTTCTTGTTGTGGTTGTTGTTTTGCGTGTTGTTGGCTCTGGAACAAAGGAGACTTGAGGAACGAAGGAATGGCCACGGGAACCTCCTAAAATAACATATACATTAAAATGCATCATTAGAACAGTTCCTCTTTCAATATATAAAAAAATTAGATTAATTCCAGCCCTAGCACCTATTATTTAACCTTTTTTTGTACATCATGTACACAAATAAACAGACTATACACACATTGATTAGGCGAAATTCACAAGTTTGCATACACATAGACTATACACAGAGAATGTACACCAACAGTTTACAGTATTCACAAAATGGATATACACAAAAAAAAATTAGGTCTAATTCTATTTCTTTCCCTTTTACGTTATTATTCTGTACACACATATATTAATGGCGAAGGTCAATTTGAAAACCAACGACGGCTAGCCGAAGGTAAATAAATGTTCCAGTAGACTGATGATACATATTATACATATTATTATTACTTTTATGCGTATTATTGTTAATGAAAAAATGAGGCTACAAAGACTTTCGTCCAGGTTATACGAACGAATTCGATGGCAAAAAACCGACTAAGAAAGATTGAATTTGCGAAGAAGAAAATTATACAATATAAACAACTTATTTGCTAGAAAGTCATTATATATATTAGTACAAAAAATTAAAGCTGAATTATTTACAAAGAAAGCAAAAGCATTTCTAGTTGCATTGCATCATATTCATAGCAAAACTATAGCCCTCATTGTTATATTATGAAATTTGCTATTTCCTTAGTTGGTATATTTTACCCTTGTGAAAGGCTCCGAGAATAGTACATCCCGGGGTGACATGCACAATAAATATCCATTTGGCCAAGAGAAATATAGATACAAGTAAGGTAATATTAAATACTTAATGTGTATATATAAAGTTACTAAAGAACATTTTGTATAATAAATAGAAAAGACAAAAACTATAAGTACCAGACACCCGATAGGCAGTGATATTGATGTGACAAGGCGGAATACATGCACATGGATTCCATAAATATATATATTATGGTTTATATAAAATAAGTAAAAGCATTTTTGTATAAATAAAAATCCTCGCATTCAGTCCAAGTTGAAAGGAGGTTCCAAGAAGAAGTTGGGGAAACGATCAAAAATAAATAAACAAGGCAGTCAAGTTGGCAAAAGATTGGAAAGGAGAAGAATCAGTGGAGCTGATGGTACAAATATTGATTTCCCAAAGTGCTACTGTGATGAATTAAATGGCCCGTTGTAGTGACAAAACTGGGTGCAGGCGGATGATGTGCCACAATGGCAGTAGCATGATGAAGAGTATGTGGTTGTGGATGATGATGCTCAGAAAGAATGTGATGCTGAATAGGGGTGGCATGATGATGAATAATCTGATGATGATATTGAACTTGAGGTTTAATTATTGTCTGGTGATGATGATGAATTGGGTGTAGTTGATGAAGCTGAACTTGATGAGTGACATGATGAACAAGTTCAGTTTTCTGGATTATATGATGCGGTTGATGGTGATGGAGCACAGTTTGCTGAAGTTGGAAAGGTTGGTATGGGATCAAAGCAGTAGATATATGGTGTGTTGATGATGCTGTAAAAGAGAAAAGGTCATTTCAAAAGGAAGAAGGTTAATAACTAAGGCACGACACAGAACAGAGAGAAACTCGGAGTCAAAATTGCAATTTCTGTAAGCATCCAACAATAAATAAATTAAGATTACTGTTGTACGCAACGTAATTTCTTAGGAAATGGATGGACAAGGATAAAGAATAAAAGATAGAGAGAGAGAGAGCGATGGGAAGACACAGAATTTAAATGAATATTAATTGTAGTCAGCAATAAATAAATTCATGCATGGCTGCACGCGTGAGTTGCCAAAAAAACTATTTCTTTTGGACCATCATCACGCATATTAATCACGCTGCTGCTGTTGTGTGTAGAGAGAGAGATTAATTAAAGAAATAAGAACATTAAATAACCATATACACCTTACGCAAACATGAGTTATCATAACGGAAAGAAATCAGACAGATAAGAGGCAAAAGGAATTCAAGCGATTTGTGCTGAATGCACAAAACAGACTCATGACTTGACAGAGACACAGAGCCAAGCATTTTTATGGACGGGACGGACATACACTAACGCAAACACGCCACGAACACATACTTTTCTGTCTCTCGCAACGACCTTACTTACCTTGCTGATTTTTAGCGGAAAATGATTTGTTGGCTTGTCTCCTGACCCCTTCTGTTTGCAGATTATCTAGTCTAATGTAGACCGAACCACTAAGTCTATATCTACCTCTACATTATTTTTTTGCTGTTGTTAATAATATTTACGATGCTAATTAATTACTATTCTAACTAATAAACCAACTTCAGTTCTGCGGGACATTTTGTTGGAATTTGTTTTGCCAATGAATGTCTCCGTGCACAAACCAAAACAACAAGTAGGGACGACTCACCGTGTTACATAAATAAACCTTCAAAGGGTATTCCATGCCATTCATCAGCATGCATGGGAATTACATCGTGCCACAAATTGACAAATGGATGATATAAGGGTAACACTAATTGCTTTAAACAGTTCAATAGTAATTACAAAAAATTGTGGGTACTTAATATTGCTGCCTTAATTACGGCCAATTTTGGTTCGTGCACGGTACACATGCATTCTTTGCTATTTGGTGGTACTTATATACTGGTATGGTAGTGTGGTGGTAACACAACGGTAACGCTGTCACGACTAGACTATTATTCTACTTTGACTATTACGTCTCTTTTCTAAATCTAATTTTCTGTTAGTGAATTTCTGTAGAGTTATTACTACCGCTGAGGATAAGGTCATTAATATCTACAAATGAATCTATGGGAGGACCTGATGAGCAAAGGCCAGGGTATTGTTGAGAGCAGAAGGTTCCTTCCGGGCACTGTGAACATGGCGCACCGCGCTTGTACATTTCAGTAGTGATCACGTTTCCTGCGGGGCCTGAAAATCCCGGAAATGGTTTACAATTAGTCAGTGGAATAAACTCACAATGATAAAAGAAAACACGTAAATAAAGACAATTATTATTATTATTATTACCATAATTGCAGACATATAATTTTCGATTCCACTTGCCATCCTTGTAGTAAACGTAGCCACAGCCTACTTTGGTGGTTTCTGCCCATAACATTTGAGTATAGTGGCCAAGCTCTTTGATGAATCTATAGATTAGTAAAATTCACAAATGAGAAATTAACTTTGAAGTAGGAATGGATATAATAGATTATATTACGTTAAAAACATTATCATATATTTATTTACTCAAAGTAGTCCACACTTCTTGGGTTGAAACGAGCAACTTCATCATACCAAGCCATAATAGCTTGTTCCCAGTTGGTACCATCACGAAGAAGATTTTCACTGAATTGATATAGATTTTGGCCAGTCAAGAAGCGATCTGAAATACAAAAAAAAATTACAAGGCTTGTAATTGCATTCTTATTTACATACATCTTCGCATTGGATTTAATTGTACAAATGCTTATTTTCTTTTCCTCTTCGTGTGATCAAAAAGCAAAATATATTTCCCTAATCAATGCAATTTTGTTGACGTGATGGGATGAGTTATGTGGCTATTAAATGAACAAGATTTTCATTCACGATATACTAAAAAAAACCACTGCAGTTTTCTTGTAGAAAACGTGAGAAAACAGCAATTCAATTTTATGGTCAAATTTTAGTCAACTGTAATTTATTTTGCTATCATCATCTCCTCGGCTCCATCTTTTCATCAGTATCAACTTTCAACTCACAACTCGCACGCTTCATTTCATTAACATACATGCATATAATAATAACAGCACTTGTAAGTGACAAATAACAAAATAATGCCAGAGGAAAATTTGGTATCTGCAGAAGAATCAACAATTTTAGCTTTATCTGATTGCAATGGGATCACGAATATTAAAGACATGTTAATAAAATAAAGTAAACTACACCATGTGCATATTATATACTTTTACTTACATCACAACAACAAAACATAACGTCTTGGTGTAAGTAAATAACTGTCAAAAGGGAGGACATTTGTTCGTGTGTATGTATATATGCGGATGTGCCTACTAGCAATAGGGTAAGAACATTACATATTATAGCTAAATATAGAAACAAACGAAAAATTGCCTAAAGTACAAACTCTCAAAATGTTATTGTATATTGTGATAATGGTGAGAAGTTCGTGACCAGTCAAGATGTAGAGGTTTTTATTGTCAAACGGCTATATTGCCTTAAAAGATGACAAATTAACGAGAAACTCCTTTCCTCCAAGCACAACTACTACTGTTTACATCAGTAGTAGAGGGAATTGTATGTTATGTATGGAATGATTTTAATTGAAATTTTTTAACATAATGATTATGATTAACCTTCTCAGAGTACCCAGGAGGTCTGATGTGGAAATGGCATATACTGAATTGCATTTAAATTATGAGTTCATGATGATGCGATTGAGAATGTTATTATTTGTGCATTTAACACTTTATTGCTCTCAGTAATCAAAATGCATGCATTTGTTGCAATTTGCTGATCTTTAGCAACTTTTTTTGTGTTTTAATGGCTTCATAACGCTAATTAATTCTAATTTCCTGTCGTTCGTTGTTCCCTCGAAAGAAAAAAATGGTTGTTTTTCTTACCAACTTTGCGGCAGTTGAGACAGTCATGAGCATATTTACATTGGTCGGCAAGTCTTTGTGCGGATGCTGCAAGCTCGTCATCCCATTCCTGTAGAAAAAGAAAAATGGTAGTTAGTTTTAGTATTACTAAATATCCTCCATGTGTGATGAAAAGATTTTATTGATGACAAATTTGCACTTCCTCCTAGCTCCTGACATAATTATGATTAATTTGGTTGCATAAAATTTTCAATTTTTGCTTAAAATAATTTATGGCGTGCCTCATTTTAGGGAGGTAAACTTGTAGAAGAGACACTTAAAGCTATTGGCTCCGTTTATGAGCCACTTGAGAATTTTATTATGCCATGTCGGCATATAAAATATAAAGGATATTCTTGTAAGTTTCGAGTGTTTAGTTTAATCACGATTACATTACGTTGAAAAAAATTAAAATGTTTTCCTGAATCCATTCTAATATAGTTGTATGAGTACCGTATATACTATACAGTCGTAGCAATTGAAACGAAATGGTCTATCGGAACTCAAATGAAGGCTGAGTGACAAAGTGAAATTTTTATGAAGGCTATTAAAATTCCTATTTTACACTTTCTTGGAATAAAATTGTTTAATGGTAAGAAGATAACAGCAATTTATTGATACCAATTGTAATATGTTTGCTCCAGAAGGCTGAGGTCCTGGTCTTCCTCGTCGTTCAGCACCGTTAGCTACCATCTGCCGAAGAGAGTTGTGCAAATGCATGATTTGGTTTCTATCCGATGTTGGTACTCCGATTTCAAAGGGGGTTTTACATCTTGGGCCGATTCCCTGCAAATAAAAGAGCATGTAAAGTTAATTTGTTAAGATTTTAGCATCAATTCAATAATTCATTCACTTTTGTCTTTACAACGGATAACTATCTAACTTTGAATAATAAGAATACAACAAGACACGAGCATGAGCCGTGAGGTTATTACAATTAGGGATAAGTTGATGAATAATATTATTACAATTCCCCATACCAATTCATGCCTACACAAGTATTTTAACTGGCACTGTCCCTGATATTATTATTATTCCTGTCCGACAAGATGTCTTATGTGTACGTGCAAAAGGATGTTAACTGCCTCAAAGTGTTTGACAGTTATGTTACTTTGCATTTTTAATGAGACGCACTAAAACCTTGACTTGTGATGTGAAGTTTTTATGCGTGTACGCATGTTTTTTTTTGCTGAAGCGGAAATAAAAATAAATTTTAATTTTAAAACTCCAAACCTTTCCGATCATGGTCAAGGGCTTACAAAGCATAATTTTGTTAAGGTCATGATCAAACCCAGACACATGTGTGTGTTTGGATTTGCTTTGGCAAAAAGATTAGCAAATATAATATATGTATTCGATCATCATAATTCGTCGTAATGTACATAATTGTCAGAAGAGCAGGTAATAACAATAATTGAGTACCTTAAAACGGTGAACAAGTAAACTTCAAATGAAAATTTATTTGTTCAAATACCTCCTCCCAACACTCCAACAAAACAATATAAAAAACAACAAAATTATGACCGCTCCTTCAAAATCTTATGTGTATTTTGTTTTCATGACATAACCCCATGTTGGAAATTGTAATCTAAAGATCTCATCGAAAGATCAAGTACCTTTTTCGTATTCTTATGTCATCCTTATAACTACAAAGATGGGAAGTGATGCTTGTCTGTCTTAATTAATTGGTAATTTATGATTCCTATCACATATCGTAGTAATAACTTTTAGGAGATGCATTTCTCTATGCAAATACAAAACAATATGACTCCACCATCAGACCAATATATTTGTATACATATTGAAATATATTTATGTGGTCATTTTAAGATTTATCTAAACCACATTGGGATTTTATTTTAATTTCAATTTGTCATGCTCATCATAAACCTGTGGAATTGACTCATGGTTGTAAAAAAAATTATGACACCTCCGTACGTCTGGGTCCATGACAGGATGATAAGGATGAGCATCACGTTTTTCTTAACGTGTGATGTCATAATGTAACATACGATGTCATTCAAATGTTGAGGATATCACGTATTTAATGTGTCAATCGTAAACACATCATGCCACGTTTGCAATTATTACAATTTGTGTTTTAAAGATACCTCTTTTCAACCAACTATTTTAGGTAAAACCACAATTCTGTTCAGGTCAATTTTGGTATATTTGGTAAAGTATGAGCTTTACTAGTCGTTTAAAAAAAATCAACATATAGAAAACAGAAATCCGCCTAGTCTGCAAGCTACCAAGTTACGTCCACCAAAACAAAATATTATGATTCATTCGGCTATCCCATGAATATTAAAACCGTAAAAAAAATTATCCCAAGAGTGAGCCTCACCCTATTTTTAGTCTTGATAAAAAATTCATAAAAGTACCAACTACCACTATGTATTCCTGGAAGATTGCACAGGTGCATGGATATTTATTTAAGATGGATACAAAATAAAATCATGCCATGTGCTTCTTTAGCAAGCCATGTTCATTTAAAATTGTTGTACATGCAAAAGGAGGGGAACTACTCTAGCAAGTAGTTGCCAACAAAAACTCACTCATCAATCCTATTTCCATTACAATTCCGATACAAAAAAGTTGACTGCGTTACTCGCCACTACACATCTCAGCATGTCCTGTGTAAGCAAGAGTTAAAAAACTACAAAGGAAAATGCACCGTATTTATTGTTGCTAATTTTTAATTAAAGTTCTTCAAAGGAATCCATCTGGGTAAAGCAAGCTCGCCATAAACCATGAATCATGTCAGCTCAATGACGTAAATAATATGCACCTCAGTATATATATGTATAAGGATACATTCTCTGTAATTATATCGCATTGGAGCAACTGGACCAGACCAAGACCAACCCACAAAACTTGATAGTGGGTGATCTTATCGGGATACAATTACATGTAATTGCCATATTGAAAATCAATCGCTCAGCAATGTTTGCTACTGGCTGATGCATGTGTATTACATTGAGGTGGTACAAAATGATCTGTTTGATGTTGCCAATTTGCATGCTAAAGGAAACTGTTACACATGCGAACATGTAAAAAACACTTGATCAATAACACAGGTACAACTATGCAACACTTTTGCAAATTTCCTGATTGTCTTGTCTGTTTTGTGTACCTAGTGCCTTTTAGTTTAAGGAGATGAAAAAAGGTTCCTGTAATCTCACTCTTGTCCTTACAAACATTAATGTTGCCTTTGTTTGCTACTGGTCACGCGTCTATATTGTTCATCTTATGCTAATCTCTTCAATGAATGACCAGGCAATATTGTTGATTACGGAACTGAAAGGTTTATAATATACACTACTTTTTCATTCAATTATTAATTCAAGTGGATAATGAACTGATGAAAATATATATAGTGCATAATATTTTCAAACTGCCACATTCCAGTAAAGCATGTTGGAGAAGAAAACATACATGAAATGCCGTACAAGTAGGAACAGCTAAATATTTGGCAACTAAGAATCTCAAAAGAGCTTGATGCTTAGTCATTATAATCACTTACGGGTTGCTTGGGTGGTAAAAAGAACACATAAAGTTTGATTGACTCATTAGCAAACTCCAGCAGATTGCATGTCTATGTTAAGTGTCAATATTTGCGTTAAAATCAAATTAGCTTAATGGATCTAATGGCTATGAATGAATATTTGTAGATAGCGTGTCGTTCGTAGAGAAAAGTTTCAAGTCATTTTTGAATCGATCTGTCTTCATTGACAGGTACAACATGATATGTAATGTGTACGCTCATCTTGAACAAAAGTAAACACGACCTTGACATTGCTAACTTGCTAATGATTATTATTTTTGCTATCCATTCCTTTAGGTTCATAAGCTTAACTTGCACTTTTGGAACTGGTGTCCGATTTCATAAGACAAAAGCAATAACTCCAGCAGTGATTGAACCAGAATGAATTCACCAGGCATGCAATTTTTAGGAGAAGGTTTCATAATATTTCTTTTGCTTATTTTATAGATGTAGGTCAGGAAAGTTAAAAAACTGATGCATGACTGGAACACATTAAAATCCACAAATAAGCCATTTATCACATTTTTTCAATTGAAGTAAAGTACCAGGTTTTTTCATTCAAAACAATTCGTGACTAATGCAGATTATACCATGAACATTTTGAACCAGTATCTACCTAATACAACTCGTTTTAGAGGAGCTCGTTTCATTTAAAAAAACAAAGTTTCATCAATAATACAATCAATCACTTTCATTTCGTATGCAACCGCAGAAAGTGTTCGCCCTTTTGACTAATTATTTCAGTCAGGCAATATAGGTAATGGAACTCACGAATTGGATTACTGATGACCAAGCAGTTCAGGCTAGATTTCGGTTAAGAACTTTATGTGTCTTTCTTTACAAACAGAGGAAAATTTGTATAAAAATCGTATGTTTTTAAGCATTTATCTTTGTTATGTACACAATACACATTAAAATGCTAATATATAGAAGTTCGAGGAATCAACTTGAGACTAACCTTGTCAAGGATTATTATCAGTGCAACACGTAAAAAACGTAGGATGATCATGTTTTGAGCAAGTAAAATAAAATTAGTACATTTTTATTAATCCGATGCTCACAGCCACCAACCATCCATCCTCACACGCCTGCTCATGTAAAAATAGTTAGAAAATGAAATACATTTGAACGTGATGATGATCACTTATTATGATGATGAAAGGTAGGAGGATAAAATTCCTGATTGTGATTATGTTTTGTGAATATAATAGAGAATCGTGACAGCAAAAAAACAAAATCTTAACATTTTTTTACGGTAATAATGGAACTATCCTTCAGCTATCCATATTTATAACGAAACAAAAACTGTACACGAGATGTGCTATTTGGAACACTTCCATTCTCGGATATTCATGTACATCTAGTATTTTTTCAAAGTAATTTTGAATGTTGTTAATTGAGTGTTTATCATTTTTAACATTCTGAAAATTAATCCTAGACATTTTCCAGGATCGCATGTCTTTATAACTTTCAGAGTTGCCTGGTTCTGTTGCATGGAGGTTGGGAGGTTGTTGTATCGTAAAAAAAATTTAGGTGCTAAAAGGGCTATTACAGACGCTTCTAAGAAATTTTAGTTTACTCCTACTTGTCATAAGTGGGAAAAGGCGTGATAAAAGCCTGGAATTGAAGATGAAGCGTTGTTGATGACTTTCTCTTGAAGCTTTTAAGAGCGTGTGTTAACTCGTGCTTAGCTGATCTAACGCACTATCTTTCATCTTTTAGCTTTACAACTTACACAACATTCCAATTAATATGTACATAAAAGAAAGAAAATCAAAAATGTTTTCTGCCGTCTACATAGTCAAGTATCTTTTTGTACTTTTTCAAATTACAAGCATTTTGATAAAATGTAGACAAATCAATTGGCAGTCAAACAAAGTCAAAAAGATTGCGTAATATTTTGATGTGAATGTGTGGTATAAACGAGTTTAAAATGATGAATATATGCATTTATGCCTTAAAGGGTACTTACATCATACTATGTACTTATATTACTTTTTTTATGACGTGTCATATGCATATTCTAAATGACTTTTCATGAGAAAAGTGATGAATTCAAAATCCAAACAACATTAAAAAATACATTTATTTGTTTGACTGTACTCGCAAATATATGTCGGCTGACGAAACATTCTGCAAGACAAATGTCACTAAATTGTGAGTTGTGTTTGGGATGTGTTACATCAAATTATTGAAACTTTGTATGTATGTATATTCAGCCAAGTTCTTTCGACATCGTCATTATTTTATGAATTCGTAAATGCAGTCCTTTTTACTACCTTTTTGTATTCTTGTCAGACAACTGCATAGACAAATTGCAGATGCATCTACCTTGAACTTGGTTGGTTTTGGTTGTATTGGAAGTTGGGTCTTTTTATAAATATGCAAATGAGAATGTTGCAAAGGGCTGCTGACGATGAGTTGCTAATTTGTGTTCAGTAGACATAAGTAATTAGTAGTGGAACCAACAAAGGAAAGAGTCATTTATCATATTAATCGAGAGAAGTCTTATATCATAACTTTTTGTATTGCTATAATCTTTCACACGTGGCTCATGTTTTGATTCTCATACTCATGGTCTATAATTATGTCTAGACTTAAACTTTTTTTGTTGACAATATCCAGCTTCCAGTTCCAGAGTAAAATGCGTCTAATCACAAGCTTAAAGTCCTATTTTTAAGAATACAATGGCTATAAATCCAAAACACTTACCTGGTATTTACACAGCGTGTGCTCTTTGCTAATGGAACAATAATGGTTTTGTAAAGATGGGACGGGGGCCCAAACTATGAATAGGATGATTCCTACAAGGCATGATTTTGATAGCGTCATAGACGTCATTTTGGCTGCTTCTGTTCCCATTTCTGAAAAAAAATTAGTAGACACAAGGAATATAAATAGCTGCTCATAAATTAAGCTATTTGAGATTATTTTTGAAACCACGGGGAGATTTTTTTTAGTACAACGTACAAATTTCTGAAGCGCAAGCGGCACATTATTATTCGAGCTTAGTTGGTGTTCAAAATCAAATGTGGTCTGGTATGCCGAACAATATGATAAAGCACATGGATGAGAAGATGCGAGGAAGGTGCATAAATATAGTCAGTTGGAATTGGAACATTTATCATGTCATTCAACATGTCACTTTGTCTTCCACTCTTCTCTTAAACAAACTCCTTCGTTTTAAAAATGATTCTGCGGCAAGTCTTTTAGATAGCAAAGTAAATTATGTGTGTATTTCTAGATTTAGAGTTTTTTGTTGAGTATGTATGCATGTTTTTCTAAGTCTTCCATTTTTCATCTCATTTTAACATAATGTCGCATAAAGCACAACTGTATAAGCATTATTTTCATATTTATGGCTGTTTTCATCAAATTTAAATGAGTGTGCTGGGTTAACAAAATAAACAATTTGAGAGAGAAATAATTTGTATACAAAGCACGCATTAACTAAAAAATTATCAATTACAATAATGAGTATATTCATGTAAATTAACTACAAGTTTAGTTCTCATTATCATTTTACATGTATAACGATACTGATACTGGAGATTGGCAGAGCGAGTGAGAGAGGAGCACCCACCCTTTGGAGCCTGGCACTTCTGGATAGATTCAATTCAACTGCTAACTAAACGTGTCCCAGTCTATTATGAAAAAAATAGACAGTTTAAAGATTGTCTTTTATGTCATAGTCATAAGGAACTGAAGAAGAATCAAGTGTTGAAGCTTATATTGACTTAGTGAATGAAGTTTAATTTTATGAAAACATTTCGACTTCTACGTCCCCACACGTCATCATCCATGCCCTTATCTTTGTTACAACGGGGTGTTTAAAAATGGTTCCCAGTTCCAGTCACGATTCTAACTCACAAATCCCGTTTCAGAAAATTTTTGCCAGCTACTTTGCTATATTATTTTTATGTACATTTTATTACCAAGAATCTTCATCAAGTATTAATCTTTTGACCTCCGGGCTCATAAAAATAGTAATTAATTACTATGTGGTGCTTAAATGTCAGAAATAGAAGGAACATGGATTTTGAATGTCTCATGTGAAGTAGTCAAGTAGCAAAATGTATATACTTATGACTTCCAACATGTTGTCGAAGAGCAATACCAGGAAAATCCGACTTCATACCCATGGCCAAAAGCTCAACATATATTTTTTACATTAAATATTAAACTTGCAGTTATTTTCTGATTTTTTAATTACCACAAAAAAATGTGTTTTTTAGTTTACAAGTTCTACAGCCTGCTTCATACATATACTAAAATATGCAATTCTCATATATATTTATTTCGCATTCAGGATGAGTTATGAACTGCTAAAATGCTTCAGGCTTCTGTCATAGTTGCATCTGTTTATTTAAATGAAGCATATTATCGCATCACTTGTTGAAACTTGTTGAAATCTAAATGTGACACGCAAAAACTTTTTTGTCAAAGTTTTGTGGACACAAGAGAGAAAGAAAAAGTGTTGACGACAAGAGAAGATGATAATATGACCATGAGTTAGTTGGAGTAAAATGTTTTTCTCACGATTAACATGATAATTTTTGTAGCAGTGAACAAAGGGAAGATTCCAAACAAGAAGGAATCACTTTTGTGCATTCGATAATAACAAACTGATCTTGACCAAATCATAAAGAAAAGAAGAATATTTACCATCTACGTGTGTACGTCCATTTGATATACATATACATGTCCCTAATGATTGCCTACAGGCAAGCTTGAAAAATTCTTTGCTACTTCTTCTTCAAGTGTGTCGTCGTCTGAAATTCCTCACTCATCTTCAGTGCTTTTTAGATAGTAATCAAACTCATGCAGATGATTAGACGCAATCCATCATTAAACTCTATTTTTATTTTCATCGACTGGCTCAGTTAATGTGTTTTGTGATGGATTCTCTGAGCTCTAATTGCTTTAATAGGTGATGAAAAAGAAGAAGGAAAATTTGCTTGAACATGAAGTTCGAACAATATGGCTAACGAAGTGATTGGTTTCATGTTATATTGTCATAAAACCATGCAAATTGATGTATGGGTGCAGCGCTAAGAAATAACCAACTCTTTATTATTATTTCAGTAGAACAGTGGAGTGATGTTGGGCCTTTATCATTTTATCCTAGTTTTTGCATTTATTTAATTTACCGCACCTGAGCTCTAAAAAGCTGAATTTTTATTTAAGGATGATTTTCATAACGTGTAGGATCACTTTTCATCAGGTAAATCACACCACAGATCAGACTGGTTACACAATACTTGTACAACTACAACCATTCAACTTTTGTTTCATGATGATATTGATAATACAACTTTTTTTACAGAAGTTTCTACCCCCGTGAATGTATATATGCACATATTATGTATCTATCTACCTGGATTGTCATGTTGGAGCTACTAACAAGAATGAAAATCTGTCTAAAAAGTCATGAAATGTGCTATTTTCCAAGTAAAAATTATTTCTTACACCTGTGTGTCTAATGAAACTGCCAGTCTATTGTCCAGTGGCATCGATAATTACCTTGTCATTTGTGTGAAGTTTTAATGCTAATTTCTGTACCTGAATTAACCCTTCAATTCAATGTGTGTGGTAATATTATCTTCACCAATGTGGTATTCCCTCGAACCTCCCCCTCAAATGTGATTTGTATATTGAATGCAACCATAAACCACTAAATCTTTTTGTAACTATATATGCACAACTTTTTAAGATTTTTATCTTTGATGCTTCATCAGACTTTATGTTCTCTTATCTCACTCAACCAGGTAGGTTAAGTAACAACCACGAAACAAAAGGTGACTGTTAACTTGACTATATGCATAATTACGTGTGAATACATTACTTTACCCAGTTTCATATTTCAAAGGTTGATTTTTACACCAAATTGCCATTACAAATTAAGGTCAACTACGCCTTGCCGCATCATCACATCACAATATTTTTTATTTGTCTTCAAGTCTACTTGTACTACCCTACAACAATAACAATCAAACGACAGAGAACAGGAAATAAAAGAATTTTTAATCCGTTGCATATGCATGAAGTGCACCCTCCTACAATTTAAATTTGTTCGATTCTCCCAAGTTTATGAGGAGCCGCAGAAGAGCCAGGCCAGCAACGAAGTAAATGTAGTAATGCGCCCATATTATTCCTATGATGATGGTGTCTTTTACATAAGAATGCTTTCCATTTTTTCAAGTAATTATTATTATCTTGATGATAGGACATGCGTGTGCCAGCAATAAAATATCAATTTGACTTTGGCTCTAACATCCACTATCGCTCAACATTAAAGTGACAAATAGCCTGTGAGCATCATCAAACCACCGTCGACTTTCATCCTTTAATCGCCTCAACCTACCCTACATTTAATGGAGAATAATAATCATTTATGTAATTTGACAGATGATGTATTGATAAATTGGCCTTCAGATTCCCAATCCTGTGAGCAAACAGTGAACACATCACAACAAAAAAGGAACAATAAAAAACTGCCATTTTGATTGCAAATTTGCAAGAGCTACAAAAGAAAGAAGCTTATTCACTTCACTTGAGACAAAAGGCAAAAATTTGGGATGATAGAATATTAATATATTATATGGGCTAGTCATAATATTTAATAGATTCCAGTGCAAATTCAAATTCATGCATGTAGACAATGCAATAAAGTAGCTTTGAATTAAAAACAGTAAAACCTTGTTGCATCCTTTTGAAATTATAATTTCATCTCCAGTAGTACATCCAAGCAAGCAATATGCAGTCAGTCTCGTTGTGTTGATCTATGATAAGATGAGATCACCTCAGCCCAGTCATAATGCAATGCAATAGATTAAAAAATATTAATGCTACTTTTCATCTTATTCACGGTTCTATACCCTTATGTCACGGTTTTCATTTTGATTTACTACCGATGCCACCCAAACTGCGTGGGTTTCATTCATAAACTTTATTTTAATTTTTACTATCATTTTCATTCAGAATTCTTCACTGCTTAAAATCTCCTCTTTTGTAGTTGAGAGAAGGTTTGGCAAGTTGGTTAGGCAATGGTTTGTAAGTGAGTCTTTACAATGGTGTACAACACGGTAATCGTGCACGTGAGGGATATGATATTCATATCATGATAGTTTTACAGTGAGAGAAAATGACAAAGATGCGATGACACAACTGTTGAATTAGGGAGGGATATTGATACCCTGTATGTTTATGCTTAAGATGTTTCCTAAACCAAAGTTGAAGTTGGAAATACAAAAGGAATGCCCATTAGACCTGTCTTGAAACGTACCATAAATAATACAACAGTGTAAATTTACTAGCATGTCATCTGACTGGGGGAAATAGGTGTGCCCTCTGCTAAAAAAATATTTGCATATTAGCTAACTTATGGCTATTCTAGAATAGGTGGATGGGTTAGACTTTTTTCTTCATTGTTGTATCTCAAAACTAGTCTATCGTAAAACATATTTTTTGTGTAAATTTTTAAAGTTTTGAGTGTAGTGTAGTGTAGTGTAGTGTAGCGTATAGTTCGATTGAAAGATAAGATTTGCTTGTCACCAAAATGTGTAAGGTTTTTAGAGGGTTTTGGCCAAAAAATGGAAATGTAATTCATAGAGAAAAACATGATACCTCGTAAAGATTGTGAAAGGGCTTGATATAATGATTATTATTATTATCTAACTTGATTTTACGAGTAGATTCATTCCCTTGTGTGGCACACCAAATGCCGAACATTCATTCAACTGCTAACCCACTGCTAACCTATTAATTAATGCTATGAACAACTCTGGGTACGCAGAATATCCAGCGTTTTGTGGAAAGGACAAATGTGACAACAAATTTATCATAATGACAAAACTTTTGCTGTACACACTCACTCACTCATGGTATGGTATAGTAAAAGGTATAAAAAATACTTTGTCCAAGGCCAGAAATGGAGAAGAACGTTTGTTAATCCTGTACTCAATATTAGCTAATCTATTGTCATTAGTCATTCGGATAACACTGTCAACTTTAATGACAGTATAAAGTGAAGAGGAAAGTCCAAAACCACGACCTCTCTCAAGGTGTCTTGGGTTATTCCTTCACCATCATAAAATATAACGATGTATCCCAAGCAGATTTTACACTAAACCAGATCTAGACAAATTTAAGCCACCTATATATTATATACCCCCAAAGGAAATTCAGGTTTTGACAACATTCCGCGAATATAAATTCAGTTAATTAATATGTAACTGGTATTCTGGAAAAATACCAAAATTCCATTTTTAACTAGAAACTGCTAAAAACGCATATCGTATATTATTATAATAAATATCTATAAAAAGACAAGGATTTTTTAATCATTTTAAAATAGGACTGATGATGATGATTCTTTACTCAATAAAAAAGCATAAGTATATGGTGAATAGTGACTTGTCAAAAGCTGTGAAAACAACATAAGAAGCCGACATCTTGGCTCCTCGATATTACCCTTGCTAATTGCTTTTCCAGAAAGTGGAAGCGTTCAACAACATTTTTACTTGATTTTGCTGCACCACCCACTGTGCAAGTAATGCAAGTGATTGAAATGATAAGTCAAACATTATCATCATAAATAGGTATTTTCGTATAAAATATTGTGGCTATAATAGTTTAGTAGGACAGTTGGACATTTTACTGGTTTTAGGAGCCAACAAAAAATGGTGGAAAATCTTGCTGAAAATGCACTTGCCTTGCCATGCCGCTAGTATTTGTCGCTCCTGTCATAAATACACTTTTCTGACACGAGTGAGATCGGCATTTTATAAGTGTTTCCCTCCCGCTGTGATTAATTTCTAACGTAAAAACTGGAACTGGAATACATATAGAATATGAAGTTGAATTTGCTTAACGCTTAAAGTTGACATCGTTGGTAAATTACTTGTATGTTACACCTGCTCTTGAACTAAAATTTTTGTCTTACACCTTCCGTATTTTAGGTATTACAATGTCAATGTAATGGTATGGTGGTATAGTATCACATTTTCTTTTAAACGATATTTCAAGAATCAGCAAACAATAGCTCTTAATTAATAGAAGGGCCGATAAGGAAGGATTTTTTATTTTTGTGATCGATTCGATACACAACAAAAACACAAGTCATGACAGGCTTAGAACAAACACAAATAGATTGGATAATCAATACCAAAATGGAAGACGTTTTCCTAAATTTTTGTCATTTTTACCAAAAGCATCATATATTATCATTTCCTTTTAAAAAAAACTTTGAACTTGAAAAATGAATATTATACGACCTTTCTATCATGTCAAGTTCATTTACCACCTCATTGTTAATAAATTCCCTTTGCAGGATATCAGGATACAGCTTGAAAGAATATAATATTATTGACGAAAGGATGAGCTCTTTACCAAGATGGATGGAGTAGAACACGAATTTTCATGCAAACTAATCGGAAATATGTAAATCTATTTATTATGTCTCAATTTTCACAAGGTACAAAATAGTTCCTGCCTCGAATTAAATTGCATTAGTTAGTAGAATCTATTTTTAAGACTTAACAGTATACCTATCATCATCATCATATCTTACTGACTAACGGCTCACTCACTCATTGTCGGAAAGAGCAAAATCAATAGCTCATCATTATTCTTTCAAATTATGTATTCAAAACAAAACAGTTGGACATGCAGTGCAGTTAATGAAAATAGCATGCAACATAAAAAAAGAAGAAGATGAGCACTTTTGAACTAGGAATAATATATAAATATATATATAAAATGTTGTTACTGCATGTAGAGAGGACGAAAAGATGATGAAAGATGATAATGATGCAATGCAAAAAGGATATTGACAGAGAGGTGAAGAATGATGATTATTGACAGCTCGTTTAGCTCATTGTGCAGAGGTTACAAATTTTTTGACGCAGGAAATGAATGCATTGTCTTCATAATATTATAGAGGTGGCATCAACTGCTCAAGACAAAAGTTTAAACTGCACAAGTTTGTTAAACACACTTCCTAATCATCAGGGTTGTGAAGAAAAAAAGATAAGCGAAATACAATATTATGGTTTCGTTATTTGAAGGACCAAGACCAGGCTGTTTACTTTAGTGACATATATGAATCGTTTATTATACTAGGGAAATGTGTCCAGTTCAATGGAAACTATAATCTCATATCTAAATATGTACTACCTAATTGTCTTTACAGCTCTAAACTGTTGCCGTCTTTTGATGCAAAGTTGGAAAAAAAATGTCTGTAACTTTTCATTCATAGCACTCAATTTGTTCTTAAAAAGGTAAAAACCACAAGGGTCTCTTCTCTTCTCTGCAGTTACAAACTGAAAGATGCTCATAAATTGATTTTTGACTATGGCTCCCCTTCAATCACTTTACCAGTGTCATCGAATTAAAGTTGACCACAGAAAATTAATGAGCCAAAATATGTCATACGTATTCTATTACACGATTCACACATTTTTTTTTGGTTTTATATATATTTGTATATGGAGAGGTCCGGTTTGGTCGTTTAGTATAATTTTACTTATTTTTCGCTTTGCTTTTTTGATAGCAGAAGGTTACAGGATCCTGCAACCTACTGAGAATTATTCCTATTTTTCTTGATAATTTGCGCTTAATTTTACATGCAAAGCATTTTATTTTATTTTCTGAACATAACGATAACGGTCGGTTGGTTTTTTGCCTCTAATGAAGGCAAGGAAGCGTGCGACGCGACAGAAGAGCAGAAGATCTCTAAGAAATGACGAGATGACACCAACAAAAATCAAAGGGACAGTGACAATATAATGTATGCGCATTATTACGTTGCACTATTAAAAGTATGAAAGAAATTGCAAATTACAAAAATGCAATAAAAGGGAGAATTAGTTGAGATTCAAGATGACGAAGAAGAAGAAGGGACGCAGTATAAAAAAAAAACAAATTTGAAGTGAGAGACCCTGTCGGACTGTCGTCATTGTGTGATTATCATGATCATGTTCATGCTCATGCATATTTTGATGTGATCATTGCACAACTATAACTACACACATACTCTAACAGCACCCTCATCATATCATTTTAATTTTTTGACTATTTAACAACTACTTCTTTCCAATCAGAGTAGAGCTTGTTCAAACAAATTCACCTTATAACACAAAATAATGGCCAGCATAAATTTGATTAAAAAGACACTGCTACAATCAGAATATGAATACATCTTCAATTCACTATCAACTATCACTATCAGTGCACTGTATGAAATGTATGACTGTACTGTTGTTTGTAAGTCAAGTCAAAACCGTAATATGCTTACATTTTTTATTGAGAACTTTTTATGACCATAAATACTTAACCAAGCAGATTCATATATGAACATGAACATCCAAAAAGGCTTTTCACACAATGCATCATAATATATAATGCCAATGCAGCTCTAAATAAAGAGAATTATTAATTTTTATCATAAAATTAAATAAACGGATTTACATTTAATTCTTCCTTTTCTTACTAACTGATCTGTAAAACAAACATTTTCTGCATTAATCAGCCTTTTTAGTATTTTATTACAGTGAACAAAAGACCCTTCCTTTTCCTTCCTTCTCAACTCTTTATTTATAAGACTTCCCAAAAAAGTATTTAGATAAAAAAAACTGACTAACTAGCTGACGTTGAGTGTTGACTGCTGACGAGAAACAGTAATATTTTCGCATATGCAAAGTATATAAGTTTTAAGTTGCATAACAAAAGGTAAAATATGTAATCGCTGCTTGAGAGTTGATGCTGAAGATGTTGATGGTTGAGCATTACATAAAAGAAATGTTAAAACAACACCTAGCCATCATTATGAATGTCCACTTTACATGATGAATGACTCTTTCCGACAACCTTGCTCTTTCAAAAAGTGCAAATGCAAATATGAATGAATGAATATACTTCTCAGCTTCATAATCATAATCACAATATCCTTTGTGAGCTGATTTGATCTTGAGACTGGCAATGTCTAATATGAAAATGGCAATGTTTTGAATTAAAAGAGTTATGAGGTAATATGACAGACAAATTCAGATAGGTAAGTGCAAGGGAGGCAATACTATCCATATTCATACCCGAGTTTTGTCTGTTTTTTATTTGCGGTATAGCAAGGTTATTTTGAAATAGCCCACAGGTTTCTTCTGCAAGACTATAATTACAAGATATGCATAATTCAATAGTCTCCAACTGAAAGAAAGAGGGGAAGTATAAATGGAGTCTATGCAATTTTACCTAATTTTAAGTACATTTTTTGTGTGTTTAGTCTTCTTAAAAAGGAAAAGCTGAAGTAATGTTACAGAGAGCTTTCCAAAAGAAAATGGCATCAAACAACAATAACAACACAGGAATGGAATGAATGAAGAAACTAGTTCATTGCTAACGATCCAATAAATGTGTTTAACTGGGCTAATGGCTAATTGCCAACAAAATGAAGATGAGTAGTGCAGCGGAAGAATGTAAAAGGTACTTTAGATAGTGGAATGGAGTGGAAGGCAAATTTGTCTCCAATTCTGCATAGTCTGTCGTGTCGTATCCGTCCGTCAGTCAGTGTCACAAACTGACAAAGTCACAATCATTCCCATTTAAAGCGGAGAGTTTTTTTTAGAGAGAGCCGAGCAATGCGCCAAATAATTA
This sequence comes from Orchesella flavescens, assembly GCA_964034955.1. Taxonomy (NCBI): domain Eukaryota; kingdom Metazoa; phylum Arthropoda; class Collembola; order Entomobryomorpha; family Orchesellidae; genus Orchesella; species Orchesella flavescens. Next base: position 21,748,818 of record OZ035954.1, read on the forward strand.
GCTATAATACACTCAGCTAATTGCATATGCAATGCAATATACATGTACGGTAGATGAACAAAAAAGAGAGACTTGGCTTCAGGCTTACCTTTAGTTTTTTGAAGAGTAACGATGCCTGAACAAGTACTTATTTTCGGCGACAAGCTGTCTGGGGTGAAATGAAAAGTGATGTTGCTGAAATATGGACCTAAATTTTCCTTCTCTTAATTGTTGTCAAAAATGAATCACTGACACTATACTGCACAGGAATAATATTGGATATAAAATTAATGAAAAATAGAAACTGAAATGTTGCTGAATAGAAAATTATTGAAAATAGAATCTATTCTTGATAGAAAATGAAAGTTAATCCTAAATTGAAAATTCAATTCGGTTTTTAGATTAAGTTTAAAATCAGTCCTTTCTAATCGACTGAGAGGAGACAAGTGGGAGCAAGTGATCTTCCAGGTGAGGATCAAATACTCTTCTGAACGCAAAAATCTCAAGGAAGCTAGTATATATTATAGTATTTCACTATCCTTTTTACTAAATGTAATGATGCTCCATTATTACTAGCCAGTCGTTGTCGTTGTATTAGATGCATTAGAACAGCAGTGCATGTATATAAAGAATTAAAATAGTCTGCAAGAAAGTATTATAGGGGTGCTTTGGTACATGTAATAATAATGAGAAGCAGCTTACTTACCTAAGGTTATAGAATGAGCACTAAATACACTAAACAGATTATATAGGGAGGTACTAGCTCAGACATTTTTATCTACCTTGCGAATATTACATGCGAATGTTGCAGAGTTCCATTTGCTTATAGTTAGCACAGGTACAGGCTTTTATAGCTATTACGTATGTGAGCTTAGAAAGAGTGAGCCAGTTTGTCGAGTCGAGTCCAGTAACACTGGTCAACTTTTAAGTTGAAGAATTGAATGATGCATACAAAAGAATAATCTACAAAGTCGTCATTCTCATTGAGCCAAAAGAGAATCTGCAAATCAAATGGATGCGGACGACGGACTTTTTTAATTCGCTAATTTTTATTCTCTCATCTCTAGCCAAAACGAATGTTCCTTAAGAGTGTCACACTGTCACTTTAGAGTTTTAAAGCTGAAATAATTTCATGTTCAAAATGCATTTCATTTCATTGTTGCCGGTACCCTTTCAATCATCTTCTTTCCTTACAAAATACACCTAAAATCCACACATACTTTTATTATATGTACTTGGTGTTTTTCATCATAACAATTTTGTCCTCCAGCCAAGCCACATATAATAATAATTGTTTTTGATGACTTCCAAAGATACTGATCCAAGTCGGTATTGATATTGATATGGTATATATGAGATATCACATTATTGCAATCAATTTATCAATCATAATAATTATTACTTTTTCCTCCTCACTCTCCATTTCACATCATGGAGCGAGGTCAAAATCGTGGGCGTCTGTTGTTTTTTTGAGGTTATTTCAACCAGCCATCATCACATATCATAATATCACGTCCAATATCATGCAGGTAGATAGATAGATCCCCACACTACAGAAATTTTTACTCAACTCTTTCATATAAAAATGCATTCTCAAACATTACATAGGTACATTCATTATACATAACTACATAGGTACCTTTATTAGTTTATAGGTATAATATTTGAGACACGATGAACTTCATTGTTGATAGTGTTCATTTTTTTGACACCGTTACATTGTATTGTGGCAATGCAGTTTTCCTGAAGGTGAAGTGCATAATCTTGGAGCATCATCTTCAACTTTATGATGTTTGATGCGCCTTTGTTGCTGTCACAATAACGTCGTCTCATGCCTAGTTATGTACATGAAGAAGACCGTTTGCCTACATGATGGTAGGCAGGATGGGGATGGATGAGCGGACATGCAAATTATGCGTAATTGTAGCTGCAAATTTCTACTCACGCGATATGATGCCAATTCCACTCTACCATCACCAACCAACCACCACATTTATGTGTACGCATGCACATAATATATTTTTCTAAAAAGTCATAATAGAACTTGCATAAAAGTAACAATACACTTATGTAAACATCCATGGACATATGTACTTTCTTATCTGCATTGTAATGAATCATCAACTCTTTTTAAGGATGTAGGTATGGCCGAAAATTTGTAATGCTTACTCTCAAAATGATATGATGATTGTTGTCACTCGCTCTCTTCTCTCTTCCATGTTTCAAGTGCCGTATTGGAATAATGAACTTCCCAGCTTTTAAGGCAATGGGATGAAGATGAAAATATGAGAAATTGTTAAGCAAAGGATGGACAATGTACTTTTATTCATCTTCTTATAAGCAAATATATGTATAAGTTCAACTTGTATATAGGAAGTGGAGGTAGAGAGACAGATATCATAAGGTAAGTGGATGAATGAATGAAATTTCTCATTATAAATGGATGCACGCTTTATTGAATGAATGAAATTTTGGGTATCCCTTACATCATCATCACGATATTAGCAATCAAAAAGGCTCACTGATCCATTATATGGTACCCACATTGCTCGAAATTGAATCTGATGTTGATGCTGCTGTTAGTTAGCCCCTTTTTCATGTTGAGCGAGTGATACACTACCTTGACAAGATGCTAATAATGGTTGCTGCTCATCAAACGGAGTATCTACTCTACTCATAAACTACGTTGTCAATACTGTCGCCGTGATTTTGATTACGTCGGAGGAACTGAATTATATAAACAAAACAATACATAGTAAAATCATCTTCTTCATAATACTACAGTTTCTTCAAGATACCTGCTGCGAAATTAATTTAATGTGATTCATACAAATTCCATTGAAGTCGAGATCATTTGTTGTAATTTATCTTGAATTAATTTAATGCAGAACAATGATATCTGACTTGTTGAGCTTGAGCTTAATGAACTTATTAATTATGCAACAGGCAACCACTAAATAGACCAGTGGAAAGGGTCAAAAGGTAATAATGCGCGTAATGTGCGCATACGCATATTGCTTGCGGTGTCTAGCTTTTCATCAATTAAATGTGCGAATGATAGGGTGATGAGCAGTGGTTGGCTATATATGATGGGGTAAGTATTTTGAAGAAACGATGAAAATCCTTTTTAGTTATAATATTGTACAGTTTACTTTTAACATGAGTATTTGGTCTTGATAAGTAGAATCAAAGTAATTATGATCTTGTTGTTGTGCCTGCAGATCTCCTACATCATGTTTTTTGGAACATTGTATAATATATTGTTGAGAATTTGGTGAACACCAGAGTAAATTACATGAATATTATGAAGAAAAACATAATTTGTTGTTCTTGTAATATCACGTTACAATGTGCAAGTAAGGGCGTCAAATATCAAAGAGGTTTAAGTAAATTAATTCATATTATTATGCAGTCTTGTGTAAATAGATAAAGCACACGAAGCTTACCTCGAGGTCTCAAGCTAAAATCTATAAGATTTGATAGTGTCTACTCCTCAGACAAATATTAAATTAGGCGAATGGCTAACTGCTATAGCCTTGACCATGATGGATATTTTTAGAGAAATTTTAATTTGGTTTAGGTATATTCTCTGCAATTTAGAAAATATTTTAAAGTTCATTTTATGTAAATAAGAAAACATTACTAATTTCTAACAAATGACAAATGTAATAAATTTTAAACTGATTGTAAGAGTTTCTATTCTACCAATCCAAATTTTGTTAATTAATACCATATTTGTGATTAAACAACAACAGCCTACACAAAAGTATTATAAACACACGTCCATAAATCCAGACTCGTTGACAGAGAAGATGGCCTAAAATTTTCACGAAAACAATAGCAAAAGATAAAGTTGCAGGATGTTGATTAAAATTATTATTAGATATGCAGACGCCGGCAAAAAGAGCCGACGGCAATAAACATTTATAATCCTTTTAATGAAATGCAGTTGATAATTTGATATGTTTACTTGATTTTAAGTTAAAATTAACACGGAACACTTGACTATAAATCTAGTAGGAAATTTGATATGTAGCAAATCCATGATGATAGCTAGATATAAATATGGTTGCTGGTACCTATAAAGCACAATTTGTGTGCCTAATTTGCATGACATAATATCAGACAAAAAGTGTAATGATGCCATAAAGTCTTGAATATTTATCGAAAAAGAATTGATATGATTATCAGGCGCAGCTAGATAAACGGCTAGCGAAATAATAATAATCATATTTCCTGGAAGATCATACACTTCTTATTAGTCAGAGATCAAACATAATATTTATTTTTAGAACTCAAATTGCATAATGAAGGCTGACATGATTGAATTGGTAATAAATGCAAATTGATAATTAGCTATTTTAGTGATAAAACTATAAATGTATGTATTCCTGATTTGGGGGTGTGTAAGAAGCGACTTGTATCGATATCGATGGAAGCTGATTAAATACCTACCAATCTGAAAACTCTAAAGCATGAAACAATCTCTTGAGTATAGAAACTAAAAGCATACAAGCTGATATCACTTAAATTCGACCCACGCATCTTCAGTCGCTGCGTTTTATAACGTTTACATATTTACGTGTTGGTAGTAGACTAAATAGTTAAGAAACAAAAAACTTGCAGCAATCAACAGTCAAACTGTCAAACCTTTGGAATTCCTTAAATTGATTGATTTTTTACCACTGGAATTATTCCAGTTTTCCTGTTTTCTAGCAATTTTGACAGATAGGAGTGAATTTTCATCCAATTTTATTGGTTATAACAAGGGATCGTAAAGAAAAAGGAGTATCGTATAAGGCTGCATAATTTGTCAACAATATATATGCATCTGCAGTTTCAGAACGTGTCTAATGTCTGTGCACGGTTCAACACGTGCACACCTTGAAAAGTTAACACATTCGTGAAATAAAACCATGCAAATGCAACTTCATTTTGAAAATATTTAACAGTTTATCCTACATATTTGGCGAAAGCATTTGCATTTAATTGACATCGCATTTCTTTAACTGCTGAAGCTCTATTTCCATACTGGTGGAAAAATTTCACTTCTGAAAAACACTCAATTAAAATCATTAGTACACTTTTTTGCTAAAGAAAAAGATGCCCACCATTAGTCAAGTAATTACAACCTTTTATGATCCTTTCTAACAACTTAACATAGCTTTCCTTACTGTTTTCAATGTCACGCAAGATTTCACGCATTTTAAATAGCTGCAATGTTGGTGGTCGGTTTGTAGTGAAGTTTTACTATAAATGGTTAGAAGGCTGGCTGACAGAAGAAATTGCTTGTGGATTTCGCAAACAAGGAGAATCGTAATCAGTAGCAGTAATAATTGCTTCCTAAACAACATGTACTTTGGAACAGAGTATTAATAAATGACATATTACATTTTTTTTAAAAATTGGTACATTTATAATTAATTACTGAATTGCAAAGGATTAATATAAAATACGAGCTAAACACGGCAGCACCCTTTAAAGCAATGCTAATCAATCTAGTTCAAATACATCCTCAAAGTGTACACAATGCTAGATTTTCCTGAAAAATTTTCAAGGTTGCACGATTTTAGTGATTTAGATGAAAAGTAATTTCACATATGAATTTCTATATAGTTTTTAGATTTTTTTATATATTGCTTGTACTCTAAAATTCAACGTTTTTGACCAAGACATATACATAAGTTTGAAATGAAGTTGAGCAAGCAAGGATGCGAACGACTCCTTACACCTTCCAACTACAATCTAGGAAGGGTTTGTTGATGTTGATGATGTGAAACAAAGGAACGCAAAGGATGCACAAGGAAGCGTCAGCTAAAGCTGAAACTGACAGAACATAGCTGGAGGGCTGCAAATGAAGAAGCCATCTCCTTTTCCAATTTTATAATCAACCATCCATTTTTGTTTTCTACTAGCAGAATAAGTGTTTTTTTTGTCAGAGTTCCTTCAACAACTAATTGGCAGCATTCCTTTTTAAAAAAAACTTTGATTGATATGTTGGCTCCAGAAAAATCACGGTTTTTTCGAAAATTTGGTAGATATAAGGGTTTGCTTTGTAAAACGACTCCTCTTATGTTTCAATCATTGCTTGTACTGTAATTATTTGTAGCATAATTTGGATTTTCTGAAAGTTGTTGCTTTGTTTGTCATCAAGTGAGCCTGAGCACGTGTAACTACATGCGTTTTACTCATTAGCACTTTAATGCTAGTTGAAGATGATAGCTTATGTTAAGTAAGCTATTCGTATATCTTCTTCAATATGAAATTTTAGAAGATTAAGTGATAGACAAAGGGTAAAAACAAGCGCGTTTGTTCTTTGGTTTGGACATTAGATTGTGAAGACTCGTCCAATCCATCCTTTTTTCAACCCATCCCTAAATTTTGCGTCAACTATATATAAAAATCATTTTTGGTGGATTCCACCTCTCGCTCCTAAAGGTACCGAAAATATGACCCTCCTCGTCTGGATTCCTTTTATAAAGATGGAAGACTTTTCTATAACTTGCTTAAGTTATATATTCTATTCTTCAACAAACAATACATACGTATACGTACACATAGGCCTCCGTGCCAGTGTTCACTCATCTAAAAAAGGAGTGTACGAAGGCTATAAGCGAACATTTGTTGTTCCGATTGTTTTGTATCATGTCATAGGTCAAGCCCTCTTTCTGCACGCAAAATCGGAATAGAATGGACAATTAAATAGAATGGGAAAAAGGAACATTGGAAATTGTGATTGAGAGTTGGTGCCAAGCCCAACTTGAGGTACTTCAAGATGGAATGGATGTTAACAAAATAATTAACCTTGTGATGTAATATGACTGATCTCCAAAATATGCTCTCTTAAATTCATTTTGGGTTGATATAGCGGTATTTTATTTTTTCTTACATGGACGCACGCATTCACCTTCCGCGTTGAATTCATAGCTGAACTACTACAATAATACTTTAAAAAATGTGAGATAAAAATATTTATGAAAGAGAGGAAGATCCACCACATTCATGTAATGTTTGAATGCAATCTATAATCCTGTAATTAATAATGCTTTCCGTATATATATACATATATTGGAATAAGATTGATACACTCAACACGAACGATGACTTGAGATGGTGATGACAAACGTACATATTTGCGAATCTAGTGCATGCATGGACAAAATAAAGTTATCAAGATTTGGTAGGCTTCATCTGAATTGATGATGCGTTAAGGTCTATATCAGGCGATCACGAGCATCACTGCAATTATTTTAATTAATTATCATCAAGGGGTGTACGTATCCACTTAGTTGTAACGCTTTGATATTAATTTAATAAAAGTAATCAGTGATTATCCAACGCAGATTTAAATTAGTTCCTATTTACCATATATGAATCACATCAAAAGTAATAGGGTCACATGCAAAGTGAAACTACTAGCATACAATCCAATGCTCGATTGGAAAGAAGATGAGATTGGAGAATGATATTTTTTGGTGATTTGCATGGAAAATTAACATGAACAGCTCACTAGGCGGTCATGCAAGTGTGTGTGTTGTATTAATATATGGAACTTATGCTATGCGTAATGCAAGTTAAAATTAAGACACACCTGTATGGAACATGACGGAGTCGTGACATGTGAATGAAATCCCACGATTAAGTAAACTTTTTTTTTCTAGAATGATTGCATGCACATTTTACAACTCAAATATCTAGATAGTAGATAGGTAAAAAAAATGTACAGATCACATCACCTTCAATTATACAATAAAGATAAAAAGATAAATAATGAATTTAAAGGTGAAAAGGATAATTGTGTGGGTAGCATAATATGTATTAATTACACATAGTCGATTCCACAAAGGTCTGCTTAGGAACATGCATAATATTTAAATTTTAAGCTATATGCATTGTTCCACTGAGCATTGCATGGAGAATCAAAAATGCTAGCTGGATTTAATAAATGCCAGGAAGTAATGCCAGCGCTATAATATTTTTATGGCTGCTACCCTGCATGCAATTTAGTTGATATAACTGTCCAGTAATGTAGCTAAAAATTGATAAAATGCAGTTGATTTCAGTTTCCTGAAATAATAAAATGTATATAATAAATTTAAAGATTTCTAAAACTCTAAAGCTGATACCTATATAAATAATCATTTGTTTTCAAAACAAATCTCATCATCATCAACAGCATATAAGGTCAGTCTGAGTTTGAGAAAGAGAGTATAATAAGGTGGTGGGTAATTTTTCCCAAACGCAGTTTTTGCAACTACTCATCACCACCACCACCTGTGACGTTTAAAGTGCTATATAAAAGAATTGCAAAGTCAGATTTTGATGTTTTAAGTGAGCAAACAGCAACCTTGATCATGACTCAACAACAGTCAACGTCAACACTTTGCTTTTTACATAAAGCCATAATTAACAGTTCTTCTTTTGTGTTCTCTCCAAATACTTGAGGAAGAGTAATTAAGCACCATATTAATATTAACACATATGATTATGTTGCGAGTCCAACTACGTCCTACCACAACAGTCACTAAAGACAATAATGCAGTTGTATTTTATTTCTTGCATCAAGACAAATTGTGTCTTGCTGAGTGAGTGCCATAACCCACAAAAACCATGTGGATAGTAACAAATGCCAGAAACCATCTTCTTCAAACCTAACTATCTCCTCGCCCTGAATATAAATAATGCGCACTGCCATTCCTGTCATATCATTAAGAAAGTGTGAATTACCTCATTGTATTACTTTGTGTGTACCACACACCACGATTGCGTACATCATGGATATCAATGACTTCCTTATGTCACATAATCTTCGTCTTCTTAGTCTCTTCACTGCACACAACTAAATCGACGTAAACAAGAAAAATTCTGTGAATTTCATATTTCATTTTGCTTGTCACTTCTTCAGCTCATTTGGACTAGGATGCTTATTTTGTCATCAATAACAAAAATAAGACGCAAGTTTAGTCAGGCGCTTGCTCGCTAAAAGCTTTTTTACGTATACATGTAATACAATATTTCAGCCGAACATTTTTAATTTTTCGACGAATTCATAAGGGTGCTAACAAAAGACTCGTGTGAAAAAAGCAGGATACAATGAATACAATGTGTATCTACAAAACCTAAAAAGAAGTGCGTAGGTATTATGGTCATTATCTCAGTTAGTTGTTAGTATCATGCAAATTCATTAACAAAAGCGAGTTTTAGCCAAGCTTTGTAGAAAATATGAGAAAAATTAAAAATACTTACTTGAATTTAATTTACATGTTTGTGTGTTCTTCTGCGTCTTCACCTGTCATTCAGTTACTACCACATGTAGACACACATGACATAAATGAGTCAATAATTTTCAGAACAATGTACAATTTTCTTTCACAACTAACAAAGAGGTAAACGCGAAATACAACGTCAAGCACCATTGTCCGTGTGTGGCGGTAGGGCAATATTGTTTCCCAAAAAAAATTGTCTGGTCATAAACTGGACAACACAAAGATCATGAGCGTGTGTATATATTACTTTATTTCTTATTGTTAGAAAACCTTTTTTAAGGTGCATAATATGCTTGAGATTATTGTTCACGAAAAACGAAACCATATAATAATGAATGTTTGAATTGGCAAATCACGGCAGATAAAAATATCACCTTATATAATATGATACTTTTTTGTGTGTGCATGTTTATAAGATATTCAGGTCATAAAATAAAGAGTTATGAATAAATTAAAGACACTTAACAAATCATATATCTACTTGCTGCCAATTGCCAAATATATGACCAGCTACAACATATTTTATATTAGTGAAATATGTGCTAAAGACTTTTCATTTTTTCGGAAAAAAACTAGAAGCTGAGAATTATTCCCACCTTTGTGATTTTGTTCCACTAGTCTGACTCTGACTATAGTGGTTAGATTAAGTATACTGGAATTCATAATTTGGAAAACTTCAATTTGTGCGTGCCAACTGACAATACAAATGTTCGTTACTTTTGACTAGATAGATTGAGACATGTAAATTTGTGAAAGAGTCATATATATAAACCGAAGCCACATGTTTGAGATGTTAAGGATAAATGTTTATGGATGAAGCTGAAAGATTATGCAATCTACACGAAGACAGTTTCTGCTGAAACCCACAAGAGATACATTTGAAACTTTCCATCCTTCCTGTCACGCAATCTTTTCATTCCTATAAAAGACGGCTACTAGGACGTTAAATTTTCAACTTTTGTTTTTTAATTTGCATCCAAATCTATATCATGATAAACCAAAGATTTAGCAAACAATATTTACTTTTGTATACCATACACGAGAAACTTTGTACTAAAGTCCCTCAAATGTATAATGGTCCAGGGTTTACACCATCTATAACTATCGTGACATGGTAATCCAACACAAATATCTATAATGTGAAGTGTGTTACATCATCCATGAACATTGTTTAAAATCTTTCCTCCTATTCTCAACCGATGACGTTTCCATTGCTTCGGTTTAACAAATGTTAATGGGTCAACAATGTAGAATGAAAAAATGAGCGAAATGTACATAATATTAAAGTACAAAATTTTAGGCAAATCTTTATAATAAAGGAGAATGAGATAAGAATCTAAATGCAATAAAATATAACATGGCACTGTTCCAGAAACACGATATGAACACCTGTGATGGTATAATGCATTATAATGTTTGCCCAAACGCTCACTCAAATAGGTATATCAAAACGATTCCACATGACATAATGAAAATTATATTAACTAAACTGATGGGAAGGCGCAAAGCGGTTCCTCCTCATTATCATCATCATCATCATCATCATATCCCTATATTAGCAATCAACAATTTTTTAACTTTTAATTTGAAACCATCAAAATTTCAGACATGCAATCATGAGTTCCAGAACCAAAAGGATCATATCATTTCATGAACCATGGATAGCACATGCAGAGAATTTATTGTTGTTACACGAAATTTTTTCGTGAGTACGTAAGCAAAAGTGTTTATGCAAAACTCAAATCCCTTTCAATCTGACCTGACGCATTTATAACACTCCAGCAAACCGAAGAAAGGAAAGGTTTACAGGACTGTCAGCCATTCATAGTTTACAACTTTTCTTTCATACATAAACTGACATTTTCTGTGAAATTTTATGGCTGCAAAAAATGGATAAATTAATCTGCGAATTGTTTTCTTTACCTGATCTGTATCATTGTTCAAAATTTTTACCATACAAAAACCTGTTCACCGTTTAAACTTCTAGGAATGAATTTGAAATGAAGTTTTAAGTAAGTTCAAAGGCAGATTTTTGCTTATATATACTATGAGGTATATAGAATACAGATGTCTAGGATTTACTGTGCAGCTAAAGGCCAAGGGGAAATCATAATTTTATTTTACTTCTGGTTGCCGTACTGTCTGCCAAGATTCACCATGAAAATTGCAAGAGACGTATGAGACTAGGGTAAGGGTATTACTACAAGACATAGGTTAAGCCAGGTTAAGATTTTTTGCAGGTAAAGCCGCACGTAGACAAGTTAGTAGGAAGATGGCTCATCATTTTTTTTATATTAATATTGGAAGAAGGTAAGCATCTGTACGTGCTATAAGGCATTAGTTTTTTAACTATTATAAAATGGAAATAAGAAAACTGAGCTCTATACTCGTAGGTATGTACGAAGGCATTTCTGGAAATGTCCGGTCAACTTTATTTTGCTTTCATTTAATAACGACTTGACATATTCAATCGATTTTTTCTACATAATCTCCCCCAACTCACACACACTTTTTCCACCTTTTCTCAAGAGCCGAGATGCCAGTGGAGAAGAATGCTGGGCCTTTATGTCCAAGCCATGAAATTACACTTTTTTAACATGTTCATCCGAATTATACTTCCCCCCACGCATGTAATTTTTTAGTTTTGGGAACAAAAAGTAGTCCGATGGAGCAAGGGTACGGTTGTACGGAGGGTGGCAAAGTTGAATGAACCCGACGTCCCGTAGTTTCTGCTGTGCGACCTTCGAAGTGTGAGATGTGCATTATCCTGCAATTAGTGAATTCCGTCATCTCATTGGTTTTGACCACATTTCTTGATGTACGCTGATTTCATCCTGGCAAAGATATCAGCATATCTTTGTCTTGTCAATGTAGAACCCTTATGGAAGAACTCGGTCAACAAAATTCCAAACCGGTCCCAAAAAACGATCATCATAAGTTTAGCACTTGACGTTTTACGTATGGCCTTTAAAGGGGGTTGTGAACCAGCTGGGAGCCATTGTGATGACTGTCTTTTAGTCTCTGCCTGATAGGGATGAAGCTAACTTTCATCCCCAGTCACAACTTGCCCCAGAAAAAATCTCTATCCTGAGAAAGGAGGTTGAGATTCTATTGGCTCGTTTGCACTCTAAATTGCTGTTGTTGATGTGTGAGCAGTTTGGGAATCCACCTTGCATAGCGAAGAGATAGAGCCAAAGTCAAATGTATAATTCTCCACACTGACATGACACTTATATTGACCTTTTCTGCTATTTCCCGCAACAGGAGTCGTCTGTCCTTTTCAACAACAGCTTTCACTGCTGCTACATGTCGGTCGTCAGTCAAACTTAAAGGTCATCCTGGGTTTGTGTTGTTTTCTAGCGATGGGTCACCACTACGAAATCGCTTGCACCACTCAATAATAGTTGATCGCACTGGCAGTGGATCAAAACCATCTTTTTGAAGCTCCTTTCTAATTAAGGGCGAAAAAAGGCTCTTCAAAAATGCAGTTTCATCTGCGCACGAATATCTTGCGTTGTAAAAAACCATTCGCGTTTACGTTTCCAGCTCTAACTCTACGAAGCAAATGACTGCTACTACAAGCAACCCATCATTCAAAAGCCATAATCTTTATCTTTCAGAGGATATGCAGAACATTGTATTTGAGGAAGTCCTCTTTGATATAAGCGTTATCAAAGTTGACCGGACATTTCCAGAAATGCCTTCGTATTATATGCTGATGCTGACGCTTGTCTAGAAAAGTCGATTGAAGATGGTTTCACACGAGATAAAAATGAGTAAAAGAAGTAAAGAACCTCACAAGTGGTAAGATTTATTCCCTTGTCCACATTTGAAGCTGACTCATTTCTTTTGTCCCTTCTTAATTCATTCTCCTCCTTAACCTGAAGCTTGCTCACCAAACAATTCAAATGCGTGAACATTTTTGAGCGACCGAGAAAATGACTGAGATTTTCAAATCACGTAAAAAATCGTAAGCCATTAAATAAATATACCATTTTTACGGATTTTTAACAGCCTATAAACGCAATAGGTAGCAGCTCCTCACCTTCGTAAATGTCACATTCAAGTCAGTAACAATTTTGGACATTTTTAAGTCAACGTTACTTGTCTCACGGTGGTGGTGGGCTATGCTAACAATTTGGTAGTGTCGTAAACGGAAAGAAAGGGCAACTCAAAGTCAAAGTCAAGTTCAAGGGAAAGACGGTCACAAGTGCAATTTGCAAAATTTGTGCAAATAATGGAAACTAAATTCAGGTGTATTCTGATTTTAGGTAGCATTTTGTAGGTATACATACATTAGAGTAGGTTACATTTACAATACAATGTGTGTGCATTAATATATGCGCAAAGAAAGAAACGCAAACCGCCAGAACCTTTTGGCATTTGGTCACAAAATCTTTTTTGTACAAATTATGTAATTGTTGAACTGGTGTCTGGTCTGGTGTTAATCGAACAACTTATGCAATGTACAACAGTGATGAAGATGATTCTTCATTTCTACATTTGCATATAATATATTTGTATATTGGGCAGTTTTATAATGATATAAAATGTGATCTTGTATAGCATGTGCTTGGATGAATTTTAATCTTAACAATATTTCTTATCCTTAGCTTACCAAGCAGTACATATATCGTAGTTTATTTATATTCTTATATATCAACCTGATATGTACGCTTCTGATATGATGATAAAATCAAAACGACAAGTACTTGCAGCAACAAGTTATAAAAATGCATGCATCTTATTGTGGCATATTTGTGGGTCTAACGTGTAATTTGCATTTCATTTTCAAAAAGGTATAGAAAAGGAAATCCATACAATTGAGAATTATATTTTTGGGTGTTTGCGTGCTGTGCTGTTGGGTTAAAATATTGAATAAAAAGTGTTAAGTTTAGATAACTTGAAATCTTGCCAAAAACTTGCAGATGACAGATATGTGTTAATTGAAGGAATTGGATAGTCAGAAAAGGGCTGAATAATGTCTTAAACCCGTCAAAGGCTCAATCAACATTTTAAGCATTTTTAACTTTCAGGTTCAACAAATCATAACCCAAGAGTTGTTATATATTTGCAAAGCCTAAGAAATATGTATAAATCTGATCACCAGAATAGGGTTTCAAGAAAAAACTAAACTATTTTTAATTCTCCCAAAAAAATATACCGTTCAAAGCAATAAATGAAACGAAATGCACTCTTATTCTTACAGGTCCCAGCTATCAAGTCCACGTCACTCAGAAACTCTTAAAAAATTTATTTATTTTGGTGAGTTTATTTAATTCCTCCAATCCATATTTTAGAGATTTTTTTCTTACAGGATTAGTATGTGCAAAAGGATTTTTTTTACCGAACTACAGATGACAGATAATGAACTACAGACCTGCCTGCAAATAACCAACTTGGCAGAGAAAGCCGCAAACACCAACAAACACATCAAAGAAATTCATTCATTAATCAGTCCCAAAAATTTATTCCTTTTGTCTGACATGCATTTTTAAAGACAGAAACTTGATCCCCAATTTTTCTTATTCCTTTCATCCTTTCAACTGAACCACGTTCTCAGATAATTTCCGACACGTCTTAAATTTACAAAACTTTCATTACACAAAATATTTATGCTACCTTGTCTAATGTTTTACAAGTTTAAAAGGGTTTTAAAATCTATACTTTAATAGTAGTTGCATGACTCCTTTCGTAAACATACAATGAGTCAATGGCCACCAAACAATGAAATAATAGTAAAAAAGTAATCGCCCTTGATAATATAATCTTGACTTTTTTCTAAATCATTGATCATATGAGCAAGTCTGTGGCTTCAGAATTAATTTCCCCATCTTTTTCCTAGGTGAGGTCAACGTGCAGTAAACAGCATTGTTTTTTTTAGCTTGCCCGAATCACAACTTTTCCCTTATTATTGTTTGTTTCTCAGCCGGCAGCACGGTAATTAGCTTTCGATTTTTCTACTCTGACGATTGGTTTTGGTTTACTTCACCCATCGTTTTACGACCAGCCAGGTGTTCCAGAATGATTACCATCAAAATGTGGCAAAGATCACATCAACTCACGGGGGCCATGCATGTCTTCTCTGAACATGTAATAATGTTGGTTTTTGTAAGGATAAAGGAAAAGAAGAGAAGATGAGTCAAATTAAAGCTGGCAAATGAACGGCAGCCATTATAATAATATATTTTGTTGCTTATAGGATAGTATGCATGAAATTATGGATGATGACTGTGAAAATGGATTTTCTCGTCGTTTCGTATTGTTTTTCTTCATTATCATCTAAAGTACATTATAATGGAGTAAACACATTACATTTATTCATATAACTTGCTTTTTTAGCACAACGATCAGACCCAACCATGTAAATAAAACTAGTAAATTGATCATGTCAACGTTGAATGCAATATCATATCGGATTGTGGTTGGATGTTGGACATTAAGTTAAAAGTTAGACAGAATGGTTTCTTCTTGCTTTTTAAGTAAAATGCTAACAATATAGACATAAATGGAAAATACACTGATTGTGAATTGCATTTATGTAGCATGCCACCATGCGATAGGAGTAAACGTAAATATAATGAACTCATAAATAACTAGCCATGTTGGCAACAAGGAGTGAATGAAAGAGAGAGAGGGGTAGTTTAGGAAGAAGGCACAGGTTTGGTCGGGTAGTTTTGGGATTAGTTATGGTTTTGGCAGTTCTCATGCTTGTTATCTAATGTACACTACTGGTTTTTAATCGGTTTCTGAGTTCATTATGTGAGCTTAAAATTTTATAGACAAAAGTGAGTTAATTCTTATATAAGCTTATGTCAGCATTTAAGCGAGCTATAAACTGTATAAGCCAAAAGCTCTCCTTGATTTCAGGCAACTATACTTACAAAAAATCCCTTGACTTGGCATGTGAATGACAAGCGCACTCAACGGGTAATTACTGTGAGCACCTAATGTCAAAAAACGATGTTGGGCTAAAGGGATTTGCGATAAACCTCTTTACAAAAAATTTTATAAATATATTTTTATATTGCATGTAATAATTTGAAGAGTATATGACCCTGTCAGCGGGGAAGATGGGAATGTATATGTAACATGCATGCTAAACTGAGCTGGAAGTCCAAACTTTCTAACATCTTGCTGCATTGCAGTTCTGCATGTTATTTCGATAATTCTGGTAATTATCTCATATCTCCATTAATCTTAAAATACTTGGAGCAACAAGGGATGTAGATACTACAACAAAGTACATGTAATTACCCTATTATACAAGCTTTAATGGTCAAAGCATGAGAATAAGATTACTGCTTATATAGGAAGAATAATTTCAAATTACTGCCGACATAAAATGATAAGGCAGAGAAATGTTTCAATCATGCGTTAGTCAATCAGGAAATTTCTCCCATTGGAAACAGTAGCTAATCTACTACACAGTCAAATGAAATGTCGACCTTACCCCTTATTTTTTTTAAATACTCAAAGAAAAAAACCAACTCTATTTGAAGACCAAAGTCACTAACCATTCAATACAAAAAAATACAGAATCCAGCAAAAAAAAAGTTATTTTAAACTGCGTAAAATTTGTTTGTTGTAGATTTGTGATTTCGTGGCAAAATAATCCACAACAAATTTATATTTTATAATGAGAGAGACAAGTGTAAATGTAACAAAGCAATGTCTCCCTCAAATCTTGTTTTTCTAGAATGTGACCGTTCGTTCCTCATGACATTATAGTGACTTCCAAATGATCATTGAAGCAACGTGAATGTTGTTATCACTGACCAAATCTTTTGTCAATTTGATGTTGGTCAGGTATGTTCGTGTTAATTTATATGTGTTACCCAGTCAGTCAAAAGGGAAAAATAAAAAATAAATTTTTATTTTACACATCCAGTACTTTTCCATCCCTCGCACAGGCCTATGAACCTTTTGAATAATGATATGATCAGATATCGAAAACATTTTATCTCTAGAGATCTAGTAAACAGCTTTGTTGTAACTTGTCCAATTCCCAAACTGGATGCACCATACAGAGAATTTAAATGTGTGTAAAGTAGATTCAACCTATTCGGAGGTGTAAGCCTTACCCTTGCTACTAAAACGTACCGTAAACTTGTTAAAAAAATAGAAGATATATGTCTACTTTTCTCAAAAGTGGCAACGATAACGAGACGCGATCTAAGAACTGGACTGCATGCACAATCTAAATTGGGAATGTATTAAACAAGGCAGGAAGAGTCAACGTGATATTTTTGGCATTTTTGTACAACTTTTCTGGGCAAATGAATGAAGGTGACCTTAATGAACTCTAGTCATACGATGCTGAAATAGTAGTAATACGTTAGAATCATTGTTGCATGTGAGGCTCACTGCAATTAATATACCTAAATTGCACCCTTTTCACATTTTAACTAAAAAATACTTCTGAAAGGGTGAAAAAAAGACTGATTGGGTTCCGATAAAATTTATGGAAATCGATATAATCAACAGTTAATTGTTAACGCTATCCATCAACCAAATGATGCTAATTCAATATATGAGAACTGAAAATGCATATTATTAAAACTATGAAGGTACGGATTATCTTTAGGTTAGTTATAACTTATGTAAGTAGTTAATAACCATTTGAAAAAGCACTACATATTCTAGACATTATCGTCGCACTAGCCTTGTGTATTTTATAATATGTAATATTATGCAAATCAAATCGTTTCAAAAGAAGAAAGACGATTTACTTTTATTCTCTTCTGAGTAAGCTTAAGGGTCATTCCCTGTCTGAGAAATGCAGAAAAAAACTCGGTCTGTGTCAATGTATGCCTGTATTTTGTGCTGCATCTTATAGATATATCTTTTTGCATACAAGTTTGGTATGTTTTACGTGTTCGTTCGCATTTCTACTTTTTAGGAGAAAAGTCAAAAAGTTGTAAAACTACAAAAATGAAAATGACAAATATCCTACAATCTCTAACGAAGGGCCATAAATTCAACGTTCTCAATTCCTATGAATTAGTGGACAAGTTAGATAATATGTGTGTATCAAGACAAGACATCCAAGTTTCCTTTGATGTTGTAAGCCTTTTTACTCAAGTTCCTATCAATGAAACATTGGATATCACAAAAAACTTACTAAACAACAAAGAAGATTGGAAGAAAATTACCAAACTGAATGCAGATGACATAATTGAACTCTTGCAATTATGCATGACAGCAACAAGCTTTCAGTTCCGGACTAATTTTTACCAACAGCAAGACGGTATGGCAATGGGTTCCCCAATTTCTCCAATCATGGCGGAAATATTTATGCAACATTTGGAATTAACCAAAATATCGAAATTGAAGCACATAAAAAACTGGCTCAGATATGTCGATGATAGCTACTGCCACGTGAATGAGAGAAAATTAAAATTGGTTGAACAAGAACTGAATGAACTACACCCCAAAATAAAATTCACAATGGAAATGGAGAACCAAAAATCAAAATCTATCCCCTTTCTTGATATCCTAATATCAAGAAAACATAATGGACTATTAGGACATCAGATTTACCGGAAACCAACTCATTCAGACAAGTACTTGCAATTTTCCTCATCTCATCCAATGTGTCATAAGATTTCAGCCATCGATAGTCTACATTATCGAGCTCTAAAACTCAGTGATCAAGAACATTTACAAGATGAACTTTACCATATCAAAAAAACCTTTATGTTAAATGGGTATCCTGAATATTTGATCGATGCTAGCTTACAAAAAATGAAAATCCGTGTTCAAAAGTCAGCCACACAATCTAACGATTCCCAATCATCAAGAGGCAGACTTATCTTACCATGGTTCAGCAGTACTACCAACAAGATCGCTTCAATAATTCGTGAAACCCTCAACGTGGAAATTGGCTACATTCCAGGTCAAAAAGTATCCAGTTTCATTTGCAACACTAAAGATAAACGTATAAAAGCAGAAGTAGGAGTTTACAAAATACCATGCAAAGATAACTGTCAAGAAATATATGTGGGTGAAACAAGCCGGACCCTTCAAATACGCGTAAAGGAACACAAAAAAGATGTTAAAGAAGCAAGAACAGTAGAATCAGCCGTAGCAGGTCATGTATTTGACAAAGGTCATCATGTGGATTTCGATAATGCAACAATTATTCAACGTGAAACTCGTCATTATAACAGACTTTTCATGGAAGGACTCTATATAAGGAAAACACCTCACAAGATGAACAGAAATGAAGGAATGGACATACATGAAGACTGGTTGGATCTCTTGTTACCCCTAACGAAAATTCCATAAACAAATAAATGCATAATTTAATTAGAATTTCCAAAATGTTAATTTTTAAAATCTTCACAAAAGTGTAACCAATTCCAAGTTTATGATTTGTATTTGTCCTGAAGAAGGCGTCAAATAAAACGCAGAAAGCTCGACAGTAAATATTATCAAAATGACCTCTCAAACCGTTGATTTTCAATATAGGGTGGTATTCATGTTCTTTATACTTTTTTCATGCAATTTCTTTATACTCGTTTTATAATCCTACTAATATACCTATGAGGAAGTAAACCAATTACACTATATATTCTATAGTATAAAAAATGGTCTGGTACATGTGAATACTTACCATTTACGTTAGGCAGTCTGACTCTAGTGTATCAATTAGAAGAATCAGGAATATGATAACACAATAAAACATTTGTTATCGTCTTTTCCTATTGAAAATAAGATTAAAAATTCATGCAAACACTAAACAGTTACTTAATTAGTTGCAGTGGTTGATTGGTACACAACGGTTCTTCTGTGTGTTTTCTTCTGATAATTAAACAAATTACACCTTTAATATAAGTGAAAAAAGGAAAAAAACCTTTCAAATCAAATTGATTAGGCTGTATTTAGATTAATGTATGGTCTGAGGGTATTTTTCCTTTCGCAAATTCTAATTCTAATATGATTGTCGGCTTTTTTGCAAATGTTTGCGTGTTATGCAAATTTTTGGCATGGATTTCTACGGAAAACTTGTGCACACTCTGCAGGCAGATTTTTCTAAGTAAGTCCAGAATATTATTCGCAATTATTTTCATCGTCACAAGAAAAGAAAAAATTGATAAATACGATTTTGAATTTGACCCAAGACCTTTTTTTACAATCTAAAATCTTGGCTGTGAAGTTGATTATTCAGAATTTAGGTAAGCGCAAGGACCCTTTGGCGAAATTGAGATGATTCTGCTGATCCCATTAGTCATCCATTTTACAAACAACGTACGTGAAAGGTGTAAGTTATGATTAGTTCATTTGAGCTGAAGTAAAGTTTGAATTTGAAACTAGACATATGGGTTCTTTCTGAGAATGGTAGATCATAACAAGGTTGTAAAAATTCTGTCATTCTCCCATTCACAAGTTAAAAAGTGAATCGCCAACGCCAAGTTTCGTGACTTGAAAAATTAAGTTGTCATTGTCTGTATACAGATGAAAGAACGCTTTTGCTTACTAATTCTGGGAGTAGGTTCTAAATTAACTGGTAGTAGGTTCTGGAGTCAAATGCAGTATAAATCAGAGTTTTTTAAAAATTTAATACGTGTTATCTAATGTTGCATACTATTACATCATATTTTTTTATCATGATTAGACTATGTATTCAAAAATGAGCTAAGACAAACTATAAGGAGAAATCATCACATTATCGTATTTTTGCATCTGATCCTATTTAAAAATGACATGTAATGCTTGTAATTGTTAACTAACACTCCTCAATGGTAATGGGATGTTGACAAAGATGAAAGATAAATGTATATCTGTAAAGACAAATCAAAGTCCAAATACACTGTTAAGAGCATCTGTTAAGCAAGTTTCCGGGATTGTTATACTATTTTTGCTGTGATTTTCCGTGTGATGTTCATCAAAATCACCCCCCTATGACATTTTACTACGTTGCAGGAGTACTGCTTATGATTGTCAAGAATTTGAAATTGTATAATATGTAGTATTTCTTTGTTATTCACACTTACGTACATGTGTATGAGTACATTTTACAACTTTGTCATGAAAATGTTGTATCTTGTTGAATTTATTTATTAATCGTGTAATAAAACATGTACGTGATTATAACCAAGATATTTTTATTGACAGCCTCTATTTGTACTAGTCATCCTACACTACTTGATGTAATAAAGTCCTATCCGTCCTATCATCACTATTACTTTTGTGTCACTGATCATCTTACTGCGTTGCTTCTGGGAAGATGAGCTTATGTTAATTAACAATATGAAACAACTCAAGCAACCAAAGTTGTGTAAATATTATATGCATGAACTCAGGTTGTAAACATGATGTTATTGCAGGACCTATCATCAATATCAGTCACTGTACACTACGTCATTATTTCTGAAAACTTGTGAATCACAGCAATAAAAACATGTCAAACATTGAGTTGTATTTGCTGACCACCTGCGCAGATCTGAGAATTTCTTGTTGTGCTTCATCCAAGTTATTTTCCATCGTCACAATTTTTTGTATGCAACTTACTTTCCTCGATAGCTTTTTCTGTCAGAGAAATAATTACATCAGCCGAAGAGCACCGTAAAACAAAGTTCACCTGTCAGTCCACATCACTGAAAAGCTTTTCTAGTTCTGAGAATGAACTTTGATTTCAATGCCTGTAATCTTGTAAATCTAGCTCAAAATGTATTTCAAGCGAAGTAATATCATATCTTCTATTGCCCTGGAGTCTAAAGAGTAGAAAAAATCCTTATCGTTTCGTGACATATTCCGACGAACTTAGTAACTTGCATATTTATATTCCTCCCAAACCGTGTTACTTACTACATGTGCTTTTTCTTATTATATCTTGTTGTTAATAATGATTTAGTCAGCAATAAATTCAATTCCACAAAATTAATTAGCTACAGAACTATTCTTCTTTTGACAAACACAATATTTCCGTGTTGACGCGTTATATGCCATCACCACATGGCGTTGTGCTTGAATGATTTCTTTATAATTTCATGAAAGCAGCTATAAAAACAATGTCAAAAGAAGAAGAGCTGGTTTTCAATCACAAATTTGGAATGTGAAGAACATAAATAAAGTCATTCAAATGGTCTGCAATGAGCCTTCCTCAACGTGCAAGCACTAAAATCACCAAAATAGCTCAGCGATGAAGGTAAAAGGTGTTTTTAGCTTCTATGTTCTAGTCTACTTTAAAGATTTGCAGCTAATCTTAAGCTACCGAGCTACTATATATAACTAATTGCATGTAACCATCTTTAGATCATTACCCTTCAAATAAAGATTCACTAACTTCCAAAACAGAGGAATAATTTATGGCATTGGAAGTCATGGTGCTGCGTTAACTGGATATAATGTCCATAATTATTAATTTCATCTCATTGAAACAAAAGGCGTGCATATGTAATCCTGCGTAAAGAATAGGTTGTGTTGAAAAGGTGCGCATCATGTAAAGTATTTTTTTTGTGAAAAACTGCAATGAATATCCTTACTCATTTACATAGCGGCTTTAATAGATAAATGCAAATTTAAGTTTAATTACAGTTCCCACATCATTTCGCCAAAAAAACCATGCTGGAACAGGAGTTGCGAATCTTTGTTGTGCTTTATTTGCGTTAAATTTCAAAAATTGCTTGCATTTTTTCTTTTATAAACTGAACTGTGATTGTGATATGTGCACAAAAACAGTAGGGACTCTTCATCGAGCTCCCGTGGAATAATAATAAAATTATTCAGTCAGTCCTTTTGCCACTAATTTTGGGACAGGTAGGTTTTCAACGCGTCGTGTATTTATGAATTAGACAATAATTAAAAACAAAAAGCATATAAATTGCATGAAATTATAGCTAGAATTTTATATCTTTGGCATCTTTTATGGCAGCAAAAAAATTAGTGTTCACCTGTGGGCAGATTAATAGAAAAGCTGGGTTATATTTTATGCAATATTTATATCATATTCCCATTCCTGACCTTGACCAAGTCTTTGTTTTATATAAGATCGTCGATTGATACACACTCCAGTTGTTTTAATACAACTAATTCCAATCTCCCTAGGATAATAAAAGCAACGTAGGCCTAATATTTGCATTTCCATATTTTTTCGTAACTTTAACTAGCAAGTCAGGTAGTGACAAAACAACGATAAGCTAAGCTACTTGAAATGGAACGATAGTTAACATGTTTTCTAACTGTGTTGTACCTCAAAATTTCATCAACACCACCGCCGGGTCGGCGACATTTATTCAAATCAGTTTTATGCCTAATACGTAGTTCCATTATTGCAGTTCTTCCTCCTCTACTTACAATTTCACCATTTGGGCTTAAAACAAATTGCTCTACACGAATGATACGCTGTTTAATTCTATATAATCTCCAAACAAATTACAAAAACGTTCCTCAATTTCAAATTATCCTTATAGTAATTTGCATATCATGTATGATATACATATCGACGACAGGGATCTAAAATGCATGATCTCTCCAGACGTCCGTTTGGTATTGGCATGATCTCCCCAGACACCTGTTTGGTAATGGCTTTATCTCAAGGTTTGGGGAAATTTGAGATCGTGGTATTGCAGAAATCTGCATTTAATTCTCTACATTTTGATACCAAATTCAATAGGTCATACCTTGTTTACGTCAGCAAACAAGCTCGGAGAATGTTGCATGATTTTATTTAGGTTGACATGATATCAATGTAGAAGGGCTTGTATTACCTTTTTATCATTAATGTTGCATAGTAAAATGTTCCTTAAGAAATTCTGTTTCTGGTGAAAGTAATTAGAAATTCATATAAATCTTTGCTGTTTCAAAAAAAAATTAAAAACAAAAGAGGAAAACAACATGCTGTTGTGTTTTTCCGGCTTCTTGAAAAATTATGAAATACGGAGATAAAGCCATTACCAAACAGGTGTCTGGAGAGATCATGCCAATTCCAAACGGGAGTCTAGAGAGACAATGCCAATACCAAACGGACGTCTGGAGAGATCATGCATTTTAGATCCCTGTCGTCGAATATGCAATATCATATCAAATCATATCACTTTTAACATCAGCTCAATCGGGTTGCATAATCTACATCATGCATCGAAAGACGCATCTTTAAACTTTAGGTGTACCTTCAGTTTCCATTTCAGCCCATCAAGTCCTCTCCTCCCAAAAATGCGTTACCAATTTGAACAGGAAAAATTTGTTTTGTATTCTACCTTCCACTTCCAACTAGAACCTTCTGAAACTCTGATAAGCATGTTGATCGTTTTTTGAATGTATTGGAAAATTACACACTGAAAGGCAAAAATTCTTGTATTAAATACAGGAATTCCAACAAACGCAAGAGGCAGTGAGTACCTAAAAGATAACGCGAAGGGTGTGAGGTTAGGACTGACTGAATGATTAGGTCCGTACAACCGTGCTTATCAATAGATAATAGTTACTTTATTCTACAAGTTATTAGGAATGACAATGAGTAAGAATGAGAGTGAATGAATGATGTGTGAGTGAGCGATCTCCTTCTCTTCAGTCCAATCCAGGTTTGTCAGTTACGCGCCATGCTCCATGATGGGGTATCATGACACTTGACAGCACATGCCCTCCTTCAAGATTTGACCCCAGGTCAAATCGAACAGCATTAGCGTAACGACGTGGCTGCCTTCGAGTTCTGGTTGATCGCCGTGGGGCTTCTTGCTGAGGTGGGGTGGGAGGATTCTCCAGCTCTTCTTGTGGTGATTCTTGAGGTGGTGCTCTCCGGAGGTATCTTCTGTTCCGACGTAATACCCTGCCAGATTCCGTTCGAACGGTGTAGCTCCTCCCTCGATAGTGTACGTCTATGATTTGACCAAGCATGTCCCACCTCCGAGTTTTGTGGTCCTGTACGCGAACTACTTCTCCTGTCTTAAAGGTTGGAAGGAGCTTTGCCTTGGCATCATATTGCGTCTTTGCTTTCTCCTTGAGGGTTTTCGCTCGTTTATCCGCGTCTGAAGACTTGGCTTTCCATTCTGCCGCAAAGTTTGAGCGATGAAGAGGAAGTCTGGTTCTCATAGGTTCTCCAAACACCATCTGAGCTGGACTGCGACCGTCTGCTTTGGGAGTGTTGCGTAGTTCCAGTAATCCCAACTGAAATGACTCAGACTCAAGGTCTCCATTGGGGGTACTTTTTGCTAATAGATATTTAGCAACTTTTACTCCTGCTTCAGAGAGTCCATTCGATTGTGGGAAATGTGGGGATGATGTGACATGTTGAATTCCCCAAGATGAAGTCCAGTTTTTGAATTCGAGGGATGAGAACTGAGGGCCGTTGTCACTGACAAGCTTCTGAGGTATTCCCAAGTCTGTCATCCATCGTTTCAGATGTTGAATGACGTTAGAAGTACTGGCGCTTGTGCCACATTTGGCTACGTTGATCCAGTTTGAATACCTGTCAATCATCACCAGATATTCGTATCCTGCATATGAGAATAGGTCGACTCCGACAGTTTCGAATGGTCTTGTGGATGGAGGATCTGATGCCCATGGCTCTTTCTGAAGGGATGGCAGGTAACTTGCACATTTGTCACACGTGTTGACAACGTTTTGTACGTCATTTGTGAGTCCCGGCCAAAAGACTGCTTGCCGAGCTCGCCGAAGTGTGCGTACTTGTCCTTGATGAGACGAGTGCAATGTTTTCAGGACAGAAGAGCGTATGGCTTTCGGGATGAGTATCCGTTGTCCACAAAGAATGATTCCTTCGTCTACTGAAAAGCTGTCCCTAAATTGCCAATATGGGCGAAGGTCCATGTCCAGCTTGCATTTGTCTAGAGGGAACCCGTATTTGATATGATGCTTGAGACGTTGGCATTCAGAACTTAAGTCTGTGGCTTCAGCAATGGATGTGAGGACTTTGTCTTCCAATATGCTAGAGCCATCCTCAGTGTCCTGCAATGAGGCTGCGAGTAAGAGGTTTGTATCACCGTCTACGTCATCCATCAGATCTTCTTCCTCCGGGTCTGCAGAGGGATATCTGGAGAATACATCGACGACGGTGTGCTTGGTACCTGCACGCCATACTGCTTGGGGCCGGTAGCATGAGAGCTTTTCTTTGAGCCGCTGGAGGCGAGGGTTATCAATTTCATCCAATGTTTTGGAGTTGATAATTGGTATGAGAGGACGATGGTCAACCACTAATTCGAATGGGTGTCCCAAAAGGAATAGTCTACACTTCCGTATTGCGCACACAACTGCCAAAAGCTCGATTTCCGATGCGCTGTACCGTGACTCTGCGGAGGTGACAAAGCGGGAACCAGCCTGTAATAGTTTCCAGTATCCGTCATTTGATTGCTGCCAGAGTGCAAATCCAAGCCCCTTTGATTGGGCGGCATCAGTTTCCAGTCTCAGAGGGGCTCCTGGTTTAAAGTGTGTTAGAACCCTTGGACTGGATAATTCTTTTATTAACTGTTCGAATGAATCCTGATGAAACTTTTCCCACAGGAATGTTGACTTTGCGGAAAGTAATGATCGGATTGGTGCGGCAAGCTCCGTAATCTTACTGGAGAAGGCTTCAAATTGTTGGACCAAGCCGCAGAACGAACGAACATCCGTTTTCGAGGTTGGCGTTGGGAAGTGTGTAAGCGCACGTGTGAGATGAGGTGCTGGAGTGTATCCGTGCTCGGAGATGTGATATCCACACCAGTCGACAGAAGGTTGTGCGAATTTGAATTTCTTCGCATTTAGCGTGATGCTGTGTTGATTGCAACGCTGGAGAACGTCCTGGACTCTCTTGACGTGAGTGTTAAAATCCTTATCGTAAATGATTATGTCCTCCACGATTTTTTCAACATTGGCTATCCCTTGTATTGCTTCATCTCCCCGTCTATTGTGCTCGTCCCCAGCGGATATCAAGCCCATAACGTTGCGGCAGTACCTGAAGCATCCCCATGGAGTGATGAAGGACGTCAGTTTTCGGCTCGTCTCATCAAGTGGTATTTGCCAATATCCGTGTCTGGCGTCGAGTGTAGTGAAATACTTGTTGCCTGGTGGGATACGGGCGATAACTTCACGAGGAACCTTTACTGGATAGGCCGGGCGTTTGACAAAGGGGTTGAGCCCCGTGAGGTCGACGGTTATCCTTGGTTCTGATGACCCCTTCTTTGGGACGACTACCATAGGATGACACCATTCCACTGCTTCGCCAACAGGAACTGGTTCGATGATCTCTTTTTGGATCATGGTGTCTAGCTGTTGTTTTACACTATCTCGCCAGTGATATGGGATAGTGTGGGCCTTGTACCGCCGACATGGAACGGCTCCATCAATAAGCTCGATCTTCATGGGTGGACCCTCCATTGGTCGTAGCACCGTATCATCAAAAGCTGTTGGAACTTCATTGATGAGCTCATCCTTCAATTTATTCAGATTTTCCGGTTTTCGTATTGGTGCTATAACTGGACGTGGAGCTGACGAAATTGTGTTGAGGCTAGAGAACGGCCAGTTTGGGTGTATCAGCCCCAGTGCGATGCATCCATTTTTACTGAGTAAAGGAGCGGTGACGTTATGATATACTCTGAGTTTGCAGGTATATGTGCGATTGTTGAGTTTGAGTGTGGCGTTGATGGATCCTACTGGTCCTAGGCTGACCCCATTTGCTGCGAGGACATCAAGTTTTTCGGATGTGATGGACTTTGCTGCTCCAAATTGTTTAACTTGTTTGAAGCTGATAGCATCTACATCCGCTCCAGTATCTGGAAGCCAGTTCACGTCATGTAATTTGCCTTGGATTTCAGTTTGAATTTTCAGACGGGACGTAACGGCTACGTTGCATAGCGAGATGTGTGTGGCAGACTTTTTTGGTTTGACTTCCGCTTCCGTCTCTTGAGTCTCCGACTTGCTCCCTTTGCTTCTGCATACGCTTGAATAGTGGCCAGTATTTCCACATGACGAGCACACTGCCGTTTTGGCTGGGCATTTTGACCGTGAGTGACGTTTCTGCCCACAGAACCAGCATTGTTGGGTATTGGTGTTTGAGCTCTGAGGCTCATGCTTTTCCTCCTTTGCTTGCATCTTCTTGTAAGTGGATTTTGATGCGGCTAAGACTTCGGAGGTTGGTGCGTCGCGACCCAGAGATTCTCCCACGCATGTTGAGCTTTCGATAGCGATACACATTGAGAGTACCTTCTCAAGGGTGAGTGAAGTATTATACTGCTCGGCCAGTACTTTCTTTTGCATCTCTTTGTCACGTAGCCCACAGATTAGTCGGTCCCGTATTCGGATGTCTTGCATGAGAGCTGGCAGGTTAAAATGACGGTTACACGATGGACAATCTGTAGTCAGATGTACGCTGCAGCCTGAACACATGAAGTTGTCTTCGTGGGCACCTGCAATGTCCAACATCTTAAGTGCAGCGTAGTATCGATCTATTGATTCTCCTTCCATTTGATCACGCTTAATAAAGAGCTGTCTATCAAGGAGTGGATTTCGTCGTCGCCTTAGATAGGCTTCCAGTTTCCCAATAATCTCTTCCAGCGTGTCTTGCTGATCAATTTTGATGCGGTCTGTTGTCCAAAGCATGGTCCATTCCGTGTCCAGTGCTGAGCGGAGAACGCCATGTTGGGTAGGGACGGGGTGCAAGTTAAGTTGATAAGCTGCTGCGTAATCCCCCCAACGCTGTTTCCAATCCCGGAACTGTGGAATGGAGAGGTTTTCTGGTGCACCCAGCTTTGGTAGTGGTAAGTGCTTGATGGACGGTGGAGGTGGTGGAGTTGCCAACTGACTCGAATTTGCTGCATTTTGATTTGCCAGTGTCTGAGCGATTGATATTAACACCGTTTGCTGTTGTGACACTAACGTTAGCAGGTCCGGTTGTGAGTTAGTTGGGGGACTTCCATCTGTGTGGCTGGAGTTACTCCCTCCGTTGACCGGTGATGAAAAAAATGTTTTGTTAAAACTCATCCTTGCTAAATTATTGTTAATTGTAACTGATTAACTGATAAACACAGATTAAACTGCGACTGCGCCATGTGAGGTTAGGACTGACTGAATGATTAGGTCCGTACAACCGTGCTTATCAATAGATAATAGTTACTTTATTCTACAAGTTATTAGGAATGACAATGAGTAAGAATGAGAG
The DNA here is from genome assembly GCA_964034955.1 of Orchesella flavescens. Classification (NCBI taxonomy): domain Eukaryota; kingdom Metazoa; phylum Arthropoda; class Collembola; order Entomobryomorpha; family Orchesellidae; genus Orchesella; species Orchesella flavescens. Next base: position 21,778,158 of record OZ035954.1, read on the forward strand.
TGAATGAATGATGTGTGAGTGAGCGATCTCCTTCTCTTCAGTCCAATCCAGGTTTGTCCGTTACGCGCCATGCTCCATGATGGGGTATCATGACACTTGACAGCACAAAGGGTAAATACTAAATACTTTCATACTTCATGCATAAGATGAAAACGCCAAGAATAGCTACAAAGTAGAGAAAGGAAAAGATTGGACATTCGAGACGCATGTCTCATCGTATGACATTCAATTGTCTTTGGATAAGTAATTTAGCATATCTATCGCTTTTAATTTGCATACGAGCGTGAAGCAAAAAGAGTCATACTATTGAAGATTGAAACCAAAAAGATGCTCGTTCGATATGTTGTTGCTTGGTTGGATTTGGATGGATACATAAAAGCTCATGCAGCACTACATGACAAAGGCCGATGAAACCAACCTAAAATTGATCCTAATCTCTTTATACCCTTCTTTCTACGTTGGTGTAGCCATCCGTTTTATAAATTTCGGTTGAGTATCTTTTAAGTTACTGTACTGTGAGTTATAATTTAATTTTAATGCATCACTCACTGCCCACACATTTAGCAAATGAACAAAACAGCGTATTTGCCTCCTTTTTGCTGTTGGTTGAGTTCATTTGAACGTATTTTTCGTTTCATGCACTATCCGATAAAGTGTACACAAAAAATTTATCCAGCGTATATCCTTCGATTCCTATATGCACCAGAAACGTAAAAGCATTGTGTTGTTCTATTGTTGTAACGCGTTAATAAAAGTCGAGTGTATGAAACAGTTAGTTTTGGGAACGACTCTGTGGGTGGTCTCATTTATATCTGGGTGTTTCAACCAGCAGCGTCACAAGTTGAGGTGAAAAGATACGGTAAGAAGCCCTGAAAAAGATTCTGTTGATGGTACTGCCTTATAAATTAGTGTATTGAAGGTAAAAAATATTGTTATCACGAATATTGTGCAGGATTTGTGATTTGCAATCATCTCAGTAATTTGGGTTGCTGTTTGATTGATCGACTATATATTATTTTATACTTGGATTTTTAAACTACAGCTTGGTTGACTATCTATTATTAACGGTAATCGTTCGGTTCGAATTTTTTGTTGAATGTAGTCGGTTTAAACGTATGTCGTTTGTATGTCGTAGGTTTTTAATAATGGGATGTTTAGTATATGATATTTGTTTTTAGAGGAATTAAGAAGCCCAATTTTACCAGTCATTATTGTCATTGAACATTAGAAGCCTCAATTAGTGAAAATCCAGGTGGTTATACCTATCGAGCAACTGCGGTTCCAGTAAACGAAGGAAGGAAAAACCGGCTTTGACCTTGACCTGACGGCATCTGTTCACCATTATGATTCGGACGGTAAGATTACTTTTAACTGTGTGGTAGTTTAATGCCTGAACTCGTACGTACAGTAATATTAATTTTTCACTACTCTCACTTTCTTCCTAAAATCCAACTTGGAATATGGAGAATAGATAATCCGTTTTTAGTGTTAGATTACTCTTATTACTTATCAAAAATCATGGCGTAACGGCTTCTATTATGTGTTTTTAGGGGTATTCCGTTGCTGTGACCGAGGAAGATCTTGACACTGGCAATGATGATTTTTTTGGTGATGATTTCGGGACGACAGCTACAGCTAGCACTAGCAGCATCGTTGGTAAACGAAAGCTTTCCGAAGCCCAGGATTCAGCGATAATGCAATTGAAAACTTTGGGTTTGGACTCTGATGATGATGATGATGATGACATACTGGTGCTGGATACTGAAGGAGATCCACTATTATTAGCAGACGAAATCGATTTGACTAAGTCTGTTGGGGTCAGAGATGACACATGGAAATTAAATGATGGAACAACAAAAAATTTTAGTTTTAGTTAAGTACATGTATATATTACATATTTTTTTTAGGATCGACCTTCAGAATCTGGTAACAAAAGTACTGTGCTTAAAAGTCGGAATGCTCCGTTACCTGCTACTAGTACTACTGCTACTACTAGTAGTGGTGATGAAGATGGAAAAGATTCAAGCAAGTGGCTTCGTTCGGTTATGGATACTAATGGAAAACTTAGATGCATTGTGACTAATACGGAGACTGCATCCAACTCGGGAGACACAGAATCTTTAATAGCAGATACAATCCAAGGACTTGTCAAAAATTATTTGACCAAGAGATCGTTGGTTGTTGATGACGGTGGGATTTTGTCAACTCCCTTGCACATTGTCAAACAATTAGCGTCAGAGCACGGAGAGATGATTCATTGTGAGGGAACTGCTTTTCCTAATGGTTATAATAGGATGGAGTTGTTCAGTGGAAACTTGCGAGGTATAAATAGAAATCATTGTATTTCCATTGTAGTTGAATAATAATGTGTTTAAATTCATTAATTAGGTTCTTCCATATTGTATATATGATGATGTATAATTATTATTTTAATTCTAGGCGTGGGAGAAGGGATGACAATGAAAATAGCGAGGCAAATGGCAGCGATCGACTTACTTGAACAAGCTCAGCTATCTGTACCTGGTATTCGTGTTCCTGCAATGGCATTGCTACCTGGTTGGCTAACTAATCCTGCCGTATTTCGAGACTTATTTGCTTTGTGCAAGGAGAAGAATCTTCCAAGAATTAAAATAGAGTCGAAATTGAATTATGACGAAACTGTTGGTGTTGATCCGAACCGTTCAAAATGGCGTGCGGTATGCACTGTTGGAGATTTGCAAGCAGGTAAAAAAGTATAATAATTATATTAAACACCACCCGGAAATCTAGAGAAATATTACTCGTGTGTTGCTTACTCATTTTCTGAAAATTAATTTGTATAGTTGGTGAAAGCGAAGAGGATATCTTTGCTAGGCGAGATGCTGCAAAAGAAATGTACCAAGTGATAACCAACATGGAATACAAAGATTTGCCCATTGCTATTGGTCGTTCTTGCCTTCGCTTAGCGGAGTTGGGTGATTCTGGATTTCAACCGATTATGTCGAATCAGGTGAATGTAGAAATAATTTTATTTTACTACCTTTGGAATGTTGTTTTGTTCCTATTTAATGTAACTAATCGTGGGTGTGTGTTCAACAGAAAAAAATATGGTTATTGAAGAATCGAGTTGAAAACAACAAGCTTATTATTCGTGATGAGGAGGACGATCTTGCCCAGTATGATATTGAGGAGCTGAAAAAAGATTTGACTGAAGCAGATTTGCTTACTTTGGACCAGGAGCGAGTGAACCCGAAAAAGTTAAAAGTTACGGTGAAGAATACTGGGCCGAAACTCTGTGAAGATGACCTTTCATCTGAGGTTTCATCAACTACCATGAGTCGATGCGTGTCCGTTGAGCTTATCAATAACTCTGAAGCTGCTCCCTGGTTCTAATGAACGAATTAGCTGCTAAGAACTTGTCTGAATTACTTCAAACGTTTAATTTCTTTTCATTTGTAATGATACGTACATAATATTGTAGTACGTATGAGTAGAAAACATGTTATAGTTATGTACTCTGAATCTTTTCTTAGCTCATCTTTGATAGACTGATATGAATTTATTTTAGTCACTATTCAAGTTCCTTTTGTTTGTCTTCGTAGTAATTAGGTAGAGTTAGTAATGCTAATTTGTCACAGGAATCCAATCCTTTATTTCTGTTAGTATTAGTCTTTGATCTAATTCTGCAGGGTAGATTTTTGCCGTTGTTCTACATTTATGATTTTAGATTTACAAGCAAATCGATATGATGTGGTTATTGATAAAGATGGAATTGCATTGTGTTGGTTTTAAGTACGTATATTTGACGGTTTAACTTACGTAAATAAAATTATGTTAGATTCACTACTTATAAAATTGCTCTGGAGTTTGTAATTGAATTTCTATTGTACTTCTTGTTCATAATCGCTTTGCTTCATAATATGTTGTGGGTGTGAATTGCAACGTTGCGTTGTTGAAGACTCATTCTTTATGTCTTACCTTATACAGCATTTGGGATGAGAAGGCGCTTAGCAAAAGCTAGTATGTACAAAAAACAAGAAACAAAAAATAAAGTTTTTCCTTTCATGTGAAGACAACGAAAAATTGTCGCATCTAAACTTAAACTTCATAATTTATTGATCGACAAAACGACACCGGATTAGAGTACATCCAACAACATTAGAAGAACCAGGTAATAAATTAGTATTTGCTAAACCTATTATGTTTTAGGAGGACGACCAGTTTGAGTTGTGAAAAACTTATTTAATGCGTTATAATTAACGGTTGACGGTAACTCATTGCTCATTCAGTTTCTAAACTTGCAATTTTTATAGCGAACATATAATGAATTGTGATTATGATTCGTGATTAATATTTTAAATTGCAGCAAGCTCAAACTGGTCCGATCTTTGGATAGTCCACACAAGCACAACATAGCTCATTAGCTGATTACACTATGCAAGCTTCCTCAACGTCTTCGTCCGTGACATCGGGTATCAGTGCCACTAACGGTGTCAGTAATAATACCGATGAAGATCAAAGTTCCAGAAGGAGGGAGGAACGTAAAGAGGCCATAAAAATAATCCAAGAAATGTCATCCATATTAAATACTGGTCTCGATGCGGAAGCCCTAGGTTTATGTGTTCGTTTGTGTGAAAGCGGAGCTAATCCGCACGCTTTATCTCAAGTCATCAAAGGGTGGAGACAGCAGAAATCTCAGGAGAGTAGTAACAGTAATGGGAATTTTTGAACGTTTTGATAATGTTTCGGAAAACTTGTCTGTATATCAATTTACATTTGTAATCAATACTCAATATCTGTAAATAGTTAATCGAATGATTACGAGTATTTAAATTAAGCAATAATCTTTTTCATACGCAAATAAATCAATGTACTTCATTTCTTATAGCTGAAAGTATTTCGAAACAGTACCAACATTTTTATTTTAATGGCTTTATCATAATCATATATATCAATACGATAGAACACCTTGCATTAGAAAATCTTATCTTTAAGTATAAATTCATAATGTTAAGAGACAAAAGATTTAGATACTTTTTTTGAAATAACAGAATGACAAGAGTATATGACACACGGAAAGACAATAACAATAACATAATGGAAGAGATTTGTTTCAACAATATTGGAAATGAAAATACTAAATATCTTTGATTACAATTCAACCTTCTCTTTTGGTTTGGCTTTAGTACCCTTTCCAGGGTAAACTTGACCTTCAAGTTGGATCTCAGCTATTCCATCTTGTTCTATAAGAAATGTTTTTGCATCCCAAGCTTGAGCACCATCGTGAAATAGGAATATGGCCCGAGTATCTTCTATAACATACCTACGAATAGAAAATCATTGTTATTGTGACGACACACAACTTGTGATTAACGAGGAACTGGGGGACACTCAGCAGTCAACGCTAGTATTTTGAAAGCTTTGCTTTGAAACAACTTACCTCTCCGCCTGAATGTGATTATTTCTTAAAGCTCCTTGCCAGAGACTAGTCAAGTCCTCACTTTCATGCCTTAGTGGACTTCCAGACAGGTTTATGAACATCATTACCGTTTTTCCTTTTTTGGTCATTTTCATTATGTCATCAGGATTCATCTCTCCAATCTTCAAACCGATAAAAACAAGAAATGCACAAATTATACACAAATTTATACGCTGTTCCGAAAACCTTTTCCATTGTTCTGGCCTGTCATATCAACTAATGGAGGATCATATCATTAGCACGTACCTTATCAAAATTAATTGGAGGTCCTTCTTGAGGTGGTTTCATGTGCTCAGGTAGTTCATCCGGTGGCAATGGCTCGTCATCGTTTTCCTGGAATATTTACAGTCATAAGATATTAATCATACACAATCCAGTTGTCGCTTACTAAATGCATTGAGTTTAGTTCTAGTAGCTGGTTAGTTTCATACAATATAATATACAATACATCCAAATTACCTCCCACTGATCATATAAACGCTCCAAGTCTGCATCTGTGTAATCTCTCAGATCTTTCTTAGGTTTCTGTTCCTTCTTCCCTTCTTTATCCTCAGTCTTAACAAATTGTGCTATCAAAACTAGAACTACTATAGATATTGTTATCACCCCTAATTCCTTCCCCATTTTAAAATAAATTTACTAATCCCTACAGTTGTAACAAAACAAAACAGGTCAAATTCACTTCAACTCAGCATGACACTTTATTATGCAAAGTTTGTTTTTGTTATCTGACTACTATTAAAAATACTGCAACTTTGGATTGACAACGTTCAGCGAGTGATTCGGCATCAGATCAGATGGGCTCAAACAGAAAAGCTAGATATATATGGTGGAGAAGCCACTATGTAAGTCTTACGGACATGGGTAAAGGATGCAAAGAATGTGCATAAGCCATAAGGATATCTCGTCTACTGAGAAAACAAGCAAAAGACCAAAACCCAACACGGCTATAATATTATGTACACGTGTGTCTTTAACCCTAAGAAAGAAAGGATTAAATTAAAGCCAAATGCTAAATGACGGGTATCATATATTGCATCGCATGAGTCATATCCTGAGATAAGGGTACTAATTAATATGCAAAAATTTCAATAAAATTGCAACTAACTAACTATCAATTTCATTATGCCCAAGATGTCAAATGTCCAAAAGTAAAATGTACCGTGGAGATTGTGGGCAACGTGACATTTTCTGTATTGAAAATATTTATATAACTTGTCAACTTGTCTATTCTTATTGCTTGCTCTGGGTACAATTTGAGGAGTGTGTTTATAGAAGATGAGGAACACACCAATTTTTCGATAAGAAACGTTTGATAAGCCAGGACCAGGACTAATTTATGTGTGTAGAAATATAAGTCATTGTACTAGTTCTGAATGTTATTATCATCAGATAAAATGTATCCGAACAACGTATCAAGAAAATGGAAACAAAGGAAAAAGCATCCTAATGTAATGGTAATTGTACGTTGACATTTTAATACAAAGGTGAAAGCCATATGTTACGCATATTATGGTCTTTAGACCGCTTTTCCCCAGCTAAATATTCCTTTGTTCCTCCTACTTTAGTTGGTGCTGCTAACCATATTACTGGGATGCATAATTTACATCTTAATCTTCCCTTGGGATCTTGAGTCCTCAGAATCGGATTATTACTACAATAGTCGGCTTGCTGATGAAGGGAAAGACTTTGTGCCAGCAAAGTTTCAAAAAGTTGACAAGCCAAATCTGCTCTTTAGAAGTACCGACTTTAAATATCTCTCTAACATACCGAACGAAAAGGATTTTTGCAAACCCTCCTCAATTAGGAATAGAACTTCTAGAACGCTTTTAATAACAGTTACATCCTTACGAAGGAATATAGGGATCAGAGAGCTTATTCGAAGAACATGGGGTTCCCTTCGGAAGATCACAAAGTGGTCAATAAAGATAGTTTTCGTACTCGGAGCAAAGCCATATTTTCAAGATGAATCCACCTTCAAATCCATTCTTGATCAGGAGATAGTAGACCGGAAGGACATTATCATAGGAAACTTTGATGAGGAGTACGGCACCCGGAAAGTTCATACTCATTTGATGGCATATAAATGGGCGCTGACTTACTGCTCAAACGCAGAGTTCATTTTGAAAACTACGGATTCAACTTTTGTGGATATCTTTCAAGTTATTGAAATGGCAAGTTTCACTTCATTAATCAACACAATCGTTTGTGGTAAGAGGCTAGGAAATCGCAGGGTTCCGCATCATTGCCGACCTGAAGCCATGCTTTTGTCTATGGACGTTGCTGAACAGTTGTATTTGAACACAGCCAGACTGGAGTCAAAAATTAATATTAGAAGTAGCAATTCAACTCCTTTGGTGGCAAAAGATGGGTTTTTGGAACCTGATGACCACATGCTCATCACTGGTGAAGTTGTACAGATTCTTGATATTCCGGTCACCGATATTGATCATGCATTTTCTAACGAACCGGTCACATCATTTGAATGGGCTCGAAATGGGAAACAGAGCAGAGATCAGAGGTTACAATGGATGTTTGTGATAATACCAGACGCTACGGATTACTATGCCAAGAAGGGAGTCACTGATTTATGGAGGAAAATATTAAGAGTCAACTCCCTTGTTTATGAGTATGAACTTTCACACCCGCCACGCATAAAGACGTTACAACAAGAGATTGAAACCAACTTTCAAAATGCTCCTCATAAACTGAACAGTTTAAAACGACCCATGTAGCACTATTATAACACTTTTTATAATAAAAAATACGGTTAAGATACTTGTGTTGGGTGGCGTTGTTAGTTTTATGACGCTAAATACATCTTGAATCAAAGAGAGAATAAAATAAAAAACATTTCAACTATGTTTCAATTATCTTATACCACTTTAAATTGAATAGGTTATCATTTCAGTCATTAATTAACAAGGAGAGAATAAAAGGGTTCGAGGATTATTGGGAAGGTCAAAGTTGCAATCGTCTTACAATTATTAGATTTTCCTGACTGGTCCTCACTTTCGGGTCGGTAACCAAGATATGTTCAAATGTTTATGCCAAAGAAAACTTTTCTTCAATTGCGGTTTATGCACAAGCCCATAAATAAACTTCAAAAACTTTTTCATTTGTAATATAATTTTACAAATGAAAAAGTCAAAATCGTTATGAAATGAAAGTTTGTAGCCCAACTAATAAATAAGAAACACATACGTATATGTGGAATCGCTTATTATGGAAAATTCTAAGGAGAAAGCATTTTTTGTTCGACAGTCTTTCAACAGACAAGTCAATGATACAGAGGAAAGAGGCGATGACTTCAGCCCTTACGATAACCCGTCTGAGAGTGCTTCTATTGCACCAACAATATCGACATCGACGTTTTCCGGATCGGTGAACATCAGCACGTATTCGGAAGCGGAGAATGCTACAGGCCATCCAAATACTAAAAAGAAACTTCACGAGTACAGCCTGTTAGCTGTAGTAGCAATGATATTCACCGTTATTGTAGGATCAGGTAATTAATTATCCATCATTAAAAACGTCAAATATGTTTGAATAAAGCTTGGATTAACTTTGCAAATACTTTATCTGAATACTTCAGGAGTTCTTGCTACACCACAATTTGTATACGCATATACAGGAAATGCTTCAGTATCCCTCTTGATCTGGTTCAGTTACGGAGTCCTTGTTCTGTTTGGGGCATTGTGTTACATTGAGCTTGGAATAACTTTCCCTGTCGGGGGAGGTGAGTACATGTTCCTAAATGAAGCATTTGGAACTCTGCCAGCTTTCCTCTATCAATGGGCATCGTTTCTTTTCGTGTAGGAAGGTATAAACTGATTAATAACATATTGTTTAGTTGGGATTACACAATTCTGTAACTGCTGTTCTCATGCATTGTTTTAGGCCTGCAGTGAACTCTGAACTGGCTCTTGTGGCATCGCAATATTTGATTGCCCCACATGTTGCAGATATACATTGTACCTCTTCCCAATGGGCAACTAAACTGGTTGCTGTTTCCTTTATTCGTAAAGTTCAACAATTTACTAAAATTTACACGGTTAATAATGTCTAGCTCGTGTGCAGTCCTTTAGTGGCAAATTTTGACATTTATGATATGATATCTAATTCAAAATGATGTCAGATGTAAACCTCTTTCAATCAATATATATAGTTGTACTAGCATACATTAATTGTGCGGATCCAAAAGTAACAGAAAGGTTCAACAAGTGTTTAACAGTTTCCAAGCTTTGTATAATGGGATCTATGATTTTCTGTGGCATCAATTTTGCGACAAATCAAGGTTAATGACGTAGCCAGTTAAGATTTTTGATTAATCAGTATGATCATAACGTTAGTGGTTATTTTAATTTTACACTTTGGCTGCGCTGTGGTTCAACAGGGTTAACAAAAAATGAAAACTTTGCGATTCGATCTAAACCGGATCCAGAAGTTGATTTTAATGATTATGATGCAGCAAAAATTATAAGGGCAGTATATCAAGTAGGATACACATATCATGGCTTGTCTCACCTATACCTCTTGACGGAAAACGTTAAAAATCCTCAAAAGTACTTAAAAATCATATTTACTTGAAGTTCATTAGAATTTAGTTAAATGTTTATCAATTTATGGGCGACGAATTTACATTTTCTTGATACAATTACCACAGGTGCTTACCACAAGGACTTGCAATTGCTATTCCAATGGTTGTACTAATGTATGTATCAGTCAACTTTATGTATTTTGTCACACTGGACAAAACTACAATTTTACAAACGCAAGCCATCGCTAATGTATGGAAGCCGTAGAAAACCATATAATACGTAAACTTCACCATTCTACTTAAAAGTCCATTTTAAATTATAATTGGGCATTACAGGAAATGTTTGTAACAGTCTTTCCAAAAGACAACTGGATAATATTGAGCTGGGTACTTCCAACTTTCATTGCAATCAGCGTTGTTGGAACGATTAGTGTACGAATTTTGATGTGTTCTAGGTAAATCACAATGTTAGATGTATACTTGTGAAGGGTAGTATTTCTAAATATTTTAGATTATTGGGGTAATGGGGATAAATTATTATTAAATTAATTACTTTGATTACAGGATCAATTTTGTAGGAGCACGTAACAGACACTGCCCAAAACTCTTTTCGCTAGTTGATCGAAATCACTCGACACCTATAATCTCAATTATTTTCCAGGTGTTAAGAATGCTGGAGACTATAAAAATGCCTTTAGAATTTCAAAAGATGCAAACTGCGCATATATACAGGCATACATGTTATTTATAATAAACTGTTAAATTGAACAGGCTTTTCTCGCAATCCTGTGGGCGGTTTTTGGCAACGTTCGTTTAAACATCGGACTTTCGATTTACACCGAGGGAAGTTTCACCCTAGCTGTCATTTATGGGCTGATATACATGAGGATCACAAGACCATTAATTCCAAGGCCTTTCAAAGTAAGTTTCAAAAATACTTGACAACTTTGTATTAAAAAAATTCTTCTTGACCATTTTCTATCTTTTAAACAGACACCGCTGATCGTGCCATTGGTGTACGCTTCTATTGTGACCTGCTTATATGTTTCCCCATTTTTCACATTGGATGTAGCAGCATTAGGTGAGCGCTTAACCTTGATGGGTGGAGGTGTTGCAGTGATTATTACTGGCGTGCCCGTCTACTACCTACTTGTTAGGAAAAGAAGGATATACGACTGGATTCAAAGACTTAATGGTGAATATTATACTAAAGTTAACGCCAACAAAATGTGGATCATGATTAATCAAAAATTCATTTTTCTACATTAACAGTTAACTCTACGGTGTTTCTACAAAAAGTTTTTAAGTTGGTAACGGAGGAGCAGTTTCATCAGGACTAAGGCAATCGAGCCAGTATGCTCTAGAGTGGAATCAACGAGCTTAAGAGTAGACTATGAAATGACTATTCCCTTCATTTGAGGTTGGAAAGTCAGACGGAAAGGTTTTATGTAAATTCGTAGTATTAAGAATCTCATTTATATCTAGATGGTAGGTCTGTAAAATAAATGTAACCTCAAGTCCTCAATACTCAAACTGCATAAAAACTTTATTTTAGAAAAAGCCGGCATAGTCAGTACAGTAAAAACAATAATTGGCACGAACTTGTACTAAATTTAGTTAAATATATATACAAAACCTACTAGGATCCGTATCAAATACATATGAAAAATCGTCAATGGTACAGTAGAGGTTTACCAGTTTCGGGAGAAGGTAGCTTCTCGTTTGTTGCTCCATACTCGTTTGAACATTTTTTAGTAGTTACAATCATTAATTCTTCATCGCCACCAACAAAATTATTATTCTTATTTGCTACAGCAGCACCAGTTTTTCTTATGTAATCTATTAAGTCTATCTCTGCACAACAAAGAATATCTGTTAGTCCTCCAGCTGTCAACGCGTCTTCCCATTCGGCAGTCAAATTGACAAATATCAAAACTTTACCATCCTTTTTGAACAATTTTGCAAGCGAAATTAAAGCCGTGATAGCGGTGTAATCAAACGTTTGCCACTTTTCAAAATTCACTGCAATTATATCAACATCTTCGTGCTTTCTCATTAATTTAGTGATGGAGGTACGGATGTGATCAACACTAGGAAAGCTTATCCCAGAATCTGGCTTAGCGTGCACATACTTTACTTTTAGATATTCATCAGTGTAAATCTGAGTGTTCAGCTGCGGTCTCAGCAGTTTAATTAAAAGAACTGCAAGGCTGGTGGTTACTCCAATCATAATGCCGTATTCCATTCCCAACATAAGAGCACAGATGTAAGTTACAAGACAAAATATTGCATCCAATTCTGAAAATATAAGTTAATAAAATTGTTAAAAATCACTTGTCACACTTCCCATCCTTATTCAGATTCGTATGAGTTCATGTTACAGAAAGAAAACTTACTATTAACCCTCCACATCACAGGAAGAGCTTCATATTCAATCATAAACATTACGGCTGCAATAATAACAGCAGCCAAGCTGGATTTTGGAATGTAGTAAAAGGAAGGTGTTAAAAACCCGAGTGATAATAGCACCAAGATACCTAAAATAGGTAATGTATCACATAGCCCCATGTATTAAATACTTTTACATAAATGCTCATATATAATCATGTATGTGTATTTTCAATATCTTACCAGTAAACAAGCCTCCCATTGGACTACGAACACCGGAAGCTTCGTTTACTGCTGACCTAATATTAAGTAGAATTTAGTCATATTAGATATTATTATGTCGGAATATCATCTAACACCGATAGGTACATAATTATTAGTTCCGATAAGTTCATTTTATTCTGTCACCTGGAAAATGAACCTGAGATTGGGATGGAAGAAAAGAAAGATCCCACGACGCTAGCTGTTCCCAATGCAAACATCTCTTGCGTAGCGTCAATCGTTTGTCCTGAGCCAAATGCCTTAGAAATTGCAACGTTTTGTAAAACCTGTGGGGCAAAATGAAACAGATTTGCATACTTTATCTATCTTATTGCTAATTGTATGATGCAACTTAATTACTTCGTAGGAACATGCATTCAAATAGGCAAGGACAGGAAATAGTATAGCAATACATTTAAAATATGCGTTTCTGTCATTACACACCGATATCAATGCAACTATAAGTGGACCGGCCCCTAAAACGGTCCACGTTTCCCAATATGTCGAATTCTCGCCATCATCATCATTGTTGGTGGAATTTGTAGGTAGACTGAATGATGGGACGTCAATAGTTGGAAAGCCACCTTTCACGTTCCCAGTCAGTTTGAAGGGGGGATTAGTCCATAGGAATGCAATAAAACTTGTTATCACAATGATTATCACATTTCGGGATACAGATATAAACCAGCATGCTGTGTCAATAAACTTCTTCCGAGGCGATTTTGGATGCTTGTAATCTTTCAGCTTCTAAATTAGGACAAACCAAAAAAAAATGGGATGATGATGGTAATGATGATGAGATCAACCAATAACTTTTAATTTAATGGAAATAATTTGAACTAACTCTAAGCAGCAGAACAAAGATAAAAGAAGTTAATCCCATTATTGCATCGCCCATCCGTAAGGTCGTAATATCTCGGAGTATAGCATACCAATATCCTACAAAACCACTTCCCTTTGGTCCTCCGATGCCAAGAAAATTTTTGATTTGCGATGCGATAATGGTACAAGAAGCAGCTGCGGTAAAGCCTATTACGACGCTTTCTGAAATGAAGCTCACAACCCATCCTGCAACGTTAACAAAAAAAAATGGTTATGTAAGTGAGGTGATACCGTTGCATGACTTTTTTTGATGTGCTTAACTGTGTTTGCAATTAACATGGGACATTGAGATCCCGACCGAGTTAAAAACATATAATACACGCATATAATATGATGTGGTAGGTAAAAATCAAGATACTCATTCATCATTTTATTCTTACCGAGTTGCAAAATAGCCATTAGTAATTCAAAAATTCCACTATAAAATCCAGTTAGAATTGCACAGGATGGCAGGTCATTGCTCTTTGCACATGTTTCGAATGTAAGCAAACCCATTACAGCAGTTGGGCCAATAGTCACCTTTAAATTGATGAATTGGAAATAATTAAATGTGGTAAGTTGGCAATCCCAAATCACTTTAATTTACCAAGATTAATACGAATAAAGTATCTAGTTGCAACTTACTTGCTTACAACTACCCAGTATGACGTAGAGGAAACAACCTGTACGTGATAATGATGTTAATTGGGAATAACAGTGGAAATAATTATTTATATAATTACAAAATAATTACCTATGTACGAGCTGTATAATCCATACTTAGCAAGTGTGAAATAAAGATGTTAGAAAAATTAGACAAAGTATAATGCAAAAATGTTTCAAATTTCTTTTAATGAGTCTTCATACCTCTGGACTAAGGCCGGCAATTGCTGCGTAAGCCATACCTGAAAGGATAATCCACATTGCATGTCAATTCAATGGATGGCGAGTGCATCATACCATGACATTTTTAAATTTAAAAACAAAATCATACTTTGTGGAACCACGGTTAGTCCAACAGTAATTCCTGCTATAATGTCCGCTGTTAAATCTGGCAATCTATAGCCCGGTAGCCAGGAAAATATCGGTAATCGTTTTCGAATTAACTTCGTCGAGAATTCCTTACACGATCTAGAGGCATTCTTACGGCGATTGTTTAACCTTCTTTCACGTTCCTCCATTTTGAGATAAAAACTTTTTAAATTGTTTAAACGTCTAGAATAAATTAATTATAATCTTCAAAGGTCAGAAATGTCAGAATGAGAAGATAGTCCGAGAATGCTTCTGAAGTTGAGTTCAACTTGCAGCAGTCTATGTACTCTACACTTTACATAATATTCAGAACGTGCAAGCAGATGCGTATAGAAATGGAACTGAAGTCTTGGACAGCTTCATGCGAGTGCTGTGCTTGCAACTGTGACACTAAACTAAAACTGAGTTAATCGTGCATTAATGTGCAAAATATATGCAGCATGAAATATCATTATACTAAAGAGCTACTTGTAACATTTATATCCATAAATACATGTACATTACATTGTATTTATGCATAGTACCGATTAGACTAACATTTGTTCATCATTTCATGATACAGTTTTTAAAGCTACGAAGAAATGAGAGGTTTGTCTGTTCCACTTGAGTGATATGAATTGTGAATCATGGAATCGGTAAGTCTATAGTTGCATTTTAATTTTTAATGAAGAATAGAATATGTTTGCTTACAAGTCATGCGGACAGCATTCAGTAGCTCGAACAAAGGCAACGTAAAGTCATAATGTCAGGGTATTTCTCAAGTGGCAGTGACATACATTGAACATTTGATTGACACTCCTCACACCATGTTGAAATGCATCTGCATGAAAAGTTCTTGGAATGGAAAAGCTGTCGCCTTTGAAGATTAATACCTAAAACAACGCTTGTTGTGTTTCATCTGTGATACTGTCGTCTCGCACCTTTTACATCGAAAACAAATCATTCCTGCTGACTGTTTATAAGTAATGAAAACAAGATTGGGAGCCATACCAAGATTGGGTGCATCGAAAATATTATCCAATGAAAGAAAATTGTGTAAATAATGATGTCACTCTTCCGCTGGTTTGAACTGCTTTAGAACAAAACAAAAAACTCCTTTCCTAAGTTACATCTTCTCTTGATGTGCATGCATTTCATTCATCATTTCCGAAAATAAACTTTATATATGAGTGAGACGAAATTTTAGTCATGAGTTCTCAAATTTTTGCTGGCTTCCCGTTTAATTGGCAAATCTCGGAAAGTATGGTTCCAACAGGATGTAAATGTTTCCAGTTAATTGAAGCAAGAATGACATTGAAATCTCAAATACTGCAATGCAAGGTTGCATGCAGAAGATTGAATGCGGGTGATACTAATAAGATACTTGATACGTCAAATCAAGTATGTAATGTGTGAAGCGTGAACAAAATGCATTCAACTTAAAACAACATGAACCATATGCACCAACTCGTAGTCTGCCGGAACCGTCATTATTATACAATATTCCCTAAATCAAATAATTTTAAATAAATTACTTCGAACTTACATAAAACATAAAAGTAAAACATGAATTGATATGAGCAAAAAAATGATCTAGGCACACAATAAAAGGTTTTGAGCAATAAAATAAAACTTTATTTTTTTTGCAGCTTAATCATGCAGGCGTGCGTTGTGTTTTATGTTAAACTGATAAGCTTTTAATCATCTAGCAAATCAAGTGCAACTACAGATTGATGCGCTAAAGGTAAGGTAAACCAGAGGTCAAACTTATTGATTCGGTCTGGAGAAACGAAATGGAGCCAGTTAATGGCAGCGGCCTTCTCTCATCTCATGTTTTTGTTTGCATTTGGCATGTTATGATGATCATCCGATCCAGGATTAATTTACCTTTATTGCCAACTCTGCAGAAGTTTAGAAGGACATTTCCCTGACCCACGCCTGTCCACGCAGGTACAAGCTTCAGTCTACAAAATATGTATGAAAGTAAAAATTCATTAATCCTTTTGCTGCAGGAAAAATTCTTGTACTGCGTTCCAACAAGGAATTATTGAAAAAATGGAAATCTTCTGCAATGCAATCAGCAAATCTGACTTATCTCATATTGACCCAGATTTATGATACATCACTTTAGCCTTATCATTATATCATCACAACATCCGATTCGATTCCCATAATCTAAGCTAACAAAAGCGAAGACAAAGAATAATTTGTTCCAGTTATAATTTACGATTTAAGGGCAATTCTCTGGATAACTATTTCGCATGGAAACGTACCATTCACGAAAATTTCGCAAACATTTCGCTTATTGGTACTCACGTTGGAATTTTTCGAGGACGGAAATTTCACGTTAATTTCGCTAACGGAAAAAATGCGCTTTTTCACCCAGGTGACTGCACGAAACAGGACACCCTTTTTTCGCTGCGACGAAAACGAAATCAGTCATGAAATATGCTCATACACAATGATATCATATCTTTCTTGACAAACAGATTACGACGAACTTTCTAAAGAGTTAAAACACAAAGCAAACAGTCTGTTTTATAGTTTTTTAACCAAAACCGATTAAATTTTTATAGTTAACACGACACGCTAAACTTTTGCTTCGTCAATATATTAGGTCAAGTCAAGATCTCAAAGATCCTCAAACTTTTGGGATTTTACAATGTGAATTTAGTAAGTTGATGCATAAAAATGGCGTATGTATGGCTAATTCTTAGAAAACGAATCTACTTATCCATTTACTAAAATAGCAGATTATTTCATTCCTATTTTTGCAAAAGTCTTTTTGGTTTGGTTAATATTTTTTATAATACCACAACATGTCATCCCTGGGTTTTCATTTACGTTAATCGCTTCATTGAAACAATGAATGTTAATTCTTTTAAGCATAATCAAAACTTAAAATGAGAATCCGTGTTTGATTTTACAACCATTCATGATACAGATTTTGGAAAAGCGATTTTCGAAACAACTGTCGTGAGTACTAGTAAGCGAAATAAAAATGAATTCATGAATGAAAACAACTTTTCGCTGGAATTCCAGTGAAAATTTCGTTTCCATGCAGAAGTCATTTTCCGTCATTATTCCATTTCGCCACGTACCACATCGTGAGAGCTTAGCTTTATGCATAAACTGGTGAATGAAAGATTGATTCGAAAAGAAATTCATTAGTTAGATTGAAGTACCAAATACAAGTTGGCTACAAAGATAATAATTATTTTCTTGACATTTAAGAACGCATGCAGTTATTCCCAGACGATTGATTATGGATGTGGAGTAATGTAATGAATAAATAAAAACGTGATAGAACTGATTGAAGTTCCAAATGCTTTTTACATGATTTACAAAAGACAGTATAATAGAGAATTAATTACCTTATTATTATTAAATCTTGATTGTACTGGATTTGCATGAATAACCTTTAGCACATTTTATGGGAGCTCTCATATAAGTTTCTTCACTCGAAGTTCCATCATTATAAAAGCTTTGATATTGCTATCCTCAATCCCATCCAGCTCCTTCATTATTCTTTCTTTGCTCAAACTAGGATCTGTGTAGAATTTACTCAGCCTCTCCACATACTCAATCCACACACAGTTTGGACAACCAGATTGACAGCATGTGGTAGGAGGCGATAGATCCTCTCCAGATGTGACCTTTGTTTCCCCGTCCTCCTCTTGATGATCTGGAACAAATACTGGTCGTTCTGCTTCTCCCAAACCTTTATTCTCCTTTGATCCAAATGCCGTGTCTTGAGTGAAAAAACTGTCTTTCTTGGGATCGTATCCTAACTCTTCTTCAGGGGATTCAGTTTTTACTGTAGATTTCTTATCCTTATCCTTATCATCATCACCATCATCCACCCCTTTGGAACAGCTTCCGGGATAAATCTTCAATGTCCTTTTTAAAATCACTAGATTAGATGAACATATCCCACAACTTTGACTTTTAGAAAAGCTCCTCAAGTTCCTGTTTACGTCCACCTCGTTGAGTCTGCTAACTGGGAGAAACGACGCAGATGATGATGATGATGATGATCGAGATAAGACATTCTTTGAAACTTCTTGATACAGCCTCCCAACCGGATGTGTGTGGCAAACGAACTTCCATACCAATTGAGCACTACTATTAGTAGACATTCATACGATGAGGCGTGTGAGGTATTCACTGGACACGATTGACGATTGAAGTGTGTTTTTTATTGACTAGAATTTGATTACGTGTGTGCATTTTGTAGTACTGAAAGCACTTTCAACTTTGTAAAGTTGACCATTAGAAATTTTAACTAGATTTGACAAAGCATCACATCACGTTTCACATGCACTCAAAACATCTGATGGAAAATGTGGACGAAAGGGCAACATCTGATCCTAATGATGATCATCATCGTAAAGGATATTTTTATGCATATCGAAGACTTTTCTGCATCTGCTACTGGAGCTCTTGTAAGAGATACAGTGGGAGCCACCTATTGAAAGCTTTCTTGAGCTGGTTGTCCCTCGGACCGGTCCTCCGCCAGAAGAGAAGCGGCTGCAAGCAAAAAATGGCTTGGATTTTCGGTATTTTATCCTTTTCTTGTGAAACAAAACACTATTGGTATGGTATATGCCTGAAAGTGCATAAAAATATGTATTTGTCGGATATCCTTTGTATTTGTCAAAGTCACTTGTATTTATACAACCACAAAAAATATTTGGAGCTAAAGGAAGATTCTTTGGATGTCAATAAATAAAACAAAACAATTAATGAAACTGAAAGTGGTAAGTGAAGAGATCGGAAAGGGACTTGAGATTTAAGTTTAAACCCTTTCAATCACTATCTTCTTGTTAGTGGCTTGCCTCCTCCATCCAGGGGATTAGTTACTAATTATGAGGATTTTGGCTGTTGGTTGGAAGGTGTGGTTTAAAATAGTTTGTTTTGGAACAAGTTTAAAATAAAATTTGGTGGCTGGTCATTGAAATTAAAGCGATGGGATGATGAGGAAACCTTCTTATCTGATGTAGATTTTGTAATTAGTTAGTTTGGTGTTTGGTGATGATTATCTGGGGCTCTCGTATTAACAAGGGGAAACTACTTTTGTGTGATTTCAGAAATAAGCGGTTAAGCTAAAACGGCGGAAGTTGGAAGTGTAGCGGAGATTTGGAGGAGCACCACCAGCCCGGTTTCAACGGAGGAAGCATTAACTGACTACCACGTATTTTTTAAAGAGCTGGCTGGAGTAACATTTGGAGTTGTTTTGGTGCATCCCAGTTTAGATAACTTCAGCAAATATGCCTTTAGAAGCGAGAATAAGTGGTGGATGTAACACCAAATTTTTTGATACTCCTGAAGTTGTTACTCAATTTGATTCCGTGAAGACATGGCTGATGAAAAGCTTCAAAAAAGTAATTTAATTATTATTATTCAGTCAGTCCGTTCAAAAAGATTATTTAATATTATTATGACTGTACTCAAAATGGGATGTGGGTTTATTGTTGCAGTA
This sequence comes from Orchesella flavescens, assembly GCA_964034955.1. Taxonomy (NCBI): domain Eukaryota; kingdom Metazoa; phylum Arthropoda; class Collembola; order Entomobryomorpha; family Orchesellidae; genus Orchesella; species Orchesella flavescens. Next base: position 21,798,159 of record OZ035954.1, read on the forward strand.
TGTACAGGCAGACCCTCCAACTAACAAGAATTTAGCAGTATTAGCCACTCAATTATGGCAGTTTCAGGAGGATCATTTTGGAAAGGGAGAGGCAAAGCCACCCATGACCAGAATTCCGGTACGTCGTGTTATGAGCTAATTCAAAACTTTGTAAATTTATACTAGCGAAGCGTGTTGTGTTACTAACTAATACTTATCAAATGGTTTTGTAGACGAAATTCTTTTATGACTTCAAACCTGGAGGTGGACTCTGCCAAATTCTAGGAGCAGCATATAAATTTAAATCTGACCAAAGTTTAAGAAGATTTGATTTTCAGGTATGTAATATGTTTAGTAAAATCCTTTGCTTCGAGTTATTTTCAATGTATTTTATAATTGAAATTGTAATGAACTTTTGTTTGTTTAAAAAATAAATAGGCTGCAGGCAAGTCGGATAAGTATATCGACATGTTTTTAGCAATAGAATCGGGATTGGTTCAGGCAAAGTTGTGGTCGCAGCCGCAAATATATTTTACTCCATTGTTGATGGAACGGGAAAAGGGTGAAATTGCAAAGTACAAGGATATAGCAAAGAAACACAAAGCGACAGTAGTGGAAGACGAGGAGTCAGCCACCCATTTAATTTATCCACCTCTCGACCCTGAAGAAGAATATGCAAGAGCAGTGTTTAGAAAAGATAAGAATGTGATGATTCATTTTTACTATTTTCCTGATAACCGTGACCAATGGATAAAAACAGATCTACCACCGGACAAGGCGCCTGGTGAACAAATTTCTATTTGTCCGCCGACACAGCAGTGGAGAGTGTCTGCAAATTGGCTAATTGATATGAAGGAATTTAATGAGTGGATGAATGAGGAGGACTATGAAGTTGACGAGTCTGGTGAAAGGAAAATTCACAAATTAAGAATGACTTATGAGGTGAGTAGTTGAAAATATCAACTGTGAATATATATTAACTTTGTCAATTTTGATGGGAATTAGATGCTAAATCTTTAAGTTTATACTTTTTTTTTGCTCAGGAAATGGAAGACTTGGATTCTGGAGAGCAGTCCAGTTCATCAGGAAGTGGTAGTCAAGAAAAAGCAACACCAAAAGCTGGAGCAAAGAAACCTGAGAGGGGTAAACGAAAGCGAACTCCATCTCCGCCCCCAAAAAATTCGAAACGAAACAAAAAGGGGGCAAATGCTGCAAATAATTCGGGGACACCAAGCAAATCCTCCAATGCAAAGAATTCATCTGGGTCGAATACTGTACCGAAAATTGAGGATACTGAGGATTACTCGAGAGATTTTGATGATCCTCCAGCAGAGACAAACTTGACAGAGGTTCAACTTCCAAAACCAGTTCCTTCAAAGAAAGTGGATGTTGATTTCCAACCTGTAAAAGGTGGAGCTGTTGCTGATTTGGATGAAGATGCCAATGGGGCAGTAGACAAAAATGATGATCTTTCGAAGATGCCAGATCTGACAAAATCGGGCAGGGAGGCACAGCCTGATGATGCGGCAGACGATAATGTCACTGAACAAACTCACCATATAGTCGTTCCAAGTTATTCATCATGGTTTGACTACAATTCAATACATACCGTTGAAAAACGAGCTCTTCCTGAATTTTTCAACGGGAGAAACAAATCAAAAACCCCTGAAATATATTTGGCTTACCGAAATTTTATGATTGATACTTACCGTTTAAATCCAAATGAATACTTGACAAGTACTGCGTGCCGAAGGAATTTGGCAGGAGACGTTTGTGCAATAATGAGAGTACATGCGTTTTTAGAACAGTGGGGGTTGATCAATTATCAAGTAGATGCTGATAGTCGACCTACAGCCATGGGACCACCACCAACATCCCACTTTCACGTTCTTGCTGATACTCCATCTGGTCTTCAACCCATTAATCCTCCAAAAACATCACAACCTTCTGCAGCAAAAGCATTACTTGATTTAGACCCCGATAAGAAGCAAGAAGATGGAAAAAAGGGACTGGAAATTGGAACCGAATTTGGATTGAAACTGGATCAGTAAGTGGAACACAATATCTGCTGAATTAATAATACTAAAAAAATTGATAAAAAACCTAACGCTAATGATTTTCTAATTATTAGGTACAGCAAGAAAGGAGCTATTTTGAAAAATAAAAATGTTGCATCAATGACCCGTGATTGGACTGAACAAGAAACTTTATTGCTGCTAGAAGCTTTGGAAATGTACAAGGACGATTGGAATAAAGTTTGCGAACATGTCGGCACGAGAACTCAGGAAGAATGCATACTTCATTTCTTGCGGCTGCCAATTGAAGACCCTTATTTGGACGATCCAGCAGCTGGTGGTGGAGCTTTAGGACCACTTGCTTTTCAGCCTATTCCATTCAGTAAAGCTGGAAATCCAATCATGTCTACTGTCGCTTTCTTAGCTTCCGTAGTCGATCCTCGGATTGCATCTGCAGCTGCAAAGGCAGCTATGGAAGAGTTTGCTAAAATTAAAGACCAAGTCCCTGCCACATTGCTTGATTCACATTTGAAAAATGTCGCGAAAAACGCAGCCGAAACTGGAAACCTTGACCCATCCTCTGGGTTAGCTCAAAGTGGCATTGCCGGAACAGCGCCAGTTGAAAAGGAAAAGGATGCCGATGAGAAAGAAGGAGGAAGTAGCGCAGAAGAGAAAGATAAGGATTCTAAAGACTCCAAAGAATCGACTGATAAGGCTGTGAAAAAAGAAGATGGTCAAGATAGTAGTACAAGTGACGACAAGGGAAAAGCTGATGGAAAGAAGGACGAGCCAGAGAAAATGGAAGTTGATGATGCCAAGCCCAAAGAAGGAGGAGATAAGCAGAAGACAGATTCGAAAGATGCAAAATCCTCGGAAACAGATCCAAAGAAAACAAAAGCAGATGGGGAATCCAAAGAAGTGTCCGATAAATCTGGTGAACCTGATGATGAGACAGTTTCAAAAGATACGAATTTACAAACTGCTGCTTCTGCAGCATTAGCAGCTGCTGCAGTGAAGGCAAAGCATCTGGCTGCAGTTGAAGAACGAAAAATAAAAAGCTTAGTGGCTCTCCTTGTGGAAACGCAAATGAAAAAGTTAGAAATTAAACTTCGTCATTTTGAAGAATTAGAAACGATAATGGATCGGGAACGGGAAGCGTTAGAATATCAACGTCAACAACTAATAGCCGAAAGGCAACAATTCCACCTAGAGCAATTAAGAGCTGCGGAAATTCGGGCAAGGCATCATGCCCATCAGAAACTGATCTCGGAACAGCAGCAACAACAACAACAGCAAAATCAGCAGCAAAACCCTGATAGTTCTGCAGCAGTTGTGGCTGCAGCCGCCATAGCAGCAGCTCAGAGCGCTGCTGCTTCCGCCCCTAACCCTCCAAATTTTGGAGGACCTCCCGCAGCTCAAGTAACGGCTGCACCGTCACAGTAATTAAGTGAATTAATAATAAATGTACAGTTACGTTTGTATGAAAATGTATGTAAGATAAAAAAAAAAACTACATACGAAGTTTCGTTTTTTGAAATGGTCAATCTCTTTAATATTTTGTTTTGTACTACTGCTAAAAGTTCCATCCAATTGGAAATGATTTTTATCGGTTGATTAATAATAGTATTGTTGTATTTGTTTGTCTGTTCAAAACTCTAGCTCTGTCGTTGTGTTTTCAATGCTTAATATACATAATATTATTTGTTTTATATGATGATGATGATGATGATGATGCTGTGTTTTGTGTTTTAATGAAAAATGATTAGTGATATAAAAACTACGTACGTGTTTACTATTTATAACTTACTTCTGTAAAAACATAATAATACATTATAATAATACTATCTGCGAAGTAGTAAAACTTTCCGACTAAGACTAAGCTGTAAACCAGTAGAATGAAGTAAATTTTAATTTTTATCAAACTAAACTAAACTATAGCAGCGTATTCGTTTCAAAGTATTTCTTGAACATCATCAACTATTGACTATGTAGACAATTGGACACAGAAGGAAGTCCTAGAAATTAGGAATATAACAAATGTAGCTTCATCAATGTCTTATGTCCTATCGTTAGTTGGTCAGCTACATAATGCCACGTTAACTTTCAAGTTAAACCACCTTACTATCAGTTCCGTCTAAGAATCATCCTTAGTTTAGTTCTCACGGATTAAAACACATTAGCTGAATGTACTTTACTTGGGTTGCGTTTGGTACTACTAGTATGCCTATGCTAAGGTCATTCAGGGCTCCAGCACGATAATAGTTATATCAAAGCTTCTTTATAACTTTTTACTCATTAGCTGTGTAATAAATTACTGCATAAATCTGAATAATCAAACGTGCATTCACTAACCATCATTCATCGCAACAAATAAGATGCATCAAAGCATAATGATGAAAAGGTTTCACACAGGAAATACACATAATGCCCCTACCCTTCTTCTTTATCCACATCCTCAATTGTGTATTTACCGAGTACAATCTCATCCATACACATATACATAGTACACATACATATGTACCCATCGCGGTAGTGTATTTACATAACATCAATCAGATTTTTATGTATCTCCTCTCCACATCCACATCATATCCATCGGTTCTCTGTGCCGCAAAGTGACTGATCATCTGCGACTAAAAGTCACTAAATCATATTTATAAGACTATACTAATACCTCGGTGAACGCTTTTACTATTATACATCCATGATTCCACTTTCAACTGATTCATTTTTGAAACATCTCTCGTCATCGCCAAATCTCAATCTCAGCCAACTTAATTAGACATACGGGCAACAGTCAAGGTCTCAAGGTTATGATAAACTTTAATGTGGACATGGATTGCATAAGTTATTGATAAGGACCCATTCCCATGTGCGTTTTGGTACATGCAACATAATAATGTTACAATGTGATTTTGACGTGCGAGTCAATTTCCTGCAACTACTGATGACAAGTTAAAAATCTGAAACGAAAGAATCTCTCATTTGGTTTGATTGTTGATGTTGGTGAAAGTCTTTATGCTCTTTATGCTTATCGTCAAATTTATTTAATGCAAATTTGGAGAAAGAGATGAGATTGGCTGGTAAACCTTTTTCTCCAGTCGACTGGAATCAGTATTAATACCGTTGACCGTCTTCCTCGCTTTATAATTGATGGATATGGATGGGATGACGTTGGATAAATCAAAACCATCACCACGCTTATCATAGTTCTCTTACAGGCACTAATTACTGAAATGTTAGTAAGCAGATTTTTAAAATAACAGCTATTTAAAGTGAGATCTTTCTCGTTCATCAGTAAAAATATTATGTATTTTATAATATTGTACTGTAGCTCAACGTACTACCGTATTCTGTGACGATGGATCTGAAACGAATCTTTGTTGTTGGAACTGCTGGATTTGTAGTGGTTTGTCTAGGTTTATTTTATGTTCTTACAAATTCACTTCGATCGACTGGACGCAGTCCGGTGAGTGATACAACCTAAACTGACTAAATATTCATTACTCATGTCGTTTTATAAGTCATTTTAATTGTATTTTGGCTTGCCTGTTATTGTAGGTTGATATTGACAATGTTGCAGCAAAGCTTAAGCAATTAGAGGCAGCAGTAGCTAATCATCGTGAATCTATGAAGGAAATTGAACAGCTAGCTTTTGGAAATGATCTTGAATCTCATCAATCCTTGCAGATAAATAATGACATTAATGTGGACTTTCCACTACCCATGAAACAAGAAGGGAAGAAAGTTTCGGTTGACGAAAATGTAATAGATTCAAGTGAAGCGCAGAGACCAAGAGTTTGTTCTGCGTCGTATGGAATTGAGGAGAAAGCAAAGTCAAAACTTGATGTAAGGCAGTTTAGAACAATGATGATACAAAATTCTTAAAAGTATTCCTTTGTATAATTTCATATTTTCTTGTTTGAATCCCGTTTAGATGCTGGAAATTTATGAAAAACTGAAATTCGAAAATACAGATGGAGGGGTTTGGAAGCAAGGTTGGAATGTACAAGCAGACACTAGTCGTTTTACTGAGAGTAACAAGTTGAAAGTGTTTGTCATACCTCATTCACATAATGATCCTGTAAGCAATACTAATTGAATCAAATTATATAATTAACAGACTGCATTCAGCATTGGTTCTACAGTTTTTGTGTATTTTTTTGTCATATCGTTGTTTAACTCTTGTGTAGGGATGGATCAAAACGTTCGAACGCTATTTTGCAGATCAAACAAAACATATTTTAAATCACATGTTGGACAATTTGAGCAAGGATGAGAAAGTAAAATTTATATGGGCCGAAATATCTTATTTCAACTTGTGGTGGAGTGAGCTGACGGAAAAGGATAAGATGCGAGTAAAAAAGTAGGTCTTTTAAATAATTTTCGTTGTTTAAAAGTATTTGTGAATTAGTTTCTACCAACTGTTATTATTATTATTTTTATAGAATTGTCGCAAGCCGCCAGCTAGAATTCGTCACGGGCAGTTGGGTGATGCCCGATGAAAGTAGTTCTCATTACTACTCTGTTCTTACGCAGCTAATTGAGGGTCACCAGTGGCTGTTTCATCATCTTGGATATATTCCCAAGTCAGTAATATTTCCATATATTTTATTTGCACTATTCAATGATGATGTACTTGTGACTTAATTATCCTTTTTTACTTTTTACTACGAAGAAATGGATGGGCGGTTGATCCCTTTGGAATGTCTCCTACAATCGCGTATTTTCTTCGCCGTGTTGGGATAAACAATATGCTTATCCAACGAACACATTATTCTATCAAAAAACATTTGGCTAAAATTCAAGAACTTGAATTTAAATGGAGACAATCTTGGGGTATATAATGATTTGAATCAAATTTCCGGTATATATGTAGTTCAGCTTAAATGACTTGAACTTCACATCATCATAGTTCTATAATTTATTTTTTTAGATTCTTTGGGGAAAACTGACATTCTCTGCCACATGATGCCATTTTATAGTTATGATATTCCTCATACTTGTGGACCAGACCCAAAAATTTGTTGTCAGTTCGATTTCAAAAGAATGTCAGGTGTATCAAGAGTTACGTGCCCATGGCATGCTTCACCCCAACCAATTATCCAGAGAAATGTTCAGGCTAGGTGAGTGCTTAATTTCTCGAGTAAAGAAATTGTAAGGTTGTCATTCATTGTCAGTTTCAACTTGAATAATTTGGATTTCCAGGTCATTGCTGCTGCTAGACCAGTATCGAAAGAAAGCCATGCTGTATAAAACAAATGTTTTGTTGGTTCCACTTGGGGATGACTTTCGCTGGGAAGATCAACCCGAAGTAAATACTAATTAATAACAGAATCTGATACTTAACTGTCAAATGAAGATTTATACTAATAATTATTCATACAATTTCAGTGGACAGCCCAAGTCAGCAATTACCAGAAAATATTTGACTACATTAATTCGCAGTCTAGTCTACACGCTGAGGTATTATATTACGTTTATTATAGCTAAACCGTTTGCACACCAGTACTAATCTACAAATTATAATATGTAACTGACAACTGATAACTAAAACTTGTAGGTTAAATTTGGGACTTTGGACGATTATTTTAAAGCCTTGAATCTGGAAGTTAGTGAGCAGCGATTTACCCCATCAGTTTTGACTGGAGACTTTTTCACATATGCGGACAGAGATGATCATTATTGGTCAGGATATTTTACGTCAAGACCGTTTCACAAAGCAATGGATAGGGAACTGATGGGTCACTTAAGGTAATAATATATGACCATGACCAATAACTGTATGTTAATGTGCAATAATCGCTGTCTTTAAATGGTACATTCTTCATTACAGATCTGCACAAATTTTGTTTGCCATTATGAGTGCTGAAATATCAAGAAAGTATTCAAATGGACTGGAATCTCCATTTATTAAAAGTATGCTAGGCAATCTTATTGTGGCCCGCCGTCATCTCAGTTTATTTCAACATCATGATGGAATCGCTGGAACTGCAAAAGATCATGTGATGGTGGATTACGCTACAAAGTAATTAAAATAGTTTTATCCTTTTCTTTACTAAATTAAGGTTTAAACACATTTCACGTGTAATATTTCTTCTTTCTTTTATGTAGGATGTATGATGGTTTAAAAAAATGTAACCATGTTATGCAGCAAAGTCTTCACGTTCTAAGTCACATTAAAGCTCCAGCTTTTGAGCTTGGGTCAATTACTGATGAGTCACAATTTTATGAACCAGCAAATGCGAAAGAAACGTATTATAAACTTGCACATCATAACTTGCTGGAAATAGACAAAAATGTTCCGTATCGATTGATAACAGTTTTCAACCCAGTCACACAGAAACGGACCCAACTTGTTACAGTTTATGTTTCCACGAATCTTGTAACGGTAAGATCATACTCATTATATGTTTTACTGTTTTCTGCCAAATTAGGACATTAAAGCGGAGCTTTACTAAAATATGTACGTGTGTATTATTATTCGTATTACCCACAGGTATTGGACATTCAGGATAATACTATGGATTTTGAAATATTTCCTGTGTTTGAGGACAAAGCGAAAATGTCCCGAAACATTTACCAACTAAGTATCATTGTTGAGATGAATGCCTTGGCTATTAGGAATTTAAAAGTGAAACTTACTGAATCCACTCCGTAAGCTCAAAACTAGCTTTCCATTTTTAGCAATTTGTTATTGAAAATAGACCATATCCATCAACATGTTTTCTTACTTTAGGGACGTTCCGTTGCCAAAAATGTATGTTAAAAATTTTGCTTCTCCCATTACCAACAATGGGAAATTCGTTATACAGCCGATTGAGGAGAGTTCGCCGGTTAAAATCTCTAATGGGCATTTGAGTGTTAACTTTGATAAGAATGGCTTTGCTGAGTCCGTGGTGGTGGCTAAGAAAACATATCCTTTCAGTATTGGAATGTTCAAGTAGGTTTTAATTGAAGACTATTTTATTGCTTTTGAGAGCAACAAACATCTACTTATTCTCATTCTCTAATTTTCCCCCCATTGTATTCAGATATGGAGCTAAGAATCGACCTGAAACGTCCGGCTTATACCTATTTATTCCTGATGGCGAAGCGGTTCCGATCGGTTCTGTCAGTCCGTTTATTCGAATAGTAAAAGGAAGACTGTTGAGTTACGTTGAAGTTTGGTTGCAACAGGTTGTGCATCGTATTACTTTATACAATCATCCAGGTACTAATTTCTTTTGTTGCATTTTTATTAATGTCGACTGTCACCACTTTTCTATAATATTCCCTGTTTTAATACTTTCTTTTAGGACTCGATAGGTATTCCGTTGATGTGACAAATGTTGTTGATATCAGACACGAACGAAATTTTGAAATAATGATGAGGTTCCAAACATTAATTAAATCAGATGATGTATCATATACAGATTTAAATGGATTCCAGGTAAGACGAAAATATATTTTTAGGACCACTTACACATTTTGGGTAATGAATAAAACGAGTTACCAATTAATTTTTGCTTTTGTAGATGATAAAAAGAAAGAGATTCGCAAAGCTTCCTCTTCAGGCAAACTACTTTCCTTTGCCATCCGCTACTTACATTGAAGATTCTGATTTACGAATGACCGTTCTTAGTAAGCAACCTCTAGGAACTGCAAGTTTATCATCTGGTGAAGTGGAGGTAAATAGTTTGAAACAAAAAGAAACTTCTTTTGCTAAAGTTTGGGACTATTGCTATAACTCAATTTTTGATAGGTTATGCTCGACCGTAGACTAAACCAGGATGATAATCGAGGTGCAGGACAAGGATGTTTGGATAATGTGGAGACATTAAACTCTTTCAAGGTGCTTTTTGAAACACCAGACTGCGAGGTATTGTAATATAGTTAGTTATTGAAGCATACACCTGTTTAACTCAAAGTCAAATGTTTTAAATCAATATTATTATTAAACAGGACAAGGATGCTGCGATCAAACCTCCAATGCTTTCTTTGGCTGCACAAATGACCTTACATTCTTTACTCCATCCATTCAAAGCATTTGTTGGTCCGGCTGAACCTACAACTGCTGGGTTTTCCGGGGTTGCAGACTACACAACCGCTCAAACTCCAGAAAACTTGGCTTGTGATGTTCAAGTTGTTGATATGCCTATGCTTCCAACGTATGAAAATTCTTTGGAAGATGATACTTATGTCCCAACACCTCAAGTTGGATTTCTTTTACATCGTGTAGGCTTTGATGATAGATTTTTCAATAACATTCCTGTAACAGAATGTAGTGTCGATGATGCGAGGCTGGGAAGAGTAAGTACACAGTATATTAATAAATTGAAATCCCATGTAGCAACGAATCTTAAACTCATGCATTTAAATTCATATCCCGTTTAATTTTAATTTTTACAGTTTCATCTTCACGATGTGTCGGGAGATCTTTTCCAGCCTAAAGTCCAGCAAATGACTTTGTCTTTCATTCACGAAGGTAAATCGTTGTATTCTAATGAATCCATTTTGCTAAAACCAATGGAAGTTTACGGCTTTTTACTAAAGTTTCAGTCAAGTTCTGTCGACTCAAATATTGTGCCCGGTAGCGATACAATTAACAATAAATTAAAGTAATACTTGCTAGTGTATTTTATTAAAAAGATCTGAACTGAATGCCAACTGATTTGGTAACGGTATTAACAAAACATGTGACGACCGTACGTGTACTAAAGTACTAATTACATTTCCCGGCTTTATTGTGATAATTGCAGTTAAAATGTAAATGAAACTGTATTTAATAATTAAGTAGCCTATTTTGAACAGTATATGATAAGTTCGATAGGAATACCAAAGACTTACTCAAAACACTAACTATTCATGATATTTCTAATGTAATAATAATCACTCTTCAGTGTTGTGAATTTTTGCTACTCCCCCGGTGAATTATATGACAAAAAATGAAATAATGTAATACATTTTTGATAAAGGATGGTTAAAGTAAATTGTATATTGTAAAATAAGTGTAATTTTTACTAGTCGATTGTTAAAGTGTTAAAGTTAAAGGTATTTATGGTCTGTGGATATTTGAACGTAATTTAGATCGCAGTCGCAATACAGTAGCGTAAAACTTAAATTTTTTTAATGAATGAATGAATGAATGAATGAATAAACTTTATGTATAATCAATGTAGTTTAAACGTACACTTTGTATGTATATCATGAAAGATCTGAAACTGAATCTAAAACTACGGAGAGACGTAGTGTGTATATACTAATGCAGAATGATGTTCGAAAGATTGACTATGTCTACCTCGAATGAGAAAAGTTTAACCAGTGTATATATGTATAATATGTCAAAATATATCGTCCACGTCCACACACGTGTCTACCTTTGTGGTTACCTTTAGGCTTTGATTTAGCAAATTATATATGGTGTAAGTTTCTTGTACATTGTATGAATGAAATCTAAATATATTTATTGTGGTTTGTGATAGATAATTCTTGTTCACCAGATTAAATACGTTAGCAGCAATTGTTTTTATGACACAGTACATAAGTCATCGATTTAAACGTGAGTTTCGTTGCATTTTACTTCATTATATTTTTCAGTGCTTGTCTTAATTGTCCATTCAAAATATTAAGGACTTAATGGTATGAAAGTTTTTGCTATTAGTCGCCTCTAATTCTAATTGCATAGAAATAGCTGACGAAGAACTTTTTTCGTGCCCTTTTCTAATTTCATATTTACCTTTGATGGTTGGTTTTGTTGAATTTGAAACTGCAAACAGAAAACATCATTAAATGTGCTGTATAAACCATTCCTCAGACTTTTCAGAGCCAAACAGTATTATGTAAGAAACATCTCAATCAAACATTGGGTGGGTGAGTGTAGTTGTTATCATCACAAGTTTTATTTTCTCACTGGATTTACAGGCAAAAAGGACCAAGTCAAACAAACTAAAAATATATACTTAAATCGAAATGAACAAGTAACAGTAATGAGATGCTTTTCCTTGCATAATATGTATTTGCATTCGGCTTGGTTTTATATAATTGTATCGTATATAGTATGGATGTTAAACTTTTAAATAAGAAAATTCGCATGGATAATAATGTAAGGCTTGGGCAAACATTTGAAAGTTTTTAGTTCCCATTTTGGACTGTTTTAGAAATAGGTTCATATTTGTTAAACCACAATTAAATTTCACACTAGTAATCATAAAGTTATCAAACTCAAGCCACAGTCATACAACTTTGTGTTCCTTAACAAAAAGATTTAAAAATAATTCAAAAACAGGCATACGACTAACGATTAATCGTAAGTTGCGGTAATATTAAGTGACTTACAAGCCCTCACAACAAAACTATGAACTAAAGTAGTCACACACTATACGTAGGATTTTCTAATTATTATGAGCAACACAGATCTTTAGATCAGAAATTTGCAATCTCAACCATTCGATATTGCAACATTCTACTAAATTCATACATAGTATTATACTTTTGAATCTTTAATCTAAATTTCTATTATAAAGCAAGCACATTTATAACATTCATATATTTGATAATATATTGTGATGAAATGTGTAGTAGTTTCCCGTTTTCACTCTCGAGTTATGTACATCTCGGGTTGGAAGCATTCATTCCACTCATGAAAGTCAAAGATTGCCTACCACATTGAAATTTTTTAAAGGAACTAGTTTTACATATATTATGGCAATATTATGTATATCTCGTTTTTATACAATTGGAAACAGTTAAATTTAAATCAATCATAAAAAACATAAAAAGACAGAAATTGAAGGCCTTTATACAGCTAGCTACCTTATAACGTGTGGCCAAGCTCTGACTAAAACAAGCAACACACAAAAAATATTAGTGAACAAAATTTAACAACAACTCGATCATAAATGCATAGGAAGTTAATATAGCATATATATTAACACATATATATGGTAATCAATAATTTCTTAATCACATTCTGAAATCACACAGTTCAAAAATGAATACAATTATTACTTATAATGTCAGTATTACATATTTCACAAACGCGTTACACACAAATCGTCATGCATAACAAAACACTAATGAACAACCTTCAATCAACTAGCAAAAATGAATCACTCGCTCCTAACTACTTCACTCTATATATAGTAGATTTTAATTAAAATTTCGCATATTTCTTTGTATACTTTATCTCTCTACTGCGATCGTATTAGTTTATGGTATTTTATACATGCGGACTTAATATGATCTAGAAAAACGGATTCGGTGAGTACAATCTGAAGTTTAGTTACCCCATGAAGCAGCTCTTTGTCTTTCGCGTGAGCGTTCTCTCTCATTATTTTTGGATTTCTTTCCGTTATTTTGATTGCCAGAAGAATGATAGCGATCCTCATAGTTTGTGTTAAACTCTTGCTTTTGTTGCCTCTGCTGAGTTTCCTTTGTGGATAAGTCGTCTTGTTCATGTTTTAGTTTGGAGGATTTATCATGATTATTATTTCCCCTTTTGTTTTCCGTATAATCATTCGGATTACGCTGACCATTGTTGTTGCGATTATTCTTGGGATTGCCATAAGTGTCACTTCGTCCATTGTTTGCACGTTCTCTTGAGGATGACTTTTTATCTCGGCTGGGGCTCCTTTTTTCTTTGCCATTGTTGTTTATGTCGGGTTGCCTGGTCTGATCAGAAGATTGGACATCCTTCCCACGAGTTGCTTTCCCCTTTTCAACACTTTTTCCTTCAATATTTTCAAAAACCTTGTTACTATCTAAATTTTTAAGCTTTTTAAGCTTGCTAGCCATTTTCGATTTAGGGTTACCATTTAAACCATTTCCATTACTAGCTCGGCCTTCATTTCCGTTGTTGTTACCCGATTTTACTTTTACTTTACCCTGACGTTTTAGCTCTTTTTGTTTCCCATTTTTACCAGTACCAGGCTGTGCCTGATCAGTGTTTGCGTTACTAGTTGCCCCATTTAATTTGTTGCCACCTGTCTTTTTAGATTTTGAAGCTTTTGCAGTGGACTTTCCATTTTCCTGCGACTTTGGTTTTGCAACCTTTCCTTTGACTTTCTTTGCCTTGGTAGGCACTTGTGGTGGCATATCTTTACTTAACGGAATGGTCGAATGTACGTTGGAATTTTCGGCACTGAACTTACCATTATCCAATTCACCTTCGTTGTTGTCTTCCATTATTGTAGGGTTCATTTCAGAAGTAATGATTTGATCTGCCTTTGCCAACGTTTCCTTAATTTGCTCTAGTACAATGAGATCATCGTTGGATTCCAGCGTTGTTTCTGATTCCAAGTCCAGTAAAGATCCTGCTGCTTCAATTTCTTCCGCAGAAGTTTCTGGAATGTTGACACCTTCTTTTTTGTATTCAGGGGATGCAATAGAGTTCCTATACTCTTCCAAATCTTTGGCAAACTGGGTCTGAAAGTCATCTTCCAATGAGTTTGGAATTTCTGGCCAAGAATAGTCGTTGATATAACCGTCATCTTGCTCTGAGAAAATTAAGAAATGAGAAGCATTCAGCATTGCAAAACATATTTTATTTTACAAAACATGATATCGTAGAAAAAAAACATACCTTCCACTTCTTCGCCAAATAAGACGTCAATCGGGTTAGGAGTTTTGTTCTCAAGAAGTTTATGATAGTCTTCCAATGCTGCTTTATACCTTGTTCCAATTGATTTCTTCTCTTCTGCTGTGTACTCCTCTGGGGTTCGCCAATTTTCAACATTCAGCTTGCCTTCATCTTTCAGTCGCTTTCGCTCACTTTGCACAAACCTTCTCTCAAAGTCCTTTAGCTCTTGAACTGATTTTATGATTATATCTAGCTGTTGTTTTTCTTCGGGACTTCGTGGCGTCTTTCTAGCCATTAATTGTGAACGCGGTTGATACTTCATTGTCTCTTGAATGCGTTTCAAGGTTTTCTGCATCGCCAAATAATTTGGAGTTTGCTCAATGGCATCAATCAAATTTTCAATTTCAATTTCTTCATCTTGCATTTCTTCATCATCATCATTAAAAATTCCATCGTCACTGCGCACCTCTTCATCAAAAAGAGATGATGCGGAGGACGGTTCTGGTGTTTCTGTAGTTGTTTCTTCTTCATCGGGAATTACTAGAACACCTTGTAACTTCCTTGTGGTATTCTCAAACTGGTCAATTTTGCGAGACAACTGATCCAAAGTATTAACAACTCTGCTGAGAGTTTCTGCATGAGCTTTGTACTTTGGATCAATCGTAGGCTCAATGTATTCTTTTTTCTGAACTTGTGAAGGCTGAGGCTTTTGTGGCGTCTCTGGGGTAATGTCGGAACGTCTGAATGTAGTTCCATAATTATTATTCTCATCATCACTGGCTAACGGTTGTCTATTCGGCAGTGAAGATGAAGATTCATAACTATGGATCGTTTCATGCACATCAGCAGAGGCAGGTGTTGGAGTGGCAGTAGGAACGGGCACAGGTTTTGTTTGGGATTGTTGAGATGCCTTGTATTCCGCTTCACATTCTTGGTGTGCAACAAGATTTCCCAAGCCAAGGCCAATTGCCAATACCACAGCAATTAGCAGGCAAAATGTCAATTTTTGATTGATTCGACGGTTTTCATGGAAGGTGTAGATTCTTGGTCCCTTATCCCAAATGGGCTATGAAAAATTTAAATAAAAATATTGATTAGTTAGTTAGTTAATGTGAACAGATTATTTTAATAGTGTTATCCTTTTTATTAATTTTCACTTTACCCCATCATCCAGAACGGGTGCATTGGATAAAGGATCAACACTGGATTCCCCATTAGAGGCTGAGCTCATCATACTTGAGACCATTTCAGGAGACAACTTATTGTTTCCCTTCCGTTTACGAACTCCATTTGTCTTTGGAGCATTCTCGTCCCCTTCATTTTCATCATCATCTCCAGTAGCTCCATTCTCATCTGGGAAATCTTCGGCCATCTCGATTTCTCCGCGCTCAACAGCATTTGTTACTTCAGATGCCCAGTTTTCAATAACAGACAGTTTCCTTGCTTGAGGATCCTCGTCAGAAACTGTAGAATTGATGGACTGTAACAAAGATGTGGAGAGAACATTTCCTTCTTCATTTACAAGAACTGTGCTGCCATTTGTAGAGGATTCGTTATTAGTAGCAATTTCATCATCATTTTCCGCTTTGGTTGGAACTGTTCCGTTTCCTCCTGCTGATGATTTCCCTTGTGTAATTAATGCTTCAGCTTGTTGGGCCGCTGCCAATTCCTCCTCCTCCACTTCACTCCAGTTCAATGCCTCAATACTGCTTGTCTCGTGGTCTTCATCTCTAGTCTCATCCGTTGTACCAGCTTCCGCCGGATTTGTACTTGGATTCTGTAAGCTTGAGTTGTCTTGATCAGGTTCACTTTGAGGTGAGGTGACAATTATTGGCGATGTCTCCATTATGATGACGTGTTGGGTATTAGCCTATGTTTCTGAAATTTCAAATCAGAAAGGAACACGTCTCATTAAACTATACACGTAGACTAGTTCACTGTCAAAAACCATTTGCTTGAATGACTGTTGCCAGAAAGTTTAGGGCCATACACAAGTTTTTAAGAACTAATACATGCGTGCAAATGCTCTCAAAGAAAATGAAAGAAGATGTACGTAAGCTCAAGTCCACAGTTTTCACACGCATCCTGGTTTGATAATCTTTACCCAAATTTTCACTACCAAATAACTCGGGATTTTAATCTTGACACAAATATTTGTATGCCTAGTTCACATGTATAAGTGTGTAAGTCGAAATGATAATCAATATAACACTGGGTTATCGCTTTCAATCGTTTTCCAGCCGCCTAACCTAAACCCATATATTTTTTTGTCTTTTAGCCTTGACCTGGTCAAAGTCTGGACCAAAATGGGAATTGACAATGACAGGGCCTAACAAATGCATTGTGGAGAGATTTTTCAAGGCTTCTTGTTTGTTGCATGTTTGCTTTTTGTTCATGTTATCATAATTTACATACTTTTGATATGAAAGCATGTTTCGGAAAGCACGTGAAGACTGGTTTTAAATCTTATCAATAGGCGTATGTACATATACACAGACGATGTAAGACTAGATCAAGTGTCATTGTTGTGCAAAGTAAATCCATGAACGAGGAGGGTGCCTGACTCAATGTTGTTTACCTGTAACCAAAACCATAACTAATAGGTATAGTTTATGTACATACCAAGTCAAAATGCTTATATAAAAAAGCCAAAGATGTTGGTCAGTCTCAGTCACGTAGTCAACCTCCGATTTTATCATCCGCACGTGATAAGAACTGAAATCTTTTCAGCCATGAACTGCATACATCATCGCTGAGGATGATAAATGATGCGATAATGCAAAAGCAAAGAAATTATTTGGAAATCAAAACAAACCATGAATCACTAATAGGAAATCCACCGGCGATTGATAACCATTGATATTATTAAAAGGTGTGCTGTTAAGCTCCATGTCGTTGGTTGCAAAACATTTCAACGAAAATAACTTTATATGCTTACTATAGCCAGTTCGTTGGAATCTTAAAACATATCAACTCAACTATATGGGGAAATGATATATGATTTCACATTTAAAATGTAAAATCCTTCTTGATATCTAAGAAAATGCCTAAATTAAAGATGACAAGGTGACTTGGGTATAACATAAACATGCTTGCTTGTTGCTAGTATTGCAAAAGTAAGTAAGCGGATGAATCCGGCTTTCTATTTAAAACACAGTTGCCAGTCAGATCAACTATGCGCACTTCCAACATCATAAACCTGGAACTGCAAATTGCCGTGCCAATCATGAGCAACGCATGCACAAAATCCAGACGTATAACTACAAAACATGATGATTCATCTTATAAATCCATAAAATAGTATTACACGTGTGTTAGCAATCTACCACGGTCATTTTACAGAACAACATTGAGTTATTGAATACTTGTTAACGTGTGCTAAACAGTCAAGAAGGAAGAATCAAGAATGAAAGCATAATTTTATGAAAGCTTCGGCTTGCTTCCAACATGAAGGAAGTTGCAGTTAAATCTGACTTGGTGAAATAAACTAAACGTTTTCGTTTCACATTACAAATATTGCATGAGGAATTAAAATGATAAATGATAAAACAAAGCATAATATTCTCAAACTTCAACTTCAGTGCATACTCAATACTGTTAACTTATCGGTAGCTGTGTAAACAGAAACATTATATGCAGCATTGAATGTGTTCTTTGAGTGCATCCATAAGTTTCAACTAAATGATTTGTCCCTATACCATCCTTAATTCAGCGTATATATATAATCGAATATTGCTAAGCTTTGTATTTTGTATGATTTTCAAGCTAAATTAGTCATGATTTTAAACAGCTTTTACTTCAGTATTACATTTATATAGTAACATTACAACAAAGCTATGACTGAAATACATGCTTGTATAATTTGTATGCAGTTCATTTAACTGCATATTTATGAAACGTTATCAAATGAAGATTTCATTTATCCGTCCAGCAAAAAGAGTTATCAGTCATCTGATACATCATAACAACTTTGTTTAGTGTACCGTTTATAAAATGAATTAATACAAATTTGAAAGGTGCGATCAATATCCGTCCAATTATATAACGATTTTGGTTTTTTGATCAAATTATATGTATCTTAAATACAAGAGTGCACACTGTAGTAGATCTGCATTCTACATGAAATAAGCAATTTTTAGTCGTCAAAAAAGAGAAACCCTTATATTTTAAGATTTGGCATCATTGACAAATAATGTACAAATGCACATGTTACATCGTTTTCCATAAATGGATTGGAAAGAAATGAGCACTGAAATTTGAATGAATATACTCAGAATGTCAGCCTTGCAGATTCAAATTATTGTTATAAGTTGCAATTGAAAATCAATCGAAGCATTGGCAGGGATAAAGATATTATCTGATTGTGTATAGTAAATTCAACTTTATAGCAATCAATTTGCAATCGAATACTACTACCACCAACATTAGCATTCATTGTTCGTGTCACGTTTATGCATATATTACACTTAGCTCTTGCTTGAAGAATTGAAGAAAGAATATTGTCCATAGTAGGGAAAAGTATAGGCATATGGTATTGTTATGTGTTTTACTCTCTTTATGGACATTGTTAATTCTTGTGCAGCATCTACCTGCTGTTGTTTCGTTTGGTAAGAATGTTAAATATAGGTCAAACATGTGGCTAGAAATGATTATGAAAAGACTCCCTTAAGTGTCCACCTGTTATACTTTCTCATAAGCTCGTTGATTGTTGCCCATTTAGGGTTTTCAGACATGTATAATAAACACACCATACCATATTGGCTTTGGCTAGTGTTTATGTTAAAAGAAATGTATATTATGTAATCAGCATCAAGGTACATAAAAAAGTATATTGGTTCCCAATACAATGAGCATGAAGGGATTTAAAATAGCCAAGCATTAGATTGCCCGATGCCTTTTGTTTATGCTTGTGTAACTCGATACTAAATGAAGGAGTGAGTGTAGTTTACACTGACCCTTATTTTAGGCTTTTAAAAGCCTGATTCTTACGTAAAACTAATATTGTTGAATGTAGACTGAGACTGGATTCAACCAAACCAACAAAAGTTAAAATTCTTCAATGAATCTGAGTTACATACTACATACGTTACATACATCATGATACTATGATACATCGTGTCCATATTATAGACGAAACCAGAAAGCATGAGTGATTTGATCACAATATCACTAATTGTTAAAATAAGTTATGCAAATATTCTTCAAAAACATTTCAGGGTGAAATCAGAAATCAACTTATCATTTCTCGTGCTGTCATATTATTAATCACTTTTACCAGTATGTTTAAAAGTTTCATAAAACATTTGGCATTACCTTTTTACAATATCCTTCTTGAACCAGGTTATCTCATATTATATACGTTATGTATGGTCGTGTTGAAGTCTAATTCACAGACACACACTTTTCACAATCAGTCACGTTTTTTTCCTATTGCAAAAAGTATTATAGGAAAGTTTAGCACATTGTCAGAAAATGAAAAGTTTGACTTGTAACCTGTCTTTTTTCACTTTGCTTGTCAAAAAGACAGAAAACACCCAAAGAACAAAAAGGGAAACACGAAGGAACACACAGATTCGGTGTTTAGAAACTGCTTTTACTTATTGCTCATCCCTTTTCATTTGATATCTTCGGTCTGTTATTCGCATGGTTTGTTTGGTTTCTTTTTGTTGTTGATACGATACAACTTTTTTTACTTCTCTCTGGAAGGAACAGCTTTCCTACAGATTATACCGTCAATTTTGTAAAGCTGTTTTACACACTCCTCCTTACTCTTCTTCTTCTACTGTCTTATCTCAGTGTTGATGTTTATGCACACTTATTTCGAATACCAATTACTTACCATTAGATAATTCCCTGCTCATCTCTTCAAATATTGTCCTAAGTGAAACGCAAGAAATATACACGATAAAAAATGCATTCACTTTACCACACCAGCAGCAGCAACACCACAAGATTTTTTTCTTCTCAATATTAGTATTTCGCATGTGATTCTGATGTAGATGTACTACATAAGGTGCATAATATATGGTTTGGTTTGGGGTATGTTGTTGCTGACTGCTGGTTGCAACTATGTATTTTACTACAAAATGTTCGTAGTTATTCCAATTCACATAAAGGCTCATCACATCATCGTGGTGGTGGTGGTGTTGTGTTTCCAGCGTCTGGCTGAACATGGAGCAGTATGAAAATACCAATGGAATAATATCAACAACAGTGTAGCATCATGTGAGAGGAAAAGAGGAGAGAGAGGTGGACAAGGACTGCTCTATAAAATGTGAATCTGTAAATGTGCATGCTTGCCTTATAACTTGTATGAGCGAGCTTTGGCATTTATATAAGCCTATTTCTTTTCTATCTATTAGTAGCGGACCAAACTAGTGGGACTATACTTTACTTACTGTTACTATACACATAAATTAGGTGGTATCTCAACTTTTTGAAGAGTTTCTACCTGCTTTTTGCTGTGAAAGGCAGTACAATTTATTTAGGAATATTATGAATAGTAGCAGCTTCAACAAAGTTCTACTCTACTATAGGAAAAAATGATACAGTGTGTGTCTTTATATAGCCCTTTACCTTATGGTATGTGAAACTGAGTTTCTGATATGAGCTTTTGCGTTACTTACCTACATCTATGCACTATCCATGAACATAGCTACATTGTCCTTAGCAAGTCATTAGTAAGCTGTAGCAAAAATGTTGTATTGCGCTTTTCATATCAAAATGAATACCATGTAAGACACAAAGAGAAGAGCTCGAGTATGTAGTTCTTTGTTAGAAGACGTGCATTTGCTTAAACTAAATTTATATAGAATAATATACTTAACTGTTAAAGTTATAATGAGTTTGTTTGCCACGTATGTTTTTACAAAACGTGGGAAAGAATGGATGAACTGTTCAATCCTATATAATAATCTCTGGATACCAATAAAACTGTCAATATTGGGGTTACATTGAACAAATCATGAATCACTAGTAACTTGAGGTGTATTATAGTTTTGGCTTTTTAAATGATAAATGGAAAAAAACAAATGATGCACTCACATTCTCACCTGAGTTTAATGAACACTGAAATCACTCTCAATGAGTTACGTGTAATTTACGGCTAGACAAACGCCTCCTCATGATAAAGATTGAAGTAACTTCAAACAAAAAAACATGGGTTTACTCGCAGACTAGACGTTAAACTGCATGATTGCTCGTTAAAGTTGAATGAGTTGCTGGATCGTATATAGGGCTTAAGTTAAAAAGAATCATTGGCATTATATTTTGCTAACATGTTATAAATCAATGTTGCAGAAGAGCTTGTTCAAATTAAAATTGAAACCTTCAAACCCAATTGGTTCATGTTTGTCATCTAATAACACTACGTATATACAATGCAGTCGAAATTAACGAGGTGTGCAACTGGGGAAGAATGTTGCATAAAATTTTGTGTTATTGTTTTTATGGAATTGCATGGGAGACTGCATACAACTAGCGAACAGTTTCACAATACGAAATCATTACATCATTTCAACTGGAATTTACTAGTGTAAATTAAGCATATATAGTTGAAAATTCATTTTTTATGAGCATGGATCCATGCAATTTTATGTTTGAGCCGAGCCACTGTGCGGTCAAACGTAAAGGTTATTTTGTGCTCATGCGGATATTTAGCACTTGACAATTTGCATATGAATTAATGTGGTTGTAAATAAATCACTTCATGGGCTCGTATACAATTCTGTAAACATATAGGAATCTATAATGTGTAAATAAGTAAAATGTTCATAATGTCTATAGTCTATGTTGAATTGGGTGGTGCTCCACGTAGCAGGTTGTGTCAAGGTTATCCAACGTTGTCTACAAAGCGGTGTGTTAAAAGCTAATGTACATAACATTTCATTCAGGATCATGTACAAAGTACAAACACCACCTATGTACTATAGTTGCTTCCACGTGCTATGAAAAGTCTATTCCATAATAGTAATAAACATGTTAATGCTGCTACTCACACTTCAATAATTGTTAAAAAAAAGTTGTCTGATGATTAGGTAGTGAATTTTTGAAGAGATTTTCGATGGGGGAATAAAAGATTTTTCATTTTTTTTCTTCAGAAAAATAAAAATGTTAATTGAAATGAAGGTATTTGCCTACATTAACATTTTCTGTACATAAACCCTGACATAGATAGTTTGTTGGTACATGAAATGAATACGTTTATCGGTTCTCGCGCTCGCTTATTTAAATAACAGGAACTGGAATTTTTGGGTTTTATTTCATCAAATATTTGAACAGATAAAATGCATGCTTTCTGAAATCCTCTAATGGGCTTGAATCCGATGTAGTAAATTTCTACTAATCCGAGATTGGTAAATTAGTGTGCTGAGCATGAACATTGGAACTTGAAAATCCTCTAATGCAGTTTCCGCCTAGTAGGATACTGGAGTAATTTTGAGAAGCGATGGCGCTATTTGAATTCTAAGAAAATGGGTTTACGTTAATCCGGGTGGGTGGTCATGCTCATATAATATAATTGACCTCAAACCTTATACTTAGCTACTCCGAAATATTGCAACATTTCCTTTGTTTGTTAAAAGTCCAATTCATACGGAAAAGGTCAAATGTGCGCTTCGATAGAAAACCCGGGAAGCCTATATGTCCCGATTCGGTATGCATGTTTATATCCGCTATCTTAGGAATACTGATAACCGTATACAGGGTGCCGCTCCAAAATCAGATAAATGGATTGCTCCATAAAATATATCCCCATTAGCTCAGCTGCAGCAACGCGTTCGGAGTAGCATGAAATTACATCAATTGGAATGATTGCAGTGCACCGACTGACTGCATTCGCTTTCGCTCAAGTTTTTGGTGGTTCTCTAGAGATGTAATAAATGCCAACCTCTGTAATGTATAAAGTATAAATGTGATAAGGTCAAGACTGCCTGTGTACATATTACACTACATTGCATTGGTATTTGCTCCACTTGCTACTCAACAAATAAAACGTTATCCAATTCCGCTTTTGTGATTTATGATAATTCATTCATGAAACAGGATGATTTAAAAGCACGAATAACTATTTGAGCTAAACGAGGATGATATGGACGTTGGCGACTTGACCTTGGACTATATATTATGCTTGATAGAAGAGGATTTTTCATGAAAAATGAAGTATTCCGTTCTTTAAGAACGATATGACGCACTACCTCGTTAAAACTTTTAGGTATCATAAAGGAAAATCATTGAACAAAATTTCATTTACATTCCTGCTTTCTCCTACACTTTATAATATGAACAATGGTATATAAGTTTGATATACTCATATATATAAAATCAAATGCAGGTGATGCTTACTCAACCATAAATGTATGACTGATTGGAATTTCATTCTACTTTATTCATAAATTTAGTTCTTTATTGACAGTGTAAGATTGTGTTTTGATATTCAGATTTTTAGGCAGCTGTAGATGCAGTTTCAACTGGAGCCGGAGCATCAGTGGCATCAGTGCTATCAGTACCACCGGTTTGGGACGACATGGCGGATTCGGTGCTAGTCATTAGTTGTAATTTAGGCTCTCCCTCGTTATCCAACTCAACAGGGTCCATGCAGTAGCCGTAAACAGCTTTTTCAGTAGATCCTAGAGTGGATCTTGATAAATATTTGCGAACACCATGATAACTTTCAATGTCCATGGAGCAGCATTTCATCGAACCAGGGCAAGTGTAGTCACCTACCAAAAGATACAAATGTTGACATAGGGTATGAATTTTTTAAGAGCAAAATTAAGGAAATATGTTCCAATAGTTACTCTGTCAGATATTTATGTATTGTTAAGTCTTAGTTAGTCAATGATTTATATTATATGGTGTCACTGTTGGGAGATCAATTGCTTAATTGTGTATTGAAATACCAGTGCATTGCATGAATGTAGTACTACTTCCGGAACCTCTCAACCAGTGTCTCTTGTGGCTGTGACCAGACATGCTGATTTTGGTTAGCGATGTGATATTCTTCTCGGTAGATTTCTCATCTTCCATCAATTGCTTGAATTTCAAGGCTTGAGCTTCCATTGGACATATTCCAACCTTTGCATCTGTTGAAAAAGATTTGTGATATTGTATATAGATGATAGTTAAAGCATGCTTTTATATCTAATGTTAGGATTGCATGTGCTATTAAGTATGTATGTACCTCCTTCGCATTGGTATTTGTTGCAGCAACCGTGCTTATCTTTAAATCCGACACAGTTGGTTTTGTTCTTGGGGGCCTTCATACATCCTGGAGTTAAGCGTCTCATGTGACATTCTTCGGGCTTTATATCTTTGTCACAGTAGAAGGTTGAGCAGCAATCCCAAGGATTTTTCCTGTCGGGCTCAATTTCATTACAAGTTCTGTTGAAGGGTGCCGCAGGACAGTTTCTACCAAAGCAGAAGTCTGTGGATATAAAAATTCAGCTTGCATTATCCTACAGTTTATGCCAATCAACGTCTATCAAATTTTTTCATGACAATGAAGGTCTGTGTATTACCAGGAACACTTGTTAGTGGACAACAATCCCATGGCTAGAATTCAACGAAATCATTAGTATAAACTTGACACAATTCAAGCACAAAATACATGAAATATATCTTCAAAATCTTCATGTTCATTCATTTTATTATGACTATGACATTTGCATACATACCGTAGCAATCTGCAATGAATTTTCCCTATCTTGGTTATAGCAGTATCGGTTGACATCGTGGCCACAACGGTCCTTGTATTTGAGTTTGGTTTTGTCTACAAATAGATAGATGGTTATGCTTTTCAGTTTTTATGAAAAATTCATTTCCAATAATCATATTCTTATTTTACCAAGCAAATGAATACTGACACACTGATGACGTACCTGTGCAAAAATAAATTGGTTCTTCCTGCCATGGTAGTCGTAGGCTTATGCAAGTTTTCTCCGAATCCGGTTGATCCTGACCACAGAAACTGGCTGAAGAGTTGGTCTCGCTGCTTTCAGTAGCTGGAACTGGCTCTATTTCTACATCCTCTGCCAACGCTCCCAAAGCCAAAACCGTGACAAATAAAAATTTCACGGCAAACATGTTTCTACTCAAAAAAGAGCAATTTCACAAGAGAATAAACAGGCTATTCGAAGAAATCTGGAGCTATTGTGGTTTTTATAGGTTTTGCGTCTGTTTTTATATGAAATCTGTTTCGAATGCTGTTATGATTCAACAAATTTAAATGATGCTTGTAAAGCTCGTGGGTACACGAACTCGTGACAATTCAACAGATACCGATAATGAAATTTATTGCAAGTCATTCTGCATCAAATAATTTTAAAATATCCTATGTTAGACTTTATGAAACTGATGTCTTTGACTATCTGAGTTATTATACCATAAACCGGAAAATGATCCTTGCAAGGCACTTCAAATTAACCTTAGCCATCGGCATATGAATCCTGAATGACACATAAATACGTAAATTGAACATGCAAACAAATAAATTTTTAAAAATATCTATTTTAGATGTACTGTGTCGTGAAATGTGAAATGATGCGTCAGTTAGTAACAAAAGCGTGTGACCTCGAGAACGGCAGTGGGGTTGAAGGTTGGATTATTTAACCAGCTTCTTCTGTTTCAATGGCTAATCAATGCGCAGAAAATAGTAACTAGATGCAACAACGCAGTCACATTTATAATATAAGCACGTACAAGGAAAAAGGCAGCTCCAAATGCGTTAAAACTGAAACAATCTGGAAAAGGAACGGAAAGAATGGAAAGAAGGCGAAAAGGAAATCTGGAAAGAAAAGGAATGAATGTAAAGCATCTGAACCAGAAGGCGAACAATGATTCTCTAGAGAAATCACAATGTGTAAGAAAGGAAGAGAAAGAGGTCTCTGCCGCACCGGTGTGTGTCGCTGTTGGTACTGTGGACTTTGTGTGCTCCCCTTCTTCTATGTAAGCCCTCAAATAACGCTTGCTTTTTAGCGATAAATGGCCCTTCAGTTGAATTTGTTCTTATTATATACTTTAAATTTTTTGTTTATTCCAATAACCTCTTCCTTGCCTTCTTTAGATATTTGCCCTTCTTGTATTCATATGCTCCATGTTTTTTGGCATAACGTATGTCCTGGAAGTGGAGGAAAAGTATCAACAACAGGATGTTCACTTCATTATTTGGGGCACAATGACGTATGCTTTTGTATTCATTATGATACTTCAATTGGTTTGCACGCTCGTGTATTTCGAAAGTACTGGTTGTTGTGGAAGATTCATTGTAAGTATGCTTTTGATCGAAATTTATCGAACCAAACATTGAAAACGATCATAACTTTTTTTAAATGTACGTAAATAAATTCTATGATTTTTATAGTTCACGGTGTTTTTCATATCCTCATTTGTCCTGTGCATAGCAGTTTTAATTCAATCAATATACTGCAGAGTAGCATGCCCCAAGGGAGAACGGGTTAGATAGATGAAAGAAAAATACTCATATTCCTTCTTGTCTACATGACTAAGAAATATTTTATCTAGTTTAATATTTTTTTTTAACTTACAAAGGAAGCAAGGGAATTTTACGGAAGTCGAAATGCAACCATCCCCCCGTGGCTAGTCATTACTATTAGCAAGATTGATTATTTGCGACCAACGGCAATAATTTTTTGTTTGTTATTCGTCCTTATGCTTCACATATACTTGGTTTATTGCCTGAGATTTCTGGAGGAAAAGAAAATACGGGAGTATAGGGATGCACGAGCCAAGGAAAATCCACAAGTTGGGGCAAAGAGAACCTGGCCTGAATACATACCAGAACCAAGGCGTAAAGTGTCCTCCCATTACGATATTTATTTTGTTGGTGTGTGAGGTCGATATTGAGGCTACATATTTCTAAAATATAGTGGCATTTAAAATTTTCACGAATTTTATGTATTTTCCATTAAGTAATGTATAAATCTTTAGGAATGTCATGTTTTAGAGTTTCATGAGTAGTCTTTTATTGTATTAACTAAAATATTATGTAGAGAAGGTGGGCCAAACACAAAGTTTCATCCTCCCATTAAATTAAAAGTCCATCTCCGAATTACACTAACTAACACAGTTTGACACAACTAAGCTCAAAAATTTATGCTTGGGAGCAAATTGATTATCTAATTATATTATTTTTATTATCAAATAAGTAACCTAAAAATACTTATATTATACAAATGTAAATAGTACACAAAAATTATTTGGTTGAATTTGGTTGATATTTTACCATACCCTTTATCAACCAAAGTAAGAATGACAAGAGAACTCGACTCCAGCGGTTCAAATAGTATCAAGTACGAGAAAGCCTGTTGAGGCACACAAAGTGTGCCTCCTAGTATGTAGAATTTATTTCAAATTTATTGAGAAGACTTTCTTATGATGCCCAAGATCACTAATACACAATTGAATTCCTTCCGGGTCGTTTAAAAAGCTGAAAATTCGTCAAGGGTTGATTAATAGCGTAGTAGGACCATATTTTTCATGCAATTTTAGGATGTGAAAGAAACAGACTCATCAAAGAATATCCTTCTGGTACTTCATTTTATGGAAAATGACTACAAAAGAGAATAAAAACGGCCAACAGACCCAAAGACTGGCTATTCCCTGTTAAAACGAATTATTCATGCACTTTACATGATTGATACGAATTTTAACTACTATTTACATACTCCGGTTCACATAAATTAGAGACAAACTAACCTTTTGGTTTGTACTTTTTGCTTTAAGATGTTCAGGAGTTAATGAAAACGTTTAAGAGCCGAGGTGTATTGTTCGTTGTTAGTTTTAAAGATCCCCCTAACGCTAATTTCAACCGTGATTATCCCAATGGATTTATAAGACAATCTCTGTAAGTGACATGACCTGTTAGTCTGGAGCCCATCAACATTAGCTACTTTTAATCCAATTGTGTATTAAAATTTAGTGATCTTGATGATGCCCATTCTTAAATTAAATTATTTTCCTCCAACAATCAATCAAAATCTTCACAACAACCAACATTTAAGTACATAAAGTATGCCCCAACAATCAACATAATCACCCTTCCAACAATTGACACTTTTTTTTCATTAAAAACATTAATTGATTGCCTGTGCACTCCTTTCCAACTCCACTAATCAATACGTAGCATACTACCCCGTTTTGAAAGTTGGTGAAATTTCCCCCTACGGGCCTACCACTAATGACTAACGTGACTAAAATCCCTCTTACTCGGACTTAAAAGGCTTTTAAATTTGTGTCATTTACTAAAAGTTACGTATGTCGTATCAATTTATCTTTTAAACATTTTAATTCATCCCAATCTATCTAATGCGTAGTCAAATCATCGCTTCTCCAATAATCGATCGAGTTGCAACCTCTATATTACGCCCGACTTATCAATGCAGTTAAAAATTTATTTTTATGAAACCACTAACTCAGGCCTGCAGTTTAAAAAAGCAGAATTTAACATTTACTAACTCTCTCCACAACCAACATTTCATTATCCCAACAATGATCAACAGTTAAATTATCCTCCGCTTCCAGTAAATCAACATTTAATTCCCCTCCACCTCCCATAAAACAACTCCCAAAAATCAACATTAAATTTTAGTGTGGAAGGAGCTTTTGTTGAGAACGCAATCTTTAAAAAAGGAAACAAACGTGCGTGTAAAGAAAACAGGTGACAATGGGTCATCCATAGCCAACGTTAAAAATTTTGAAGAAAAATTTCATGCCAATTTTTTATGCGTAATTGGTGTAGTTATGGTAGCACTACTTGCCAAATGATAATTAAAACATTACTAAAAAGTATGCATTTTGTATGAACGTAATGTTGGATGCCCCTTGTCAGTACTGTATTTACGCTAACACAGATAGTCATCCGCTCCCATGTTAACTCACTCGACGTACATGCCATGATCATGGCTCGCATAATATATAAGGAGATAAACTTTAACATTTTCTCCTCTATAACAATAATAAGCTTAGGTAGTAGGATCATTTAAAAAAATTATTTACAGCAAGACAGCCAACATTCAATGTCAACATTAAGACATAAGGCATTTATACAAGCATTACATAATATGTTGGCTATACTGGTACATTAAGTGAGACAGTTTCTCAATCCTAGTTTACACAAAATAGCAATTTTCTAAAAAAAAATGTAACACCAAGGAAAATCATCTGAAAAGTGGGGTCTGATTGTTGAGTTACATAATATAAATATAAAACCTATAGAACCTATGTTCTTTGGGACGCTGTCTCAATAAAATTGTCACTATGATATTGCCGCCTCACTTTCTTCTGTATTCTACTTATTTGCTTAAGTTTTAGTTAAATCGTATCGTAACAGATAAATATATATATATCATACCATAAAATAAACGAGTAGAAAAACACTATAAGAGGGTTCATAGAAAATAAATGTTCTACTTATATTGTAAAATATCTTT
Source organism: Orchesella flavescens (assembly GCA_964034955.1). NCBI lineage: Eukaryota > Metazoa > Arthropoda > Collembola > Entomobryomorpha > Orchesellidae > Orchesella > Orchesella flavescens. The sequence continues at coordinate 21,828,158 of OZ035954.1, forward strand.
CTAGCACTTCCGTTCTGTACAATTTGGTGGATGCTCATAAATGCACACTATATAATATGCATATTAGGAATAACAATGGTATTATATTAACACAAATATTTTTCATATGAACAAATACCTACAAAAGCTATTTCAGAACAATTATACTATACTATTTGTACTTGATACTATACTAGTCAAAAGTCTATGTTTAACTAAATGATGACACATCGCTACACATGAAGATTACACGTAAAAGTAAGTACTCATATTATGTACATGCATAAGTAAGTAAGTGAGCAAGTCATTTTTCAAAGGGGAAAGCTCACTTCAATCTTGCCTTGAGTTTGGATGATGGATGGTGACATTTTGAGAACTTGCTCCTCAACTAATTCCTTCATGAAAGCGTAAACAACCCAGAGAAAATAAAATAGCACTCCAATCTCAGTCAAATCAAGAACCACTCCAACAACTGATAGTCGGCCAAGAATGATCATTGTAAGAAGATAAATAATGCAAATGGAGATTCCAAGTGCTTTGAACACTATCCAAACACGAACCAGCAAAATTTTTCGCTACAGACAAACCCAGGGAAAAAGGAAGAAAAACAAATATTTTGACAAATTACAAAGATTATCAATAACAACCCAATTTTAATAAGTTTGTAAGCAAACATTGGAAAATTGAGGGGAATCCGAATGCTGCCAAAATATCTTTGACCTTATTTCGGCAAAATATATTTTTTAAAAACTCTTTAAGAAAACACTCCTTACCAATTTGATTGCGTATAAAAGGATGCCAGCAAAACATAAATTGACGATACTTAGAAACAAGGCGGCTCCAAAGATTTGCCACATTTTCGTTGCTGAAAATTCAAAAGAAGGAAAAATAAGTTGTGAAACTTCATTAAAAGGTGCTCCCAATAAAAGATTACTTATAACTTCAACATTTTTTATGAATCACGGCATAGAAAAGCCATAAAAAGAAATGTAACATTTTAGTTTTTAATTAATTTTCCTTTCAGAGATATCCTAACCTATTTCATCCAAATCAAGATGTTTCTCTTCTGGGTCCCAAAACACGAGAAAAGTTGACATGCGGGAGTTACGGTATGCATCCTCTGTTTTGTACATCTTTACTGTTGCCAGTGAAAGTATAAAAATGATGATGGACGATATGGATAAAACCTGTAGGAATAATGATAACAAAACAACTTTCTGTACTTCACATTAATTTTTTTATACAAAAATCTCTTCTGATCGCATTAATCGTAGGTGTATACTTGACTGCCCAAATTTCATAACAAATATTTTCCAGAATCAGATCTATAACAAATTTTTACGTTCGTCAGCTTCATATCGGAAGCAAGTAACTCTCTACTTCACCAGAGTGGTAGTAAGGTGCGTATACCACTTATACGGTCAGGCTTTCATTTTTTGTAAATTTAATTTTATGAAGGATCAGTAAGATATTGAGAGACAAATGATACATGAAAATGTGTATTGATAAGTGTTCTACACGTATGTACATTTTCCAATTTACTGACATCCGGCTTACGGAGATATGGGCAACTTAACAAAAAATGTCAAATTTTGACTGTATAACACTTATACGGTCAAGGACTAAATTTTATCTTAAAATTTTATCAGTGTTATGATATATGATAGGCTCGTTATGATCGTCACCATTACTCATGAGTCGCATAATGATACTGTGCCGAGAAATAATTTCTAAGCTGGGTGGTGCTGGCGGGCCGTTGTTTCCCGTGGAACACAAATTTTGATTTTTGTTGCATAATTTTGCGGTAGTGCAACAACCATACGCTATAGATATCTCAAAATACTCAGCGCACACTCAGTTCCTAGGTGGGTACTAGTAAACTGAAATCCGAATTCGGATACCAACAAATAAAATGATTTCCAATTTTGGTTAACGGTAATATTGGGATATTTAGATGAAAACGAAGCCTACACCACCCACCCACTTAAATTTTTGTAAGCTTACTACTGCAAACTTATTCCTAACAAATAGGAGCGTTGACTCATGTGGCCAACAGTCACAGATCGGCACGACTTTACGTTTTGTGGCACATACAAGGTTGTGACTATTTGTCCATTACAATGCTGTCAAAGCAAACATTTTTTAAATTAAATATATGGCGTCAGTAGTCATCCCTTGATACTAGATAGAAACCAAATATGCTTTAAAACTGTTGTTATGCATCATTATAGCGTTTTTTACACCATGCCGCATTTTTGAAACCATTCCTTTTAAGTTTCAAAAATTTCCTTGCTGAGACTTTCTATTTAGTACGTTACTACAGACTTGGATCACTTGTATGTGCCACAAAACGTAAAGTCGTGCCGATCTGTGACTGGTGGCCAAATGAGTCAGCGCTCCTATTTGTTAGGAATAAGTTTGCCATAGTAAGCTTACAAAAATTTAAGTGGGTGGGTGGTGTAGGCTTCGTTTTTATCTAAATGTCCCAATATTACCGTTAACCATAATTGGAAATCATTTTATTTTTTGGCATCCGAATTCGGATTTCGGTTTACGAGTACCCACTTAGGAACTAGAGTCTATCCTGAGTTTTTTAAGATATCTCGGGAGCATGGTTGTTGCACAACCGCAAAATTATGCAACAAAAACCAAAATTTGTGCTCCACGGGAAACAACGGCCCGCCAGCACCACCCAGCTTAGAAATTATTTCTCGGCACAGTATCATTATGCGACTCATGAGTAATGGTGACGATCATAACGAGCCTATCATATATCATAACACTGATAAAATTTTAAGATAAAATTTAGTCCTTGACCGTATAAGTGTTATACAGTCAAAATTTGACATTTTTTGTTAAGTTGCCCATATCTCCGTAAGCCGGATGTCAGTAAATTGGAAAATGTACATACGTGTAGAACACTTATCAATACACATTTTCATGTATCATTTGTCTCTCAATATCTTACTGATTCGTCAGGAAATAAAATTTACAAAATATGAAAGTCTGACCGTATAAGTGGTTTACGCACCTTAGAGGAGGTTGCTAGCTTACCCTTCCCCAAACCTGAACGACTTCATGATTGAGGGGGTGGACATGAGACATATTAACGATTTTCCATTTCACTAGCTACAAGTCAAAGGATTTGTAGTAATTTCTCAAAGCAGGCAATGTTACTTCCTCCACTAAACTGTCCCTTTTTTCCTGATCTTTCCCCACTCCAGACAGGAATCTAGACGGTGGAGCAAGCGACAGCATTTCTTCGGTCGCTCACTTATTGCCCACCGGTGACCGTGTATATATATATTTATACAATACACAGGGGTGGAGTGGACGAGGAAGAGTATCCTCTACTTTTATTGCTCTTTTGCAGTTTCCCAGTGTTGACTCAACCTATACCTTGCAGTATTACACATGTCTTTACTTCATCTTCATCCTCAGCCAGATGCAATAAGTCAACCATGAAAATTAAAGCTAATATTAATAAACGTGCAATAACATAACATCATGACATGGTCTGAGAGTTCAGATGCTTTTTGTAACCGTTCCGGAAGGAACAGCAAGTTCAAATATGTGATTTTAAGACTTCCTCGTGAAATAATAATAGTAGCCAAGCCAAGTCTAGCTTTTCTGCCCTCCTGTGCACTCACATGTTTAGCAAGCTGTTTTTTTGCTTAATGCACTGTTTTTTTCGTCTTATGTGGACAAACTTCTTATTTACGACAAGAACTAAATGTGCATGGCAAAAACATACATACGTAAGAACATGCGATGTGTAGTTTCTTTTGATGAAGAAAAACTACATAAAAATGGTATCATGACAAGCCATGCATGCAGGGCCATGGTCATTGCACTAACCAAAATACATTAATACTATTTATACTATACTTTATACATATACACACATGTCATCTCTCTTTCTCTCTCTACCATTTTATACTCTTCTATATCCTACATCCCTTTAGACCACCGGAGGAAGAAAAAACGATGGAGGTTGATTCACTGTGAAACCTCAAAAATGTATTTTGTGAAGTCTCTCCCAGTTTTTAAGAAGACAGAGAGGTTATTTGTCATTTTGAAGCAAAAAAATTACTAGAGCTATATATAGAGTAGGTCTTTTATAGCTGCCTACTTTTTAAAAATGAAATAAAAGTAGAAGAAAAGGCTTTAAGCTCTTTTAAAGTAAAATACTAAGAGGAAAAGGACAAAAAGAGAGTTTGATTCATGGTGACAGAACAACTTAATAAGAAAATGGAATCTTTGGTCGCTCCTTTCTTTTCTCTACCACAAAAGGCGAAAAACCGTCAGATTCTCACTTCTAAGATTCTGCTTTGTATGACTGCATACATACACTTATTATGAAAATATGTGACATTGTAGTGTTATGCATGAATATGAATCAGGTTATACGAATGTATGTATAGATAGACTAGACTGTAAACTTCTTGTGTGTGTGAGGTCTCCTTAAAAAGGTATGTACGTCTGGCAAGCTCATGTATTGTATTAAAACTGGATGATTACATAATGGACTTTCTTCGCAACATCTATTATGCATCCATTTACAACACCCCTTGAAAGTCTCATTGTGAGCAACGATGTGAGATGCGAATATTTTCGTTATTATCATGTGATTTCCCCGAAAATGAATGGAACCAACCCAAAAGAACTAGTGGAAATATATACGAGTTACCAAGAAAATATTGTAAGTTGCAAGCTACGCAAGGATTTTAATGCGATTACTCATTTCTCAATAGCTTTCTTCACCATCTCCCCCTGAAAAAATGCTGAAATGGCTTTGTCGTACATAACACTAACTCTTCTTGTGCAATTTTGAATTTATCCTTACATAAAATTTAATCAGTATACTTGGATATATTATACCATTCATTTTCCAAGCAAGTACTGAGAAATTAGGCAATTGGAGTCATTGACCGGACATTTTTATCCATTCCTCAATGCAATATAACCTGGTTTGGTATCGAGTCGATATAGTCGATACTATCGACTATATCGACACAGTTGGCAAATCAAAAGTTGAATGGACAAACGACAAACTTCTCCCTCAGATACGTTTTTTTTTCATTCTGGCCACACAACGGGATCTTTATGCTTGCATTCATTTTTTTTTTGGAATGTAACGTACTGGTATCGAAAAAGTTTGGCGTGCGACCTAACAATTTTCAATGCTACTAATAGATTATAAAAATAAAGAAAAAAGTAGAATTTAAAATTCAATGTCTGTCGCACGCTTTGTGAAATGCATGAAACGAATGATGTGCCACCTTTTCATGTATGTAATGTATGGACTAGTCAGAGCTAGTCCTTCTTGTGTGTGAGAAACTATACTAGTTTTCGAACATGCATGCATACAAATGAAAAAAGACGGGAACGTGATTGGAAATTACAATTTTGTGATTGTGCTAGCTACCCACAGCAAGCGGTATGCTATATCATTGGTATAGTATATATATATATAGCTTGGTACATAATATGATATGCCTTGATTGCTTGCTTTTGTGACGATAATCATAATGGAGAAGTGTAACGAGTGTATATATACTACTGACTTTGGACTGATTGTGACGGAGCTGAGCCTCAACTGACTGTGGAAAAAGGAAAATGGGATTGGATTGGAATCATCCCAAACGAGTTAATCCATTTTCATTTGGTTTGCTTTGAACTTTGAATAAAATAAAAGCAGTTATTTAAAGGGTACTCTACAAATGAGAGTTGGAAAAGAAGGATAATGATATGGAGAGATGGAATGAGATGGATAATGCAAATGTGCATATTAAGCTTGAACCACATCTTCGTAACGAGCTTTAACGGTGTCCTATTTTGTCGTCTAAGTATGTCTTTTGGGTATGCTCTAAGCTACCTTCAACCTTATGTCCCACATAAAACTCTACTAGAGTTAAACTCTTCATATTGATTTGAAATTATTTGTCTGTCTGTCCTCTTGAAGCTACTGGAGGACGAATTAAACAGCTTTATCTATCTCCCAAATGAATATTTATTAAATCTTTTTTCTTTCAACAGCCCTTTGAATTTCATTTTAATTAATGTGTTAGCGGTATAGATGAGAGTCTTTCTCTGCCACTTTTGCATATTGCTTAAATCAGTGTAATTTGAGCAAGCATTGCATTTTCTGAATGTTATTTAACTGTATTTAGCAGAAGGACAACGTTATCTAAGCAATAATGAGAATTAACCTAGGGCAAGCCACTTCCAACTCACGTGAACCTTTTCTTACCATAATGCAATGTCTTATATAGGAAGACACTGGTTATATGGTCTTTTATGTTGCTGCTGGAACCATAATATCTAATCCAACGCATATGCACAAGGGATAAAGAATGGAAATTAAATCCATTGTCTAATTACTTTTGACATTGAAGTAGGAGCATGGTTCACAATCAAGTTACTTCTTATATGCTCGTTTGGTGCCAAGATTGCAAAGCAATTCCTTCCACGGCCCCCTTCTTCAAAAGCTTATATATAGCTAGGTTCTAAATAAAATTTGATTTGAAGCTATACAAAGTCATAAGTACATAATGTAGAGGGTATGCACGTATGTATATGTAATATAATGGTAGCAGAGTAATAATCTTAAACAGATCTAGTTGCGTACTTGAAAGCTAAACCCCACAGAAACAATAATATCTTACAAAGGAAACTGACTCAACCAGTTAAAAACCTCTTTGCCAAGGAAAAGGTTGAATGGCTGAAGGGTTCTAAGATCGACTTAGACTCATGTTTTGAACGTTTCATGTATGTAAATTGACTCATACAGTCATATAGACTTTACAGTCTTTAAGAAGAACCAAGCGGGTGAATCTACAAAAGAAAAGCAGTTCTGAGTCATAAATGATTTCAATTATTTGAAGTCTCTTTTTTAAACTCAAATTTCTATACTACTTTTACTCATAATATTGTTGAGACTTATACTGAAATTCTATGGAACATGATAAGTTTAACGAATGAAATTCCCTTGTTTGATCTACCATCATCGTCTTCTAAGATCACATTTTCTTAACAAGTAAGCTTTTAGCCAAAAATGTAAACGAAAGCTTTTTCGTAATTAATACTTTTCACTTTCTTATTGTCAATAATTTGTGAGTTGCAAATAACTACATGTTTGGAATGCATCCAGCATGAATTAAAATCATTTGAACCAAACTCGACTTTTATATTTCGTTACTTTCCTTCTAACAAGCTTACACAGCTTCTACAAACTTTAGGCAATGCTGAAGTGTTGTGTACACCTTCCACTACAGACGCAAATTAGAATTTTACGGTCTATAAAGACAAAACTGCATTTTTGGCAATAAAGCCGTCTTCATTTAAACTTTCCCAATGTCAAACGCGACTACCTAATAATATTGTAAGTATGATGTGTTATATGAATTGAAATATAATTGCTAGTAACGAAAATTCTAATTAAGAAATTCCATTTTGGCTAAAGCCTACGACTTCTGGTTTTGATGTTCAAAACATATTCTTGAGATGCGATCTTTACATGCTTAGCCGAGTTTTGGGGTACGTTGAAACAAGAGAAAATTGCATATTTAACTGCATGACCAAGCGTAGAAGCAAATACGAGCTCATGCTTATCCATGTTGAAGATGATCGTTGCTCTGCCCTTAACGAACCAATTCATCTGAAATTTTGCAGACTAGGTGCTCATCTAGAAAGTACTCTTACATTTCTTAGAAATTTGTATATTACATGTAAGATACGCAACCGATATTTCTCAATCACGTTGATGCAATGTTATATGTATATCAAATCAAGTAAATGATAAAGTTCTTACGATTTCACTTACAATTTCAATACCCGCAACAATAGTGGCTGCAATCCACAGCTTGACGATTCCACAGCATGGATCGATGGACAAAAAGGTTTTGAAACAGCTCCCCATTTTGTGACATCAATGTGAGTCCACTATTTCGTTTTTGATAATCGCCTCTTACTGTGCAATTTTCTACGTGATTAATTTTTATTCTATTGCAGTACATCTGCAATTTCACTATCCACAGCAGAAGCTGCAAACTTCAAGTTTACTAAAAGACTAAAACGTTCTATATAGTTCTATACGAAAACCGTAAAGCCTCAACAAAAATTTCTGTTTTGGTCAAGATTCTTCCATAAATATAAAGGGGTTGATGCTTCAGATGGACATTGATATTTTCGTTTGATTACTATTTTGCAACAATGACCAATTGATGTGTAATTGATTAAAATTAAGATCATGGAATTGGAATGCTCTCCTTCAAGAATAACTTATCAAAACTGACTACACTACACTCACATCTGATCTTCTACCACTAACACACTTTGACTAAATAAGCAAAATTCTGTTCTATCAAAAGTCTATGTGGACTTTCAAAATAAAAACTATTATTCAACATTTCTGTTCCACATTGTAAATTTAATATGACCACGTTTGACAAAAGTGTCACTCACTCACTCGATATTATTTCTTGAATAATAGTTTGTAGCTTTACTATTGAAAGAGTGTGGTGCTCATGAAGTAAAACAAAAGTTGGAGTTGTTGAGTAAGTAGTGTAAAACATGTCATTAAAATGTCATTATTACGATGTACCACGGACTGGTGATGCTGTGATGATGTCAAGTATATAAGTAAATGGTATGTAATGTGATGCGATTTGGGGTACTACCTACTTACTACCTTACTATGCAACAAAAGTGTATCACTACACCTACTTACGTTGGGATTACTATTGTGAAAATAAAAATACACTTTGAGTGCATAATGTTAAAAATACTTTTGCTGACTACGCTTACGTACGTGACTAATACTCCCTTTTGGCTTCTGTAATGTAGGATACCTAAAAATAAAAGTATTGTTAGGGAAAACCTTACTTTGCATTTTTAAATCATGCATGCAGCACATTGTCAATATTGGTTGTAGCTGGGGTTAAAATGCTGAACAATAATTATTACCAGCATGGATGGCAGATTCCAAAATCCAAATCGATGCATTACATAGATATGTATAGATGTATATACCTATTTTATATTTTATTTTATAAGTAGCAGAAGCAGGAATAGAAGGATTTCTATTGTAATTTTAACTCCTAGCTCACCTCACATGTGCGTAAAATGACTTTGACAGGATTCTGATTATGCAGCTGTCATATAAGCATATAACGGAGCTATTACTGGAAAACAGAAAAATATACATTGGTGCTATCTTTTGGGTAACAGTAATAAGTAATTACTATATTATTTTGTTTACCTTATGATTATGGCATTTTAAATCTTATTTGCGCTTATATTATTTTGTTAGTGTTGTTAACCAAATTCTCTCTTGGGGTTTAAGAGCAAGAGAGAGGAAGCTGGTGTGTTAATGTGACCAATATACTCCATATATTATACAGCTTACTACTTTTGCTAAACTGTTTTTATTTGCAGATGTAAACTAAAATGTTAATGAATTATTGCAAGCATGCACTTTATCGTAATCGAACTTCCTGTTGATGATTAAACGAATAATGCTTCATATTTAATGATTTAAAAAGTATACGATTCTTTAGGAATATATGGCTCATATATGTACTGTTCGTTTATTATCACATACTTACATACTTAAATAAAATAGATTGTAAAATAAATAAATGCATAGTAGGAATTGTATTGCTGTGATGTATTTAAATATATGACGAATGATATGATAAAGAGGAATATATAGTCATAGTCATCAGTCCTACTTCTATCCATAAAGAATTTAGATTTACTTTGCAGCCTCAGCCTCTCTATTTCTAGGCTTGACAAGAGCATAGAAGGGTCTAGGACTTTGAACGGTGCCGAGCAATGGGTCAGTAGAAGGTGTTGGATGGTTAGGTGCCTCTTCGAAAGTATATCGTTGCAAAAAGGAAGTAAAAAACTTGAAAAGATTTGCTTTTGCTAAAATTTCTCCGGCACAAATACGTTTTCCTTCAAAGAAAGAACATTATTATGTTTACGCGCTGTTCCATGTTACAAATCGTAAATTATGACACTATTAGTTCTAATCAAAAAGTACCTAAGCCAAATGCCATAACCTTAGCACAAACATCTTGATCAAGGGTATTGGTCTTTTCGTTCAGAAATCTTTCGGGGCGGAAAGTGAACGGGTCACCCCAACTTTCTTCGCTGTAGTTGGCACTGTACAAACTTACAATACCCATGGTCCCCTATTAGGAAATGGAGGAAAGAGAATTTTTTATGATAAATTCTATATACCCTCATTGAAAATGTAATTCATAGGCAGACATTAAGTTTTATGAGCGTGTATAAATGTAGAGTTAGTTACCTTTGGAATGACATACTCTCCCACTTGCTGATCCTGAATATTAGCCCGACTGAATAATGGTACGACAGTGGCAAATCGTTGAACTTCCAGCAACGTCGCTTCAGTATAAGGCATCCTGGATCATTTCACCATAAAATAAATTATTCTTCTGTCAGTATTTATATTTCCGTAAATCAAGTGTGTTCGCGCATTAACTCAGCATATAAAGTGGAGGCACGTGTCTCCAATTTGAGAGTTGAAAAATTACTTTCAATTTTCAACATTCAATATGCTTCGCACAGAGCGACAATGAGTGATAATATGATGAGAAGTTTTTAAAATGCATGAACTCTTGTGTGTCAACTCAACTTGTGTTTAGATAGCTTAAGCTTGAAGATATGCATACATACCTTGTTCTATCAAGTGTCGAGGGGAGAGTCGATGGATCCACTACTCGATCAATTTCCTCCTGAACCTTCTTTTGTACCCGGGGATTGAGGAGAACGTAGAGAAAAGCGAATTCCAAAGTTGAACTTGTCGTTTCAGTTCCGGCTACATACAGAATCATAGTAAAAGTAAGTAAAAACCCAACTCGATGAAGTTTACTAAAGTATAGAGAGTTTTGTCGGGAAAAGTTATTTCATTTTATTGCTTATTTACGAATGACAATATAAACTTACCAAGAAAGAAGTCAAGGGCCAAAACAAGAAACTGCTCGTCTATCACGAATATGTGCAAATAACCAAAAAATACTATCATAAGCATTAAAACATCCATTTGTATTGCAAACACAACTTTAGCAATTTATATCAGCAACAGCAACTAAGGAGAAACTAGGATTTCATACTCAGTGACTGACGATGATAATAGTAAGAACGTAATATTCTGTACATGGAGTAGAGTGTGTGGGTGCGTAAAGAGAAGAAAAAAAAACATGCAATTTCCGCTCATTTTTTATTCCATCTTTTTTAAATTGCACAGAAGAAAAAATGATCTTAGCGGAAGCTTCTTTTCCAAAGCATAATATTTACGTATAAATTGGTTCTGTATTTATGAAAAAAGTTGGGAAACATACCTGTATAAAAGTTGTTTTCTGTCTTGTCGTGAGCATGATTATCAATTTCCAAAAGGAAAACGTCAATGAAATCTCTTTGGTCCGTTTTGTACACCCCTTCTCCTCGCCTGGTCTCCAGTAGTTCCTGGAACATGTTTAAAGAGGAATTATTTCTCACGTATAAATTGGGTGTGCGTGTGAGTGTGAGTAAACGCGTTAAAAACGTGTGAGAGATATCATCATCATTTTATGTTAATTTTTTCGTGAGCGGACTTGTGAAGTTTCTTTTTTAGCAAAAGCAATAACACAAACACATCAAAATAATGAGCAGGAAGTATAGCCCAACGTTTTCACCTTAAAGAAGCCATGCATTGCTGTGAGAAAGTCTTGGCGATCTTTTCCTGTCTGTGTGAATCTGGGCACAACATGTCTCAACAGAGGATACGCTGTAATGATGTCTTCCCCGACGGCCAACTTTTGAACAATATCTGACATGAGTTGAACGAGCTTCTGAAGTTTGTCGTCATCATGTGAAAAGCGATATCCAGCAATCAAACTCCATATTATGTTGAGTGCAGAGACGGAAAAGAATTTCTTCATGTAGACTACCGAGTCTTTGGAATCTGTTATAAGTTTGTCCATCCGTGACATGAGACGGTTCAGTTCCTCCTCAATTATCGTTTCTTGACTATTGAACTTTCCAAACCCAAAGTCTCGAAGAGTGCGGATGGAAAAACGACGGAGCTCCTTCCAAGACTCTCCATTTGCAAAGAATACCCCTAAAATATTAAAGAAATGTTTGTCATGTTCTCGGCTTGTCGTCTCAGTGGGGAAGATATGGGAAAGTATTTGTCATGTTAAAAGAATCCGCACTACACAGCTCAAATAATATATTATTTATAAATTGGTACACAATGATACTGAGCTGCTATGATGGAATTTGGTTCAAGGACTCAATCATGCACGGAATTAAAGGAACATGATATGCGATATGAAATTATTAATTTATGATATATTACATCGCCTGTACATCTTAAAAGTAGAGAAAATGTTAGATTCCCAACTTACCCAATGGCTTGCCAAACGATCGTTCCAAAATCCAGCCATCAACATATCGGTCTATCTAAAATCATTAAAAGAATTATTGACAAAAAAATTGATTTTAATCTTGAAAACACTTAATCTATAGCTTATGATTTTATATTTGCCTTACCCATATATCACTGGAGAGAACATCTCTTACGGCTTCAACATCGTCGAAAATAACTGCAAATAATATAAAGTGTTAGTCACATTTTCTTTTAAAACTATTTTTCCAAATAATGCGCACACCCAGACTATCGTACGGATCTGTCATGCATAGAATGAAATGAATGCCAAAAGGTTTCTCCAGTAAAAATATTTCCGACTGCTCATTTTCCCATTTGAATTTTTAATTTCAACACATTTCCTTCTTTTTAGACTGCAGCTAAAGCCGGTGGTATTAAACATACGAAAATTATTATCACCATATCTCAAAATTTGACAATCAATGCAAATTCTTCAGTTTTCCAATTCACTGGACTGTGGACTCCTTACCTATTTAGGTCTACGCAAAAGACCTTTATTCACTGCGTAATTCATGAGAAAACTAGTGGGTGGTGAGTGTGCCAAAAAATGTTCATATTCAGTAAACCAACGAGAGAGAGAGAGAGAGATTGGAAGACAGGAAAAACTACTTTAGTATTATTTTGTCTCATTATATTATACAATGTAGCAGTAGAGGGAGAATAGACGCGCATAAAAACCTGTCATCATTACGCTCAAATATTGAAAATATTTCTACCATTACCACTTTTCATCTTTTCATTTCAATGAACAAAGGGAAAAAATCAAATAAGAAATTCTCTTGAATTTCATCTGATGTATGAAAAGTCTACATAAAAATGGTTCAGACTGCATTAGGTACAAGGGTACAAGTTCATGAGGTTATGTCTGCACCGCAAAACAGACATTTTTTTTTATATATGTACTTATGGAGGTCCTATTTGATGTTTGAGGTCATATACTATTGCTACTCAAACCGTAATGTGCGACTGTTAAAATAAAGCATTATAAAATCGTAATAATAACGCTTTTCATGCTGGGCTCAAACCAATAAATCACTTTATGGTAAGTAGTGGAAGAAAACAAACCTTGATAGGTTGCCCCAAAATGAAGACTCATGCGATGACCATATTTCTTGGAGAGTTCTCTCAACACAACGTAAGGCTTCTTTCCCTTCTTCGACTCCTTAGCTAGTTGAGGTAAATTTCCAAGTATTGGATACTTGAATGGTCCTGCAATATTTACCAAAGAAAAAAAAATTATCATACCTTTTCGTGCAAGCGAAACCAGCTCTCCATTATGTTTATTACTTTATCCAATAACATGGGGGTTTCCAAACATTTATGCAAATATCATGCAAAAAAACTGGGCTAACAGAGAGTGCTGAATGTATTATTTTTTCATACCAGGAAGCAATTTCCCATTATGCTTAACATTGCTAACGAAAAAAACTCTGCGGATGAGCCAAGCCGTGAAAAACACTAGCACTATTTCCAAAATCATTTTATCTAGGAGTAGACGAGATTTGGATGTTGTAAAATAAGAACACAAGCAAAATCTAAAAGCTTGTTTGTTTCACTTTGTAGAGCTTTTAGGTGTATCTATATTGTGCTGGGCGAGGTGTGGTGGTGAGTAAAACTGCTGAGATTGCTAACTACCGGTGTCAATTCGGAACTGGCTGCTTGCCCTCATTTGAACTATCAAATTAGGCCATGGCTTTATAATCAAATTTCTGAAGCAAGCCTATACATAGCATAGCATAATATAGCATGTGTACTTTGTACAAGATTTTAACATTCAATTAGCATAAATGTTTGCTAAGCAAGATTAACAACCCTTGGACTCCTCTGGGAAGTCCGTGTTCATGTATGGCTTTTCCGATGCGCCACTTTTTTATCCCCTATCATGTACATTATCGGTCGTCCCAATTTTCTTACTATTTGAAGTGTTGCATGTTACTTTTCATTTTTTTAAAATATCCATCCAGAATACCTTTCTGCATGCACGCAGGTTAAGAGTAAACTGGATGTTTTATGACAGATACCAGTGTAGTTTGTACTGAACGGATGCTGAGATTTTCTTTTATCTTTGGTATTGACAGCTAACAGCGTCGGCGAGTTAAAATCAAACTTCAATTTGACAGGAATTGATCAGGTTAGTGTGATTGATTTTATTTCATTTCATTTGAGGTGATAAGAAGTGATTTGATGAGCTAAAAATAATCTGTGAGAGAACAGATGAGCAAACATCTCATATCCTGAGCGTGTTAGCAGGAATTTTCGGTGATCACAATTGCCTCCCCTTAATTAATTTGATGGCTTGTTCCACCTGACAAGAGCAAAGATTATTGAAAAATGATAAAGCGTGAACACTTTAAAGGACAAAGTTGAGCGTGGAAAAACCAGAGAACGATCAACGTGTATCAAATCATGGCGATAGTGGATGTACAAATCACTGCTAAATATGCAAAAAAATAATCTTACGAAATTAAAAACCGTTCATGACACGGTCATGCATGGTTTGATTGTTAGTATTTAGTACGAATATATACGTGATTATTAGGATAATGAAATTACGCAATATTATGCAATTAAATGCACAATTAAAATTATCATCACCACATTTGCTAACTTTGCAAAAAAAGCTGTTACACTACTGTATGCAGTTAATTACGTTTTGATAACTCGACTACAGTACAATGTCGCATGTTGGTCGGCATAATCTTCTCTTAATCAATATGTCAGTAGTAGCACGTGACACGTGCATAATATAATGCTATCGATTTTATGTCTTATCAATGAAACGAAATAGTACCCATTGTGTTCTATTTAAGAATTGGCACTACACCCGAGTTTCTCGAACTGAACATGAATTCAATTATGTCAGGTAATTGAGTCAGTAATACTCACGTACGCAGCTATATAGCCCTGTCATATCAACATTGATTTCTAATCAATTCCCTTTCAAAAGTTTACCGACTAATATTCCATCAATAAGCAATCTCGGCTACCAGATCCAATTAATTAATGCTTATTAGTAACATAATATTACGTCACTTTAATATTGATCAAATACACATGAATCTGATGCAACAATTAATATGTCTACCAAATCGGATCATCCGATGATAATTATGAATTGAATTTACATACTCAAGTACTTTAGATAGTAGATATTGTCCATCATTTTTTATTTACACACAATGAAAATTGCATTTAAATTGATACATTGTGTTGTATGCTTACCAGAAAGTATCAACAATAATACAATGCCCGTTAGTGTAATAGTGTCATGTCATGACTAATGACGACGGAGTTCGTGTTGTTAGCTTGAGTACAAAATGATTTACATTATGGGTATAAGGTCATCATCATCATCATCATCTCCCACATGAAATCACCGCACCAGCAACTTACTTAAAGCAGCTTTGATTTGAATGAAATGCATGTATCAAACTATGATTAGGGAGGCACATGATGTAGGAATTGACGCAGTTGGAGATAATCTGTTCCTGAACCTTTATAAAGACAGCCTCGACATTGACCGTCCCTGTCCCTCGTCCTCACAGTATTCTCTCGCAGCTCTTAAACTTAACTTGTTGCTGAGCTTTGGTGGAAGAAGATTGTGAAAATTTGGCAACAAATTACTTACTTATCGTTTTAAAAGTTTTTTTTTCGGTTTAATAGCCACAAAAATGAAGGTCGAGCTACCAATTGTAGATCTCACACGCATCTGCTTAAAGAAGCCAGAGGAAATCACGGAAGAAGACTGGCTAGATGTAGCCGAGCAATTGAGGAAAACTTTTAGCAAGTTTGGTTACTGCTATCTGGTTAACCACGGTGTTCCTGAGGAAATTGTAAGTTTACAGATTCTTGGAAAACTTGGAGGAAATGAAGAGGAGAGAGTGAAGTTTACTACTATTGTTCATTGAATAATTTTTCTACTCATCTCTTTGTCTTCAGGTTGAGGAAGTGATGCAGACTTCCAACAACTTTTTTCATCTCGACAACTCTGTTAAAGATAAATATGTGAAAAAGGGAACCTATTATGGCTATTATCGGCCCGGAGATAAGCTGTAAGATATTGTTTGCAGACACATACACTTATTTTATACTATAAAGTCATGTCATTGTGTTCGTGTTTAATGGTATAATGAGATACTAATCGGCTCATGTCACTAAATACATATAATATTCTTGTTTCTGAGCGTAGGACCACTTACACAAATCACATTCTCGAGATTAGAGAAATGTGGGACGTGCCTGGAGTAGTTGGTTCGGTCAGAGCACCACAGTACCCGAAGGAAGTTCCAAAACTTCAAACCTCTATGGAAAGCTTAACTCTCGAATGTAGAGATCTTCTTCGTAAACTCTTGCGAGCTGTGGCAAAAGCTTTGAGACTCGATGATGAAGAATACTTGTTGAAAATTCATCAAAATGTGGAGGATGATAAGATGTTTTCGAAGAGTACAATTCGCTGTTTGTACTACCCACCTCTGCCGGAGGATGAAGCTATCCCACCCAATGGGATTAGATGTCGGGAGGTAGTAGAATTGCATAAATATCAGCTTATACTTATTAAAAACTTCGTAGTTTCGTCTATTGATGAATATTATGCACTTTAATGTACTTCTGCTTGACTACTCAAACTGATAATGCGTAATATAATCATTGTATACCATAAAGTTTTTTCAAGACTTTATAGCTTAATGATATTACTATTTCTTTTTTAGCACACTGACTACGGGACGTTAACAATGATATTCCAGGATTCCGTTGGCGGTTTAGAGGTAATTCAGCCATCAGCGTGCTAATTTGCACTCCAGAAATACGAAAATATCCAATTTATCATCATTCAATGCAAAAATTGTGCAGTTTTGCACTACAAAGGTGGTAAAAAATAAGATATTCTCATCTTTCTGGAGTGCAAATTTCCCTTTTAATACTATCATGGGCATTTTGAGATCACTGACCAATTTAAAAATAAGTTTTTCTAGCTAATGTTACACATTTGGTAGTTTAGCATCACAAAACAGTTCCGTGAAAAAACTCTGTTATTTGGAATTTGTAGTCGTTTTTATGCAAAATGGACATTTATCAAGGTTTTTAAATAGGGGTTCAAATCTGCACTCTAGAAAAGCAAAGCGGCTTATAATGTTTTTCTGTGTGCATTGAAAATATCAATTTTCAATTAAACATTTTTTTTGTAATGTTGCATGAGTTTTTCCATGTAAAAAAAAGTGGAAAGTCAATAGCAGACTTAAATTCAACACGTGATATTGTAAGCCTACACACACGCTAGTATGAAAAATGTTCTACTACATAATATATTATGTATATACTGCTGATTGCATAAAGCAGCCTTTTCTCCTTTTTTAATTATACTTTCCGTTCTAGTTATCTAACATATTTCACAATCCTGTTGAGTTGTAACTTTTCTATTATATATTTACGTATGTATGCTATCTCTGTTTACTCTTCTCCACTTGCTATTAACGAAACAATAGGGTGTCTACCCTGAAGTGGTTGTTCATATCATGAATTTATAGTGTGTGTTTGAGAACATAAAACGTGATTAAAATTTGCGCAATAAGCTATATATTACGTAGAAATATATATACCTTGTTCTGATGCTCATCATGTCTCTAAACGAGTGTCGTTGCTTAACTTTGCAGATGAAGCATGATGATGGTAACTGGTACGATGCAACTCCAATTAAAAATTCCATTTTGGTCAACGGCAGCGACCTCTTGGGACGTTTGTCTGGTGGAGTATTCCCTCCAATTGTAAGTTTTAACAATGTTGAATGTATGCATTGCATTATTTCATTGTGCAATTGGATAAATGCTGGTTTTTGAACGACTATACTGCTGACTGAATGCACTGTACTGATCATGATCACTTTCAACATGATTATTATTATGTCTTTACAGATTCATCGCGTACCAATTCCCAAAGATACTGAAAAGAAGAATGTAGCTCGTCAAAGCATTTCCTACTTTCTGGCCCCAGACGATGAAGCACTCATTCAACCCGTTGTTCCCAAGCAAGACATCAAGGTAAATTTTGAGGCAGTTCTTACCAGAGAGTATTACGATGCTAGAGTTGATTACAACAAATGAACTTTGAGCTAAAGAGGTTTTCCTAGTCCCCGTTGCAGTATCTGAAATAGAATTCTTATTTAATTTAGTTTCATTCGTTCACTCGCAATATATCTAGGAGAGCTTTTGTTCTCCATGATTGTAAAATCATTGCGATACGATATCTGTGCGTATGTATATACGTGATTGTGATTATATAAACGTGTAATACAAAGCTTTCTCTGAATAAAATGGCAGTTATTTACCGCATTTCGTTCGATATTATCATTCAAGCAAATGACTCGATTTCTGCGTTTCTCTCTCTCTCTCGTTTCTGTTGTGTTTCACAAAGACACTGCAGACGTTTTCCATTATCCGCATTGAATTCTACAAATGCAATAAGTGTGTCTTTTTGATCATGCAGTACCTGCTTCGTGTGCTTTCCCTTTTATCGGGCAATCTATTTGAACATGAACGCACAAAGTAATCTGTAACGTCTAGTTCCACTCCACACACACACAGCTCGCTCATGATTCCTGACAATATTTCGCACACAAGTTCAAGTATAACAAAATGTATGATATGGCATATGATACTATTAGTCCCAGAAACCATTTCTTACCAGAAAAATAAGCAGCGCACTACCTACAATCCGACATTGTGTGTAAGTAATGTGTGGTGAAAAAAATTGCATCGTTATATTATATTCCAAATGCATATCTTTTCTTCAACGAAATCTGATGTTTTACTCTTACGCAGATGATCTAGTTATAGTAATGGCCTCGTTTTACGACAACAAAAAACGCAATGAACGGAAGGGATCCTGCCTAAGGAATAGATATAGATGTAATTTGAATTCGTTTTATGCATCATATAGTAGTTCATAGTAAGCTGCCAAATGTAGAAAAAAATGAAAAAACCCAAATTTATTGTGATAGACACAAACACGAATAAAAAATCTAAATACATTACATTGTTCTACTTATAGTTGAGGAATAGCAATAATATGAGATCAAATTGTGAGCTGTGACGGTCTGACGAAGGAACTGAAGAGCACTAAAATGTGAAGGGTTTGTTGGGTCGTGTTATGCTACTCCCAAGCCAAAGGGAAAGCCAAGCAAGTTCATTCCACTACAAGCTGAATGAAACAATGCACACGGTGACAGAAACGAATACTGCCTGTCAGTCTTCCCATTTTTTCTGATACTAAAGTCACAATTTGTTACTTTTTAACCATCAGAACGTGAGATCATTCGACATGTACTCATACACTACACTACACTACTTATATCCACTCCCGACAGGAGAGGGTATTTGTATCATACAAGGATTTCAATACATGAGGTAAGTACGTACCAGACAAAGTTAAAAGATTGGTTGAAGGAAAGTGCAGGAAACAAGAGAACAGGCACTATTTGATACTAAACAGGGAGTAGCCTAGCTACTAGCTACCCAATCTCCCCCTATTCCTTTCCAGTGGTTTTATTTTGAAGTTGTAAACATGGATAAAGTGGAACAGAAAGGAGAAAGTTCAGTTATGGGTTTCTTAGCCCTCTATGCAAAAAACATTGCTTTGATACGGATACGACCTAGTAAGCCATCCGAGCGACCTTCACTTCAGGCATAATATAAGCTTTTATGTATATCTACATACAATGTTTGAATAAGCAAGCATGGCTCACAGGTGTGATTTAATGTAGTAGTAACTCTTTGTCACGAAAACAGGGCTGCTTCTTTAAGTTTTTTAGGGTGCACATGCATAGTCATACATCATAATTTCATGTATATATACATATTATGTAGCTTGCTTAATTTAGAAAGCCAAAGGCAGTCTTGCACGCACATCATCATGACGCACTCTGCTGTAATGTATTTGCACACTGGACCTACTATATCCTTTAAAAGATTAATTTTTGGGATAACGGGAGAGCAGTAGCAATTCCATACGCCATTCAGAATGAAAAATGGCCATTAAAAACATGTCTTAAGTGTAACGTGCCCTCAAAAGCAAAACACATAACATATGTGTCGAAATGATTAATTGGATCACTGAGTATTTGAAGTCCGTCATCTGGATTTTGTACACCTTCATATATTGCACTTTTGCACACGTTAAAATTCCACTTTCAAATTCACATTTCCTTTACTAAATGATTCGACAGGAGCTGGCATGCTAACGATAATAAGTTTACAAAGTATATCGAGCATATATATTATCCATAGAGTTGACTGACTTTCTCTTTCTTACCAAAATCATGCACTACTGCTGCAGATTTTTTCCAAGTTGAGTTTACGATACAATAGTTTCCAGTACAAAAATCGCGATAGAAAGTTATAGTCTTTTTCCACCTTCGGTCGATACGATACATTCATGGAATTGTGGTAGTAGTGCGAAAATCCTTGGTTTGCAAACATGGAGGGTAATCCTCTTCTACTGATTTCAACTTCTTCTTTTTCATACCCATTTGAACACAGTGAATAAAAAAGTATTCTCTATGTATAGTACTCCGTCTAGTCAGACATAAGCAAGGTGGTAGTGAGGTGATTTCTTCTTGGTATACATATAGCTCTCTATTCGAAACACTGGGTGAAAGAAAAATGGTAATAATATGGATTTGCCTTACTAGTGAAATGAATGTCTATTTCTCATGTTATTGTGTGAATAAAAGCCACATAAAATGTTCATCGATTTGATTACATGATTTCACACTTGAGCAACCTTCTTTGGATTTTATCATGCGTGATTAATGTTTCAAGTGTGCAAATGAATGATATTTATTACGGGAGAAGAAAGAGTGAAAGTCTGAACCTAAAGAACCTCTCTTTCTCTCTCTTATATAACGAACCCAAACACACTAAACAAACTATTTTCGTCACAGGCAAATAAGCAAATTACACTGTACAAAGTAAAAGATCCCTTGCCTACATCATATGCTTTTGGAGATTTCTCATCATAATAACTTCACGTACATGTAGGAGATCGAACGATTTATATGGGCAATGATTTTTCCGTCCGTCTGCATACTATATAAACGAATGCGAACGAACTATATAGCGAAAATTATAATTACTCAAACTCAAACAAATTACAGGTTGCTCCTTGTACTAATATCTGGAGGGCTTAGATTTATGTATTTAGTATGTTAAATTTTGGGCTGTTGCTCATCATTTCATTTGTGGCAGGCAAATTAGGTTTGGCGTGATCATCCACTCCTTTTCATTTTATCCTTACGCTATAATAAATTGTCTATAGTTTTTGACGTGACGTGCGTCTTGACGCTCTACCTCTACCATGATGAATTTAGATACTTCACTTCTAAAAGATACTCCTTTTGTCAAATGAAAACAAAATGTATCTTTATCTTTAGCTATCAATCTAAAATCCTTTGAAGGCGAAACGGTCTATTTTCATGCTTCATTAATTGTTTGCCGTTGTGCGTCATTTATTGATATGGCGGCATTCGCTTCATGCCTAAACAATGGTAATGGAATGAGGAACCAGAAAAAAAGTAGAGAATAGGAACACTAGGTTATATTGGACAATCGGCAATGTTCATGAGCGAAATTTGATGCTTGGTACAGGCAGGCAAGCTTGCATATATTTTATACACCTATAGAACATATATGCGAATTTAGATAATGATCGGTTACATAAAATGTATATGCATGCAACCACCGTGCTGCATATTCATAACGCTTTTCTCTTTGATCTCTAATTGTAAGTAGGCTGGCATTTTGTTGCATATAAAATTTTCTCGTTGGGTTATAATGTAGGTAAACATTTTGCTATTGCTTTGGCAGTTGAAATTATTTTGAACGCTTTGACATTCACATTCATTAGGCAAGTGCTATCGAATGTAGAATATTGTTATACGAAGCGGACAATCGGATTGAGATCCAAGTGGCTCTCACTCTCTCCATCTCTTCAGGATTTAGTTCAGGGAAATGCACGGGCCTATACATTTACTTTCATGAATGAATTCATGAGGGAACAACGGTAAGACCTGAGCAACCGTTAAGCAATGTTCGATGCAAAATGATTCTTCGGACACAGTTATGTGTGGGCATTGCATTGGCAATACAAAACAGATAGGACAGGTTGCATAAAAAATTTATGTAGCAGCTCGGATCGAGTTAAACAATTCTCGGGTACTCGGTTCATTCCCTGCAGTTTTTTTGTATTTCTATTAGTACGTTAACCATTACCTATCGCATCAGTACAAAATCAATGGGATTACAATTTGGATAGAAAATAAGGTACGGGTTATTGTTTTAAACTCAGCAATCTTTGTTTTTCGGTTTGATATTACATACTCCTTACATAAAGTTGGTGGGTTGATGTTGAGCTCATCTGCAATAAAATACCTTCATGGAGCATAATAATATGTTACATTGCCGAATGTATGTGTGCTCTTGTTTTAGTGCTACTTTTCACATTAATACTTCTTTGTTCGGTAGTATGCACATAAGTACTACCACTCACATTGGATGTTGGATATCGACAACGAACTCTCTGCTGGAGTTATACTGCTAGAGGAATATGGATATAGAACTAGCCCATTTGTTTCATGGTTGGGGGAACAGAGTACAAGCTGAGAAAACAGACATTCCGCAGATTAAATTGAATTGCTTTGGGGAGATCTCTCGAGTAATATGCAAATATACTTTTGATTGAAGTGGGAAACCCACATGGTACAGGAAGGATGGATTCCATTTTCCTTTCTGATACATTTGTTTACCATTCCATTTTTGGTTCCGTTCTGTGCTCTTTAGTTAGTTAATTTCATTCTAAACGATTCACTTCCAATCTTTCAGAAGGTTCCAAACGCACACCATTAGTATTCGTTGGCGAAATACGAAGCATGAGTAACATAAGAAGTATTCCAATCGGATATGCTCTAGCGATAAGTGAACTGATAAAAATGTGACAATGTTTCATAATATGCAAAGGTGTTATCGTCTCCTGTATACTGATTTTTTTGTGAAAAAAATGAATAAAGAATAAATTATTAACCCAGTGAAGGAATTAAGTCAAGTCTGATACGAAAATTTGGTTTGTGCATTGCTAGATTTTCGGATTTTCAACCCTTTTTTAGATAGCTGAAACATTTTGCCGATTGCCCCAATATGAGCCCGATCTATACCATTTATTTTATATGAGCACACCCTGTTTCACGTACGTAAATTTCTCCTCGAGCAATGACCTTAAATATTCTCTGCAACTTTCACCTACACATTTTACGTCTTTACATACTGTTGGTAATCATGTTTTGTCTCGCTTGTTGTTGATCTCCGATTAAGTATGATATGACGTGGTGCATATCTATGATACTTTGTTTACAAGCTAATTCATGCATTTAGGGAAATAATTACTATGAACTGTTAAGGTAAAATATAAATAAACCATTCCGAAAATGTCAACGTGTCATTCTTTATTAAAAACTTTCTATTTAAAGTTAAACAACGGCACTCAGTTTCATAACTCAGCTTTAGTGTCATCATAAGTCCGAAACTTCTCTGTCATAGCTGTTTAAAGCAGTTTCCAGAGAGTTCTTGCTGTTCAGCTCTGCAGTAATAGATATATAATTTAGTTTTTGCTCCATCCTGTTAATGATAGCATTTAAAAAAATGTCTTCATAACTGAATCTCACAAATCTTACAAGAGAAAGTTCATTCCCCTAATTCAAATTGTTTCTGAGATAGAACTGTATAGCAGATGTTTGTAATATCTAGCGTTTAATATTTTCCATTCTGTAATCCGCATGATATATATATGTGCAGCACTCCGACGAGCAAAGTGTCACCCTCTCTCTATCTCGAAATTCGTCTCGACATATCCTTTGTCAAGCTGTGTTTTTTTGGCGTTTAGTGTTCGTGAAAAGTTTATAAATTGTTGTGCACCAACTTGATTTGCACCACGCCAAACCTTCAAGTTACACAGACCTTCAGAATAGTGCAACAGCTTTGGAATAGGTACCCAAAGTTTCGTAAACATTTCCAGCTAATGGTGTACATACAACATTCGTTACTCATGGTCATATTGTAAACCAGCTGGAATTCGGGATTAGGATAGAATCCAGTATCATTTTGAGCAATGTGTAGCAGCATACTGAACCTTTGAACAGCATCATCATCATCATCAGTAGAATGAAAGTGCAGACAGAACGTCCAGAGAAGTTGAGAGAGAGCAAGCAAAGTTCAATAATTAAGGGCCACTTGCAAAAGATATTAAAGATTCAAGTGCACTCACTGAAATTAGAGACTTTGCTCATGTCACACTCATATGATAATTTCAGACAACCCATCCGTTCCTTTGATAGTAAGTCGTGTGTGCAATAAAGCCCGAAAGTAAATATTATTTCGGGTCTCCAGTCAAAGCAATTAGGGAGTGAAAATGGGAAATAGAATGAAAGAATGGGGCAGCTTATTGTGAAA
The DNA here is from genome assembly GCA_964034955.1 of Orchesella flavescens. Taxonomy (NCBI): domain Eukaryota; kingdom Metazoa; phylum Arthropoda; class Collembola; order Entomobryomorpha; family Orchesellidae; genus Orchesella; species Orchesella flavescens. Next base: position 21,853,088 of record OZ035954.1, read on the forward strand.
GCGATAAAAAAGATGTATATGGTGCACTAAAGGATTCACATTTGACAATAGTCCACACTCCACACGCACTTCCATGTTGTCAAATGAGGTTCAAACAAAATATATAGAAAGAGCAAATATATTATGTCGATTTGTTATACATACATATGCTACGCTCATATAGTACGTTAGGTATATTATGCGTATTGGTGGATAAAATACGCATTAGTTCCCCCCACAAAAAAGATGGGTTCGGTGCCGTTACCATACTTGCAATGAATTGCTCACATCTCAAACACCAAAAAGCACACACCTTTATCGTTTCTATTACGCAATTCCTTCAGGTCACTTATGTGCTCATCAAAGGTTACGAAGAATGTTTTTCATTTTGTCACCATTGATTTCGATTTTCGTGTAAGCTTGTTTCGTCACTTTGTCAGGGGACCAACGGGACAATAATTATTCCTGAAGCTTATTGCTAAAAAAACTACGTAAAACCTGGGCTGGTAGCACTTATGATCAATCTTCATAAAGTTCAAAGGCGGTTGTCGGTACATAAATTAATCTTTCGAACATCAATGCAGCATATTATCGCGTGCTTAAATCCCGTTACGTTGCTTGATAATTCACTCACGTTTCATTTTGTGAATGTTTATTTTTCCGGGTCTCCCATGTCAGCTAATTTTGGCCCACAAAACGGATGCATTCAAATGCGTTTAGCCAGACCCATTTCCCTTAATAATATGTATTCCATGTGTGTGTGTGTGCACAATAGCTATAAAATTTTCATCAAGTTTGTCTACTCTTTTATTATTATGTTTTGTTTATTATGCAATGACAAATGCTCACGACAATTTCATTTGAGGGCGGAAAAAGGTAATCGGGGCTTGCACGTTGACATTCCAATATTACCTTCAACTTTACAAAACTTTCCCGATACTTTAATATACCGCTGGTTTCTAATAAAAAACAGCAATAATCTAGAATTGTCAATAAATCTTCTACCTTGGCTTGGTTGGACATTCACGTTGCATAAATACACATTCTGCGTTTCTCTCGGAAGAAGGGCTTACATTTTCCAGCGGGAGGCTAGACACGATTTGCCAGTTTTTTATGCACTTTGTTCGTACATAGTATATGCGTATCGATCAATTTGTTTAACATCCTTCCGGATGGATATACCCATAATAATAAAACAATGCAGTATAAAAATATGTTTATGGTTTATTATGAGCTGGATGCTGAGCCGATGATCTAATTCGAAAATTTTGTGCTTTCACTTTCCCATTGTTTACAGTTCGAACGAATCCACAATAACAACACATATATCGCTTTCCATTATGTTAAATGTGAAGCAGTCTCACATTCCGGCCTTTGCCGTCGCTGTATCACACCGTTTTTCTGGCTTGACTTGAAAACTTGTGTGATAGTAGTATGGGGATAAAATTTGTGGAATAATAAAGAGTCCATTGCCTCCAGCAAGGGATCCAACAAAACATTGGGAGTGATACTGGGTCGGTGGTGGCAGCAGAGGCAAACCAAACAGAAGTCTACAGAGAGAAATATTTCAAAAGGATTCCGCCGGTACATAACTGAAGTGCTTTTTTGTAACCTGAATGGAAAACTAATGGATGTTGGATGACGACACATGTACCTTACATAAAATGTACTCGTATAGTAGTTATATAACTTACATCTTTACTTCAGTAAAGAAAAAAAAGATCCAAAAATCTCTACATGTTTTGAGGCATTGGTTGCATCTCCGTCTAATATTAGAAAAGACACATCACATTTTAAAGTACCTGTGAGTTGAGAGTGTATATGTAGGTATATGCGGATGTTAAATAACCTTTGTCATACAGGTTTAGCCTTCACATTTTAGTTTATGACTATATGTAGTTTTTCGTTACTTTTATTCACATTTTATATCAATGAAAGGACATTTTGGCTTTATCAGCTCATGTCGTGTGTAGCTTGTGAAACATAATCAATTATAATAGAGAGTCAGTCAGGTAGATAGTTGGTAGGTTTAATAGGTATCATGGAGGGTCATGACTTTCATGAAAGAAACGAAAAGAAAGCGTTATTAGTAGAGCAATAGAAGCCAAATTACCTTCTCACTTTTTTTAGACGTGTACGCACACACTCCCATGAGAAGGCGGAAGGAAAGTTGATGGTACTACAATAAGAACTAGATTGAATGGGACCAAAGAGAAAAGTGATTCCAGTGGAAACTAACCGTTCTGCCTTTAACAGGTGGGCACACAAATGTCGGTATAAAAAGGGTACATGCCGCCCGAGATGCTGTTTGAGAACAGCTTTTGAGGAGCCATTTCATCTGTTCCCTATTTAGGTACGGTTGTGGATGTGAATTTTTTGTGAGGAGAAAATGTTACATTACAATTTACAACTTCATTCCCTATGATCTACAAGGAAGAAATTGGGATATCCACGTAAGTGGAGATTTTGGTCGTAATGAAGAAAAGGGGCTCGGAGAAGTAACTTTTTTATACCCTGATGACAGTCGCAATCAATTTGAAATGGTAATATAAATTTCCTTCTTTTTGCCCCTTTTCAAGATCCTTTCATTTCACATATCCTTACACATATTACATTAGAAGCTTAAAAATATACTTTCATGCACCCGGCTTTTGGATGGTCCTTAAGGAATTTGAGAATAGATTCGTGTAGGCATGTCATTGCTCTTCCATTATGGCTTGTGGGTGAAATGCAATCAACTACAATAAATGGTAGAAAAGTATACGAGACTACAAAGTTTCGTAAACTCCACCTATCCAGTAAGTTAGTTACTCTTTTTATAAAAATCCTGTAATCCTTCAGAATACACATGGATTACATTATACGACTCTAATTTTATACATTGCATGTTATTGACATTACCTTTCTCCATTCTTTGCACTTGTACTACTTAAAGAAATGAACAAACAATAATAATATTCTTACTTTCTTTCTCCCGTTCTACTTTCATCCAAAAATTGTCTTTGCCAAAGTAAAAATGAAATTTGTCTCTGGAGCTAGTTTATCCAAGTTTTTATGACAGTTTTTCATGTTCTACGAACCCATTTCCCCTTATGCACTAAAAGCGTTCGTTGCATCTCCAGGCTTTTTTTCGCTTTTGGGCCAGGCATATTTTCACCTACCCAATTCCTAACCTAGATGAAAAGGAGAAACTGTCCCCCAACAAAGCTAAGTGAATTATTTACAGCTCTTCTCATATTATATGACAGGTAGCGAAATTTTCATTAAATACTTTGCATGTGCGTGTGTGCCCATGAGTGCGCAAACATATTTTCCATAAGCACATTCCAACTTACGACGAGTACGTACTCGAGACAGAGAGCTAAAAGCTTTGGTGCTATACAAACTCCCTGACTATATCATTCTGTTCTCTGATTAAAGCTCCTTTGAGTAGCCGACCACGCATAAAATGGCTTACTAATTTCAATAAAGAAGATCACAAACAGTCTGTCTAAGTTGGTACGTTGGTAGCAGGTAAAGGCTAAGATTATCTGTAGGTACGCTATATGTATATGTTGTTATGTGAAGTAGCAGCATCAGTACGAGTTGTACATTACCTTTTTCATCTTAAGACAATGAGAAAACTTAGGTAATTTTCAAAAGAAAAATGACTTTTATATAATACTTGTGCACCTCATATGATCCTTTCATATTAAAGTTGGTAGTGAGATGAGGTATCTATTTGATCTCGGTTTTTCTGCTCAGAAGGCAAAATGTTCTTTGAGTGTAACCCCATCTCAACTTCGTAATCCTTTACGTTTTGCTTTGCAAGGCCTTAAACTAAACTTCTTTTATTTTTTCCATGTCTGATTACCTCTTGAGGAAAACGTCAAGGGTTTTATTAGTTTCAAGACGGTGTTCTGATAAGAGAATCTTCATCTTTCAATTTCGGTGGGTGTATATACGTACATACACACATATCTATTGTAGTGGAAAGTGGAGGTGTAGAGGAGAGTGTAGCTTGGGCATAATAAATGCATGATGTTATGCATCATCGCATCGTCAGTACAATTTACATGTGATAACATGCATTTTCTATCCCCACTACCTCATATCGGTTTATATTGTGAAGTGTTTATACTGGCGATGATGGAATCCTCCGCACCGGCAAGTTTTAACATTTTTTATTTAATTAAATAATGCAATGTGGTGGCGGTGACAGTCACCGTGCTAAACTGAAACGAAGAATGGATCGGATCGGAATTGCAACAATGCAACATTCGGAGTCGAGTTTGCCTTTGTCTCAATCCTTGTGTCTATATATTATTATCATCGTTCATTGACAGCTTTGTATGCAATGCGGTTTTACTTGTTTGAACTGTATATGCACGTCCCATCAGGAATAATGAAGTATTGCATTCATTTCACCAGAACACCACCATGCCACAACGCAACCTCCTTCACCACCGTCTCCAAACTCAGACTTTACCCTTTGAGACTAGCAGTTTAGCTGGAGCTACAAAAACTATAAAAATCATTACAGCACGAGAATAAAAGAGTACTGCGCTGCGTGCGGAGATAATAACTAACAATAAAAATACATACAGCCTTATGTGCTGCACACCATATAATCTGTCGTCGTCTCGGCTTTCGCGTACTTGTCTGTCCTGTCATAATGCATTAGAAAAAAGTGAAGGACACAAGAAAACAGTTTTGTTGCTTTTGCACACTTCATGCTGCTCGTACTTATACCATACCAGTATCACCATGCATACCATCACCACAAAGACTGCAGCAAGTGAAAGTCACAGCCACAGAGCTCTTTTCTTTACACACATGTCCTTTTTTATGTATATCTGCTTCGAGCCTGAGAGCAAATAACGACCAGAAGAATACAAACGAACGCATACAGAAAGTGAGTAACAATAGTAGTGGTGGTTATATATTTTTAATGGGCTTGCTTTGTCTCTCTAGGCAAAAAAAAAGCTATTCAATCGCTTTCCCTTTTATCCTTGCCCTACGTCTTTTATATATACGTTCATCAAGATGCTTCCTGCCTTTTCACTAGGCTTGGAATAACTCTGTTCTGGTTACTTGATCGGAGGAACCGTCATTATTTTCAGGGTTCCCGTTACTCACAATGGAGACAATAATGCACTTTGAGATCCGTTTCAAGATTCATGCAAGTGACATCCGTAGGTGGAGTAGGTTATTTTAGTACACCCTCAAAAAAACCTTTAAAAAAGATGAGAGTAGCTGATAAGAACACGTTACTTTCCGAATAGAACATGCATAGGTCACACAGTCAGTAGCATAATATGCAGTACTTGTTTTGCTCCTGCAATACTATGCGTACTTATATATATATAATAATTTTATATTTTATATACATTAAGGTGATGCGTATTTAATCTAATAACATTCACTAAACTTAGTTAGTTTAGTTGCGAGATTGATTCTCAATTATTATGTTTGCCACCTGACATCATATTATTACTTTCAAAAACTTTCAACATTCCCTCACAAACGCTGGCAAAATAGTAAATTCTTATTATTATGCTGTATGCAGATTAAGTGAGAAAGGGTTCCTTTTCAAAAGAAACTCGATGAATTCTTAAATGGAACTATAAATAAGACAAACTACATAAAGATGTGAATATGAACCCTTTTGGAAACAACGCATCCAAAAACATGAATCAAATGACAACACTGAAGCTTTTTGAGCAGCTGCAAGAGGCATTTTTTTTGTATGAGAGCGTGTCTGAAAGTATTCTAGATTACATCTAATGTACAATGTATGTATATCGTATTTTTATTTCCCATTTTCCTATCAAAGCAACTGAAACTGAGCGAGTAAAGATATTTATCAGTTTGACAATTTGATTTGCTTTTTCATGCAGCTTTTACAATAAAAATGACTAAATATGAAAATATCGGAATAGTAAAACTACACGTCGTGCATCCGGGCTGAATATTGGTGAGAGTGAGACAGTCACAAATAGAGCCCATATCCACATCACAAAACCCATTAAATCATAATATTTTTTAAAAGATTCCGTTCCAATTCCTTTCATAATATATGGCACACATAAATACTTGCTAAATATAAAATTCCTATTTTAGCGTGAGGTTGGAGTAGTAATGTAAATCCAGTTTATTTTTTGCAAGTCAATTTACGATAAAAGACAAAAGTTTTATTACAACACATAAACAGTGGAATATAAGATTACGATGTACTAAACTACAGGGATTTATTTATTTACCGGCTTAAATATAAGAAATAAAACAATATTTTACTTAGTTTCTAGACACCAGAGCTCAGAGCTTTTGGGGTTTCCTTTGGGTGTGATAAGTATCTTCGAATCAAAGAAAAGTATGCCGACATTAACAACCCAATGGTCCGTAAGAAAAATGTAAAAAAAGTTTAATTAATTTCTTACATTTATGATCCTAATCTTTTACTATTATTCTATCATATTACCTATTTACATAGATTTTCAGTATGTATGGTATGTAATTATGTACTGATATATTCGGTCAAGAAAATACGTACTGCCGCACCGCAATCGAAAATATTGTGAAGCTTATGTATTTAAAATGATCAACTAGCAGATAGAGGAAATAATGGTGAATTTCCTTCCGGTATACTTTACCTTTGGTTGTGAGGAAGTAGAGTTTCTACACATTCACATCTTAAATTTCAATTCGAAGAACTGATTCAGCATCTTCGAAATGACAAGTGATAAGGAGGAAAAACCAATGAGAGATTTCAGTCGAATGTATAGCACTCTCCTTGAGTAAAATTTTATGGAGAAACCACCACATCCATGTTTTCCTAAAATAGCAATAAATATTTGATTTTGAAGTTTGTATCAAGCCTTATTCTACTTATCTTTATATGAATCCATCTCACGTTTCACGTTTCTTGGGTCATATCCATGAGATGGCTGAGAGAAATGGGAGAACACTTATCGCTTTCAACTTAATTAAGATATTCTCCTCATTATTTACGCTTGCTTTTCAGGAAATTACTGCCAGACAGCTAAAGCAACAAACATTCTTCATTACAGTTTTTCGGTTGGTTAACCGATTATAACAACGATGGGGATGATGTGATGATGCAACAGCGAAGGAAATCATCAGGACTGTGTTAAATCAACATCAGAATGAAACATCGTCCTCGCTATTACCAAACAAACCCCCAACACACCACGGTGCCACCATATACGCATATACCATCGTATATAGCCCTCCTCCGGTATTTCTGCGTGGTGGAAATTGGAAGGAAATTCCATTTCCTTTTATTTATCATTAGAAGAAGACTGCTGGTAACCCCCACTCTTCATCCTCACCTTCCTATCATTTGCAGTAGAGGAAGCGGAAGGACGAAATTCTATTCCTTCGTTTGAAAACCAACCAGCTTACATTATTCAACAAAACAAGTACTATTCGGTTCGGTACACCACGATACGATACCATGTTATTTCACCTCGTTGGGCATGTGTTCATTAAATAAATGAGAAGTAACATAAAAGGTGGTGGTCGTATACAAGTAATACAAGGCAGACCTCTCACATTAACCCCATAATTTTTGTGACCTTTAATGCACACTACAAATAACGAATTGCAATTAGTATGCAACTTGCCTTGACACGCGCTACTGCGAATGTCATGAAGTGTATAACGATCCTTTCAAATCCATACTTCAAAGACCATTTTACATAATGTAGCATATTATGTCTACTGATATATATGGCCATCAAATAATACTACTTTCTTTCAATACCATTTATCTTTACCTACATCCTACATTTGAACCTCATCTTACCTTCCTTTTCTAAAAAGACTGACACAAAGGCAGCATCGACGATAACTAAAATTTGAAGGTAATAGCACTCATGCATCCATAAAATTCCTTTATCAAACATTCTTAGAACTGCCTACTGTAAGTATTTACAGGTTTGTTTGTGGGCTCGCTCTACATTTCATGTTTTTTATGTGATGCGATGGAAAGGGAAGCCTTGTAGAATGAGTTCAAAGCAGCCATTTCAATACGTTTTGTAAAACACCCTCAAAATACCTTGTACTTTACATGTTCCTAAACTAAAGATTCAGAGAATTTTTTTCTTCATTTTAAACCATTTTCGCTATCCTGGTTTAGAAAAAAAAGATCGCAATTTTATTGCATTGGTTTGGTACTGCTTTCTCGCATCTCAAGACAGTTGCTTGAATGGAATTTTTTGATTCTTTCATTTCAATTTTTTAGCTCACGCCTCATCTACATTTCTTGCTTTCGTTTTATACTCTGCCGGGTTGTGGCTTTGTTTAGATTCGCGGATCAAAAGCGACATGGGTGTGATGTGATATGTGTGATACATGTTTTGGAGCCGACTGTGTTGTCAACTTTAATGGAATTCTTTTACACCGTATCCGACTGGTGAATTTTTTGATTATGATGTGGGCAACTACTGCTACTATACTGGCTACGCTTTATGGTGACGGGCGACGGTGCATCAAAATCGCATGACAATAATATATAAATAGATCCCTCCCTACACATCGCAATACCGTTTTTCTTCGGTCCGTTTGATAGACGTACATACGGGCCGGATCTTACAGAACGAGTTTAAGTGCAGTTATTTGCATGTGGATTCTCTGGAGTATAAACCACTACGTCATTTTACAGGGTGTTCGTTTCAAGTGTTATCATTTTGAAGCCACTGCCAAAGAGCCGCTTCCTTGGTAAACACAGAAAGCAATGCACCATTTTAATCAAGGGAGTCTGCTCTTCATTTTCCGCTATCGGTCATTGCTTTTGGTGAAGCCCTGCCTGGACACCTGTCACTTGAAGTGGAATCGCTCATTTTGCCCTTTCCAAGCCCATCCAAGATTTTTGGTTTTCATCTGAAAAACTTCTGCTGCAAGTACCCAAAGCCAAAGAAATCCATGGGACTTGCGGCAGGGCTTTTCACAGGTATTTTCTCATTGAAGATGATGGTTATTCCTGTTTTTTGATTCACTTCGTTGGCGTACGCAGCGGTCAAACGCGCAGTGTGCGATGTTGCGGCATCGTGGTGAATGAACACCTTAAAGGTGTCCTCACCATAAAGTTTTGGAATATGAACCTCAACTTGAGGCTTCAAAACATGCTCTATATAGTGGTGAGCATTAATTTTTACGTTTGGGGGCACCCTGACTAAAGGAAGCACACCGCTCCCACTTATAGCACCCCCCACCATAACTTTATCGCTAAACTTTTCCTTTTTTTGTATATCGAGGTTCTCCACCTCGTACTTCTGCTTAACATAACAGATGTTCCTCTTCCCGTTGCAGTCATTGAGGAAAAACCATTCCTCATCAAGGGTGACCACGAACTCGCTCTTTCCACCAGCTAGATGCTCCTCACAGAGGCTCCTGCAGGTCGACTTCCGGTTTGCACGATGACTGTCTTTCAAGACAAGGACGACACTTTTTCTGAAGGTTCGTTTCCCCAAATCTTCATGAATTTTTTTGTGAATTGTAGAGGAGGAAACTAGGCACCTTTTAGACATCTCACGTATAGGATGCGGGTTCTCTTTCTTGGTAAAAAGGTCGACCTTCCTGATCAAGGCTTGATTCCGCTTTCTCTTGACTGCATTCCGGGGCGGTGTGGTGGCTCCAACCGCATGCGCAGCTCTTCTTTTTCCCCTGCAATGGATTACTTAGTAAATTTATTGCCTCGACACGTTAATTCCATGCACTTTTAACGTTGAAATTATCTTAATCTGGGCGCAGATACTCTTGGAAAGCTCCAAAATGAGCGATTCCACTTCAAGTGACAGGTGTCCAGGCAGGGCTTCACCAAAAGCAATGACCGATAGCGGAAAATGAAGAGCAGACTCCCTTGATTAAAATGGTGCATTGCTTTCTGTGTTTACCAAGGAAGCGGCTCTTTGGCAGTGGCTTCAAAATGATAACACTTGAAACGAACACCCTGTATATTCTACTCGGTTAGATATGGAACGGTTTTATTGCATAAACGTGGAGCACGCGTAGGTATTAAAGGGATTTTTGTCTTGTTTGTAGAGGACGTATTATGAGTTGGTGAGTAAATTAAATAAATACCTCCAAAAAAGTTCCCACCAGAAAAAGAAAACTACGATGAAGAACACAACTAATACAAATACAAGGATCGTGCACCATAACAAAGGCACAAAACGCCATATTGCTTACATCATTTCGCATTACGTCATTGGATATACCTGGTCGACATAGGTAGTGGATGTATATTTTTTCATCCTGGTGGTGTACGTGTATGCTGGAGAAAAAGGTGTGAACTGGTTAACAGCAACACACCAGCACTATAATCATAAGCATAACCCTACGAGAAAGACGAGTTTTTAAATGGAGTGGAGTTATTGTAGTGTGTTGAATCCTGAATCGCCTCATCAGCATCTTGTAAACAAGGCAGGCAGTCGTAGACTTGTGGTTGTAGGCAAGCAGTAAAGTAGAAGAGTGCCCAAAACTATTATGATTTTGTGCAGAGAAACGGTGAAGCATCCACTTGCTTTTACTTGAATGGACGGAGGATCCGATTATTATTATTATTATGAATTTCTCTGCTTTCACCTAAGCTTTTACCAGCGTATTTTCATTCTTCCACCAAAACGTGTTTTTTTGTTTGGATCACAAACTTTTGTATTGTGGTAATATGCATATTATGTGAGATCACGCCTCGTGTTTTACCTTTGGTTGTAGAATGCTCATGTATGAAAGGATAATCCGTAAGTTGTGGTTTCGGTCTTGTGTATGTATTTGGTTTCAATACGGTGTATGGAACCATGATATTTTATGGAAAGAGGGAAAACGGGGCCTCATTTAATCTTCAATAAAACCCCCAATTTCATAAAGGGAATGTCGGGAATCGAGAAATAAGTTACCTAAAAAAGTCCATACTTTTTAGATTGTTGAAATGAATTTCAATCTAATTATGAGAGATCAAATTCCTCTTAAACGTAATAAATTATTATGTTATTTTTCGCGTGGTCACTAATCCTAAGGGGCCGTTATGCAAGTTCGTTTTAAAGCAAGTTTTCTTTCAATAATTATAAGTCCTGCTCTTCAAAAAAGGACTGATAAAAAAGTTTTATTTCTGCGAGAGTTGAAGGAGATTCATTGAAAATTTGGAGCTACTGCAACTGTCATTTACAAACTTACGACCAGCTTACTATATTCATCATGCACATTAAGAACATATACATATATATATATGCTTATCATGCAGTCTCCCATTTCAATTCAGCAAGTCGTAAACTACTATGCACAAAGCAAATTTGAAGATGCACCAAACCGAACTCTTTTAAAATGAATTCTGCAAGGAAAACTTTTCTTTAAATATTTTCTCTAGGATCTCAAGGACTTCATTTCAGAAAATAAAGCCTTTCATGTGCAATTTAATGACTTGAGCATGGATTCCAAAATAAACCATTAGACCCGCGGTTGGTCGCATTTTGAAGTCCTTCAGGACCTCAATATTTTCCTTGTAATACTTCTTTGTTTCGACTGGCCAAGACCTGAGGGAAATAAAAAAAAATTTGAAAAGAAGAAGTAGTGAAAGTACTTCTCTTCTAAGCTTCTATAATTTCGGTACACCTTTTCCTGGTAGTTTAGGCTCGCAGTTTTTGAGATGACTATGCCTTCTCCTCCATCCTATTATAAGAGTCCGGAAGAAAGGACATTGCATTAGCATTCTTTGAACGTGAACCATAGCAAAGTTGCAGCAAAGCATCTAATATAGGGAATCGTCAGAGAGAAAGCAAAGTGAGTGCCCATTCTATAGCCACATCTGATTAAAATCTCAAAAAAGGTTTGGTTTCGTTAAGGAAAAGCGAATCGCTCTTGGAGAAATTTCCTTTTAATAAATGTTCCTCCATCTTTATATTTAAGTTTCTCCTCACTTACTTCTATTACGTATACAAGCTTTGTGTGTGTCTTACGAAACCAAACAAAAGCATAAAAGGCGAGTTCTGTGACTTCAGCTCTTTGACCACAAAAACCAAGGAAAAAGTACAGATGTTATCACCATCATTATTATTGCAATGGCTTACTTTCCCTTTGAGTTTCCGACCGAGTGAATGAGGGTGTAGTATGAGGAGAGAAAAAAATGAAGCTCACAATGAGCAGGAGAAGATGGGATGCACTCTGCAAAATCCCCAACCAACATTCATAGAAAAGTTCAATTTTAAACTCGGAAAATAAAAAGGTTTCGTTTGACTTGAAAGCAACTATATGTAGGCATATTGCATCTCATATCACTTAAAGATTTTATGTACTTTCAACTTCAACTCAAGAAACTTGACGATTTGGGTGGGATACGGAAACAAATGTCAGAGAGTAATCAAATGTCTATTCTATGCCAGCAATTTTTTAAGATTCCAAAAATTCCTTCACAGCCTAAAAAATAAACGAAGGGTGTGGTGTGGTAGGCTTTGGGTTGGGTGCATCTTTTGCGGAGACATGCGGTAAGGAAAAGTTTGAAAATTGATTGACACCTTGACCTCCAACCTTTTTTTTGTGAGTAATGAAACATGTATACTTACACATTTTCTCCTTTTATCTCGATTAAATAAGGGGAGCACGTGAAAACATGCCCTTCTCTCTCTCCCTGACACACTTCACTAAAGGAGCAATATTATACAATGTCCCAAAGTAAATTTTGATGTCACGCCTCTTTTTATGTGGATGTCTTAAACAGATCACTATAGTGTAATGCTAGAAATAGAATATTAGTATTATATATGCGTAGCCTTTTCCTACATTTTTGTTTCCCTCACATGAATAACATACACCACTCCCGATGTTACTGTCACTGAATAAAAAACTTTTCTTTTGCGATAAAACATGACATCTGTCTTGATACTAAAATGCCACAATTGTAAAAACTTGGAGAAATAATTCCTACCATTTCAAGCATTAAATACACAGAGCAAGAAGGGAGTAGAACATGAAGTATATTAAAGTTAACCATATCAAATCAAAAAAGTAATAGTTTGTGGCCTTTTTAAGTTGACAAATCATTGTCGTCTCCTTGTCATTCGGATTTGGTGTTTGGCTAAATTCAAAAAAAAATATAGAACACCATTTATATTAAAAGCATGTTCTTTCAAATGAAACCGTTCGTACAAGTGCTGTGCGTATATTCCTAGTGGTTTTGCTGTGACAGTTCTGAAATGAAATTTCGCTTAAGAAGGTCAACTCCCAAAATCGTATTATATATACATACATATTTCCAAACTTTACCAACACGCCACCATCTATTTCAAGGATGAAATGGCGTGGAATAGATAGGTAATTAAAAATATTTTCCAGCGATATGAAATGAAAAACCAAGTGAAATTACACACACAGCAGTAGTACAAAAAAAATCTTGTGACAGTTGTGATCTGTAACACTGAGATTTAAATTTTTCCTGTAAACCCACAATCTATCTAAAATCTATGCAAGTCACTACTTAGAAAAGTCAAGCTTGACAGGTATATATAGTATTATAGCTGGGTTGTATATTAAAAGCTAAGCTAAGAGTTTAAAATGTATTTTAACACTTGCTCCAGTAGTCTGGTATTTTGGCTTAAGATTTTGGTAAACTGTTTTCCAGTCAACTAAAAGCTAAGCCGGAATACAGAGCCGTCATTCACTTTAAGACAGTGTACGAAGGGTAAAGCGGAGAGAAAAGAGTCTTGTGGGACCTGAGACTTCACACCTCTTTTCTTCCCATCCTCACAACTCAACCCACTCACACTGAAATGGCTTATTCATTTTCATTCTTCTGGTGAAAGTTCCTTCCTGGGAGCCGTTTTCTTTTCCAAGAAAACACTTCCAATAAATAACGTGATGTTGGTGGACTTTTGCTGCAAAAAAAATTGTCAAGTCAATGGCAAAAGGAACACACTGCTTTAAAAACACTATCCTACAGTGCAACTACTACCACAACCACATTAGACTGGTCCTAACGTTCCTATCTTCCATGTAACGACCCTCTCTCTCTCTCTCTTTCTCTCTCTCAAGTCTCAACCAATGCACGTCGGAGTTGGTAAGCAAGTTAAGTAAGTCATCTTTCAAAAGGCAAAACCTCAGTTGCTCATATAGCTTAAATGGGAAAGCCATCCGCATCCTCGAGATTGCACTGTGACTATATTCTCTCTACAGTTCTTACAAGCTGCAAGTGCGGTGTAAATATCATAACAGTTTATCGATCTTTGAATGGGACAAGAAAGTTAAAAGGAATGAGGTGACGCATACGAAAATTCTGGTGCATGGCTATACATTCTTCTATGCAATGTCCTACGGCTTTACTTATACACACCAGTTTTTACTATTTTGGTGTATTTACCTATTGTAACCAAACCAAACCTGAGGAGAATTGGGAAGATTGTGTGTGGTAACAAAAACAAAGATAACTATGAACTACTCACAAATTTTGCATTAGAATGCATTGTATAAAGCTTGCTTGTTCTCCATGTTCATTGTTTTTATCTCTTGTGCTGATTTGGTGGCCGTTATTGCTATTTCTATTTTGTAGTAGATAAAGGTTTACATGCTAACTACGAAAAGGTTTCTTTCGTGCCTAAATGTTATAGGTGATTTTATGAGCACACATAATATGGGAAGGTTTGCTCACATTAGGATTATATCACTTCACCCCAAAAATCCTAAAAGATTGGTATAACCCATTAAAGTAATGCAAAACTGATAAAATCATAAAGTGTTTAGGTACAACCACCATTTCCTTTAGTAATTTTGGTTCTAGTGCTCAGGAGTCAAGAAGGATTATCATATTTCAAATCTGAGAAAACATAATCGACCGTGTCAAACTCAAAACTGAAACTGAGGTGAACATTCAACATTTGGTTCTAAGCCACAGAAATGCAGACAGACTGCTATCACATTTGATATATTTATTCCTTCCTACAATTTGACTGTCGATAGCATGTTATGTTCCCTATCGGCTAACGTGTTACAAAAAATATCTCAGTTTAGAAGAATCTCAGACCATGATTTGTAACTTCAGTCAGTGCTAGGATGGGTTATCAAGAACGCAAAAGTCTTGAATTGAAAAGAACACTACCCTTTTTTACTAATCTCAAACTTAAACAAGGAATACTCTTGTTGGACTCCAACGGAGCCAACTCCCACCTTACTTTTTTTTTTGTAAAAGACAAGAAAAAGTGAAAGCCTCTCAGAAACACGCTGCCAAAGAATATTTTTAAAGTGAGCTGACCTGCATATTTTATAGAATTTCTATTCATAAACATTTCAACTTGCCATTTAAATGTGAAATCCTTAAATGCTGAGCTGTATAATATTATATGTAACTTTGTTCCATACTTTGATTTTCAACCTTTTAGTGTGTGCATGAGCATATTATGTGTATCAGTTATTCAGTATCAGTTCTTGAACATACATGAGCATTTTGTGTGTGCATAATCAGTGAGGTGTGAGCTGGTAACTTTTAGCGATGTGATAAGGAAAGTATAAATAAATATTTTTGTGATTGACAGAAAAAAAACTATTTTATCCAAGTTTTTCTCAACAGGCTTCAAGAACTCAACCCTCCTACACTATTCATCCACCTCTCTTTTTCAGTTTACCAACTCATTTTCATTCATTGCGAAAAGAGGACAAAACTTTTTCTTCTTCTCACCTTACCTTCTTCCGTTTGTGTTCCTAAGACTCTCAAGTGTTGGTTTTACTAAAGTATTAGAATGAATATCTTATCGGATTTCACTCCCTTCGTTTTCCTTATTACTCCACAAAGAAAGCTACACGTAGCATAGATAGCCTGTTATTCGAGTTACTTCTCTTTAACTTTTTGATTTTTTTAAACTTTTCTCCTCTTTAAAACATTTTTGGATTTGTTGGGTAGCTCTATTCTCACTCATATGCTACTCCTACCTTACATTTTTCTTGGTCGTGCAAAAATAGTTTAGCCTCAATATTTCCCCTTTCTTTCCCTCATTTCGACATCTTTTCATCAGTTTCCGTGTATGTACTTATCCAACCCATTTTACCACTAAAACTCGCATATTATATGCCTATCAAAAACATCTTTGATGGGGGTATATGGTGTGGTGTGGTAATAGTAAAAAAAGCAAAAAAAAAGGAAAGTTACACCGGCTCCTCAAAATATTTTTGTATACATAAAGGATCATCATCACTACACTTTAAAACTTTTGTGTTTACACACATTTATCCATAATGTATATAATATATATAAGTGGTAATATATATCATATCTGCAGGAAGACAAGGCTGCTGGTGGTGCTAGTCATCTTTTTCTGGGCATATGTACATACGTCCATGAAAAACTTGGAGCAACATATTGCTCTTAAATGTTCTGGCGTGGCATTCGCTTTTGGAAAGTGCTGGCTGGCTGGCAATGGTTTGGTTATCCCTTTGGTTTATAAGTACGCCAAAGCTCGAGTGCCGCTCCGTTTCCCTCCTACTTCCCGTTTATATATCAGCATATGTAGCCACTGGTTTGAGACTCATTCAGTCAGACATCTTCATAGCACACACTGCTGGAGTGGTTGGGCTCATGAGACACAAACGTGGTGATAGTGAATTCTGAAATACAAGAGAGATTCTCTTAATACTCTCGGGGCTCTGGGTTCCGTGCAAGCGTTGCAATTGCAATCAGACTTGGTGTGGTAATTTTATTGGTAGTAAAACTGGTTCAGAACGTAAAACACCTTTTATATCCAAACTCTCTTGAGGCACAATGATCAAGTAATGCTTCGTCAAGACGAAATATATAGTACCCAAACACGAACACTTTTCTGTTCCTCAACTGTGAAAACGTATAAAAGTTCTGGTGAAATTCCAAGTTGACTTTGTACGACCACTAAAAATCATAATAACAATTTCCAGAGTGAACTTTTGCTAAAATAATCTGTCTCACTAATTTGAAGCTTTGTGAAGAACAATCCTGAGAGTTCAAATCCATTAAGATACGTCATTCTGACATTATAAAGTTATGTCATTTATGGATACATAATTGACTTTCAACCATGTACATTCAATCTCCAAAAGGTCATGTGTGCTCTTGTATGGTCGTTTTTGTTATATAAGTTCTCAAACTTGATTGTTTTTGTAAACTAAAAATGTTTTTAGTTTGTTGGTGAGCATCTTTCCTTTTCTCTCCAAACTGATTCTGACGACTTCATCGAGTTACATGTGAAATCTTATCAAAAACTTTTCAAAAAGCTGCAACTAAAATCTTCAAAGTCAAGAAAAACAGCGGATTATAAAAGAAAGGTTGCTGTGCTTGAGCTGTACTCTCAGAACTCTGTCTTTTTGTGAACTTATTTTACGACATTGCAACTGACATTTTATCATATTGCAAAAATTGTTATTGTTCCTTGTGAGCGGGTGAACGACACTCGTGTGCATTTACTTTCACCCACACGCTGTGAACTAGTAAAAAATGTTTGGTGATATAAAAAAGAAACTCTAAATAAAGTTGTGCACTTGATATATGATCCACTTTCTTAAAATTCTGTACGTTGTATAGTTCATCGATGCATGATTACAGTCGGGTTAGCTTTGATTACCTTGTGAAAAGCGTATATTTATATTTACCCTTTTCTCTCTCCTCTCCAAAAGAAAGCAGGGATCCCGCTGTGGAGCAAGGGTTGAGGAACAATTTGAATGAAATTGCTCTTTAAACATTCATGTAGGAAGACAGTTTTAAAGGAGATCCCCACAAGTCTGAGAGCAACTCAACTCAACGGTGTTTACCCTGTTGGAGCACCGACCGATTACACCATGCTCATTTTTTTCTTCTCCTTTATGTCATTTCCCCTGTCGGTTTGTGTGATTCCAAATTTTCATCGTTTAGGTTTTTAAGAGGAGAAGAAAAAAGAGATTTTAGGCAGAGAAAAGAGCGTCCATATAGTGAATAAAAGCTTCCTACTGTCTTCTTCAATTTCCCTCGAGAAAGCTTTCACTTGCAGCTAAACTTGCACTATCCATCTCTTTTCCTACTACGTACATAATATACGTATGCCCGCCTGGATATTCTGTATATAACAATCTACCAACCGTGAATTGTGTATTATCCATTTTTGTTCTGTTTCTTGGAACATTATACATGTATTTCTATGCCGTAGCTGTCTGCAACCACCGCACCGAATAAGAAAAGCATCAACAAACTAGCAATTTTCTTCCCTTTGATCATCAACTGAAAATTACAAAGAGCGGAAGCTGCGTCTTATAAATTACCTGCAAGTAAAGAGAACACAGCATTGAGGAAACTACGGAGGATGAGCAAGAAATGACTACAGGACCATATTATATATATAGTACATATGCTGTCAACGTGTGGTATATCAAGTATTATTAATATAAAACGTATATGTTAAAAAAGGAGAAGAGGTAAGGAGTCGGATGAAGATCTAAAGAAAAAAAGACGGTATCCACAAAAAAAGGTAAAAACTTTTCCCACTTTTCTGCATTTCCTCTGCAGTTACACACGCAGCAACGTGGAAAAAAAGAGGATTCCACTAACTCTTTTTGTCTCTCTGTGCGTTTGCTACGAAAATAACGACAAAACTGGGGGAAATTCATTGAGCTCTTCGCCAGCCTTCACATTCCGTTTAAGACATTGCTGGTTGGCTTTCACAAGACTGTAATGTTCAGTTAGTCTTTTCTCTTTTGGACAAATTAAACTTTTGGACAAGTTGCCAACAACTTTTCTCTTTTCCACTGCCATATATCCCTTCCGTTACTCCCAACCTCGGTCTTTTGTTGTACATTTCAGGCAAGGAAGTCTAATCCCTTTCACGTGTGTCCCGTGTCATTGTCGTCCACTAAACTATCATCAATGTAGAAAGAAGACATTGGTTGGATGTTGGATGGCAGCTTAATTGAAGAACCTATAGTTTTATGTGCATTACATCAGGATTTTTTTTCGAGGGCAAGGGGAAAGTGCATCCAAAATAGTTACCTCCATCAAATAATGCTTTTATCCTTACCGGAATAATATCCTTGAACTTTTCTGAGTGAAATCCCTTCTCATCTCATCCCCATCAAAGACGAAGATTCACTTTTCCCATCACATTCACATTTTCCCAATCCCTTTTGTCGACGGGGAAGACTAAGCAGAGGGTAGAAGGTAGACCGGACGTAAGGAAATATTTTTAACGTGGTATATTCATATAAACTACCATGAAATGCACGTAACCCCGTCGTCCTGTCAAAACCAACAAAAGAAAGCTATGCACTTTCACATTTGTAAAAAAGCAGGAAGCGCAGCAAGCCAGCACACAATAGCAGCGTAGCATACAGAAAAAAGAAAAGGAAGCCGAAGACGCAGAAAAAAAAAGATTGGCTCATGGGATTTAGTGAATTATCTGAAATTCACAGCCACATGTGTGAGAAATAAATGTTATTTACGTGTGAGTAGAATTTCATCCAGAGAGAGAGCAAAGGCCTTGAGTTTCCAAATACTTCCGGGCCTCTATATAAGACGACACGCGTATAGGTTACATTTATTTCTCTTTACAACCTCCTCGTTCTCCCTATGTTCATTCATTGATTGTTCTTAAAACAGTGTAAAAATAGTTGGTGAAGGGTCTCTCTTTGTTTTTCTTTGGAAAAAGAAGTTCTTTTCTTTCCTACTTGAAAATGATATGATATCAACGAGCCTCTCTCCATTGTGGACAATTTAAGGAACGAAACGAACAATATCTACTACAGTCTACAATCTGAATCTATATCCCCATAAATATCTCACATGCATACGCACTCAACCAGCCACAGCTACTACCCAACCTTTTTTTTCTCTGGAAGAAAAACAAAGTCTTGAAACTTTCACTTTTGTGACTCCATAATCCTTCCTCGACACTTTCCTTGACTTTTACTAACCATTTTGGACAGTGGAAGCGATAGGAAAAGAGGGCGAGGGGGGTTAATTCAGGAAATAGGTGGGACAAGACGCGATACATTATATTTGGTGTACATTGTGAGTACACGAAATCAACAGCCAAGATTTTACCCTATTGCTTGTGGGCCTATTGTTCCCAACGGAATTTAAAACGAGAGCATCCATCCAACTTATTGCAAACATTTATGTAAAAGCTGCACGCATTCCTCTCCTCTTCCGCCGAATCTGATGAAACTTTAAAAAGACTTTTGTCATTCATGAATACCATATGTGGCTTTTAGGTGTTTTTGGCGGTTGCTTACTCTAAAATCTCAACGGGACACTACCTTATGTAAGGAATATTTCAACATTTTCACCACCACCACCACCAACCAACTCATCCTCATATTATACATCAGAAATAAAAAGTCAAGTCGATTATCCTTTGGTCTAGGGAACAGCGGCGATCCCTCAAAAATATATATGTACATACATATATATGATTATGCGTGACTGAACTGAACTATATACTTTTGAAAGTGAGTTTGAGTTTTGAGAGTGTGCACTGAATTATTTCGATGCATGAAGCACATAATACATGGTAAATAG
The DNA here is from genome assembly GCA_964034955.1 of Orchesella flavescens. Lineage (NCBI taxonomy): Eukaryota > Metazoa > Arthropoda > Collembola > Entomobryomorpha > Orchesellidae > Orchesella > Orchesella flavescens. The sequence continues at coordinate 21,873,555 of OZ035954.1, forward strand.
CTTTACAAAATTGACTCGATTTAAGCAGTTTTACTAAAAGCAATACAACCCGTCGAAAAGGAAATCGACGGAATCCTCAGTGGAAATCAAAAACCAAGTTGGAAGAAATCCATCATTTTTTGAAGGAATCGATCATCACTCATTTTTCAAAGTAGTAGCGGACCAGGACCACCAGCATCCTTGTAAATCGGGAAGTAAATACCTCCCAATTTCTCTGCAGTTGTACGTCTCCTTCACTCGAAATCGACTAAAAGATTCGTTGACAGCCCAGAAGGGGAAATCTGTTGGAATCTGAAAATAGTCTTTGTGTGTGTATCATTGACTTGACATTTTCTGCTTACAACCATGGGTCCCGGAACGTCGTGGCAGTGGAGAGTCCTTTTCCTCATGATTTTCTGCTGGAATCTTTGCAGCACATCTACTGGTAAGTTGAAGTTGAAATAAGTTTGTCGTACCTTCATAAACAACTCGAACAACTCATTTCTAATGTACTGTACTGTGTAACAACGTTCAAGTTGTAGAGAATTAAGTTTGTAGAAAATATTTGAAAGGAAATGGTCATTAATTCGAGCTGAGTCGGGTTGTGAAAAAAAATTACAGGAAGTGTACTTGACATTTGGGTAGTGCGTCAGTAAAATCACAGCCAGGCGAAGCAGTTTAAGTTATTGTTTTAACTAACTGAGAAATTCCCAGAGCCCTGTAGGGATCCAAGTAAATTGGATAATGGGCTGGAATCGCCAGCCAAGTCCTACAGGGTTTGAAAAAAAAATTAAAACTGGTATGGGGGCGGATATTGCTGAATCCTCTCTGTAATTATTTGGAAGGAATCTACGATTTACCTGCCTCCGTTTGCCTTCCGACAGACTCTATAGAATTGTATGTGTAGGAAAGGAAGACAATTTACAGGATTTCCAAAAGTATATTTGTGATTTATACCGTTTGTATTGCGTGAATACCGCGCGATAGGTGCGTATAGGCTGTATTGAAGTCTGACTGTAAGATGAAAGGCAAAGATATTGCTTCAATTTCAAAGCTTTCCATTGAATTGGGGAATGCGAATCAACTGCGTAGTTGTAAATAACACGTTTTTACACACTACCTACGTTTGTACGATGCTTCTTTCTTTCGTACGGTAGTGTAGTATACAAAACTGTCTGTTATACACAAACTCATTCATTCGATGATATCAAAGCGGCACATTCTTCTACTCGCTAAAAACGCTTCCATTTCCAAGCAAGAATTTTTCCATTCTTACAATTGTCAGGAAAGTGAAGTTGGTGCAAAAAACATCGTAATTTCATCCCATTCACATGCCTCCACCAAAAAAAGGGTTCATTTCTGAACGTATTTAAAAACTAGGCCGTAGCATCTTTTTCCTTAAAAAACTAATGTCAAAAAAGAACTTACCACTTAGTGACTTTCCACTTTTTTCTGGCTGTAAATGAAGTTGTTCCAACTTTTTCGACCGACATCTTAACATATAAAAAGTGTGAAAAACATGAAGAAAGTGGTTCTCGCAAGTCTTGATAGCTTGTGTAACATCAGTATTTAACTTATCTGATAAAAAAGCTACGAAATGTGACAAGCAAACAAGAAAACGGGCGGGTGTACTCTCGTACATACATACATATATAAAAGATTCTGTGGAATTGTATGACACGATAACATTATTTCCGTGACAGACAGATAGAGCTCTTTAATACTTGCATTACATCCGCCTTCATATTTTACCTACCAGCAAGACCCATTAACTGCACCATTATTCTCTACGTGACACACTGCTCCAGTCAGTTGAAAGTAATTTGTAACACAAAATAAAATTCCTCTACATGTTTTCAACCCAGCATCCAACTTGGTACTGCATAAGAAACCCAAGTCTGATTAAACATGTCGGGTGGTGTACAGAGTATCTACTCTGCAGACAGGAAAAGTCCTCCGTAAAATCATTAATTAGTACATGACACAAAAACGTTACTACTTTAATTCCTATATGAAGGTTTTGTGCATACACGCCTCGTACTATATGTTCATTGTGCATTACATAAATTAAGCAGGCCAAAGAGAGATCACCATCATCATCCACTGCTCCTGCATAACACTTCAACTTGACTGCATCACACCTTTCCCTCCCACTACCACCACAAACTATATGCTTTCCGCCACGAGTTTTTGATGCTGATGGCTGACGTTTGAGCCGAGTCAGTGGTACGTGCTTGGTCGTTTGGTCACACCTCTGGTTTTTTTATGGAACGGTGAAAAAAAGAGAGACAAAATATTACACTACTACATGTTATGTTATATACATACACATTAGTATTACATGCGATTTTCAGCTGTCTAACATGATCCTCATATAAAACCCTTTTCTTTGCAACTAGCAGTGGCAGTGACGACTTACCTTAAACATACTACAGATAGAATCATACATGAATGGGTGACTTGCTCCTACGTATATAAATGCAGCTTTCATAGAATCCCAAAGTTTATTTTCCTCTAGATTTGGTTTGGTTATTAGGACTTTTTCTCCTCAGTTTGTAGATAATACCATAGCTTATAACTTATAATACACATAAGCTATGCTATACTTATAAGGTAGTAAAAACATTTAAAAAACTTTTTATTTGGGTTATTCGGTTGATCTGTCCTGATTTCCTCCACAGTTGTGTACTGACTTTTGTGATTGCGATGCGAGGACTTTTCCAAAAAAAAGTTTTCTTTCATTCTCCCACGTTATCATATATGTAGTTATACGGAAACCGAAGCACGGCTCTGGCTAACCAACCAGTCAGAGGTCTCTGCTTCGACAAGAGTAGGAAAAAGGAATACTATACCATACCAGGAAGAGGGAAAAGGTTTCAGGGCGATTTCACATCACAATAAGTAACATTAGTTTGTATAAAGTGAAAGGTACATGAATTGGGTATGAGAGGAGAGGGAACTAAAAGTTCAACTCTGTGTGTGTGTGAGTACAAATGTTTACTCCTTTTATACTAAGTCAATGGCATAATGCTTGTTTTTTGATATCTTGGAAAAACTTGGTTGTGTTGGAAGGAACGTGAACGCATGAAGCTGTGAGAGATATACACTGGAGGCGACAATAGAGCCAAGGAAAACCTTGAATGGAGATCATAACAATTTCCTACTCAATTGCCATTTCCTATCATACAATGTCTGTTGACTATTTACTCAGAAAGGAAACGATCAAGTGAGAATTGACGAGACAGAAACACCTCACCATGTACCAATTGGCTCCTAAAGCCTTTTGCAATTAGCCCTGGGTAACAATCATCATACTCACAAACTTTTGATACCTGTTTTCCCCATTTAGCCCCAAAGTCAAATTAATCACTCTGTTTTTATTACCTATATATTTGAACACGGCACCGATTCAAAGTCACCAGCCTCACTCTCACTGTTTCTATCTTGACGTGTGAAACGTTCTTTTTGTATTTTACGAATTTTCTTGAGTCGTACAATTCTCCTGTCATGAGAGAAAAGACTGCAACTTTTTGCACTGGGCGGTAGAATCAGCAGCAGCCATAGTTTTATTTGCAACAAAGAAATTTTCTTTTATGTGGTTTTCACTCTGCATACTGTTCGTACAGCACACAGCATTTAGGTTCTGTTGCTGAATTATTATTGTCTCACATTTGCACTGGAGGCATTACACTAAATTTCCTCTTGGTTTGGTTGGCAATGTCGTTTGAAATCAGTTTCCCGTTCTTGGGACAACACAAACACAGTAGTGAGTAGTAGCAGAAGAAGAGTAAACTAACTCTTTTACTCTTACGTCTGTTCAGTTAGTAAAAGTAATGCCGTAAAAGTACACATAAATAGGTGTCTGCATGTTCACGACACAATAACACTAACACACTAGACATTATATGGGGGGTGCTGTATATGGGACATAAAGAAGCGAGGAGAAAAGATAGATTTTATCAGGGTACTAAAAACCCGAGTGCCATGTAGAATAGGGGCTTTTAGTGTTATATAAACATAACAAATGAGGCGAACCGACTAGTGTGATGTGGTCCTCTATTCATCCGTTCTGTTTGTAAATGGCTGGTACGTGAGACTACATTCTACATATTCCGTAAATGGCCTATTTATATGCGTTCTCTTACTAAAATTCTATAAAAGAAATTCGCGTGGCATAGTTTGCACTGTGTTTGGAGACTCTGGGTAGACATTATTAAGTAGAAAGTCGCGACTTTAAATAAGCTTCCGAGTCTATGCTTACAGTCTCCTAGAGTCTTTAGGAGTCTTTTGCACATGGTAAACCTTATACTTTCCTTTAGAATAATATTATATAGGGATTTACAATTTAGTAGATGCAAGAATGTAAAGTAGGTGAGTAAGCAAATGTAGAGGCCTCCTACTTTACTGCACTACATATATTATTTTAAACTTTGCCTATATAGATTCCCTACTCCCCATCTTCTTCTCATTCCGTCCTTCTCTCTATATGAAGTTCCTTGAGGGCTTTGAAAAGGAGGAGAATGGCATGGTGGAGATCGTGCATCTTCATCTTCACGTACTTTTCGAAAAATGTACTTCTATTAACCATGTCCATATCATTATGGGTGAAATACTGGTGCAGCTACCTACTGGAGCGTGAAAGCCTTGTTTGGAAAATTCCGGGTGCTTATACATATACTGCTTACACAACCATTTTGAAACATCGTGTGTCTAATATTGGCTCAGTACTTATATGGTTTCTCAGAAGGGATATGAGCCCACTGGAATTCATAAATTTAAATTAATGCATCATTAAAAGGCAGTATTATGGCCTGGGTTTCCTATTATGTGCTGGGATTGCGAAGAATGCCAGCTTAAGACATGCCATCATCATCATTATGAAAATGAAACTAAATATGGAATTTCTTGCCGTATGTATGCATCTGAATCTGAAGTTATTTAAGGGGGAACTTGCCCTAGCCCCTACTTTGCTTTCCTGGAGTCAGATGATCATGATGATGCTGAGAAATTCAAGTGTGAGATTATGATAAACACATTAATCTAGCTGTCTCTCCATGTATATTGTTGGCATGTATTATTTGCATCTTCCGTCTTTCTTGTTGGTGCTAGAGTTCTCACTTTCAACCACATTCGTTTGGGATGTATGTAAGTGTGTCGCACTTAGATATAGCTAATCTTCCCTAAAGACTGACAGTTTGTACTTAACAGATACATAGTTTTAGAGAGAGAGAGAAGATTAGACTTCGTAAGCCAGCGAGGGTACACAATACACAAGTCTTGTAATCTCGCAAATAAATAACTTTTTGCGCTTGTAAGCTTGATGGCGTTCCTTTAATCCTGAAAAATAGAGTTGGATATAATTTGAGTCAATCAATATTACTATTTTATGTGAACCATAAGCCACGAATAAATTTAAGTACTCGCTCGCTCTTCTATAAACACATTATATCCATCTGTGGTGTTGCAATTTTAATTCTAAAAAAAACATTTCTAAATCTGTTTACATTCCAGTTTAATTAGTGCAGAATATTAAGGAGCTCAATTATTAGAATGGAAGTTCATCTAGTGTCATTATCTAGCTAAGTACATATATACAACGTAAGTACATAATATACTCTCACATTTCATGGCTTGGCATTGGCTGCAAGCCACATGCCACAAAAGTGGTTGAAACCAAGGTCTTTACTCATTTATATTTTTAATGCATATTTGGTTAACAATTTACTTCATACCACTGCAGAAAACTGTGGCTCACCACGTATCATTTAATGACACCAGCAGCATTTCAAAAACTCAAGTCATACTTTTACCGCATCATGTATGGCTGAGACAGAAATGTTTTTAACAACCCTGGCTAAATTTACAACAAAAATCTCAAACTTTATAAGATCTGATGTACACCATCGTGAACGAATCATTTAAACACAAAGCTTTGCCGCAAAGCTCAAATATTACAATTCAAACGCTTCGATTTTACACTTCACTTTGAACACGGAATGAAAGAGAAAGCAACATACTTTTTAGGAACATTGGAATTGCACATTGAAATTATAACCAGTTGTGTAGTCAGTATAGTAGCAGGATGACACATTTCAAGACCGTAATTCACAGTCAAATATGTCTGTTGAACAAATTGTAATTTGAGGCTCGAGGACAATTTCGTTTTCAGCTTTTTACATTTCAAAATCAAATTAAATGCGTATCACGCACAATGCGATACACAACAGAAAAGGTCCATATATACATACGCACGCATTATTTTGTGTACATATACAAACATACTCCCCGTAGAATAGCTTTCAAAATCTTATAACACTTATACCCTACTTGTCACTTTCTGATAAATAATATGGTACTAAAAAGTGTGGGAACACGTATTCCTACCAAAGGGAAAGGAACCTAGTGATCTTTGATGTCTACAGTCTACTACACTCTTTCAAGCTTTCCTTATTTTTTTTTGAAGATGAGTGTCTTCTCAACTTGCTCATTTCGTCTTGAGAAATCTCATTCTAAATTCTAATCAAACCAAGGGAAAAAACGAGAAAAAAACGAAGGGAGGGAAAGCAAAGTGCAACAGTATTATGCATCCTTGTATTTTCAACATATTTTTCATTTTTCCCCTTCCGAGTCTTATTCATGTGATGTGAAAATTAAGCAAGACAGAGAGAAAGCTTAGACTTGGAACAAAGCGATGCGATACAACGGGTGAATATAGAAACACATCGGTTTTCTGTCAGGAACTACCGGTGTACAACTTGGAAGCAGCTGTCCACAGCTCATTTTATGAAAATTGTTGACTACTACATGAGAACATAAGCTCTGCTTTGAAATATTTTCTATCTACAAGAGTTTTGTCAACAAATACAATAAGAAGAGAGCCTACACAAACTGGAAGTAAGAAAGCTATTAGTAGTCTACATCAGTTTTTCGGACAAGCTTTCAATTAATTTTTGATGAGAAGTTGAGATGAGCGAATGGAACAAAGTTTAGCTTGGAGTTTAGATTGGTTCTCAAATCCATTAGTTAGACAGTGAGTAAGTATGTAGTTGTCGTAAAACCTTTGGGGACACACCGTGTGTACTATATATATTGCAGTGGTGGTGGCAAGTAAATGCGAACAATCTTAAGCCTCCACAAAGCTACTACTGGTTCGAGTTCGAAGGAAGCGTACTTTTTTCCTTAAAGTCAAGGGGGGATATATCTGTATATACTTATTGTGTGTAGGAACATGAAGTACTACTTTTCATTTCTTTCTCCACTCTTTTGTCAGATGTTTACATTTAATCATCATGTCGTCACTGATAAGTTATGATTAAAACATACTTTGCACTACATACAAACTTCAAACTGGCAGTGGGACCAAAACAGATCTAAAATTCAAGTAGGTTAAACTACATAAGTTGAGCTAAGGCTGCTGCTTGTAAAACCTTCAAAGAATAAACCAGCATGTTGTACCTTTCTCCTATGGTGCCTATGCGGAAAAAAGTTATACGAAAAAAATAGCAGGAACTTTCTCTTGCTTCTCTTCTCTGAAAGATAAGTTTTATGGTGACCGTTTCATGTTTGTTGAATTACAGATTACGACCTGCTGGACTCTGAGGAATTACTTCCAACAACGACATCGGAACCACTTCCATATTTTGATGATCATGCCAACCTGACCAACATAACGGCGCCCTTGGGATCAACAGCATTTTTACACTGTAAAGTCAACCTTCTGAAAGATAAAACAGTAAGTGATTGTGAGCACTATATTCTATAGGTCTATAGTTTGACATTCTTTACCTATTATTCTACTCTATTTTAACGCCTGTATAGCGTTGTCAAAGTCGGAATCCCGTAGCTAGAGCGTACACATTCATAAAGCATACTAGAACGAAGTAGATATTTCTAAAATAATATTGCTTTGAGACACCATTCACTGTTATTCGATGGCACCATCATAAAAAGTTTTGATGTAAAAGGATGTTTCTTTAAAAGATGATTTTTTTAGACTTCCAGAGTTGTTTCAAATATGGATTATGTGTAGTCCAGAAATTCTTCAAAACTGTCCACGTCCATGTCAGTTTCTTTCAACGTGTTTTTTTACTCTTTTGCTTGTACTCATTCATAGAAAGTTTGAGTTTGTAATTCAATGCAGCTGCTCAGAAATATACGAGTTTTTAAATACAGCTTTCAGTCTTAAACCAACACTAAAACAGAAACGGTTGATGTGAACCTATGTTTATCTAAATAAACCCTGCCTGTGAGATAAAAACATCATCATCATATAAAATCCTTATTTAAAACGAAATGAAGTCTCATTTTGTGGAGTTGCAACTTGCAACCAAACTGATCTGCATAATATGTGAATTTGCACATAAATGAAATTCCTTTAAATTGCAGCATATGCACAACTTTAGCGTTTGAGTTTAACAATTCCGTATGCGAAATTGCATATTATTACAAGCTACTTGCGCATCACTTGTTTTATTGCAGAAAAAATATTTTGTTTGGGTTGGGTGCAAGTAAAGAAGTACAGGATTCGTTAAAAATGCATTTTGTTTACAGAAAATTTCATAAATGCATAGAATGTTTCTGCTCTACTTACATTTTCTCTTTGTCATTTGTTGCAAAATACCACCATCGTTATTAAATAGCTAAGCGGATCCCACTTAAACAATATTACTTTCCCTCATCACGCTTTATAGTTGGCTATAAAACACTAAAATGTAAAAACATAAAGCACTGGAGGAGAAAACAAAATGGGAACGTAGCTAGCTACCTGGTCTAGTCTTTTACTATTTCGCAAAAGTAAATTTGTTATGTTATAAATGAAAGTACAATGTAACGTGGAGGTAGATAGATATACATTTATCTACCTTTGTAATTTTTGTTCATACTTCCGCATGGGAAGTTATGAGTTGGTATGCGACTCTCTTTTTGCAGAAATATAAACAGAAAAGTACCTTTTTGCAGCTTTAGTTTACTATACCTATTGAATAGTAAAAGTGGTTTCATTGTGTTCAGAATCTTTTATTCTTGTTCACTACACCTTTTCTTCACCCAACAAGACAAAATGCATTTCTTCGAGGTTTTTTTCATACATTTTTATATTCAGTAACGACAACAGCTATGGTTCAAAAGAAAGTACGTTTTGGTCCAACATATTACTACTGCATCATCTCAAATGATGAGAATAGTCGGGATTTCTATATCTTTTTCTGAGGACATAAAATGGACCGCATTCACAAGGATGAAATTGGGGATTTGTTGTGTAGGAGTATCAGTGCAATACAAATGTGCATTGCATTGTATGAATATGAAAATAACTTTCATTCAAAAAAAATATCAAGTTGACTCCTAGCTATATTGTATGATGATGAGGTTTTGACAAAACTACACTTTCACTTTAAATCTACAATAACGTGCTTGAAAAAGAAAAGGTATCACACAAAAGCACCTAGAAGATGTGATCTGATATATTTGTTTGAGTGTGAGGAACATGCAATGCATGTACGTACGTGCACTATGCATTTCGTAGATGATAATAGGATGTGATGTGATATGATCGTACACAAAAGTGTGTGTACATTTTGACGAAGCGAAGGTAATGTCCCATCTCATCCAATTCAGTTTCTCATTCCTCCCTTTCACATTTCATTTTATTTGCCTATTTCCTTGCCTCTTCTGCTCCTCCATTCTGTTTCCTAATTCTCATTCTCATCTTCATGTTTGACAGGTCTTTTTCACGAAAAAACATGAGAGATCGTTATGTAATACCTCTTCTTTATCCAGCTGGGCAAAAAAGTAGGGGTTTTGTATGCGTTCCGTGTACGTGCTGTAACATCCTAAGAAGCTGAAATATATGCATAACGGTTTTTGATGGGGCTGTTATGCTCGTTCTTGTTGAATGGAGAGATCGAGCGCAGGGCACGCACTTGGAGACTTGGAGAGAGACCTTTCTTTGAATGACCATATTCAAAAGTCAATGGAGATGAAAAAGAGTATTTCCGTATCCCATTCGCTTGATGATATATTTTGTAGAGTCATGCACATACATATGAGAAGAGGAGGAGAGAGACCACGTTTGCATATAATATACGTAGTGAATGTGCTTATTAAATGTAGTTTTTGAATCCTATCATCATTCTAAAGTACATGATGATTATCTATTGTCAGCTTTTTGTGAGTAAAAAGTCAGGCCTTTCTTCTTCCAAAAAACTGTCGTCACTCGTCACACCGCTTGGGATGGAAAGCAGGTCTTATCTACCCCGGAACGGAATCATATTTTTATGGAATAGCCAGCCAGATAGTGCGATTAATATGCATGAAGCTATGCTTGAGTGGTTGCTGTAGCCACATCTTCCCCTTTAATCTGATTACGGACACGTGCGGGGAAAGGACATGAATGTATACCTAGCGTTTTTCGAGAGTCTATTCAAATTTTAATAAGACCACGACCAAATAAATTCCTTATCATTCAATACCAAATACTAGCAAACCAATTCGACATTGATTCGACCAAATTAACTCGGAAACTTCGCATCCGAACCAAGAACCATTCGGCCCTACTAATTAAATTGGCTTCCATCCCTTTTGATCTGACTAGCTTATAAACTCAAACTCTGTTCATTCACGAAGGTTGGATTCAGCAGAGTTCAACCGTGATTGAATCGTGGACAACAAAATTAAACCGTAGAAAAATAAATTTAAAAAATGGGAGAAAATAGAATTGGCAAACAGAAAAATATATTGGAATTGGCTCAAAAGCTAAGTCTGAAAACTAAATTTTCTACTGATGAGGTTTGTCACTTTGCTTGGGTATTACATTTCCCATTCCCAGCCTCATCAAATTCAAGGATTTTGATTATGCTTGGAGAAAATCTCATAGCTTACGACCTCCATACATATGATGATGACATATAACACAATACATTTTTATTTCCTGTTTCTCTGTAGTGTAAATCACTTTTGACAATGTACCAAAGAATAGCAGCACTAGGAAAGGTAGATCGACTGAGATTTCGGGAAGTCCTTCACACAACGTTTGATATTACGGATGATGTCATGTTGGATCGAGTGTATAGAGTTTTTGACACTAACAATGATGGAATTGTAAGAAAGAAAAACATTTATGTTATCCATATTATACACTTTCTTTCCATCTTCTTGTCCCCTCTTTCTTCTCTTGGGAAATATCCGGGAAATAACTCATCTCATCAGCTTTTCAAATGAAGCAACGCTGAAAAAGGTGAAGAGAACAGACTTTCAAACTCATTTTTTCGGTGCTTTTTCTCTCTCACTAGATCGATGAGACAGAATGGGTTGAAGGGGTATCTTTGTTATGTAGAGGAACTGCAGATCAACTTATTGACTTTTGTTATACGACGTATGATATAAATGGAGATAAATCTTTAGCAAGAGAAGAGTTACATCATTGTAAGAAGAAGAAGAAGGATCATCACAAGTTTGATTTTTTGTTTGCTTTACCAATTTAGTTGGTTTCAGCATGGTTTTTCTTTTCTTCTGTAGGTCTTAAAGGTTCTCTTTATCCATATTCTGGTGTTCTAAATAATGATGAGCTAGAAGAAGGACTTAGAGAAATCGTTGAGGTTGGGAACTTGACACACGCTAAAGTCAAATTAATAACGTGTAAATAATGGAAGAGTTGATATATGTTCATTATTTCATAAAACTTTTTAGATTGCTATGAAAAAGTTAGACGTAGACAAGGTGCGTACATTGTACATTTCCTAAATTTAATTAGTTAGAAATCCTGAGATTTGGTTGAAATTGGTGAATTATTTATATTCAGGATGGCCAAATAACACAATCCGATTTTACATTGGCGTGTCATCAAGACCCTCTTATGATCCAGTCTATTGGACCATGTTTACCACCCGCGAAATCATTAGCTGCATTTATGGCAACATTTACAGAAAATTATCGTTCATATACTACGGAATGGAATGGTATATAATATTGATACTTGACAACCCCAAATCAAATCAAAGTTTTTGCATTTTTATGTGTTAATTGTGGTGTATCATATCATCATATCATTTTTTGCAGACGACTGGAAAGTGACTATGTCGGGAAAAGGTTCAAAAAGTCATAGTAAAACAAAACACCGAAAAGGAAGTGTAGCAAGTAGCTCTGTAGGAGTTCCAGTACTTTAAATTTAACTTGAAATATAAACTGTGGAAATTTATTTTGTGAATTTTATGCTACGCTTTCAAATCCCTGACAGATGTTCTATTTGCCAAAATGGGACATGCTACAAATTATTTGTGTAATGTTTCAGAATTGCGAAGAAAAAAATTTAAATGAATTTTCCAAAGTCAAAAGTATTCCACTGCGTACGTGAATACGTACTTGTAATAGAAAGATTTTTTTTTGGCATTTATTAGGCTTTTGCCTACTATTTTCATCCAAGTTGTTAATCTTTATGGCTCACAAACATATGGGGATCTTTATGGGCTGCGTGTACGATAAAATGTGCGAAATACCGTAAATCTGTCAGGTAATCAAGAATGTTTTCTATTCAACAACATGTCCCTTTCATTTTTCACTTTCTCATTTTGTAAAGTATGACTTTTTCAAGACATTAAAACCAAGATGCAATGTTATCTTGTGGAAATTTTGTTGATGCCAAGAATGTGGACTGTGGTGGTTTAATGTGTATGTAGACCACTTCATGGAGAACATGTACCCAACGAACTTGACAAAAGTGAATGTACCGATTCAGCAGTCTAAAGCACCAACTATATATACATATATATAGGTCGTAGTTAAAATTTGTTGACTTGGCAGAATCTATACGCTCTTCGTTCTAGACAAAAATATGTATTTTTATTAATACGTTATTATTTCATTTCCAGTCATGTGAAATCGCTGGAGCAGCAGCATTACTCAGATTATTCATTTTCAATCGAATGAGCTGGCTGGCTGGCCTTGCCTTTGACTTTCTTTTTCATAAGTATTTGACTGGAACAATGCCACAGTTTCTCCCAAAAAATGCGTAAGAACACAGAGTGAGGCGTAATCCCATGAAAATGTTTTATTTACGGCTTTTTTCCTCACTGATGAATTAGTAGCGAATTTGCCACAAACTTGTGAAAAATTTAGAAACTTTTCCCCTTTCCCCCTTCTCTTCTTTAAGAGTCTCAAGGATTTTTAAGTGAGTCTATTCGAAATCCTATATATTAAAATGGAATAGGAGGGAAATGCCTTTCTCCGAATTATGCAAAAGTATTTCCTCCTCACCGTTGTTCCCTTTCCTATAAGGAGCAAACTAGATACTACCATTTACTTTGTGAAAGTTTCTTCAGCTGGTAAAATGTAAAAGAAATAACAGGGAAAGTATCAACAACCCTCTGCACATCCCATCATTCCAACGACATAGGATTTCAAGATTGTTTCCTAATCTGTCAGATGTTTTTTCACTCTAATTTTCCCTAATGAATAATTCATCCTGATCATTTCTAGTCCTTCTTCAGTCGAAAATGAATCACAAGCTCAAGCATGTGCTTCCATATAAAATAGTGCTGAGGGAAAGGTGTTACTTATTTTAATGGGCCTTCACTTCCTTACTTTAAAATATGCGTTGACTATACATAAGTACACATATTTATGAATGTCCTCTCCCAATCCCAGCAAATGATAAGAAAGACAGATGCTCGAAAATGTGTCTTTATATATTGAGTGACTGGTGATGATGAGATGAAAAGGGTTATGGCAAACTTTGAGCAGAGCTTCATTCGTGATTCATTCCACTCTTTTTGGATACGCTGCTCTGCGCATATATTATGAAAGTGTGACTGGTAATATATTAAACAGTATCTCTTTTATTCTCACACTGTTTCTTTTTCATCACCATGCATAAATAGCACACATGCATTAACATTAACATACACTTCCGAATTCGTCTGGAAGTCAACTAATGCCAAAACTAATAGTGAATGTGTATATATACTTTGATGAGAAGCCAGAATGTGGTTTTTATCGTGATACTATATCTGATAGTATTCCATAATGTTTCTTTTTTTCGCAAGCACGTTCCATAATAGAAGTCCACCCATTTTTTATAAAGCTATGATGATGTAATGTTCATTCGTAACTGTTTATTGGATAAAAATTTTTTTTTTATATATGTGGTTCCGCAACTTGAACGAGTCTTCGTATTTTCGTAATATAATGTGTACTCCGTGACCTATTTATGTTTCCTCTCGTGCTGTAGAACATAACTTACAGATAAATGTTCCTGTAGCAAGTTTTCCTATAGAATGGCAAAACTCAAATGTGAAAAACTGTAGTTGAATCAGGATAGGAACATGTCAGTTATTTATTTTGCAGAGCGTACATAGTTGAAGTTGTCTTTGGGCGAAAGGAAAAATGCATTTTTCAAAAGATAGCACGAAATTTTACATAACAAATGACATTGTTCTCTAGTGGCTGTGTGGTTTTCACTGTGGTGCAATTTACGCATTGGTAAGATGCACACACATAATGTGCAACATTGTGACGTTAACGGCCCTATTAAAATGAAAAATTTTCAAACTTCAATATCTAAATCCGATAAAATAAGAAATGCCATGAGGTAAATTATTACTGTGCATTTCAGTGTAATGTGCTTTAGCTCCATGAAAATGAAACCAAAGAAAGGAGACTTGTCTTTTACACTTGTTTAAAAATGAGAATTATTTTCTCAGAATCTCAGAAATTCATGATATCATCATAATAGGTCCGTAGTCCGTCCCATTGCAAAAAAATGGCTAAATTTTTAATATTGGTAATTTGAAATATAGAATCCTTCGGAGCTGCTCTAAGAAAAAGAATATATATTCATATAAGACACGCATTCTGTATATATGCATACATCATTCTATTTACAATTGGAGAAGCATATATACATGTGTACAAAAGAAAGTGCCCAAATATGGTTTGAATGTCTCTGCAGCAGCGAATTTCCAATGTGCTTTACCAATTAGTTATGTGTTAAATTTTCTCTAACCGCTGGTTTGTTGGTTATTTATGGTTATGGATAGTTCGCAATCTAACCCCAAGCAAATGCAATTTACTTCACTTTAGTTGCAGCACATACAAATACATTCTAACTAATGACTCCGATAAAGATACGTGATAAAATGGATACTCTGGTTGAGAAAATCAGGGTTCCCACCATGTAATGTAATGTAATGTCATCTCTCTGTGAATTGATCGTACTCGTACAAATTTGTTCAATATGTAGACTCGTTAAATCTCATTATACAGCTCTGCTCAGTCTGCTCCTTCCACTCCACCATCCCCAGCTATACCGGAGTTGTTGTCGTTAAAGTCGATCCCAGTTCCAAAGTCAGTAAGTTTCATCACGTAAATATCCAACTAGTAGTAGGAGCCCACGTCATTAATAAATTACTCCCCCATATTTCTTCGGAGCAAGATAAATTGAGCAATGCCAAAAGTGTGGAAAAGCAAGTCAAAAGAGCTCGGATAAGGTAGCAGTCAACAGTCAGTTATCAGTATAGTACAAGTCAAGTTGGATGTGGAAGAAAAACGGAACATCTCATGCATCGACAATCTCAGTATGCACAAGAAACAATCTTTGACGATCGACAAGGAGGAAACTTTTATGATCTGGTGCACCACAGAAAAGGGTTAGAGTTTTCACTCTAATAGCTCAAGTAAAAGTACAATCATGCCAGCTTCAGGCAACTCTTCCAGGTTTGGGATGTTGGATGTAACTTTTTACAAATTATCACAAGACTCCAAGGCAAAACCAACGCCTTTGGGAGAAACTAGCCACAGAGACTGGGTGGTAGTGTTGTAAGTTGAGCAAAAAGGCGAGCAGTTCATAATGAATTACATATTACATTCTATATAGAACACTCTTTTATAAAGGGAAAGCGTGTTACCAATAAAAGATGGGAAATACATACATAATACGCGTGTTTCGGAGAGAAAAGTAGTAGTCCCATTTTCCTTCCTGACGTGGTTCCGTTTTAAGCAATCAAGTTAACGCAAATGTATAGATCATGTATATACATTTTGTTGGTACGCATCACCACCATCACCTTAAGATCTCAAACCAAACCAAACAGCGCCATTTGTCTTGATAAGTAGGTAAAAGACAGAAAACAGACCACATCCTGAGCATCCTCCTTCCGTCTGGGAGAAAACAGACGATAACTGTGAATATTAGTCTAGCAAACAAGTAAACACACATAGATCTATACATAATACGTAGCTGGTTACATCATCCATCGAATCTGATGTGGTAACTAGGTATTTAGTATTTGGGTTGTAGT
This sequence comes from Orchesella flavescens, assembly GCA_964034955.1. Lineage (NCBI taxonomy): Eukaryota > Metazoa > Arthropoda > Collembola > Entomobryomorpha > Orchesellidae > Orchesella > Orchesella flavescens. Next base: position 21,889,823 of record OZ035954.1, read on the forward strand.
TTTGGAAGTGACGGGATTTCGTGTGGTCTATTTGCTATTGTGGAATGTAGCATTGCACCACTACCACTTCACTTACAGACAAACCGACAAATAACTATATATAGATATACATAATATCCATGATGTTTGTATATGACTACGACCTTATCATTACCAATGCCAATATCGCCGTTATCTACATCTTCCGGTTGTTTTATGCTGCAAGAAGTTTTGCAAAGGCTGAAATGTTCGACATTTTGTGATCAGTTTTCCTGAGTGCAACTACAATTCAGCAAACTTCTTTTGATATCTCTTTATCTTGAAACCGACAAGACAAGTGACAAGGAAAATGTTCACTCTCAGTTACAAGGGAGAAGGAAAATCTGATTAGCTTCATCCTGTTTGCATTACAAAAAGGGACGTTTGTGGCATGCACAATCGACAATGTACTCAGGGAAAGTGTGCTCAGTTTCCTTAACTGATGAAACTGTCTAATTGTGGCATACTTCTATTTCACTAGTTTATTTTTAGACTACTGGAAAAGGATTGGCACGTATAACATCTCACCAATAGGTAGTTAGTAGTAGTACCTAATATTCTGGTTGCTCAATTAAAAAGATGTTTAAGTGGGATTTAAGGATGTTAAAGTACCTTGAAGATTTGTAAAATGCATTAAAAATTAATTTAGAGGATGTGAAAGTAGCTTCCATGCTATTTTTGGGGGATTGTAAAATTTGTTTATGGACGCACAAAGAATAGTATGCTATGCAATCTCCAAGTTCAAATCTACTTTGGCTGGAGAAAGGCGTAACATATAATTATACAACTTAAAACTTTCTCCCCTTAATTAAATATGAGTTCACTTTGTGGCTTTATAGTTCTTCTGGTAGTAGTTTCTGCGGTTGGATGAAGCAAGAATAGAAAATAGAAGTATTCTGCTGGGGAAAGGAAAATGCCAACAATGAGAGAAAGAGGGAGTGAAATAATAATGCACACAACAAGTACTAAAAAGTAGGATTGAAACCTAAACCTGCATTTACGTAATTTATTTTGACGAAGCTCTCCTCCCACATCAAACTCCCCTTAGTAATTTATTACATTTTCTTGTTGCCTGTTCCAAGCTCCCTCGTCAGTGCTAATAATGAAATCTGAATCTGAGCTAGTAGCTCGTATAGTCAATGGCGTAAATTTTTTACAGCTGTATTTGCATAAACATGGTGTGGAGGGGTCGAGTAATAGCAGGAGAAGAGTAGTTTAACTAAAATACGAACTGAGAACAAAAAGAAGTGCTTATTTGTTGTACAGCCTCCGTTTTACAAGCATCATGTGTATTCTCTTTGCTAGCTTGGGGTTAATAGCATCAGATTACGTTTTCGTACGCACAAACCAGTAATTCGATACGATACGATACAATACAAGGTGCGGTTGTAAAAACTGAGGATTTGGTAGATTTTCCTTGAACTAATGGGCAAGTACCCAAATGTAATAGTTATATACTTATTGGCGGTTCTAGGCCATATATCACCCAGTACCTTAACTCTTGAATCCAGCTAGGCCTTTGTCCCTCCCTACCTGAATTCATCAACATCATTACCACTGCTGACTTGTATCGATGATACAAGAATCCAAAACTCAATAAATTTTATTAAATATTACAGTTAGTGGGACCAGTGCGAACTTGATGCGATGTTAGTGCAACGTATGTGCAATCTCCTAGCCGATTTTGCACGTTTTCGCGCCAATTTACAAATAAACTTTAAAATAGCTGTTGAAATTATTTTCACCAAGTTATAAATGAGTTTTATAATGAGTATTACCTGGTGACGATAACCTCGTAATGGTGTTGAGAGATTCAAGTACGGAGGGATAAAAGCCTAGGGGGATTCAAGAACGGGGCTATAAGGGCCTAGGGGGATTGGAGACAGGGTGATAAAGGCCGGTAACGCTTGTTGGCAAAGTAAAAACCAATTACATTGAATTGTATGGGGGTGAAATTATGTGGCACGTGTTGAATATTTAATTGGGATTGTGAACTAGGCACGATTGTTTGTTTTGATATTCTCTGGCCCAGTAGATATTTTCATGTGTTCTGACAATTATTAGACCATTACCCTTTTTATTTAAGGTTAAATTAGAAAAAATATACTTAAATAGACTACACAGCTCTCCACTATCTAAAAGCTAATACAATTATTATTAGTTGAGAATTTCTCTGGCTCGCTAAGAAAGTTGGACTTGAAATATTTTTAAAGTAACACAAAACATAAAATGGTTCAACACAAAAGAATGAGACAAATCTACATTTTACATTGGAATAAAGACACACATTTTACGCATAACTATCCTGATGAGAATACATAATTTGGATAAAAAGGTGATAGGATGTCCTTTTTAGAAAGTTTTGAAACCCCCTTCGTATAGAAACTACTCAGGAAGAATTTACATAATACAGAAATTCCTACGCGTTGAACATTGAACTTTTTGACAGCTCAGCGAGGCAGAGAGTCGTGTTGTAAATACGTACCGTCCAAAAATTATCACTCCTATTAATAACTCCATGAACTCTATATTTAGCTCCCTTTTATACATATGTCGACTTATTATACCCCTGTGTTGAATTTGCCTCTCATGATGAGCATTATAATTTAGTCCAACAACTGTTCTAAAATCACTTCTTGACAAATCTACAAAAGTTATACTTTCACTTTGCTCTCGAAAAGTGTACTACATTAATTAGTATCTATTCTAACTACGAAATATTATTATGAAGATGATGATAATTTGCATATGAACAAGTTTGTACTTTTGCTGTGTCTCCAACTTTTTGGTAGGACACATGGTTTTTTGATGAATAAAGTATCAACATAAGTCGCCTTCAAGGAGTCATCGCCCCTTTATGAAGCATTAGAAAAGCATAAAAGCGTCTCACATACATACGAAAACTTTTATTCTTAGTTAATCCTAATATACAGACGCAGATCCACTTTTGTGTTTAATAAGTTTGAGCATGTATCTGTGAATACTTCATTTGCTAAAACGGAAGAAGCGCTTGGTCCTAGTCCCATAAATAAAGTTGGGGTTTGGGGAAAAACAAGCTAAACTACTGTGGGCCCAACCGAACCAGTAGTTGAATGGGATGGTGACAGTGTATGAGATACGGAGAATTTCCCTAAACTACCAGAATGAAACCCAAAACTTTCTTTGCATTCGGGCAACAACAGAAGAAAAGAAAAGTAGACATGGCAAAAGCAAAGCGCTCATCACATCACCAGTAGGAGTACGCCTTGATTATCCCAAATGGGGACTTTCTCTTCTTCTTAACTAGCATCATCAATGAGACTGGTTGTTACAAATGGACTTATAGCTTCCAGCTGGTGACGCGCGTTATTCTTTGCAAATAGCATAAGAGGAGAGAAACTAAATTCTTGTGTGAATCGTATGAAATTAGCGCTTAAAGCATTTACAAAAGTTATAAATATGTGTATCGTATCGTGTTCCAGTAATTTTACTGGTTTTGTATACAAACAAGCTGTTCATTCTTTCATTCACTACTAGTTTGGTTCGGGTTCCATTACCTACAAATCTTCACATTGAGACTTTCCCTACGATATGTAATGATATGCTTGCAAACTTCCTCCAGCTAACTTGCTCATTTATTCTTCTTCTTTTCTAAGTCAAGGTACAATTTTGCTTTTCATTTTTGTGTCTTTGACGAGGGCAACAAACCAAAGTAGCTCGTGCTCAGAGAAAATATAGCCTGAAGGGATGGTTTGATATTGTGCTTTTGGCAACAAAGCGTTTTTCTATCTTTTCCTTGCAAGTTTGCTTAGCTAAGCTAAATCAAAATAATAGATGACTTTTTGCAACGAGCACCCGACCAAACGGGAGAATTCCATTGGGAAGTGAACTGACTCTCCTCTCTGAGGAAGTCTCGGGAGAAGGGAAAAATGTAAAGGACTTTGTCATGCTTAGTTAATCTGACTAAAAGTGTAAGTAAAGATGATGACTTGGCTGAAGTGGCTGTTGCTTTCCTGTTTTTCTACATACAAACGCATGTGTTTGGATCTTTTCCATACATAATATTATATTCATTCATATTTGTATGTACATGCAAAAAAATCCGTATCTATCTCCTTCTTGGTTATCTGTGGTGAGCACATGGTATACCGTACTCTTTCTCCTCACAAATAGAACTGATAAATTCCGTCGAGCATTAAACATAACTAACATCACATGAATATGTATCAGCACATTTTTTTCTTGATAGTCGACAGGAAGAAAGGACAAACTCAACTAAACCATATCTGTAGCTGAAGCATTAATATTTCAGTGAAAAAGTTGATATGGTCATATCATAGATGAAAGTATGTTTAGGTGATGTTGCAAAGTATGTATACTCTTCTGTATGTACGAAAGTAAAAAAACAAGGCGAAAATTTGAAACGCTAAAGTTTATAGTCTGCTAATATAATAAAGTCTCGTATGGGATAATGAAAGCGAGTGCGCAAAGTAGCGGAAGTGCTGAGAGAAACTTTCGTTGAAGTTTAAACGGTAATGGAAAGCATACACGAACTCAACGTGGCGTGTCCAGGACGCAACAGAAGGCAGTGGGTGAGTAATAAATGTGGGCGTTGAAGCGTTAATATAAAGCCGTGAGGTATATAATATTTTAATAATTAAACTACGTAGGGGGTATCATCCAACTTATTCATACGTTTATGCAAAAGCTACCTCAGAGATGGTTTAAGTTGTCATTCAAAAACGTTTTGTAAAAAGAATATTTTAAATTGTTAAAACGACAACGAAACTTTTTCTAGAGTGAATCGAATTGGGAATTATAGTGATAGTAAATTAATATAGTTTATTAACAAGGCAAGCTTTCGGAAAATACTTTTTCCTTCACCAGGCCGAAACTTTTTCTTGCGTTGGTTGATGATGTTAGCGCAACACAGTTTTCCTTCTATTTCACCAGTGCATGTGTTTACCTTACTTTGTTTACTTGATAAGACAAATTGTGTAGGCGTAAGTAAGTACTTTTATTTAGGCTTAAGACTGCGAACTATATATTTGATGATTTCTGGTTTTGTTGTGCTCTCATCAACAGCCGACGGACAAGAGGGATAGAAATGAAAGTAGTTCCTATTAAATACATGTATACATTGCTCAGGATGCCATACAATTTTGGATTAAATACTAACTCCTACATATCTGTAAATAGTACGTGAAACCTGCTTCTTAAGGATTTACATTTTGTAACAAGAAAGAAAGTATTTTTTGGAACGTAGAAAAAGAAAGTGTTAAGATTTCTCTTGAATCATGTCACTATCAGGCATAGCAATCGTAAGCGGAACGTTAAAAAGATAGTATTAGATGGTAAATGTATATACATACATGCAAGCATATAATGTATTCATAATGCTTATGTACCAAAAAGGAAGTTTTCGTCAAGCGTACGTAAAAAATGCGTCTTCATGTAACGCGTCCTGTAACAAGTCACGTCATTTCTGTTTTTCTCTAGTTATGTACCCCATGTTCGCAAGGCTGTATCATCATTTTGTTCCAAATTCTTGTTTTTTCTTTCTTTCTTTCTCGGAGAATATCGCATAATGTCATTAACGTTCTTTCTGGTTAGCTAGGTACATCACTCATTTTAACCCTTTATATAGTGCACAGAAGGATACTATAAAAATGGTGAAATAAATATGTAACATTTTTCTTCATTTTTGGAGTATATTCTTTTGTACTTTTATTCGTACATTGCATTAAGAAAAAAACAGTAAAGATGAGAACAAAGTACTTGGAAATAATGGAGTCGGCTTTGGCTTTGGCAGGTTAGTTGATGATATGCCTGGTTGGTAGAAAACTACCATGAATGCAGCCTTACAATTGAAAGCAAGCAAGTGTAGTGTATGTAAACCTATTTTTTTATAATGAACTGGTGGTGCTACGGATATGGATTAGTGTCTCATGTATTTGAAAACACAGATCTGCAATAAAGAGATAATAATAATAATGTATGATAGGTACCTCAAGTGACTTTCTTCGTTGTATACTACAACGCTAACCCAAGCAGTAAAATACTTCTACACAACATGTGTACGCTGAAAGTATGTACGAGTGTCTGAGACTACTTATGCGAAAGTACTAAGACTACTAATTGGATTTTGTTTTAAACGCTGGTTAAATTTCAAGAAATTTTAAACTAACGTAGTCTGGCTACTTGATTGCGAATTGGCATGGGCAAAACTTTTAACTTATAGAAAACTGGAATGCACAGTGTTGCACAATATTTAACGAAGTGTGAACAAATCGGCGGAAAGATATTTTGTTATGCAACATTACATAATTAGGTACATACTTAGCGCTCTATTTAAGATAATTTGCATAAAAGCGTACTAATTCCTGCCTCTTACATTTTTATCCCTAGCGAAGGAACGTGGTAATATTACTTTTTCAAAGATTTGTCTTCATTCTGTTTCATCATCTTTCAATGCGAAGAATCCTTTTGGCTTTGAAACTAGAAACTTTTTTGCTTCCCACGTATAATACGTGTTACTTCAACCACCACTTTTCACTGAACTCTCGCCACTTTTATTTCTGTTCGGTGTCTTTTGATGCGAGAATATTTAAGACGTAGTTTTAGTTTATATGTCGTTGTTGCGTAAGAAAATGCGAAAGCTGTGAGGGATACATGTGAATGCATGGTTTATTATGGATATGGACAGTATTCTCATAATCTTCATCTCATCATCATCTTGGTACATTTTATTATGGCACTATTCTTGTAAACACACAAAGAATATATCGAAATATAACATTATTATATATGAATTTCGGCTAGAGTAATAATATCAAACCAACTAGGGGAATAGCTGCATCTCATTGTCATTATAATAATAATATGTAAGTTCGATCAAGTTAGCATATATAGGAACTACATTTTATACATCAAAATCAGTAGGTTCATACTCCTGATGCCATGCTGGGTGGCAGTAGTGGCACACAATGAACAGGAAGGGATCGACGTTAAATGGATGAAATCAAGGACTATAATGCGGAATGACAGCTGCCCGAAATGGGATAAACTTTGATGGGAAAACTTTCCAAGTGTTGGTTTTTGGCCTGAAACATGAAAAAGCAAGGGAAAGAAACGCGAATAATATCTAACACCGATTTCCTTCATTGCTTGCTGAAACTTCCCTTTCTCTTCCTTACACTCACACACACACACATAAGTACTTATATCGTATCTCACTTAACTTCAATTTTGCGATTGCTTCTTTTTTCCACGACATGGAAAATTACGGGATTGTTGTCCTAAAAATGGGAAATAAAGCGTTGCGTAATTCCTTTGTTCAGGATAAACAAAACTTTGTGTTTTCATCCTTTAAACATTTCGCTTTGCTTACAAAGTAATGGACAAATAAGATCCAAACACCGAAACTTTTTGCTGAAAAAAATATCTATACAAATCCGGTTTGATTTCAATATACTTATGTACGTAAACTAGAAGTATATGTAAATATATATTTCCAATTCTTTCCAAAACTACATAGCTAATATAAATGTAAATAATAAATCCGACAAGCCTGGATTAAACAAGTGGTGTAGCCAGGGATTTCAGAATGTAGTCCAGAGTCATAATTAACTATGTATTTATAAATTACGCATTACGCATTACTTAAATTATACACATTTCTTATAAAATGCAAAAGCATTCGATTAATTTGCCGTATTATATCGTTTAATGTCATTGACATAATATTGAAAACATTGAGATCGTATTGTAACAAATAGTAACAATTAGAACATGATTTTTAATAATAATTACGTGATTTTATAAAATTATTAATGGACCTAGAACTGAGAAAATTGAACCTTATGTTGACTCATGAAGGTTAGTCATTTTCTTTGTCCAGACTCTTTTTCGACTAGTCCAGAGATTTAACTTAAAAATGTTTACAGACCGACAGATTCCCAAAAAGTGATTGCACTACACACAGTAACAATCATACTTATTGGTCGAGGGTAAGACCAAATCATCATCTAAAAGATAGGTTAGCAAAGTTGGAATTATAGAAGTCGATCAAATGTCTTCTACATTTTTCCGCATCTACTTTACCTCACAATAACAGACAAACTTTTCGGAAATACATTTGTATGCGATGAAAGTAGAGTACGTCTGATCAAAATAAAAAAATAGAATGCCAATTCTTATTATATGTCTTGTTTACCGATCGTTCTCTTACTTCCCTTCCTGTTTGATCCAAAACCCGGAATATGTATCCAACCAAACCGATCTGATCCCACTGTTATGCTCACATGCACATTACTCATCTTATGATCATTAGCCTCCTTTCGGAGAAATCGATGACATATCCTATTGATATTCTGTTCCCGAAAAATTAGTATAAGTATGTATCAAAATAGAATTTAACTAGATACTTTATTTAACATGTTACGTAGAAAAGCATCAAATCAATAAAATAAAATGTTAGACAGACATAAAATCGACAAGCATCATCCATCGTGCAATACTTTATACTTTCTCCATTTTATTACAAAAAGAAGTCTCCTACTATTCTTGATACCACACAATGCCAACGGAAGCTACATAATTCTTACTCCAAAGCTTGAAAGTGAACTCTTACGAACGACTGACAGTTGATGTGTAAAATATTCTGAATTTTATGTAAGGTTTGGAGCTTTGTTTGATGTACAACGACCTCTGAGCCTTGATGTTCTCAAAGTACAAGCTATAATACTTCCATGATTCTTTTCTCGTCTTTGGCAGTAGTGCCCTAACTCGTACATTTCTGTACCGCTATAGCCGGATATCATTAGTGGTATATAGCAATACGTTATTTCTAACCTGTCAGCCGTCGATCAGTCATGTGTACAAGTTATTTTGAATTTGAATGCATGCATGGCTATTGTTGGTAACTTTTGACAATCCTTACAAACAGTTGAAAGCTTTGAAATTCAATTCAATTGAATAAACTGAAGTAAATAGATACCGGATGGTCATAGTTTTCTCATGCTTAACCAGTGCATGTTGTGTTATGTTCTATACTTCTGATAAAAATACGATGTTGTAAAACTATTGCAAAAGTTCAAATGCGGCAAAAATCCTGAAATACTAATGACTTTTTATTTTATCTTGTAGGTATCTTGGATGAAAAGAGAAGGAACTGAAGTGCGCCTCCTTACATTTGGTAAGTTATTTGTTATAAAATTTGTATAAATACGGATGCATTGTGCTCGTATGATTTCATCATTTCGTCAATTTCTCATAATGTAATGCTAATTTAAATATTGCTCAAAAGAACTTAAATTTGTCCATGGAAAGAAACAGTCGATATGGTAGGTTTTAATAGGCATGCATTTTAGCATAACGATTTGGTTTTCGGAAGTACATCACATAATTTCCATGAAGTCACTCTAGTTGAGTGAGTTTCTCGCACGAAATCCCCCACCTCCTCTTTCTCCACTAAGTATTCTTAACTCATTAAACTTCTCCAGGTCTGATTCTGATTGTTTATTTATCCCATACTTAGAAACAAGATCTTCATGGCTTAATTTCATTCTCTGCGAAAGTAGTTTGTTGCAGAGAAAACTATGTTTCTAAAAATCTCTTGTTACAAAATAAACCATTTGATGCTTTGGTCGACTTTGCTCTAATGTCGTCTTCTTTCCGTCTTGCTTGTTGCGAACAAAGCTCAATCTGAAATTGAAATGGAGGGCTATATCCCAAAAAACCTCCCTGTTTCGTCTAATGCACCTAGGTATTTTGTTTTTATGTTAGTTTCTCATCTCATTCTTTGTGTTTTGAAGAAGGATATTAGCATGCACTTACAGGGATGTACTACATGCCAAACTACTACGTATATCTCTTTTGCTGATAAAAGATATTGCGTTGTTGATAAAGCCCCCCTCTGTTTCTAAACAAAAACATGAATGTGTATACTTGAACTAAACAAAAAGATAATTTTGAGTGGCAGAGTCGCGCTAACTCAAACCCTTTTTAGAATTCGGTTAAGTCTCTCCTTCTCCTATTTATCTTAGCTTGTTCGGAAAACAAAGGTTTTTCGTCATTGCAAAATCTACCACCAACTGACACATTCATCGCTTTGCTTCTTCTTTCTTGCACTCTTTTGTCGTCCTGTTTTTGCTTTCACTCGTTTGTTCAAATAGTCAATTCTCTTTTAGCCCTCGAAGAGTATAGGGCGTAGAAAGACAGTGAGACCGAGACCAGAAAGAAACGTGGTCAGCCAGGAGGAGCAGGGAGAAGCACAAGAAGACTCGAACATTTTTGTGCAAAAACTTCATCTCCAAAGGATTTTGCAGTTTCGGTTTTTGCCAACCCACCAACAAAAGCTTTTCTCTTTCTTCAGTAACCAAGTTTACACTAGCGAATTACACGGACTCCCTATATGCAGCACACGAACTGCATACGTATTTTATTTGTGTGCCGACTCCCCCCATGCTATTTTCCCTCTCTGCCACTTTTCTTGATTCACTTACTCTCTGGTTAGTTTTGCCACTTCAATTTCCTTTACTCTCATTTCGGCGGAGCAAATAAGTGAAAAGATAGACAAAGAGGAAGACAGCTAGAGAGTACGAGTGGTGAGCAGTGTGGAGATTGGGGATCTCTCCGGCTTCTTTATTGAAAAGGCTTTGCTTTCAATTTCCATCGCTTATACAATATAAATAGAACAAATCATGGAAGGATTCCCCTCTCACGTCATGTGTAATGTTATATCTTCAATATAACATGATGTTCATGTGACCAAATGCCTTAACATAAGGCCAGTCGGTGTGTGCTGCCAACTGAACTAAAGCCTTTTGGAATCCTATCGTCCTAAGTAAACCTTGAAACAAGGTTATTGTTTGATGATATGATACCTACATATGCACACTATATATATAAGAATGGCAATGGCACATTCACACACATTAGCATCACCTTTACAATAGCACACTCAAGGAAACCAATGTCTGCTCGCTCCTACTAAATCTTACTTGCTCACTTTCATCCCTTCACACACAATTTTGGGAGCTTTTTTGGAAGGCAGGTCTTGTACGTATCAATATCTGAGAAATAACAATGTTCACACTTGGCTCGTTTCATCATCATCATCATCACCAATGATCAACAAAGTCTTTGAAAGAAACTATCATCAAAGCTGATGTATCTTGTTACTTGTCTTGTTCGTCCGATCGGACATTTTGTGACGCATAAAGTTATAAGACAGCGCAGAACTTTACTATACTTATGAGTATCTCCAAAAATAGCTGGATAGACAAGTGTTTAGACTGTAGATCATAGTAATTTCACTGGTAGTAGTTGTGTTGTATGGTATAGATAGATCCAGAAATAGCTAGACATTGGGATAAAACTAAAAATTGGAATTTAACGGAGAAAGTGAACCAAGTCTGTCTCAAGAAAGTAAAGGAAGAGAAGAGGGCCAACACCATTGGAGTTCTGTCATTTACGTATATGCACATAAGAATATATAGGTATGTGTGTGCATGTTACAGAAACAGGTTCAACCATTCCTCTATAACTTTTCTTTGCCTTCCATTCCACCCCGTCCATTCTACTTGAACGATAAAAATTACCGTTAGAAAAGTACGTGAGAAATTTTGAGTAGCTACTTTATTTCTTTTGTGCATTTATGTATTTCTTTCCGTAAAACATAACACTTGTTATGACAAACTAGAATTTTCATTCCACAGCTCCACTGCCATGCCGTTGTGTTGCGTGTAGTCATCATTCTCTTGATAACATTTTTACTCACCATCCATTATAGAGATTTTATATGCAAGGGGAAGTTTGAGCTAAATAACTTTCATGTACATACAGCAGCATAACAGGCAGAATAATATGTAGGTTATGAAAAGGAAGGAAAATGAAATGGTAACGCATGTTGCTAAATGATTGGCACATCCAGATGGATGTGAGTGAAGTGAGTGTAACTTTTTGTTAGACTTTTTTTGGAACACGTTATGTGTACGTGTGTCAGGGATATATATACTTATATATATTCCTTTCTTCATGGATTTCAAACACGAGAAGGCATTGTGTTTCGTCACAACTCACAACACACTGACCATGTAAACTCGGTTTTTGTTGGTCCCATCGGACTTGTTATATTTTGAGGTGTATCCACCAGAAAAAAAGGTTAGCAGTCACTTTTGAATCCCAGGGAAGATTAAAGAAAGTGTGAAGCTTCATTTTGTTAAATGCTCTTTAGCTTAGCTATTGTGCTAGCTGAATAAAAGTGTATGTAGGGAACAGTCTGTAGCTTCCTTTCTCCTATTTCTGCTTGTGAGTGAAGTTTTTAGTACAAGTAGCAAGCCAAGTCGTTCCACGTTATTAGACTCTTTCTTCGTGTTTTTCACTTTCACTTTGTTTTTTGCTCATGGTCGTGTTTAGCTCTTGTTCTGGCTCATGGTGGTTCCCAGCTTGGCTAAGGGTCAAGGGACGATGTAACAATAGTTTGGGAAAAGAAACTTGTTCTTTTTTTGGGCTAACTTTTGAATACATCATCAACAACCAACAGCTTTCATTCTGAATAATGCATTGTAATGCAGTAGGATTGCTATTTGCCACTGCCTTTTGGCAATTTACACACATCTCTCTCTCTAAAAAAATCGAAGATGTGCAGGTCTCCTCTCGTCGTTGTGCTTGTACTCTTGCATGCCGACTTCAACATGATCTTGTTTTTTGTGTGATGTTGACCATTTGATTTGGCAGCGCAACATATTGCTTTTCAATTTCACATCACATCACAGAAGAAATCAACTATGAAAGGATCAATCAGTAGAGCTACCATGTTATGTTATGTTATTGCCACGTGTACATGCACAGCCAAATCTTTTTTTGTTGTACTGAAAAATTGAAAGCTATGGTGGTACATTGACAGTCTACTAAAATGACGGTTATTTACGATTTTCTGGCAGTTCGCAAGAAAGTACATTGTAGTTCAAAATATACATGCATACTTACGATCCAATGGAGCGAATGGGGGAAAAAAGGAAGTGCGAATCCAAGCAAGCAAAAAGAAAACAGGGGACAATGATTATACTTTAGAACAAAGTAACATGCATACATCAACGACATTTCTTGTTCTTCATTTCTATTCCTTTCTTATAGTCAACTTATACCCTTGTTCATGGAAGAAATGACGGTTTTCATATATCCGGCCGTATTTCCTTCCTTTTACTAGGGTAAACGAACCAAAGCAAACTGTTTGTAAACGCCCCTTTCACACACACTGACCGAAAGAACAGAAAGTTTATCTCGGTAGTTGAGATGAATAAGGAACAAAAGGAAGTGAGAGAGTGATTGTACAGAAATCCAGTCGACTCTCCCATTGTTTTCGTTGTGTATTTTTTTTATTCTTTGATGTGACAAAGGCGCACCTCAGCAGCAAAAAATTAAATAAAGTTTTTAACTTCTTGGAAGAAACTGAAAGGCGGGCGTAACTGCGTAACTCCTTGTCCAACGTCCTGAATCGTATTTTTTGCGTATCTTCTCCACTGTTTGACATGCTAAAAGTGGCTCACAGTATGCATGAATGAAAGTAGACGTGTTAAAAGTTTTTAGAAACTGTTTGATAGCATTTGAAATGCTGGAAATGTCAAATAAATTTTACTTTTGTAATACTTAGAATTAGTTTGGGATCAAAGTGTATATATATTGAAGTATTTTTCTGGAAAGATGCATAATTCGGAAGAATTATTTCATTTGAAATTATGGCTTTAACTGACGTCCGTTCGTCTGCACCAAATTTCAAATTAATGGAAACTATGTGGTCTGGTAAAAGGCTTCAGAGACGTCATGGATGATATTTTATATAAAAAATGTATGAATAATAATAAACAAGTTGTATAATATTCGTTGTCCCTTTCCTCAGCTACGAAAAATATCATATATATTATTTCATGACAGTTTTGTACGTTAGCATCACCATACAATTTGATTGTGTGGACAATATCAGAAGGAGAAAGCGGATGCATCTCTTGTTATCAAACGATACCAGTTCTGCTTTCTCTCTTGATTGTTTCGGGGAAAACAATTGGATTGGCACCTCATGCGGAAAACCTTGCTCAACACAATATTCCTCAGTCAGTATCAGCTCCTTTGAAGTGCTGCATCCTTTGAAATCGTCAAATCACTAAATATATAGCATCAATACGTAAAATATGTACACAATATATATACTTGTATAGATATTTGGGCTACTATATGTACCTAGGATCATTGTACGTTCGGATGGGCTCGAAAACCTAGAAACAAAGACATAATCAACAAAATCGAACGGTCAGAGTCAGGTTTTTCCTTTACCATTCTTTTCTTTTGTGCTAGATCCAAAACAAAAAGGGTAAAAGATCGCCTTCTCTACTCTTTTTCGTCAGTCAGATCAAAACAAGCAAGTGATGCAATGTCGAGTACAACCCGGTGGTATAATATTAATGGTCGTTACAAGCATTTGCAATTTTCAAAATTGTTAGTCATCTACACAGTGATGTGCTTCTGGGCAAAGATAAATAATAAGCGTATACAACGTACGTAACTTGTACTTGAGCTGCGCAATTCATGATGCATGATACAGTATAAATCTACCCTACAATACATCAATGATAATGAATGAAGTCTCAACTTTTGCTCAAATTTGTTAGGTAGCCTTCGTAGTTCACGGAACTTTGGTATGCAAGTTTATTATTATCCGGCTTTTTGGTATTTGTACTTCGTTATAGTGGCCGTTAAATTATTGGCAAAAGGGCCTTCTCTTCTACTAATTCTACTATTCCATATCGGAGTATCATAAGCTGATTCAAGAATAAGCTTTGAAAAAAGAAGGCATGTTTTATGGTACATATCAGTGACAATTCCGTAATAATGTGTATTTACTTCAAAAGCGCTGAGCAGCATAAGCAGATAAACCATATCATGAGCAACTTCTCAGTCCTTCCTCCACAGTAAACCGCTATAATGTGTTTGCTCAGACTCGTAAAAAAAGTTCATTCTAAATCTTGTATCTTCCGGATGTAGTATGCTTTGAAATATAAAAAACAGCACATGGTTTCAGTCTACTTGCTTGATACTATACTAGGAGAAAGCAGTATTGGTTGTATCTGTATTATGAGCATTCCTCTCATCTGCCCCAATAATACCAGAACTAGAATTTTAGAAAAGATACACAATTTTTCAGTCAGGCGGAGAATATGGTACGGATGAAGACAATGCGAGATAATACAGAAAAGCAGTATAAAAAGGACGAAAATCATAAAACTTTACATTCCACTCCAGGCATTTATTTTGGAAGGTTGGCTGCGAGGGGCAGTGTATAAATGCAAGTCTTACTTACGCACTACATACTGCAATCCTATGGTCGTATATAAGATATGATAATATCATTTGTATCTTATGTGGAGTGGAGGGTTTTATTCCACTATTGTTTGTAAGGATAACCATATATACTTCATAAAAATTGAATGAGGAGAATAGGGATAAAACGTCAAATGCAATAGGAATAAGGAGAGACTAGAGCAAAATGAAAGTTGTGCCATGAAGAAAGTCCCTTGTTCAATGTTCTTTCTTTTGGTGTAGCTACAATTTTTGCAAGTAAATGTATGTATATCGTATCATCCAAGCTCTGAATATAATGTGTATGGTGGGTTAAACAAAATGCTAAAAAACTTGGTAACCGCACGTACTAGATTATTATTATTATTGACCGAAGTATGAGGGGATCCGTATAGTTTAACAATATGAATCAAATTGGGAAGTGTAAATACACATATAAGAGTTGTTCGTATGCGAACACTTTCCCTATTATTATATTACGACCCATATTTGCGGTTATCCGGTACCCTCATTCCCCTCATTCATATGGATCGAGATAATTTCCCGTTGTACAAAGCCTCACATCGTATTTTTCTCCTACTGTGGTGGTAGCGTTGTAGTTGTATTACCAAATATTTTTTCGAGAGGGGAGAGATAATAAAAGCACACACACACACATGCATTTGCATGACATTTTTTCACTGTCTAAAACTTTTCCAGGCCATAGTATTATTGATGCAAAAAAGTAGGGGACCAAATAGAGATCACCAGCTTTGGTATCCTGTTTTTGAGGAGATGATGATGCTTGTTGCAAAGCGGATCTCGAGGTTTGCAAGCAGCTACATATACATAAATACCGACATAACATTCAACATTGCAAGCGGATATTCTTTTGTAATGACACAATATGCGACAAAGTGTGCTGTATCTTGTCTGGGGCTCTTCATACTATATATGACCATATGGCTGAAGTATTATTACTACTGCAGACTACACACTATTGGATTGATATGGCTGGGACGATTATGTAGCATATAGATGAGAGAATGAACATAATCTTCAGAAAATACTGAATTGCATCAAACACATAATGACATCGGGAATAGGCTATAAAACGCCGGAATTTGGATGTATCAAGTATCAACTAAAGAAGGATGAACAAATTACCCCTTTCATTGGTTTGGACGGACGTTATAATATAGTTGATAGTCGAGACATATTTTCGCTTTATACTGTAAATTTTCAGTATTCTATGCTGTGCTGTGTGTCATGTGTGTGTACTACATACTATTATATATTGGTTGCAATTTGACAATTTATTCCTGTTTCGCAATTGCGTATGACCAACGAACCAAACAAGAGATAATATCGAATCCTCGTTTTTGTTTCTAGACATTGTTGATGATGATGCAGAATATAATGCGATATAAATTTTCGATCTTCTTCGAAGAGGAAGAGTTGAAGGACCAGCAAATTTATCATTCCAAATTGTATTTTGGCCCGAGGAAAAGGAAGTAAAGAGAAGGATAGTTATAATAATATTATATACTTTTTGACCTAGAAAGTAGTTTTTATTGAAAGTAATGCTGATACTGCCTTAGGAAATAGAACAAGAGCGTGGTAGTAGTGGAGCAAAACAATAAAATTTTCTTGGAACATTTATCAAAGTTTGCAATTGTAGTGGTCGCGAACAACGGACTGTGAATAAAATGTGAAGCTAAAATAAATGCAGAAGAAATTATGTTGAAAGATTTTTTCCTAAAAGTAATATAGTATGATGGCAAACAAAGGGTAAGATGGAAAAATTATAATTGGCAAAGAAAAAAACATTTTCTAACGATTCCTACTACGGAACTGCACCCTGAGATGCATATGAGATGATCGAGACACTCTAAGTTAGTTTGGGACGCTTATAAGATTTGCGATTCTCAACAAAAATTTTATGCATACACCTTGGATGTTGACTTTTCATGTCTTGAAATATAGAGAGAGAAAATTTCACGATACAATCGAAACAAAACTATCTGGGACATAAATTCTCAGGAATTTTTCTCAAATACTTAAAAATCGCAAGTCTTACCTGGGACCCGGTTGAAGTAGGAGAATTGGAACTCATAACTCATTGCGCAATTCTTAGAAAAGCTGTGTTTGCGACAATGAATGTTCGTAAGTTTTGTTTACAGAAGGTACCTATATTTATATAGTTATCAGCATTTATATTTGAATTAAATTTGTGAAGATTCCCATTTAGTATCCACTCGATATAAGCGTGCCTGCCTTTTAGCTTCAGATTTAAAATGCTGCATGATAAAATATTTTAAACTAGTTTTGAGCACATGAAGCTCTAGAACAAGCTTCTACGACAAAAGGTGAGATAATTTAGCCATTACCTCCCCATTTGAAAACCGTTTTGTTCTCTTGAAAAGTACAAAAATTAGATCATTTAGCAAGAAAACTTTGTGTAAAATGTAAGGTATCTCTAGAAAGGTTTTATGGGGTACGAAATGCGCACAGATTCCATTAACACAAATGTAATCTCGGCAATTTTACGACAAAACAGCTATGATTCTCGTAACAAAATGTTTTTGTGATATACCTAGCCTAACCAAAGTGCGAATAAGTTTAGAGTCCACTACCCTCAACAACCAAGGTCCTTTCGTAGTTTTACTTGCTGGACCTTTTTCTAACGCAAACAAGTTCATGATAAAAACCCATTTAACTTGTCATCCATTAAATTTCATTATAAAAAGAGGAACAGAGTGAAAAGAGAATATACATAAAATCAAGAGCACAGCGTTATTAGTTTCACTTTGTCCACAGGCAGACTCCGTCTAGCCACCCCTCTCTCCCTCTCTAACATTCTTTTACACACTCTTACACACAATCGCAATCGACATTGGTGATAGGGCTACTGTACAAAAGCTACATCTGAAAATTTTCAGCGACCCATAATTAACATATTTCTCTAAACTCTATTAAAGTTGGGCGACAGTGAGCTGTGTTCTTGTGATATTGAGTTCACCCAATTTACTACAGTCTATGTGGTTGCATAATTGTAACTTTTTTCATTATCAACACTCGCCTCACTCTGATCTCCAGCTACATACATACCGGAATGTCTCCATAATATACGTTATTCAGTTGCTTTGTATGAAAAGTAAACGAGTTATCACTTCCCGATGGCAGGATGATGATTTCAAAGCGTTGCTAAAATGAGCTGGATAATATTATAGAACCCTCTCTGTTCTCCTCTCCTTCTGCCTTTCATTTTAAGCATACGCTGGAAACATTGTTAGGTAACATTATAGCTATCTTACTTTTTAACTCATTTCCTTGTCTGCGTGAATTACTTTCCATTCCTAAAGGTTCTGCTAGGACTGTCTGCGTGCATTTTTACTGCAAGTTAAATTCTCGAGCTTGTGTCAGCAAAAATAGTATAAGATGGGAAATCAGTACACGATAGGCAAGCTCACAAATTGTTACAGAGTGGAAGTGGTTCTACGAAGTTAATATATGCATGAAAGTACAGACCACAAAACACTACGTCAACGAAAAAGGTCATTTAACACGTAGTAATTTTCTCTTCGTGATCTGCACAAGGATATAATATGCTCTTGCCTGTTCATTTGTACTTGTAAACTTGCATACTTGGCGAGTAGCAGTGCTATCTTGCTATCCTCGTTCCTCCTATTTTTCTTGAAAATTCGACGGATATATACATACTACTGATGTAACTTCATGCTAGATAATATATGCTTTCGTTCATGCAGAATCTTCACTAAAGTAGTTTTGTACTGTAGTAGTTCCACGGAAGGTCTACAGCTTGTTGCTAGTACCAGATTCCAAGTAGTACTCACTTGAGACTGGAATGAATAAAAAATTCTTCTTGTAAAGTTAGTGCAGGCAGAGAGTGTGAAAGCGAAGTGAAAATCGTGGTTGAAGTCGAGTGTATACTTGTCAAAAGCAAGATGAGTATTCATCCACAAACCAGAGTGAAGAAGAATCTAGAAACCAAGGAGTGGAATCATTGCATCGGTTGAAAATTCTTTGCGTCATTGCATTGAATTGAATGACTTGGTTTTGTAAACGAAAGGAGGTGATTGCTTCCCAGTCTGAGTTCATTGCACACAAGGACACATTTCGGGAAACGCAATTTCAATAGTACATCCATTTCCAAGTTGGTTCCACCAACAACAACGAGTTCTAAATAGCATCTTGGTGAGACTTTCCACCCCATTATCCTGTTAACATTATTTCTTACTGCTAATAACTCTTAGGCTGCAGATGCATAACCTCATCTAAGTTATTTATCTCAAAGTACTTGAGGAGATGGCACAAATAAATATAGTATAAATAGCGTTGTAGAATGTAACAAACTGCATTCTCGTAGCAATTGCTGTAATGGGAATTACATGCTTGCAAAATGCGATTATACTATGCCAGTGCTTTAGATTATTATCAACACAATGTCCGCAAACTATACTTTTACATGCATATACATACAATAATACGCTCTGAAAGTAAAAGTAAATTGTGTTTGTGCATTCACCATTATATTTGGTGCAATATTTAAATAAAAAGGTCGCTTAATGCAGTGTAAAAGTGTAATATTGGTTAATATCGTGAGGCTAAAAACATTTCCGTTTAGTGCCTATACAAAAGTCATAATTATAGCATGCAGCATACTATTTTAAGTACTTCATGATGAGTGTATGTGTATACATTACAAGTAATAATAAATGCAGCTAGCTATTATATATGTATGCGTATAGAAACTGGAAATAAAAATTAGTTTAAGAATCACCAGTTTCCCCCATCTTTACAAAAGCAAAATACCACAGAATCTCTTATATCCATATAGGTATTATCGTAAAATAATTTCTGCACTAACTGCTTTTTCGGTACTTGTAAAGGAAGAAAGGAAAGAATATTTGCTGTACTATATACATTACATTCATATAGTGTATGAATACAATCTTGCAATGTGCAAGCGAAGGCTTATCTTATATGATGTTTTCCT
The DNA here is from genome assembly GCA_964034955.1 of Orchesella flavescens. Lineage (NCBI taxonomy): Eukaryota > Metazoa > Arthropoda > Collembola > Entomobryomorpha > Orchesellidae > Orchesella > Orchesella flavescens. Next base: position 21,910,176 of record OZ035954.1, read on the forward strand.
AAGCCAATTGACACTGCACTTCCACATCATTTCCGTCAACATTTGTGAGAATTTTTCAACTTCATATGGTTTCTCTACATTATGACTGTTTGTCCGTTAGAAAAGATTAGCTTAGTTTCTTCATTTTCACCAGCTGAACCAAACACTTCCCTCAATTCCCTGCACTCACACACAAAAGCCAAATCGTGTACCAAGTCTGGGGAAAGTAATATCCTAAAGATTCCTATCAAGATGACTACTATATATAAGCGTGTGTATATATTATATTATGTTGTCGTGTGTAATGCGTGCGTTCATGAAACGAAGAGAAACATTTGGCATGAAGACAATAACAGTTAATAATATATATCATATGGAAGCCTAGACTTCTTCTTCTTTTGGTATTCCTCCTTATATATATAATTGTTATTGAAAGAGACATAGACGCATCGGGTTGTTTTTATTATGTTTGCTTGATGGGACAAAAACAATGGTTGGGAACGCGAATGGATAAGCATGTGAGAACGAAAAGAAATGGATGAGAAATGCGGAAAGAGTGGAAACTTTCTTTGAGCTCATTCCATTCCTCGGCTCCCCTTTTCATTTCTTTTTTGGGATCATGGGGGGAAAATTTGGTGATGATTTTTCACACTCAAATTAGTGACTCTCTGTATGCATGCTGTAAAGTTGGGAATGGGGAGAAAGAGAGAAAAAAGTGTGCTTTAATTATCTCTTGTAATTGTGAAAGCAGTATGCTCCAGTAGATAAGAAGTTTGGTTTCGATGCTGGGAATGTGAAGAAAAAAGAACATTGCATTGTAGCAGCACCATCATATACTTTCTTTGAGTTGGGTTGGAAAGGCTAACAAGACATTTATTTTCTTGCTGCGTGAAGGAAGGAAATGACGACGCAGTTATTAGTTTTGGTGCTACTGAGCATCCAAAATTAAGAAAAGGGTATAGATATTTGGTGGATATGATTGCGGTACTATATATAAAGTCATCTGGCTTCATTATTATCCGCATAAGCGTTTTAAGTAGTGGTTTTTTACAAATGTAACTTTCACTCAAAAATCATAATCCAACATTCCTATAAACACATATGCTGATATTCTTGTTATGACATGACATTGTTGCAACGGAAAACGGAAATTATATCCTTAATATTTATGTTATGTACGGTAATAAAAGGAAGTGTTATGTACAAACGTTATAAACATCTACTATATATATACACCAAAATAATTCCACCAGACAATGAACTGAGTCCGACTAATTTTTGTGTTCTATTCTATTGCTTGGTAGATAGCATTTTGATGTGTTAGTATATTCCATATTCCTGTTGTAATTTCCCATTTAAAAGTATTTTAATGGTTCCAATGACAGGAAACCAAAAGGGTCTTTAAATGACTTTGAACGTTTGAACCGAATGTGTGCTCGCATATTCTTGGCAGTGCTGCATAATGACGGCCTTCACCTTTGAGATAAGAGATTTTAATGGCCAATTGCTTGATAATTTGTCTTTATGCTGCTGCCGCAAGCAAGAACCTGAGGAGAAACCTTAACCGCAAGCAGAAATCGTTCGAGATTTATAATGAATTCGCTACACATCTCTAAAGCCTACCTCAAACGTATAACTATACGCAATTAAAAGAATTCTAAAAACCATAATTCACCGATGCATTATGCATGAATGCAGTAGTCAATTCATGCCAAACTACAAAAAAAAACTTGAGAGCATAATTTATGCATTGGATTGAAGTGATACTGTATCTCATTCAATGTTTGTCACTGTTTCAATCGTTGCAACTATTGCCACTCTTACAGATTACATTAAAATGACATGACACTGAGAAGCTGTCCTACTTTATTTGGCGTGTTTCCCAGAATAATTTTGGCTGCGTTCAAAAAGGCAGTCAACGGGAATGCTACAATGACACAAAATAAGAAAATTTACAAAGCTGAAATAACCGCCATACAAATAGGGCCCCTTGCTGAGTTTCTTCAGTGTCCTCACCCATTAGATTGTGTATGCAATTTCACTAGAATGTGAATTACAAGATTGTGTGGGTCTAGTTTTTAAATTGAAGACACCAAAACGCAATACTCTGATCCATCCGAAAGAAAAAATATGCATTGCTATTTCTATTTACTCATCTGACGATTGGCTTTATTTCAGATGGATCCCAACCATTTGGAGAATGATGCAATCTCCCCCAAAAATACTCATTTCTTTGAAACAATTTGAGATGTGAGATGACAGGGAGTGATAGGAAAGAAATTTCTTTGTCATATAGATTCTATCACGTTAAATAGATCTATCCTACTGCATTTCACTACATTGCACAAAAGTCATCTTCAAATCAGCTTCCTTTCAATATAATTTATGGTCATAGTACTTTTTACGAATCATTTTGTTCTGAGCTCAGGAAAATGCAATGTATGTGCTGCTGCGCCCGTTCTATGTTCTATGTGCTGTGCATCGCATGACAATGAATAATAGAAATTGAGTGTAGGTCCCACATTTTTACACGTATTCCATTTGTTCTCTGCTCGGTATGTGCAATGCACACACGTTAACATTTTAGATAGCATTATGAGATAATGAATTGCATGTAGGTATATAAAGAAATGTCAACGATATTTCGTGAGATTCTCTCAAAACAGTGAAGCACATAAATGTATATATATGGTTGTTCATAAAGCTTTCCTATTCCGAAAGTAAAGTAAATTCGACCCCGAGAAGATATTCCCAGTTATTCAAATGACATTACTACATATCACACTTCCATTAAAATCGAAATCATGGTGTCACTTTCTTTCTCCGATGGAAAGGGGAAAAGCATACTCTTATTTATTTTCTTTCTATACATCAACTACCAACTTTGATTTCAGGAAGGTCAATGGAGAGTATTTGAATGCAAAGTGATATCATTTTTTCGTTTACTTTTTGCTAGGAGCTCTATTTATTTGCAGAACGATTTTCTCTCACTTTCTTTACTACATATTCCTTTCAAATATTTTTGTGAACAAATATATTTCAATCCATTTCCAAAAAGTGAATCTAAAGTGTTGTTTGTTTATCCGTTGTGAAAGTAGATATCGTCCAAGATAGTTGTTGTTAAAATGATACCATGCATGTGCACATATGTTTTTCTTATTTGGAATTACAAAACCAATATAATGATATGGTTTAATAGTGTAGCCTTACTAGTTCATGTTGGCTATCGTAAATTGATATGTATCCACAAAAATACGGTTCCATGATATCCTATAGAAAAACACCAAGAGATTATAATGATACGTGCAAGCAATGCAATGTTATAGAATTTTATTCACAGCGCTTGTATTACGTTTTACGTTGGCTGTGGAAGCAATAAAAGTGTATTTCCTCTTGATGCCCCAAGAGAAAGTAAGTGAAAGCTAGCATACTTCACTCATATTTATAGGCTCTCAAATATTTTCTCTTTTCATATTCCCACCATCCCAATACAATACTTTATCATGGTTCCAGTAAAAAATGAGAGAATAAAGGAAATAATAACGCAAGAAAAATAGAGCTTCCAGCTGACAGCTTGATAACTGGAGAATTTCAAGAAATATGGCACATGTGATTTTTATGATATGTATGTGTTGTTATTTGTTTCCTTGTTTGACTCGATGATATAGATCCCTTTTTTTGGGGGAAAAAATAATATCATATCCTGTTATTGACTTTTCCTTTTTACAGATACTTCAAAAATTATATAGCTGTTTTGACCATGGACTTTTTGGTTTTGTGAAAGTGTACTTAACACTTAGGGAAATGAGTCACTACATAAGGAAAATTATGTATAATAGTTTCTGAAGGAGGTTTAGGCAAATAGAGGGGGTCGATGACTTTGATGATGAAGTCCCTCATCGAATTTGAGATTAAACAAATTCAATCCTTCATATTTTAAATCTATTTTATGTACTATGTGTTTATCCTTAATGAAGATTTCATTCGGTTGCGGTGAAAGCAAATAGGGACGGCTTGGTTATGACTATAAGAACATTATTCAGCATCAAGAGAAATTTCTAAGATTCTTTTCTTTCTTTTTTACAGGTTTGCATACATACAGCGGTGATGAGCGGCTGAGTATAAACTTTGAGCAACCAAACAATTGGAAGCTAAGGATTCAATCAACCGAACGTCATGATCAAGGCGACTATCAATGCCAAGTTTCCAGTCATCCGCCCATAATTCTACACGTGTCATTAGCAATTCTCGGTAAGTATATGAAATGTTCTCGCTTTTCAATATTACAATATGAAATAGAAAACCACTAAAGGCTAGACTGCTAGACAGTTACATTCCTCCACACGGCCAACAATATCTTTTCTTCCTCACCAGACAAAGCTTTGGGAAGTTCAATATTGTAACTGCTAATGTGTCATGTCATCCTGGAGCTGAGTTGATCGTGATATAATTATGTTGCCTAAAATGTGAAGAAATACTCTCGATATATATTCACCCCACATGAATATAATTCTTATATATTGAATAAGATATCGTCTAACCTCTCACAACAAATAGCACTAGATACTTGTTTGCAAGCACGAACCCACATGAATTCAAAGAAAATGAAAGAAGGCATGAATTGAGTGACTATTCAAGAACGAATGGGAAGAATCGGAATGACTCAAACTGTTCAAGTCAAGTCTGAAAAGGAAATGTCGAGGATCCTCTAAAATAATTTGTCATTGTAATCCCCGCTCCTCTTATGTATGTTAAGCGGAACCTCTATTATCATCTCTCGTACCAAGAGTGAGTTCATACAATATCTTGAATAAGAATTGTGCGTTCTTACATGAAGCGTGCGTACAAATATTACATGCAACCTTGAGTGTAGAATAGTAGGAAAGAATCCTACAGCTTACGATCTTCATCGTTTGTTCAAGTTGGAACTTTTGAAGAAGAAAAAACAGATTTTGTGTGTATGATGGAGTCACGGTAGTGGTTAGATATACGACGACTAGGCGCTTCCACTTTTCATTGATCTCTGTTTTATTTCTTTCATTCTTTGCTTCCTCCCTTTTAAACATGATTGCTTCTCAAATTCATATCTGTCTTTTTGTCTGGGATAATGATATTCTACGTCAGCTGAAAAATGGAAAAGTTACTTTATTCCTCCTCCGTTTCAAAATTGCCTTGTTCCAAAATACCAGTATGTTGTATAATATGTATCTATATGTATGGTCATAGAAATCATCAAAAAAATCCATTGAATTCATACGTGTACGCAATTGATTGCTTTCCTTATGCCTTTTTTTTTTATCATTTTTGACTTTGAATCTTGAAATTTTAAGCATTACATTATGTCACGTAACGTCACATGTCAAACAACGTGAACACTCTATTGCTCAAGTGCGAAAGCTGCAAGATAGTGGGTGTAGTTCCAACTTCAATCATTGACCTTAGCTGTCTTTTGAATGAATCAGAATTTAAAACATTCTTTAACAGCAGACACAACATCCCATGAAAACTTGGATGACCCGATAATTTATAAATAAGTCGATTTGTTAAAACAGAATTTAAAAAAATAATTATCGTGCCGCCAGACGGACAATGTCCTGAGTCTTTTCAATATGTACCTAAAGGATGGGAGGATGGGGCAAGCTAGAGTACAGACGTGTTTTTGTTAAGCTCCAGGAAAGTTTTTTGTTTTTAATTGAAAAAGTGGAGGTTTTTAGGTGTAAATTACATCGTTAGAATCACCTGGTGTCTGTGCATGTGATAATGTAAAAATTTCGAATTGCTAGTGGCTAATTGCTGAGAAATTTGAAGTGTGTTTTCTAAACTGACTTTTTTTAGTATCCTGACGAAAGCTGTGTTTGTGTACATAACATTGAAGGATAGGGATGCATTCTGTGTTCCGCCTGTGTATATAGTGTTGTTGTGCATAATGGCAGCTGATACCGAATCTGACGATGTGAATGGAACTGAAACCCAATTTGACACTGAGAAATATATAATTGATGAACTTCTTTCTTCAGCATGCCAGGCTGTAACCGAAGGACGAACAAACGATGAGATAGCGAAATGCTTTGCTGTTTTCTATGATGATACTGCTATTGCAAATGCTAGAGATAAGATAAAACATCTTATCAAACTACCAAAAAGATCAACCAGAAAAGATAAGGACGCCGCAGGGAGAGCGAAGGATGTCAATGATATTGTGTGTGGACTGAGGAAAATTGATTTTAATGGATTAGACCTAAAGCCTCTGGCTTCCGATCTCAACCAAATATGTCATGTAGATGCGGGTCTTGAAGATGAGATGCAGCTCAGGCATGAAGTTAGGATGCTCAGATCTCGCCTGGCCAAAGTTGAAGAAATGTGCAACAGCATAATTGGCTTATCAAGTAAATTTGAAAAAATTGAAGCATCCTTGGACAACCTCAGTTGCTCCACTATTGCTCAAAGTTACAGTGAAAAAGTGAAGCAGAATATGAATGTACCCAGTTCCAACCCGCAAGGTTTACCTAAGCCAGGGAACAAAAACATGAAACCAAAACCATTCAACTCTTTTGCACGTGACCCACCAGAGAACCGAAGACTGCAGTCAACTCCTGTTGACGATGAAGGTTTCGAAAAACAAAGACAGAAAAAGAAGAAAGTACAGAAGCATGTTCTTGGTTGTAATGATCGTGCCAACGTGAAATCGTCTGGCATAAAACCACTTAAATTGTTTGTTTCACGTTGTCACTCTGAGACGACTGCTGAGATGCTCAAAAGTGATTTGACTGTAGTTTCTAGTTTCGATATTTTAGCAATAGAGAAGCTGAAGACCAAGTTTGACACCTACGCTTCGTTTAAAGTAACGATTAATAAGGATACAATACAACCCAGTGACATTCTGAAACCGGAAAATTGGCCAAAAGGCATATTTGTGCGTCCGTACGTGACGAATCGATGGGGTGCCAAGCCGGGCACTGGTTTAGCGGAAACTAATCAAAATTCATGACTCTAATGACTTGGAACTGCAAAAACTTCAAGACCAACTTTCAGTGGTTGAGTATGATAAGTGAAAATATTGACATAATACTTTTACAGGAAACGTGGCTCTATGATTTTGAGCAAAATATGGTGCAATCTCATTTCCCTAATTATAAATGTTTCTGCGCCTCATCAATGAGTAACTCAAGAGTAGGACTTAAAGGCAGACCATATGGTGGTACCGCTATTTTTATACACAAAAGAATAATGAACTCAATCATATCATCAGACACTTCGGATCCCAGATTAATATATGTAAAGCTGAGCACTAAATACGGTGACTTGCTAATTGTAAATGTCTACCTTCCCTGCAATATGCAACAAAACGAAGACATGATTTGCAAATATATGAGTAGGCTTAACCAGCTCGTAACTGATCATGATGGCCCAGTTCTAATAGCTGGGGACTTCAACATGGGACCTTCGCATAAAATATTTGCTGAGCTCAATCAAATGCTACAGGATTGTGATATTCATTCGGAAGACAAAAAATACCTTCCTCCGGCTAGTTATACTTTTTATTGTGAAACTACACAGAGGAGGTCATGGATTGATCACTGCTACGCCACACAAGGTCTTATTACTAGTGTATCATTACCATACTGTGTAAGTGCCAGTGACCATCTCCCGATGAAAGTGGATATTGAAGACATTTTCACAGCTTTCAAAGTACCGAAAAATCAAATGAGAAAAAATCGCATACAGTGGAACAAGTGGACACCAAGTGATTTCTACACATATAAAGAAATTGTATATGATGCTTTACATGAAATGCCAACAGATTCTTGCTGCAGCAAAAATTGTAATAATCAAGATCACAAAATATTACTTAAAAGTTCTACAAATAACATCATTTCAGTATTACAAAACGCAGCCGAGCTTGTTAACTCATCATATAATTCATCAAATGCAAAAAATAAACATGCTGTTAATGGTTGGAACGACCTGGTCAGAGATCACTATAATATTTACAGACGAGTGTACCTGCAATGGGTAGCAACAGGTAAATCTGATGCTAATATTTACCATCAAATGTGTGAAAAGAGAAAGAAGTTCAAGCTGACTCTAACCCGCTGTAGAAAAAATGAAAATAAGAGAATAAACGACAATCTAGTCATGTCACTAAAGGAAAAAAGTTTTCAAAAATTCTGGTCTCGTGTAAAACAAGGAGACAAAGGTGAAGCTCAACCACTCTCATGTACTGTAGACGGAGTGGAGGGTGAGAGTGATATCTGTGAACACTGGGGAGGAGTTTACAAAAAATTATTCAGCGAAGTTAAAAGTAATGATAATCTAGCTCACGTGAACAATTACATTCAAATGAATAAATCAAATACTGAAGTTCGGTTCAGTCCGAGTGATATATTTGAGTCAATTAAAATCCTCAAACGTAACAAAGCAGTTGGTTCGGATCTGCTCCAAGCTGAACACCTCAAGTATGCTGGACAATCCCTTCTCACACCGTTGTGCGATTTAATAAATGCAATGATTTCTCATTCATTTATACCGGATTCGGTTATGCGTGTCGTTATAATTCCCATTCTGAAAAAGAAGGGACTTGACCCTCGAAAAAGTGCACATTATAGGCCAATTGCTCTGGCCAGTGTCATTTCAAAAATTGTAGAGCTTGTTTTACTTCAACGATTTGGTGATAATTTAGCTACAAGCGATAATCAATTCGGATACTGAATTGGCTATCTACACTGTAAAGCAGATATCACATCACTACATGCGTAATAGCACTCCAGTATTTTTATGCTACTTGGATGCCTCCAAAGCGTTTGATAGAGTGAACCACTTCACCCTACTTAAAAAGTTATGCGACAGAGAGTTTCCTGAAATTATCGTGTCACTGCTCCTCTATTGGTTTAGAATGCAGCGATTCACTGTAAGATGGGGGGAAGTGATCTCAACTCCGTTTCCAGTGCTTAATTCTGTCAGACAGGGGGGGATCCTCTCTGTTTATTTAGATGACCTAAGCAAACTTCTGTCGGCAACAAATGTTGGGTGCAGAATCGGAAGTGTGATATGTAACCATATATGCTACGCGGATGATATTTGCCTGATGACAACCAGCATAAAAGCTCTACGCATCCTTCTCAAAGTGTGCGAAAAATACGCTGTATCGCATGATCTTGTTTTCAATCCTTTAAAATCTGTGTGCCAATCCTTCACAGATTATTCATATGGAGAGAATTGTGCGGTAATCAGTCTCAACGGCGAAGTGTTACAATGGCAGGATACTGTGAGGTATCTTGGATTTGATATTAACTGTAAGGATCGAGACCGGGAGGAAATACAACGCAGAAGAAGAGAGCTTTATGCATGTGCTAATTTACTAAAGAGTAGATTTGGCATGTGTAGTGTAAATGTAAAACTCTACCTGTTCCAAACATATTTCTCCGCTATTTATTGTAGCAGCCTGTGGGTACCCGTCTCAACGAAAATCATTAACTCGATCAGGGTAGCTTATAATGATAGCTTCCGCTTAATTTTTAACTATAAAAGGCGTAGTAGTGCTTCGAAAATGTTTGCAGACTACCGTACAAATGACTTCCATGCAATGCTGAGAGTAGCAGCCTTTTCAATGCTTAACCGCCTGGCCAACAGTGATAACAGCATAATAAGTTCTATAGTTAATTCTAAAGTGTTCACACAATCATCAATATCCAAGTCGTGGAAGAAGATTCTATTTAATACATAAAATTACTTTCATAAGCTTCTGAACCAGCACTAACCACCTTTCCTTTTAAAAAAACCAAGAATATCTAAAGTTTTTGCAACTTGGGGTCAGATTTGTCTCTCTTCTCGAATCCGTCTTGCAAGTAGATGGTCTAGTAAAGTGTTGAACACCCTTTAGTTCTGACGGGGGAAATGGTGCAACTTCGGTTTGCCATAATAGTAACCACCATCTGCCTGTAAAGTCCCCTTCTCAAGAGCTTCAATCTGAACCCCAAGGAGCCTTTCTGAATTAAATGGTGAAAAAAATCGAGTTTTTTCGCACAATAATGGTTTCAATGCTGGAGAAAGAAGTGAACTTGTTTCTGTCAAATATATTATCTTTTCGAATTAATGTCTGGATTATTATGTGTGAATATTGTAATTTATGAAACATTTAATGACCTGTTTAACTAAATCATTTTTCACCCCTCAACGTTCAAATTTTTCAAAAGTAGCTAGTACCAACATATGGATTTTATGTAACCTTTTTGTGAAACCTCTAAAATCTGCAATAAACACAATAATAATAATAATAATAATAACAAGCAATTTATTAATAATAAAATAAAATTGAATAACAGAAGAACCACTGATACGAAGATGCAGATATGTGATTGATGAGCGAGGGACCAACTACATACTAGTATATATAGGTCATCATCATCCTCTGATGAAAATCACAGTGGTGCATTTTTCATGTCAGGCTATCCTATTTCATCTTGTTTTTTACTTGGTTTATTGAATCAAATATAAACTTTGCACCCAAAGTGAGCTACGAAATGATCTACCGTTGTAATAATAAGTGACACGTCTGTTTTACACATTTTGGACCTGAACAAGATGAAAGAGATACATGTATACCTCTACACTCTCACGCAATAACAATAACAGATATGACAAGTCCCACAGCTTATAAATCTGTCACTAAAAATTCATATAAAATTTACTCGACGCAAAGTGTATTACGATACATCACATTGTACATATGGAATGCCCAAAAATCTCACACTACTCACATTTCATTTAGAAAGGTTATGTGTACAGTGTACTTGAAATGGTTGTCGGTTCTCTAATACTAACTTAATAAGAAGAGCATTTCTTCCATTAAGTTGCGATGAATGGCATTCTCCGGAGGATTGTGTCATTCGAAGCAGCAGAATCTTGATTAATCTCACACAACTTCTCTTTAGAAAGCTTCACTCCTTTCTCATCCTCTATTTTTTCATGTCTCTCTCTTTCTGTCTCTTTCTCAGCTCTCATTGTAAATTGTAAGCATAACCCATATCTTTAGCTATCATCCTTCTTCGTTTCGTCTTCTTCTTGTCACTAGCATATTTCAACATGAAAAAAGAAGGATGGGAAACGGATGGAGTCAAGCAGCAGGGATTTTCAGAAATTCCGATCTTGTCTTCTCAAAAAAGTGAGCAAGAGAGAGAAAATAAGACTCAGAGGAAGAGAGAAGGTGGTGCCTGTCTTCCTCTTTCAGTAGAAAATTCACTGGTTTCTTTTGGTTTCCCTCGGAGGTTGGAAAATCCTGACGACTACCATGTGTACATAGAGAAGAGTAGTTTCTTGTACTTTTTACTCTGAAAAAGTCTTAACAAACATTGAACTAAAGTGTATGTACATACACCTACGTAACTATATGTACGTACGTGTTTTTTCAACTCATCTCTAAAAGTAAAAGCTGGAAACAGAAGGAGCTCAATGGAACAACCACTATTTGAAATCATTCCACTTGTTCCTTCCTTTCCTCTTTCTCTGTGTTGTGGTTCCATATGTGCTTAATTCCGTATTCATCCTTACCATTTCCTTTCATTTTGTACAAGTCTTATCTCATTTCTCTCCTACTCTCAATACATCCTTAATGCATCTATCATGTAAAGAGCTTGGAAAACCATATTAAAGAGATTGCCATTGACAGTCAAGTTCTGCCTCCTTTCAGAGATACCAAATAAAATAAACTCTTTTTGTTCACACAACTTGGAATCGAAATTTTGTGTCAGCTCGAAAGATAGAGATGCCGATATATTGATCATGTTATTTTAGTACATGCCCATCTCCTTCATTCAGCAAGATTCTGTATGTAGGATACTTGCATTAATTTCCAGAAAAATGTAAAAAATGGCTCTTAGGTTTAATTAAGTTTATTGCTAATTTAAAGTCGGCAGAGATGTCTGCTTCCTTTTCCTTTTTCCCTTGAGAATTGCCTTCATTGTGGTATTAGTATATACATACGCTGCTAAATTTCGTCGGGACTATTTTCTACGCTGCGTTCATTAACGAAAACTGTAAAATAATCTATATGATCAAGGGCATGCACAAAGCCTCAAACCGCCCCACACCACACTCTCATATACTCCCCCGGAAGGAAAGTTTATTTCATGACAGCTGCAAAGATTACTTGACAAGTTCAAACAAATCAGAGCTTGCTACAAAACATGCAATGTTCAGGCTCCTACATTTTCATGACTATAGTAGGCTTATCTCGCGTAGTGTAACTCACAGAGCTCTTATCTGATCAAATAACCTAGTTTTAACCACAACATTTCAACCAAGTCGCCTTGCCTTGTGGTGTTGCAAGAATTAAGTGGACAAAAAATTGATGTGGGTGCGGGCGGGTCGAAATTACAGCTGGAAGAGATAGCCTTTTGTTTAGTCGTGACATTTTGGAAGGATTCATTGTTGAAAATGTATAAGTATCTTTTTGTGAATATAATTAGCAAATTCACACTAAAAAGTCACTCTTCGGTGATGACGCATATGGATGCGTTATACACCAGCTAATATAATGGGCAAACCTTTTCCCCTGATATAAGTTTACCTACACTTACAGTTTAATTATATTGTAAGCTTATATCAAGACATTTTTATTTATCCAGTCTACTCCCATCAAGTCCCTGCGAGTTGGGGGCAGAAAGAAGAAGAAATGGAGTTGTACTTTGTACTACGCACAAATATACGGATTTAGTTACCTTACTTTCCTTTCCTCCAGTTTCTATGTGTTCGCTTAGGTTTACTTCGCTTTTTGGGATTAGAGAAAGTTGATAGTGTACAACCTTTATTGCTATTACTTTTGGGATTTTCTGATCCGGATGACCGATTCCCAAAGGAGAGTCTCCGGAACTTCATCCCCATTCGTGGTTTCCAAAACAAGATTAGCCACTTGAGAAATGGACACTATCAGAAGATGTAGGTTGCTGCTCTTCTTATGAGTTATATATGTGGAAACTAACTACAAAAACCGTTATTGGTACCCCATACGCCCATACCGACTGTTGCACTCGTCAGTAACTCTTAATAAGAATACAAAGGACAGGACATGATTAAATATTCTGTTCAGCGCGTACAAACTCTCGTTTTGCTTCTACACATTCGTATATTTACATCGGCAGCAGTTGGTAGTTGGTAGTGGCAAATTCTACAATTGTAAATACTTACGTGCCATTGTGCATATATATCTGCTATTAAAAGTATGTCTCGTATAAGATGAAAAGATAATATGGTGATCACATATAGATACACGCTATTAGTTGAACCTGATGAATTCCTCATATCATCTCAAAAACTATATTATTGCTTGAATGTGTTGCTGCATTGAAATTGAATTTCAAGCCAAGAACAGAGATATATAGAGATGGTAGATGACTGTGATTCTTAATTTTTTTTACTGATAACCGTAAATACGAAATCCCATTGTAAGAAATAGTAGTCGAGGAAACAAAGTTATCAGTCCCATTTACGCCTATGTTAAATCTTCAATCACAAGCTCTCCTATGCATTCCTTATGGGCATATACATTCTAGTTTTATATAATTTCTTTGGCCAAGAAGTAGTTTACCATATATATGGTATTAATGCAAATGATGAAAGTTAGCACGCCTAACATTTGAAACTTTCTCCGTACCTTTTCTATATGAAATTGGAAAACCCTTTATTTCTAGGAAGGGAAATAATGGAGATAGCAAGTTGAGTAGAGAATTGATAATTGATGTTTGTGACCTGGTGTGCACATGTTACCACATCCTTTATTATGAGAAATCAAATATCCGGTGTATCAGGCACAATTGCTTAAGCGCACGTATGGTATGCCGAGAAAAGAAAGTGATATATGTATGTAGAACATAATACATATTAAGTAAAGTATGAAGCTTAAAATTCATGTATTATGTAGATCTAGATGTATAGAAAGATGGGATGCAAAGATACTTATAAATATTACAGCAAGTGTTGAAAGCGTACACTTGTACGGCTCATTGCAACATTCACTTATGAGATTTAATGCCAAACCTGTGACGCCGTGAATCGTGGGAAGCCATATTCTTTCACGTTATTATTTAGAAGGAGGCAGGAAGGGCTTGTATGTTCAACCTGCTTTAGGGTGGAAAGGTTTTGCAATGATGATAAATTGATGATGCTTTTGCCATTTTTGCGATGTATGGGGTGGTACACGCAATGAAGCTGGTCTGGTACGTAATTTAGCGTCAGCTGCCCCTGTAATTGCTGACTGTAGTAAAACTAAAGCACAATACACACATGACGAAAAAATACATGCACATTTTTATACATGCATTCCTGTATGTCGTAGTAAAGGGACAGTAATTCTCTTAGATTTGAATTATGATTTGCTCATATTGTGAAAACAGATGAGATGAAAGTTTTCCAATCTGAAATGCATTAGCAACATTGAGCCTCCTACAGGCTTCGCCGTGAGCGATAGTCGTTTATCATGCCATTTTTCTTCCTCCTGCTGCGTTTTTACCTAAGTTAAGATGAAGCACTGCTCATATAATTTTTGCTATTTCTCTAGCAAAAAACTAAAGTGCATCCAATTCTTATTTTAAGTTGGGATTTTCTCCCAACTTTTTAAGTTACGAATAAAAAAATAACTCGTCTGCGTTTGGCAAAAGTTCCTTTGCATCGTTTCCCTCACTATGACGAGGTTTTTTTTTTCTCATGCAGTTTTCGATTTTCGAGAGCGCAACTGAGTTGGACAGGGAATCGTGGAGTGGAGTGACAACGAGATAAATTATTAACGCTACCCACTACAAATAATCTCGTCTGCCACAGAAAGTGCAGCCTGTTAAAACTTGAAGAGGTTTCGACTACATAGAAGCAAATGCAATTTTCTAAACGAGCTAAAAAGTTTTTTTTATCTAGTGTATTAAATTTATTTCCTTCACAGGCGATCAAAGTTTCGTTTTATGCTTGAATACCTGCACTCGCCCACAATTATTTTTACAGGTTTAAACGAATCTACTTACACAAAAAGTTGTTCAAGATATTACACGGATTTTGTGCCAATTTTCACGCTGCTGCTTTCCCCATGAAAAAGATTTGTAGACTAAGCAAATGTAGTTATCGATGCATCAAGCCGCGTATAACGGTTGCATTTCAATGGTAAATGTAATAGCAGATAGTATCATTGCACTTTTCCCATTTGAATTATTATTTCTTCTGGGACTCTCTCTCTCTCTCTCTTCTCCACCCACAGTTTCAACTACATAGATTTCAACTTTAGGGTAATGGAACTTGAAATCTGTCCAAAGAAACCAGACTAACCAACCATTCAAGCAGACGTGTATCTTTCCGTACAGAGTTATCTCTGTACTATTTGTTGCAAAAAGTAATATAATGATCACGTGTATCATGTGGTGGTGGTGGTCCCACTGTTTTTTACTCACATACTATATCGTTGGGAATTCTGCTTGAGATAACTAATCTAGGCCAAAAGGAGTATGAAATGAAGGATGCGAAAGATGCGATACATATGAAAAGTTCACCACGCTGTGTTTTGCATTTAAAGCGCCAATTAAATGCCATCCCTGATTGCTCATGCACACCAAGAAATTTTCATGTATAAAGTTCCATAATGCTCTCAAGAACTTCCAGTCGAACTTGTAGACTGTGTGTGTGTGTGTAGTGTACACAATAAACTGGAGTCAAATAGAGTGAAAAGTATGAGACTTTAAGTACACCGACGACTACAAGGACTTTGTGGTCGTTATGTTATATAACTAGCTGATTTCACTGGATATTATATAGAAGTTACGCAGTATATTATAGCATAGCCACACTATTATATAGCGGCTTTTAAGACAGCCACTCAGTTTCGGTTTTTGCCATTTGTGGGGCAACAATTATAGTGCCATTATATGTTCCCTACTTTCTTGTTCCCTACATTTAACCAATATGAATGGGGATGAGTGAAGTGAATGAAAATTCTCTTAAAAATGAAATATTGTCGGTGGTTGTTGGTTTCAACTCCTTTTTTTCAAGTTAGGGTCATGTCATGGTTGTTAAAAACTGGTTTTGAGCTTTCACAATGAATGGAGCTCGTAAACTTTTGGTTGTTGACTTTTAAAAGAAAGTTAACTTGCTTAATATATTACCTTGCTGTCCTTTGCCGTTCCTCCCGCTCAAATATCTTTGTTGTACCTATAGAATCGTGGGCTGAGCTTATGTGAGCTCCACACTTTCCATCAATTATGTTTTCCCTTTTCCCAAGTAAATCTCGTAAAAGGATATGTCATTGCAATATATATATGCATACAACTTACATCACAAACACATGGGTGGTATAGGTAGATGCAGCGTGTGAGTATAAAAACTTTGTATCATTTTTAATCATAAAGGAGCCCCAGTGCAAATGTGAAGATATGGTCAACCAGGAAAGGGAAGGCCCGAAATCTTCCCGAAAATAAATATCTTTCATCCACAGCATGATGAAAAACGTTTATTTTAATGGTAGTGGGTATAAGGTAGCAAAAAGTCCATTGCATGCCATTACGGCCACTCTCTCATTCCAGCCGATTTCTAAAAATTACTTAAGATCCTTTTCCTGACCAAATATAAACCGTCGTTTGTGCACCAGGAGGACAGATGAACGATCTATGACTGCTAAAAATGCTGGTATGGTGTACAGCGGGCGACATTGGTTTGGTCATACATTTTTTTCCACGAAAAATGACTGGGTGGGACGGACCTCCAGAAGAAAGGAAATGTGGTACATTTCATTTCAATGCAACTCTATATATGATGTGGGGAGGCGGCTGGGTGTAGCTAGTTACATACAAACATATACCTCCTATGACATTACCTACTTGTCGCTTTTTGTTACTGCACACCTCTTTGTATATCACTAGAAATTTATAGAAAGCGATATAAATGACTTTCCGGGGAAAGTAAAATGATCAGAAGAATGGTCTTAGCAGAAGACAAATTGCGCCCAGAATAATTCGTCCAAACTAGATTTATAAGCCACTTCAGACCAATAAAAAATCCCTAATGTCCCTATTCTAAAAGCTATCTTGACTCTTTTCTTCCAATATAGAGTGATGTAACATATGTATTTCGATTTTTCGGGACACACTTGATAAGTATGGCGTGTTGTAGAGATGTGATATGTGCTGCTCCTTTATACGTGCTCTCCCAAAGAACATTGCACACCGAATAATATTACAACTTTTTTTTGGAACCAAGTTTTTTTTCTCTGGAAGTTGTGAGATAAAAAGATGATGGTGTACACTCACATTAACATGGCCGTTTCGTTAGTATAAAAGTACTTTCTAAAATGTAACATATTATCTCATATGAGTGGACCTTAGACATCATTTACAACTCAAGAGCAAAGCTTTGCGGAGAGCAGTAGTGATAAAGCAAGCTGTCAGCAACTGCAATACTTGTAAAGAAACAAGATGATTGACTACAATTGGGTAAAAATAATGAAGTCATTAATTATTTATTTGTATACAGTCAAAGTACACTAGGAGTAATTACTGGGGGGTTATTGCTAAAATAGCTTTAGAAACTAACAAGGGATCGTTTTCAACTGAAGTCTGAGTTAAGACAAACTAAATATCGATTCTAGTGTAATTTTATGCGCTGAAAATGATTCTGAAATCAGTTTGCTGTAAAACTCAACTTTTGAATTTATAAAAGCGGTAGTTGGTATGGTAACTGCCATGGTAAATGAAATCGAAATTTAAGTTTCGGTCAAAACTACTTCAAACTTAATTTTTATACTTAAAATAACGTTAGAATAAAATATTTTACAAAAATAGTAGATGAAATCCCAAAAAGTACCATCTGCGGATCAGCAATGTAGTCCAAGGCGTTTTAATATTGCACCATTTAAATAACATGTAAATTCAAAAGTTTGGTTTTACAGCAAACTGATTTCAGAATCGTTTTCAGCGCATAAAATTAGAATACACTAGAATCGATATTTGGTTTGTCTTAACTTAGACTTCAGTTAAAAACGTTCCCTTGTAAGTAATAACGACAAAATAAATAAACACGTTGTTAGTTTGACCCCAAGTCCTAAAGTACAATAAGTACTTGACTCTTATACTTACTATTTACTTACCTACGCGATCAATAAGGATTTGTAAGGGTCTCTGAATCCCATCCCCAGTCCCAGTGGAAATTGGGACTATACTCACTCATTTTCTAAACTTCTTCCTTGAACCTTTGGCCGCCTGGACGTTAAGGGCAATATCATGGCTAAAGTGTACATTCCCAGAGGGTCGCAGCAAGACCTTAAATTGATGTAGAACTTGGCCAACACGCATATATATATAGCGTCGCAATTTTTCTCTGACCAAGCGGGGTCATCAGTCAGAAAGATACATATAGGAAACTGTGGTTGTTGGAAAGCTATCCTTTGTAACTTAGTGTATTTACAGCTTTTTGACCCTAAATGTGTGCTTCTGTCAAAGCCCTCCTATAAACTGCAGCCTGTCACAAGAATTTATGTGTTGTAATTTCATATACATAATATAATGGGAAGGAAAATGCTTTGACACTTAACATATCTCGTTGTACCCTTTTGAAGTGAGATATTCCGTTTCAAATAAAGCACTTGCTTAAATACTTGGCACGAATAAAATGAGCAGACAGAAGGATGGCGGTACTTGATTTGGCAGTTATACTGACCTGTACCTACATCGATATTTAGAACAAGTGCGTTTTAGGTGTAATATTCATTTTAAAATCGAAGTGTACGTAACTCCTATCTAGACAAAATACAAATTAAAGGGAATATTTTTGTATAATTCTATATGATATGCTTGATCTTTTGTTCAATGTCGTTTGGAATACTTTTTAAAATTTAGAAAACTGACATTGACACTACTATATAGATTTTCCTTTTGGATGATTTCTGCTTTCTCTTTCATACATAAATGTATGCTCACGTTCCTGGGGATCATTTCGTTTCAAAAGGCTCACCATAAAATATATTGTCATATCTCTATTGCCTTTCTATATTGAATAAGAAAGTTAGTAGGTTGTCCCACATCTGTGGAAGTTACTTATTCATATATAGGGAAAGAGAATGTGGCCCGTCATGCACAATTCAGATCAATATCCTCCTACGTTTTATGATATAGCTTTTAGGATAATTTTTTGAGAGTTGGTGACACACAAAGTTCATATCTATATGTACATATATATGTTCATATCCTGCTACATAGTGTAACCCTATAAACTTTCTATAATATTTTGTGACAGATCCAAAATTTTGTTGCACTCACATTTTTATTGTATTCAATAAAAAGGAGCAACGAACGAATTCAATCAACTGAAGTGACTTCTAGTGTACGAGTCCAGCTGAAGAAGTAACTGTGAAGCATATTTTAATTTGACAGCGACTTAATGTATCTGAATTCTTTACTCTCTTTGGAAATTTTATGCATATGCTCTCCATTGTAAAGAAAAGTAAAATATCTTTTGATTGTAGCAGCAGTAGCAGCGTAAAATACTCTTATTCACTGACAGTAAAGAGGAGAAACTCAGAATTCTGTCCACAAAAGGGATTCTGTCATGTCAAATGCCAATATTGAATATTAACATTAACACCACCACTATCAAGCCATTCGCCAAAGACTATTTTTTTCTTGAACGACTAAGCCCACCCCACCCATGAATAAAGTCTAACGAAAAAAAGAAACATTATCACAATAAAAGTTGAGTTCCGTATTGAGTTTATAGTGTATTGTATGAAATATGAATTACAAGAATAGAACGGGCTATCCATTTCATAGAATGGTGAATATACTGGAAATGACAGGTTGGGAGAAAGTTGCAAATTATAGGGTTCGTTGGGAGTTGGTAGCATTGCCACTCTTACTGCACAATATGAAACTGTCATTTTATGTATTGTATGGTTAGCACCAGCAGCAGCAGCACACAAGGCAAGGCAGAAAGCTGTCCAGATTTCCGGTCATTTGACCTCGATTTCTACATGTATATATATATATATTTTAGTTTAAGCCCATGAATGAATACACTCCAACAATGTAGTCTCCATTGTAGTGTTATAAACACATCAGATGTATGTACATACTTTTACTGCTACTGCTGCATTCGTTTTTATCGTTTGCAAGAGAATCGTTGTCGTTGAATACGAGAACACTGTGATTGTCGCCTTCCATAAGTGAAAGCTCGCGACTATTCAACCACCCATCATCGTCATCATCACAATAATAGCCATCATCTCCATCATAATCATCAGCAGCATCATGTGGGCTTTCCGAGAGAACATTAGAGTGAACAATGGAAGGTTGGAATGAATGAAACTTTTGATACTTTTCTAGTCATCATGTCATTCATTTCTTATTGTACTGCTACTACTGCAGTCGACTTTCATTTCTCTATATAATATTATGAATTATAATGCAGTTCTTTCTTCTTATAAAACATGTCTTTACCTAAATTCCTTAGTTCTATAACTCATCAAAGGAAACACACGGCAGTGGTCCATCTTCCAACTGCACATTTTGATAATTTCTCAATTATGTGGTGCTCCTTTCACTCAAACAAAAAGGATAAAAAGAAAAGGGCAGCAGTCAACCCATAAGGAAACTTATTATAGATAAAGCTTTCTTTTCACCATCATTATCACTAGGAACACATACAATCTCAATCGTTGCCGATTCTCTGATGATGCAAGATACGTGTATGTATACATGTATACATTTTCTTGTACTCTGCTCCTTTTATGGATCACAACTATGAGCTTCTTTCTTCTAGGGAAAGTTGCAAGTGTTGATGTTGATGATGGCACGTTAGAGTAATACTATATGTAATACCACTTCCCAACATCAGTTTATACACACAACATTATTATTGTCGGTTGTGAAATAAAAGAACAATAAAGTATGAAACGAGTAGTGAGCAGTTTGAAACGCGTTGCGTTTATGTTTATGATATGATACTTGTGTGTGGGGGTTATTGTCCTATTATTACAGCGTTAAGTTAACGAAATGTAATATGGTTGTGCTCGACAGAGTTTGCACTTTGCAGTACAGTGCAACAAAACTGTTTTCATGAAAATTGTTGTGGGGTTTTCATAGCCCCTTGCTTTTTTATGACGATTTATAACAAACCTTTCATCAAGTTAAACTGACACTATTACATTTTGCTAAAGCTGTGATGTGATGATGCGATACTGCATATAGGCTCGTAAAAGTTTACGCACAGACTGACTGACTGACTGATGTGTCAAAAGTTAACGGGAAAAGTGAAAGGAAGTGATTCTCAAGCGGATTTATATATATGTGTTTGCTCTTTTAAACTATTCCCTTCTCTTTTTTAATTGCAGTTCCGAGGATTAGTATAGTGGACGACTTAGGAAAGTCAATAACGGACAAGTTTTACAATGCCGGTTCAACGTTGGAGCTTCGCTGTATTATCAGCCATTTTCATTTTCCAGATGGGTACTCCATTTTGTGGAAGCAGGGAAACAAAACCCTAAATTATGACGCTACACGCGGAGGCATTAGGTAAGTTTTGGAAAATGACTTTGTTCGAGTACCAATGATTCTGAATTAGCACTCTAAATAATAAGATCTCTACAGAATTAACATTCAATATTGTGTTTTCAAAATGCGTTGAACATGAGCGAGCTGTTTGGAAAATTGTTTTATGACTATGACTTTTCAATATATCACTTGGGTTAAGTATAGTGCGGTGATATTTTGCTTAAGTTTATGAAATGCATTTTAGTACTTCAGTCATGATACTATTGTAATTTCAATTCAAACAAGGCTTATACAAGCGATTGTGTAATCCATTTGATAATTATTCTAAGTACTTGTTAGCTCCAAACACATTTATTTAGATTCTGCTATTTCCAGTGAAAGCAACCCTAAAACCACAATGCTTCAAACGATACTATCTAAAAGCCGCAGCCCAAACTAGACTCATTTCAAGGAACTGTTACAACATGTTTATTTAATTAACTTGAACGATCGTAGTAGTCGGCTGTTATTTGCATTTTGAACCTAAGATGTTACGATTATTTTAATTCTTTCACCCATCATTTTTACATTTATGGCACACATACTTCACTTTCCCTTTCGATTTACTGCAAAATGTAGAAACTAACCACCAGGATGATTGTTATCTTTTGATACTGTTAGTTTACATCGTATTCTATTGAAATTTCTTTTGACAAAGCAACTGAAAATAAAACTAGGGGAAGAGGGAATCCAAAAAAAAGGGGGGCATAATAATATTTTATCTGTTCCATATTTACGTATCAATCAATCATATATGAACAATACATCGGGAAAGCTCTCTTGACAAATTCACGTACTGTTCTAAGCTCATTATCAAGTCAGCTGAAAAAATAAAATGCTAGGAAATGATTGTACTGTCCTCGAATCGGGTGCGGGTGCAGAGAACGTGAGCTTTATATCCATTGCCACAAAATTGTAATAGTTAAGTCTAATATTATGCTTTCACATGCACTTGTTTTTTTTGAGGTTCTTGCTTGTTACGAGCAAAGTAGTACGACAACTGAGTATGTATATATTGTACAGCTTATCATTTTCAGATCACGTTGCTTTAGCTCAACATACTTTTGACTGTCTGTTGCATATAAATAAGTGAGGTTTTGGGCGTAGTGTGTTTCATGAATGTTGCAAAATGACATAAAATCTTCGTAGTGGAAGCGTGTAATGTAGTGGTTGCGGTATGTATATTTACGAAAGATGTGACTGTAAATCACGTCTGAAAGAAAAGACGGGGAGAAGACATAACGATGCGCACATATTAAGTTAGACAAGCTGTTACAATTTTTTTTTCGAAGTCAGATACCATGCATCATCATCCAAGTCATCGTCATCATCATCATCATCATCCCATGACATGACACGACTAGGAAAGTATGGAAAGCGGGATTGAATTCAGCTTTTAGTCATGCAGCTCATGAAGATGAGGTAGGGAGACGTAAAGATTACAACAAGCAAAGCCCGGATTTTAGGCTGATGTTTTGTTGGTTAGAGAGAAGAACATATGATGAATACCCTCACAAACTAACAAGCCACTTGCGTGGCTTGGTAGTTTGTGAGGGTGAATTTTTTATTTATTAGTTTATTTTTATTATGATTTATAAATTTTTAAAATTCCCATAAAAGGTTTTCTACAAATTGCACATGATGATAATGTTGAAACACAATCTAAGCAGTAACCAAGATGAGCACATGGTAGAAGTACATATTTTGCTTCCTTGATCAGACATACTCTGCAACGATTACTATCTAAATATTCCTTTATTAGTGAAAGATCTGAAATAAAGAAGATATTTAGTTATTCATGCAAAATTAATTTTAAAAAACCATAATGAGGTAGTTAATACCTTGAGCTTTTGTAGAGTCCACTTTTTTTAAAGGTGATTTAGTGATTTCATCAATTAAAGCAATGGATCGATCCTATATCGAAAGATTTGTTTTTGAAAATGGATGCTTTGATATAATACAATATGATGTATAATATACATGACTTGTAAGTACTTACAACACAGGTTTCAAATAAGGTTTTTGATTCAGTGACAGGAAGTGAGGAGTTCCAGCTAAACACATTTAGTGTTGATCGATGAAGTTTTACAAATGGACACTTAGACGAATATAACGCATGTTCAATCCATGGGTTATCATAGAGGCCCCAATTGATGATTTGAATACCACAATAGAAACACTTAACTTTGTCACCCGATCCAATAGAATAAAAGCCAGATTTTGCTAGCTGCATAGGTGTAGGGCGTTTGTCTTTAGGCCACTGTTCGAAAGTTTTCAGCCGACTATCAAGTGTTACGAAATGTTTGTTATGAATTATGTCCTCTGTTTTAACGAAGAACGATTCCATTGTGGATCGGTCTAGCACTAAACACTTACTCTTTCTTTTTAGGTGTAGAAGCGTTTAATGGATCAAATGATGTCTCAAATGCATCTTCATTCTCGGGACTAACTGTTATCCAGTCTTTAAAACGTTTTTTCATTTCATCTATCTTAGAATAACTTAAACCAGCACTTTTTACAGAACCTATGTCATCAAATTCTTTCGTCAATTGCTTACGTACGTCCTTTCTCATTAGTGACACTGGAACATTTGTGGTTTTAATTGAAAGCAAAAATCTATTAGTTCCTTTAGGTGCTACCGTCCATTTTAGATCATGAACACAGTACGATAATAAATCTACAATGCTCGTTCCCTGTTCAAAATATTTCCCTAAAAATGAAACTTCACCATGCTTATTCCACTGAACTATTTTAGGATTCGCTTTCAATGTTAGCATAATTTCGGTGGCTTTCTTTCGACATTTTTCAGGAAGCTTGTTCAAAAATGCTTCATCCGTAGAATTCAGCTGTACAGTGGATGTGGTTGACGTAAATGATGCATCGCTATCAGCAGCGGTAGAGGTTTCTGATTGGTTAGTGTCTGCAGATATTACACTGTCACTCTCTTCATTGTCTGAATCAACAGAATTAGAAACATTTTTTACCAGTAAAGGCTTGTTTAAAACTTTGTTAAGCTCAGCGCCAACGCTGTTCATTAATGTAGAATACAGCTGAAATTTTATATCGTCAGGAATGTCACTTGCATCAAGAATTTTGTTTGCACGGTATTTGTCATTTACGAAGGATTTCTCTGAAATTGAGCTTGTATCAGCTACTTTACTCAGTTCTTTATAGTAAGACTCACTTATTAACTTCATACGCTTAGCCATTCTAGCAGGTACCTTTCTCAAGTATTTCACGAACTAAACATTGACCAAGGCAGCTTAAAAATGGTGTGATAATTAGTGGTGCCAGGTTGATTGACTTTCCTAACCACCTTCGCTTATTATTTACACTTACAGATCGTTTTGCTAATTTCCTTATTAAGTCGCTGTGGTTCTTTAACTTCATGTAAGTTTCTAAGCTGATGTCTACGTTGCCTTTTAAAAGATTGACAGCAAGCTCAGTGAGAGCTGTAATGTTGTCATCCGTTGCTTCAGCGATAATGGATTTAGCCTCCTCGGGAGAAGCGCTATTAATCTTGGTTAGAAACTCCATGTTGCGTTCCATTACGTGACTCATCCTGCAGACTTTGTTGGAGTAATTGCGTTTTCAAAGATGCACAGTTAAGCGAATTTTTGTGAAAAGTTAACTGGAGTCGTCGAATACTGTTTATACAACTGGTCTATGCTCGTTGTATCAATGCTTTCAAAATTTTGGACCAAAACGTTAACATTTACTAACGACTGTAAAATATTTGTCTTTTGTAATCCTTTGGTGTAAATTATATCCCCTTCTTTAAAGCCTTTTAGGTATAACAAAAAATCACGATAATAGTTTCGGCCTGCTTTCCAAAATATGTTATGTAAGTAGTTCTCACAAAACTTCACTGTTTTCTTTTCCTTGTTGGATAGTTTATCAAATGGGAATGGAGATTTCAAGAAATATGAAATGGTTTCATTTGACTCAATGGAATGAATGCACACCTCCTTAAATACAAATTTTGATTGAAGTTGATACCCTTCAAATTCTATTATGTACCTCATTTTGGTACGTATATTATTTCAGATTCGTCGGGAAAAATTCCTGTTCTCACTCGTAACTCGTCTTCACTGCCTGGGTGTAAGATTATAAATAAATATGAATACTGTTTTTTCGTAGCATCCTTATACGCTTCTAATACAAAATTAGGATGCGAAGGATTCAGCTGTCGACTCAAATGTCCGACTGCAGTAAGAAACATGGGGGATTTAAACACAGTCAGATAATGAGCGTTTAATCTCATATCTCTTGCATACTTTCCTTGATTAAACAGGTTCTGTGTAATGTAGAGCAGCGAAACGTTCTTATGATGTACACCCTTGATGAACAGTTCTTGCACTTCCTTTGACTGAGCAGATGACGTCATTTGGTCGTCGATAACAATTAATTTTGGAATGTGTGGAGACGTTAGATCAAAATCTAACCCCTTAACTAATTTAACACCTTCATCTTTGTTAAGTTCGCTGTAAATTGGTTGATCCTCCGAATAACAGATGATTATTTCACGTGGGCATGGATTTATTAATTTTGCTCGGTTTTCAATTATCCGTTTTGTAAAAAATGTCTTGCCACTCATGGACATTCCCGCTACGATCATTGAAAATGGATGTAATAATTTATAATCAGATATTTCAAAAATACTATCAGTCATTTTTATGTTTGAAGTGTAGTAACAGACTCGTATGACTTTGGGGCAATACCAACTGCTTTCCAGTAGCGTTAATCAATGTAAAATTGATGTCGTCAATCCGATGTGGTAATAACCCGACGTACAATTGACTATTAAATTCCTTAACAAAGTTGCTGGTTGTATTTGATGGATATACAACATTTAAGTACTGAAGAAACTTTTTGCTGGTAATTTGTGGTACACTACAATCACTGCATATAAAAACTGTATTACATCCATTATCTAAACTAGCTTGTAACTGACCATATGTGATTGTAGATGCGAAAACTGTCGTAGCCATACCAAGAATTTCAGCAATTTTAGAGCTTATTTCTAAATATGATCCGTCAGCAAATGTATTAATACAAACCTTTTTCGTCTGCTCATCGTATTCGATTGAAATATTTGATGAACATTCATGAACTTCCTCGGATATACAGTGAACAAAGTCAGTAACTGAACTATACTTCTGGTTTGAAATGGTTATTATTTCACTTTTTCCTTCATGATAAATTTTGATTTGTGCCTCAGTGTCGTCATCAAAAATGAACTTAGTGAAATTCCCACAAAATGAAATCAAGGAAACTTTAAACTCATCTCCATTGATTCTACATGGTAGTTTTGTTCTAAAATTTGCTGCGTTATTGTCAGCAAAATATTTTTCTGAGTCAGAGGACGAAACATGAAGATAGAACGACATTTTATATATTGATCTTTGAAAGCTCTTCCTTGTAGAATGTGCCCAAAATTTGATTGTCGTTATCAGACAGCTTATAAGTTGTAGGAATGCTATTTAAAACTTCGTTAATAACGTATACTGTATCAGAAAAGTTTTGAGAATAACCTTTTGCAAAGACGTTCTTTGGCTTTTTAATTCTAACAAAATCACCCTTTTTGTAGGACGCTGAGTTGATGTAGGGTTTAGAGTACAGGTCTTTATAAATGTTCATCCATACATCCATTTCGTTGTATTTATCTACTTCAATTGGGGCACAACGTAAAGTACGATGATAAGATTCATTATAAGATTTTACGATAGCTGGGAGCATATCTATGTACGTTTTGATATGTTTATACGTCATGTATTTTTGAATGCGTGTCATTATTGTTCTGTTAAAACGCTCAATTAAAGCACAGCCAATATCAGAATTGTTAGAGTACATTGTAATGTGTTCTTGGTTAAGAAGCTGTCGGAAATCTTTATTCTTAAATTCTGTACCCTGGTCAACTTCTATATACTTACATTTACCATACCCATTTGTAAGTATTTTGTTAAACGCATCCACAACGTCTGTTCCCAGCTTGCGCTTAATTGGAATACTAAATGCATACCTAGAAAATGCATCGATGCAATTTAGAAGGTATCCATAGCCTTGGTTATAACGCTTTAACTTAGTCAAAACTACCAAGTCTAATTGCCAGAGATAATTCCTTCCGGGTACCATAACTTTTTTTCTACGAAACTTATTTCGTATCTGTTTATGTTTAGTGTATACATCTTGGGTTTCTAATATATCTTTAAGTCGTTTTTTTGAAATATTCTTATGTAAACGTTTGAGTCGATCCACTCCACCAAAACTCCCTGATGATGCTGGGTTTGTGTAGTCACTTAAAACTTTATCAATAGAACTCATTTTGCTTTATTCAACTGATCTTTGTAGCTCACGGTTAGTCTTAAACTAAACAGCTAGCTTGAAAGGTCTTTAGTTAATACCAAAATGAAGAATCATTACGTTTTTCATCACGAAAGTTACCACAATGCTCTTAAAGGCGGTAAGCATTGTCCTAACTATACATACTATGATCGACAAAGAGGCGGGGGATTAGGAGGAATAATGGGAGGGATTTCAAAATATGCCATCCCAATTGCAACGAAGTATGTAGTACCAGAAATAAGGTCCGCAGCACTCAGAACCATTGGAGACATAGTACGAGGAACACCAATAACACATGCTGTTAAAACTCACGCGAAAGCTGCTGCATCGAACGTTGGAAGAAAATTACTTAAAAATATTTTACAAGAGGGATCAGCCTTCTCTCGAAGAAAAAGAACCTCTGGTTTAAATCCGGTAGTCTCAACGAAAAAAATTAGAAAAGCTACCCATAAAAGCAAAAGGAAGGTTGTGGCAAAGAAGACTAAGTGCAAGACTAAGTGCAAATCAAAACGTGATATATTTACATAATGGCTATGATGCATCCGCTATCTAAACCTGTTATTCGAGGAAATGTGGATTTATTTTCTTACCCGTGCACAGACACTACGGTAGAATCTACATTTTATGCCGAATACAAACCGTTTGTAAATATACAAGATTCGAACGCAAAATTAGAATTTCAGATAAACGGAATCTCGAACCAATATCTTGATTTAAACGATTCTTTCCTTTTCTTGCGACTCAAAATTGTAGCTGCTGATGGGAGTGATTTAGTGGATTCCGATGACGTTAGCACAGTCAATAACCTTATGCATTCACTCTTCTCGCAATGTGATGTTCATGTAAATTCTGAGTTAGTATCGCATTCAAATAATTGCTATGGATACAAAGCAATGTTTGAGACATTACTCAGTTATGGAAGAGACTATGTAAATTCTCATGGAAGTTGTCCTCTATTTATTAAAGACACTGATGGCTGCGAAGGGAATTCAACAAACGAAGGATTTAGAAAACGTAAAAAATACATTGTTCCCACGAAAGTTTTGGAGTTAGCGGACCGACTTAGATTTGATTTAAGCAACCAAGACAGATATCTTCTTAGCGACGTCCCAGTCACAATAACGTTAACAAGAGCAAGAGACAATTTCGCACTGCTATACCACCCACCAGCAAGTTCAACCGATCCAGTGAAAAACCCAATTGTTAAAATACTGGACGCTAGTTTTTTTGTGCGAAAACAAGTATTGTATCCCAGCATCACATTAGCACATCAAAAGTTACTCTCAGACGGAGAAATTGCCCGATATCCATTCAAATCCGCAGAGGTTAAGTTTTTTACAGTTCCATCAGGAAATCAAACATTTATAGAAGAGAATGTTTTTTCGGGAAACTTACCTTCGAGAATTGTAATAGGGTTGGTGCATGGATCAGCATTTAATGGAAGCTACACATTGAATCCATTTAAATTTGAGCACTTCGGACTCAACTATATCTCAGTAACTGTTAACAATTTTCCTGTTCCAATAAAACCACTTACAGTTGACTTTGAAAAGGGGCTTAATTTGTTACCTTATTATCTTCTGTTCCCTAACCTTGGGATTAGCTCACAAGATTCTGGTTTTATAATAACAAGAGATGAATATGGTAAAGGTAATTGTCTTCTAGCATTTGATCTAATACAAAGCGATAGCAATGGAACAGCTCTTGCAGTAGATAAGAGAGGTAGTATTAGAATAGAACTACAGTTTTCGAAGTCACTGAAACATTCCGTTAGTTGTGTAGTTTATTCTGAACATCAGAGAGTTCTAGAGTTAGATCAGTATAAACAAGCTAATCTTCGATAAAAATGAATTCCTATCAATTACGGTTTGCTTTAATAGAAATGTCAAAAAGGATACCAGTGTATGTATGTGCAGCTGATGAGTTACAGTTGATTAATATAGATAGGTTTGCGATAATAGTAAACATTGACACCTCGAAAAATCCAGGTAGGCATTGGGTGGCCTTCTTTAGACCAACCAAATCATCAGATGTCGAATTTTTTGATAGTTTCGGATTGGATTTTTCAAAATACGGAATGCACTTTACTAAGTTTGTTTCTAAGTTTCATGAGGTAGACCAATCGTTGTTTCAAATTCAATCCCTAAATTCTAATGTGTGTGGCATGTATTGTATATACTTCTTAAAAATGAGAATGGAACAGGTTTCATATAATGATATATTAAATCGTTTCTTCCTTAATCAGCGACGTAATAATGATAGTATTGTTAGAAAGTTTGTGTCATCGATTAGGTTTCCTCGATTTTCAAATTGTCAAAAGCAATGCTTGAAGAAATGTAAAATAAAAACCGATAGATTTTCAACTGTTTGTTTTCAGAAAAGCAAGCGATGTTATAGACTTTCGTTGTTAAATAATATAAACAAACGTAATTTATAATAATATATTTATTGAATGGTATAAACAAATGTACACTTTTATTGTCATAACTAAAATATTTATAATATATTGTGTATTTAATGTATTATATTTACAAAATGAATAAATTACGCACTACTTTATTATAACATATAATTATTTGTTTGCATAAATATTATTTACAATCTTTTTAGTGGCTTAAGAAGAAAATGATTAAATGCAAGCGTATTTACACCACTCGGTAAAATATACCTTTTAGAATCAAAGCATCGTAAACCAACTTTCCGTTGTTTTGTAGTATAAATCACATGTTTTACAGAACGAATCAGATTCATCTCAGAAACAATTGAACGCTGTTTTTTTAAACACTTAACAAAGACATCATGATGGAGGGTTTTCTTGATAACAGACTTTTTTATACCTTTTGCTGCATTTTTTAAAATGTCCTCACCTTTAAAGGAATACATTTTTGGAGCCAAACCAATAAAATGTTGAAAAAGTTTACCACATCCTTCATCTTTCATTGTCCCAATTTTCTTTTTGTTTTTAACGGAATGAAGGAAATGTGATTTTGGATAATCACTACAGTCCATGTTATCTTTGAACCTTTTTAAACTAAAGTCCTTGTAAAGATCGTCTGTTTCTACAATGTAACTTAGTGAGTCAGTGTCAGTAAAGAGAAGCTTGGCTTTGTCACCATAAAAACCTTTAAAGTCATAATGAAATTCGTACATAAAAAGCTTCGCTAGATCCAAGCATGTAAACCCCACATAAACAGGTTTATCTAACACAATATTAGTATTCAAGAGCTCAAATACTGCTAGATTAGGTGTCAGAATATCAAATGTTTTCAGCAATGGAGACCTAACAACTTTCTCGGCCATTTCTTTTTTATTAATTATTCTTATTCTTCTTTTATTTCTGACATTTTCGATGCTTTTTCCAAAGCAAGAATTAACCATGAATTTAAACAAATTTTTCTCAAAAGTATTTCTAGCATTTTTTCGTTTTTCAGCATTAAATGCCACGTACGGGGCTATCCAAGCATCTTGAGTAAAACTTATTACTGAATGAACTTTTTTCAGTATCATTCCCGCTCTGATATAATATTGTAGGTTTCTATAGTGGACTACGTAGTTTGTTCGGGGACCCAAATGCGGGATTAATTTTTCATTTTTTTCCGAATAATTTATACCTTGTTGTTCAATCAATGATTTTTGAAAATCGGACAAATTTACACATGGAATGGCAATTTTTTCTGGTGCCAATGGAAATTCGTTATGATCAAAATGTAACTCCGAAGGATAATCCAAATCAACCATTAAAATATAACCTGTTTCACCATCAGGATCCCACTTCAAAACAATGTCGCTTGTAATTTCAGAAACTACGTTTTCATCTACCCATTCAAAATCACGGACTGGCATTTTATTAAGCAGGCACTGACCGTATAGATTAACCTTGTCGAGATAGCATAAATATGTAGATGCTTCATCATGTGCGAGATTATTCAAATCTTTATTTTTTGCTACAGCTTCTCTAGTGACAATCATGCTTACACCTCCTCTTATACCAGATTCAAAATATGTGTACATATTGATGTCGCTTAGTTGCTCTAATTTTACACCAGTCATCAACAATGCTGCATCCCAAGAGTAACCACTTAAACTGAAATAATGTAATGGATCTAGCATGTAGTTCTCTATACAACATTCTCTAAAATTTTCAAATACTACACTCAACAGTAAGGAATCCGATGATAAATACAAATCGTGATAATCTCCTAAGCTTTGACAGTACAAGGAAAATATTTGTTGTGCAAAATCATAGTCAGCATCGCTAATGTGCTCATTGCTCAAAATGTTAAAAAAATCTTTTTTCTCTGGTAATTCAGTTTCATCAAACTTATTGAATGATGTCATGTAATCGTAACAAAAAACTCCTTTTCGTGCTAAATATTTAGCTTTCGTATACCCAAAAGCTTCGATCATTATAGAAAATTTTTGTTTAAACGAACTACGATTGCACCCTTCTTTCAGATTATCCACAAGTGTGGACAATGAACTATTAAGAAACAGCATTGAATCTAAAAATATAAAATTATCGCAAACAATGCTCATATATTTTTCAGAATTTGAGGGAATGACACTAATACGTTTACCAAAAAATTCTAGTCCATATATTATTAGATGTGAATCATAAGATCTAAAGTTATGACACAGAATTGGAATCTTAGAAAACCTCAACGTGTATGATAAATTACAAGACGTATGTGCTGCTCCTCTATACCTTCCTGTTGTATGATCATGATCCCTCACTTTATTGTCATTAGTAAACACTTTTTTACATATGTGGCAATGTGTTGCTACGTCAAAGTCGTAGATCTCGTCTTCAGTGAGTGGGATCATTTCTTCGAATGTATTATAAATTTTTCTGATTTTCTTGACTTCGTAAACAATTGCTTCAAAAAACTCCCGAATACAATTTTCTCCTCGTACAACTTTATGTTTAAAAAGTTTACCCTTACGTACTATAGTATAAGCAAAGCCACTAGGCTCATGTACGGAAAGTTGTAAGGTATTTTGTTCCCCAAACTCAGTTTTCCCTGTTGGGACACAAAGCGCTTCGAAGTCAGCATAAATGACGAATTCATGTTTCATAAGTTTTGTCAAGGAATTAAACTTGATATAATTTTTTCTTTCTACATCTCTATAAACCACTTTTGGAGGAATGGATACTTGCTGAGATTTGAAATTGTAACAAGTCTTTTTATGTTTGTCAAATGTTTTGTTGGGAATTAAATTCACGCAGTTGTAGCAGAACAACTTTTTTGCTTTTGTTGCTTTACCAAATAACCTTGAAATATTTGCAATGCCAACAAAATGTCTTCTACAAGCATTGTCTACTATTAACAAGTTGATTTTTTTAAAATCGGGATTTAAACAATTTTTTGCCATTCGTACCATTACTACCTTTGTTTCATCAGCACCCCACCTATTGACGGTTTTCTCAAGAGCGAATATATTAACACAAAGTTCCTTACAAGCATTGATTGCATTAAATTTATCGACGTCTTTTATTTCAGTAGGAAAGGAAACGCCTGAAAAATCCTAATTATGAACGTATCGTTTATACTGATTTACTCTTGCTCTGTGTCCTTTAACATCGTTATAATGCATAACAGAAAGAAATGCCCATTTAAAACACTGTTTGTCTGTGTTACGAACATTTATCAAGCATTTCTTTCGCTCAAATTCTTTTGGCACGTCTACATAACATGAACCGCCTAAATGTGGTAATTCAGCAATTCTTATGTCACATCCATTTACTTTTTGTAACTTCCATCCAGAGCCATACTGCTCAAACAACTCTATCAGGTTGTTTAGTTCTACAATGGTGTTCGTAAGCATTTCTGAATAATCATGCATACTGTGCATTATCTTAAGTTTTCCATTCATATATCTTACTACTTCTTCATAGTCAGGACCTTCGATTTCTCCACGATGGAAAGTTACAACTTGAGTTAGTTGGCACTTTATACTTCGACCTCGTTTTGTTGCATTTTGCATTATTTGCTGAATTTGACTTCCATACGCTTCAAAATAATCGTGTGGAGTTAGACAATAATATTCATTTGTAAATCTATGCCTATACGTTCTTAAAAAGCCTCTAAATGCACGAATCTCATGAAATGGATGTACATCTAGCATTGCTGAAATTCCTCTGCCTCGCTGTCGATGCTGATGATGATGATCTTCCACATGACGTCTTATATTTCTTGTAGTTCCCGAATATGGGCACTCATCAAATGGGCAAGAATGCAATTCATCCTAAAAATATAAAATATAATTATGACATAGCACCGATTAAATTGTGTCGTAGTTTGCATTAAAAATTAGGTCTTATTTTGCATTAATAATTGTATTACATACCATGGTAACTTATGGCTAATGATTATCCCTCTCCTTCTCGTGAGAATATTTTTCTGTAAATGGAAATAAGATTTAATCAACCAATTTTGAAACGATTAGAATCATTAGTGTGTTGGCGTTGACTGTGAGAAGTTGTTCCAAAGCTTTGCTAAAGTGTTTAGTTTTTTTGCGAATTAAATCCAAGTGTGTTGAAGCTAGTTGAGAAGTGTAAAGTGAAGTTAAAGTGACATCATGTCAAAGGGTAAGAAAAAATTTGTAAAAAGTCTTAAATATTTCATTCGATTATAAATGAATTCACTATAATATATAAACATTACGTTAATGTTTGTTTATTTTTTAAAAAAAAATTAGGATTATTGTTTGCTGCTGACGACATGGGTGAACTCGTGCAAAAGGCTAAGCTGATTCTTGCTACGGAGCCAAAAGGCTCTAAAAACTACAAAACTGCCCTGGAGTTTCTATTCAAAACTCCTGACAACGAGAAGCCTAGCAGCTCCAAATCAACTCAAAAGAAAGGAAGCAAGGTTGCTACCAAAAGTAAGTTATATTGTCGATTTATATGAATTTTAATTTACTTGTGATATCAACTCAAGTGTTTTAGTTTATTTGAGCTTTGCTACTGTAAGCTGATGTGTGTTAAGTAGTTTATAACAAAATGTATTAAAAAAAAAAAATATTTTACTTACAGGGCAAAGAGAGCCTTCACCAGCGAGTGATGCTTCGAGTGAGTCTGGATCTGAAGGGGAAGGAGAAGCAGAAAACCCCGTTAAGGCTGCGTGGGAGGAGTTGAAGAAGTCCAAAGCTCA
Organism: Orchesella flavescens; assembly: GCA_964034955.1. Taxonomy (NCBI): domain Eukaryota; kingdom Metazoa; phylum Arthropoda; class Collembola; order Entomobryomorpha; family Orchesellidae; genus Orchesella; species Orchesella flavescens. The sequence continues at coordinate 21,945,199 of OZ035954.1, forward strand.
ACAGGCTGCCGAAGCAGCCAAAGAGGAGGACTCCGTTAAGGCTGTGATGAAGAAGATAAAGCTTGCAGCTAAGGCCAAAGCTCAAGACGTTGCTGAAGAAGACCAAGAGGAGGAAGAGGATGAGGCGGTTGCTTCCGATTCTGGAATGTCACAAAAAAGATTCAAGGTCATGAAGAAACCTTATGTTGCTAAGGCTGGTAAGAAAATTAAAAAAACTGTGAGCATTGCAAAAAAGAATTTCAAAACGATCACAAAGAACTACGCTCCTAACGAATCACCTGATGAAAAGCATAAATATTATTTTCGAGCTTTTATCGGGGGAGGATATTACGTTTCTCTTGCGAAATGGCTCACAAACAATCAAAAGTACATTCAAATTCGAAAGAGTGCTACTTCGGGAGCTAATGTTCCTATTGCTCAGTTTGGAGCGCTCAAATCTGCAATTCTTGACATGGAAAAAGTTTGTGGAAATTCTATTCTTGTGAAGCCTTCTTCAGATGATTCTGAGTAATTGTTTTAGTTTCTCACAGTGGAAATATTTAGATGTATTTTTTAAAAAAATCTTGAATTAGATTTAGATTTGGTCTATATTAATTTGTTTTTAATTTTAAAAGCATAAATTATAGTTTTGAAATTTCCTACACATAGCCACTTCTTAATATGTCTTAATATAATGTAATGTGATTAACATTGGAATTTTATTTAATAAAAGAAAATCAATTACCTGTTCTAGCAAAACGAGATGAAGAAGAAAAAATTTTTTTCTGGAAGGCACATGATTCTGCACGTATTCCAAAGCGAGCAACCGAAAATTCTGCAGGTTTTGATTTATCAAGCGCTCATATGATTCCTGTTTTCCCTTTTAAATCACAAGTCATTGACACTGGTATAAAGGCAATCCTACCCCCCAACACCTACGGTCGCATTGCAGGCAGATCCGGGCTTGCACTAAAACATTCACTGCACATTGGGGGTAATATGATTTAAATTTAACTTTCACAATACACTTGATCCCTTTCAACTTCATTCATTACTCATTTACTCACATTTGAAATAAATACAGGAGGCGTCATAGACAATGACTATCGAGGAACAATTAAGGTGATTATCACAAATTTGGGCTCTCAAACTTTCATGGTGCATGCAGGCTACCGTATCGCTCAAATGGTTGTGGAGAAATATTTTGCTGGTGTTGGTGAAGAAATCTACAGCATTGAAGATGAGGTGACTGATCGAGGCGAAAAGGGATTTGGTTCAAGTGGAACCCAAGCTGGTGAAATTGACATGTAAATGTGAACATAAAGAAAGCTAGACGGAGTCTTATTATATGAATATACATTTTATGAACATGATAGTTTGATTGGATTTTTGGGTCTTGTAAAAATTATGATGGTAGAAATAATGGCATTATATATTAAAGCATTTCAATGTATGTATTAACCTAAATCTTGAAAATGAATATAGTATCATCTATTGAGCATAAAAATAATTCCCTCTTTTTATATGATGGTATTGCACATAAATTTGCATATAAACATACAGATATAATGTCATGTCATGTAACATCACATCGCATCCTTAAAAGATGATAGCATTGAACACTTCTGTTAAAAAAGCTTTAATATATTATCATGATCATAATTTGCAATGAATGTAACATAATCCATGTTTTGTCTCTACATAGTCAGTAGTTAACCAAATACATAAGCTCATTTCCAAACCATTCATATCAACATCATAGAAAATTTTGGCTAATGTCAAAGCACTTTTGAGCCAGTAGTATAATGATCATATAAGTTGCAACACTTTTGGACCAGTCAAACCAAGATGCCATTTATGCTGATGTAAAATTATTTTATTCTTCTGTTTCTCAAGTATCATAGTAGGTTTATGCATGAAGTACACTTTTGAACCAGTCAAACCAAGATGCCATTTATGCTGATGTAAAATTATTTTATTCTTCTGTTTCTCAAGTATCATAGTAGGTTTATGCATGAAGTACACTTTTGAACCAGGCAAACCAAGATGCCATTTATGCTGATGTAAAATTATTTTATTCTTCTGTTTCTCAAGTATCATATATGTACACATTGTGTATTTGGCTTTGTTTTATGCATGATGTATAAATTGAGTTGAGAACATTTTTGGACCATCCAAACCAACATTGTATATATGCTGATGTAAAATTATTTTATTTAGGTATCGTTGATGCATGAAGTATATATTGACTACAAACATTTTTTGACCATCCAAACCAACATGATATTTATGCCGATGCAAAATTATTTTATTCTTGTTTCACAAGTACCTAACACTGTGACTTTAATACAAAACAACTTGCATGTTAAACGAGTAAAAACTTTGGAGATTATTAGCTTCATACACCCATAAATACATACATACATACATACATACATACATAAAGAATAGTCATCAACATCTTAATACTTTGTTATCATCACACAGACAGTTTTTGCTGATATTAATTTGTTCTAATCCTTTGGTTCACAAAAGTATTTAGGCATCTTCATACATCGCGTATAAAGACTGTAACTTCATGATACTATGCTACCATCACAGACAGTTAATGCTAATGTGAATAAAACAAAACAAATTGTATCAGCAGAAGCTGCCTTTGTGATGATCGCATAATATCATGAAGTTGTGGCTAAATACCTAAATACTTTTGTGAAAAACAAATTCGCATCAGCATGAACTGTCTGTGTGATGATAACAAAGTATGAAGATGTAGATGACTATTCTTTATGTATGTTATATGAAGCAAATGCAATGACATTGCACTTGAAGGAGCCAAACAACTGAGCCACGACAGTGGCTCAGTAGTTTGGCTCCACTATCATCAAACATAACATGGAACATTAGTAGAGTTGTTCATGTCCAACATTTCGTTTTGTTGCATCTGCCAAAAACTGTTTTACCTCTTGGTAGGTTTGCTGACGGAGATGTAGTAATGATTATCATAACTGTCAACTTTTCTACAGATCTTCTACGTTGTCCTGAATTTGGGATGTTCATCATTCAACCGTGGTTTTAACAATTAATCAAATACGCAGAAAGATATGTGCTAATGCTAATCATGACGTTATCTCTTCTCTAGTATACAATGTGACCAATTTCATCATGCAAAGCTATTATTTTTGTTGCGGTAGTATAGGCATAAGTTGTAGTATTGTAGTAAGTCATGCATAAAACTTCTCACTTGTAAAATGTTTGTGTTACAAACTGTTGAGTCAAGCGGATTTTTTTGGATCCTCTTATGTGCTCCATTTCCTCCAGTCAAATTATTACATCACTTTGCTCTTACTTTTTAACCTTTGTTCGTTATGGGGAAAAAATAAAATAAACTGTTCATTGGATTGACATGTTTATACTCCAGTCACAATGTGACGTGGCAATCAAAAACGTACCCAAGCAGCAACGAAGTAACAACATCACAATCTAATAAGAATAATAAAATGTGACATGTGAGAATTTCTGCTAATATTATAAACTCAACAAACCGGTATAATAATAATTATACCGAGGGTAGAATAAAAGCTTTAATATTCAGGGTTCAGAAATATATTTTAAAAGTTGAGAATGCTATATTGTTGAACACAAATATAATTGCCGCATGAAAGAAAGGCATCCTTCCTTTGTTCTCGTTGTTAGTTTAAACGCAAATGTCATGAATGTCCTTGTTTATAACACAACCATACCATAGTTGCCACTTCTAAAGAAACAGAAGAATATTAAGCAAGGTAACATGCGTTTGGTATAATGTGACTGACGTATGAGAATACATATGAGATTATTAAGCCACAAATAAACAAACTCCGCAACAGTAGTTTATGACTAGAAACGTAGCCTTTTAATGTCACTGTTTTCATATTATGTACGACATTAGTAGCTGGAAGGTTTGTAAACGGTGGGTATGCATATGAACTTTCGCTTGAAAGTAACAGATTTACGATATTGTTCATGGAACATTAACACTACTATGTTATCATTTACCGCAACTTTCCCATAGTTTTGCTGCTCACTGGCTTAGATTTGTAATAATTAATTCCACTTCTCCGCGTATCTTCTGTAAGAGAGAGAGAGAGAGATAAAGTTGTGTTATGTTGAATGTTCTATTTTCACCTGGTATGTCAAGCTTCAGCAAAACAAAGTAATTAGCCAGAAGTAAGAGTTAATCGATTGTTCAAATTAATGAGTGCTGCATCAAAACCAGACGGATCTAAAAGCAAAGTTATATATTGACTGTGCCGTTTTTAAATAGAATACACTCACTTATAAATGCGAATGATGGAAAAGACATCTAAATCATGAAATCATATATTGAGAACACATGTTCACAATGTATGAAATACATCCTAATTGCTTGGTTCCATACGTTGCACACATTATCACAGTGAGAAAAATAAACAAAGTGAAAGCTTGGGTGTACTCACACGGTACAGCACACTAAAAATCCTTCCATCATCTTTCTACTCTTCTTTTTTCTTTCTACAATATATTATATTTTACATATTACGTTACATATCACATGCATACATTGCTTTTCTCCCTTACAAATCGTATTTGATATGCAATGCATAATTTTTTCATAATTCATAAAACTTTCCTTACAACATCATGTTTTACGCTGGTTCGCCCATACTTTCCAAAACGCATACATATGTATTTTGCCGTGCAGAATCTATTTTCTTTCCTCCTAGTTTCTTTCCTTTTCTAGTACAAACATACTCTAGCCTTTTATATTTCTTGATCGTGATCACAAAAGACAAGAGGAGAGTTTATATCATGTATGTATATAGATAGATAGATATGTGGAGGGAAAATCTTGTTAGCAAATTTTTACTCCAAGGACTTACTTTTACTTTACCACATTACCTACTGTGCACGACATCCGAGAAAGAAATCCATGCAGTCTCCCACTTTTATTCTGTATCATGTATCATACTGTGAACGTGCAGTTTTTGAATCTATAATAACAAGGTTTCTTTTCTATTTCAATCTTGATTAGAAATGCAGTGTGTCTACGCTTGGACGAGGATCTCGTTTGAGAACGTTCCTCCTAAGTACTCTAACTACCTCCTGTTGACATACTTCCAAGAAATAAGATAATAGTTTGTTATATACCTTGTATCGTATCTTACGTAGGTATAAGTATATAGTAGGCAATACTTTTCTGTAGGACCAATTGGGAGTTTTTTCTTTTAAAAAAATAGCCAAAAAGACACAGTAGTAGATCTTGGCCTTGCTTATGAAACTCATTATAATTTCATTCTAAATCACAGTGGTTTATTCCTCTTACGTCGTCCCCACTCTGCCTTTGTACTTACTTTTGGATGAAATTGGAGCATAAAATAATGAAAATCAGATTGTGAGACTCACAAGATGAGTTTGAAAACATAAAATCTGGGAGACCAACGTCATATTATCACATGTGTACCTATATTTTATATAGTAACTCATGTGTACATGTAGGTACATCTATCTTCTGAACAGAATATTTCTCTTGTGACCGTATTTCACGGAAAAAGTTGAGAAAATTGCGTTCTCCAAGAAAAAAAAAGTGAAAGATCCAGAAAAAGTTATCTAATCTTATACTTACGCTGTTCAAGCACCGAAGCAAATAATACGAAATGATGCACACATGTATGAAACACACACGCACCATGCAAGTACAATATTTGAAAATCATTGCTACTTTTGCAATTGGAAAAAGCACACCCGAACCCGAGCCCGATATGGAATACGTAGAAATGGTGACAGTTATGAATGTATGCGGCAGTAAATTAATATTAGCCGTGAAGCCAACCATCCACTTTTTACTCAGCTAACATGTCTCTTCAATTTAGACTACTTGTGCAATTGCTAATAAAAAAGCTTATTTACTCCATTATTACTCTTTTCATCTGTAGAGGAACTTTGTTATATTTCATTTCCTTTGAATTTCACACGTTTGTGAAGACTGGAGTAATATAGGCTTGTTCAGGTTTGCAAAAGAGTTTTAAACTGTGAGACTATATCACCTTCCCTTCTCCTAGAACTTTAAAATTAGATTGAATGTGACAACTTGGAGGACAAGAATTGCTCAGGTCAAGCTGAAAAGGAATTTACCTACTTTTATAAACCCATTATGTACCATAATGAACATTTCTCTTGAAATTTAACCTACTTGGAAAAAGAGTTGGGTAACGAGTTCATATTAAAAGTCATGATTTTGGTTTCACTCCACAAAACAAATCGAAATAGAAGCTTACGCTGCTGACGCCAATCTGCATAATATCGTGGTGGTCTGAAATGGAACACGAAACACCTTTCGCCCGCCTCTGACTTTTAGACTTCCACACGTTTTTATACTTCATTTGAGCTAAGTCGTTGATGTTGATGCCAGCACCTTCATCTTCATTTTACTTGTTATACTTTCACTAATTAAATTGTAATTAGTTTTTTACTTTCTCCGCTTCCAACCATCATATGTATAAATTTTGTAGTGAGTTGAATGGATGCAAAACAAGTTGGAAAGCTTTATTGTACTGTAAATATGCTCATCCCTTGAAAGCTCCTATATACCGCTTCAACACTACTTCCTCGTGGAACTATTTTGTTCTACTACTACTTATATCACACGTGCACACATACACATAATAATACAGCCATCAAAGTCAAAACAACACTACTTTTCTTTTTTGGCTCATTACACGATCGCTAAAAGCTCGACACAAAAGTCAAAAAGGGCTTTTTTGGCTGTCAGAATAGTGGGACAGTCAGTATAACTTGGAGTGAAACGAAAAAGGCCATTAAGACTGGAGAAAAACTTTTCCATAACTCTATCACTTTTTTTTTGTGTGTGTATGTGGAGCTATGGCTGGCGCGTGTACAAGATGATGGAATCATAGACTTTTGTGGTATGTACTTCTCCTGAAATGAAGAGCTGGAGAGCTAATGAACGCACGACATGAATGCCACCCTACACCACATCATACATTTGAGAGTATAAAGAAAACCAGCCTAATTATGCCTGACTTAATTTGGTGAATAACCTCATTAACCACTATAAACTCTTGAACTCATTATGTCCACAGGTTCAATGAATTCTTTTGAATTGTTTTGCTCATCCCTCTTTGAATAAGTGAGGTTACTAGGAAATTTTGCGTAAAAATGTCCTCTCTTGAGCCTCCGACAAACAGCTTGGTTGAATAGATAGATATGCTTGTGAAAACTTTAATATATTTAATTGCTTTTATAGATGCTTTACGCGTTGCCTAAAACTTGAGTAGATATGGAATCAGTTTGTAGCATCTGGTTCTAAAATTTTCTGGATGCGTTGTAATGGCTGGTGACGCATGTCCTAGCTTTTCTTCCCCATTATTTCAACAAAATACTTTTGGTAAATTATCATAATAACCAATTTGAAAACTTAAACTGTGGCTGCTGCAGTTTTTATGCGTATTTGAATTTAAATTGTTGTACATGGGCGTTTTCAAACCATTACTTGAGTATGAATGGTATCAGATAAGAAATATGCTGTCTCCACTACTGTCTTATTGGTCTTACTAGAAGTCCAATAAAGAAACTCAAATAAATATCATATCGTTTGACAGTAGTGTGGTCATGGTCCCATAACTTTCCTCCTCCAGTCACCACCACCACCACCACTGCACCCTCACACATTCCAAGCCACATTCACATCCTTGTCGGGACAAAATTGGTTTATATATTGACCAGCCTCTACTGCTTCCCAGTTGCATATTTATTTGCTTAAACTTCTGACTGCATGTGTGGTGGTCTTGTGTTGTCGAAATGGTAATAAATATGGTACTAATGATCAATTTGGAATTCAGAACATGTTCTATAGTCACATTCATTACTTTTCAAGAGGCGTCAGCAGCTGCGGACATATATAAATGCGGAATAATAAACTATATAATTTATATATGTATATATTTTGCATCCCTTTCATCACTTTCCCTCATGCAGCTCTGAAAAATTAAACTGCAGCTGCCCAGATGGAATCTCGTGGGAGCTAAGCTGCATTTTAAGTATGCTGCTAGCTTCTAGCTAGCAAAGTGTATCTGAAAGAAGAGAAACCAAAGGAATGTGGGTGCATGCAATAATGAATATAACAATATATCTTGTTAGTAGAGAAAGCCAAAAGCGACGTATCCCCTTCAAGTGCTTTCTTCTACACGTTATGTTTTTTCTATGTAGATCAGCACATTTGTCTCTATTGCTAAACGTATGCACTCCACGATGCATCGCGGATGGTAGTACGCACACAAATTTATTTTCCACATTTTAGCATGTACATATATTCAGTCTATTCAGTCCAAATCATAACTAGATAAAATAAATGCCTCACAGGCACAAATTTTCATTTCGAGGTTCTTAGAATGCATAGAATTTCGATTTTTCAAGATTTCATAGACATTCATCGTTAAGAAAATAGCCAACGTAAACAAAATCCCGTTTTGGAAGCTCTATTATTGCAGTATATAAAATTTAGTTGTACACTTGAGCTTGTAAAACTAAAAAAAATTCAATGTGATCGACACAGGCACAACAAGGCATTGGCATTTTGGAATTAGAGAAAGTTGTGTGAGGAAGTGGTAAAATAGAGAGAGAGAGAGAACAAAAATTATGCTGATAAACCGAGACTACTTGTGCATGCACCCCTTGTCTTTCTGACAATTGTTGTAGGTTTGTTATTACATCATGCACATGCGATAAAGAAGGGGTTTCAAGTAGGGAGCGTAATGACAGTGCATTACATTCATGGCACAGCCACAGGCTACCAGAAGGCACCACATGTACATTGGTCTTTACATCCGTTTCGTCCAAATGCCTGCGGAGAAAGTGCCATACATGATATAGAAGTTGCACATTGGTCATATGAAGCACGTAAGAACAACATCGCATTGGCAAGTGGGCGAGAATGCAGTGCGAGTTTCATCTAAAAAAACAACATACATAAAGAGTGTCTTGCCCTACGCAAATGGACGAGAACCAGATCTAAATTTACAAATTCACGGGAACTTACTGCCTCCAAGTTTATATGAATTTCGGTGAGAATAAAGAATAACAAATGATCTGTTTAGGATAGTAAAGTATGTACAAGCTAGCTGTGCATCCTTCAACCAATGCAAGCTTTTCATACTCCATATATATGTATGTATATAGATATTGAGGGTCATTTCTTGATATTGTGACTGGGATGTATGTAAGCTTGGGAGGGACAAACGAGACACTTTATATATTACCCCTTTTATTTATGTACTTACAGCATAAACTAGGGTGAAAGCAAAAATGTTTCTTCTATTTATACACATATTACATCATATTATATATTATTCTTAACTGATGTCGTGAATATATCTTTTGCTACTCGTCCATACGTGCTGTAAATCTACAAGTTGGCTGCCTGACACAATTTTTTTTAGAAAAGTTTAAACGCTGAGCTAGTGCCATATAAATAAGCAGCTGCTTGGGGTGCATTAAACTAGTGGGAATTGGACAGCAGAAAACGTCGTCATCATGAACTTTTTGACTTGGAGTGGTATCAATTTTTGCCAACTTTAAAATATTTTCTTTCCGGTCCTCCTCCTTCCAGCTCTATTAAGTTATATGAAGATAAGTATGTGCGCAATGTAAAGGGAAGAGAAAGTCATTTACAGTCTCAATAAGCTTCAAGCTACTACTACTTAATATATACTGGACTGCAATGGTGGAACATAAAATGCAGCATTTTAAACTGACAAGGCAATGTATGGAGCCAAACCACACAGACTGTCAACTAAACTAGATGGTATGGCATAGCATTAAACATTGTTTCGAAAAAGGAGTCCACTTTAAAGTTTTGTTGGTGAAGCATTGAGCAGCAGCAGCATCATATATAATATACACAAGTATAGTTTATTAAATTATGGGAAAAATGAAGGAACTTTGCAAAAACCGTCTCATTTCAAACCTTTTACAAAAGAATGGCTATACTTATTTGCAGCTGGACCATTTCATAAAATCCAGCTGTATCTAAAATTATTGAAGCTTACTCATGCAATGCAAGCAAATGAGTGAAAATGAAACACTTCCCAAATAATGTACTGTTTTGGTAAAGAAAGTAGTATATGTACATATGAATGAAACATGCAGCTTGTGCAAATTTTCAGTGTATGAGACATTTTTCGGGATAAACAGTGTAAAAAATTATTTTTGCCATTGTTCAACTCAGGTCAGAAAACACTTGGTTCGGTACTTTTCTAATGTGTACCTCTTCAGTTCAACCCGGCGGCCAGAGTATATCTTACATGAGTGAAGCAAGAGGAGACGGTTTCGTAACCGTTTTATGGTACAATTAGGCTATTTTGAAAATATTGTAGGGAACACTTGGATGTGTATCCATTTCAATTTTCAACTGTAATTTCCATAATAGGCAACTTTCGCAAGTAATTTAGCATGACCATGCATGTATTACATTGCCACCTAAGTACACATTCTTTGTTAAGTACATGTCCCTTGGTCTTTTTGGAAAACAAGACCAAGACCATTTTGTTCTTTATTGTGAGAAACAGGTTTATGTAAAAAGCAAGAAAATATGTAACGCTACAAAGTGTACTTGTGCACGCACCAAAGTTTCCTGCAGTTTATTGCAGCCTGCAATTTGTTGTTTAAATTTTTCACTCGTGAAGTTGCTGCTGCTGCTACTACCCTTTCAGGACATTCCTAAACTTATGAAGATAATGATATATGATGCAGTTAGTGAAAGAAATGTGCCAAGAAGTTATGCACAATGAAGTTATGTTACAGCCAAACTGCGCTTCGTTGTAAAGCTTTACTTGAAATTCTTTCGTGCCCTCTCATTCAGTTGCACCCACACGTCTCCAGTGAAAAATTCGAATGGGAAGAAGACGATGGAAATGAGAGCCGAACATAACTCGCATGAAGTAATGGGTACTCTAACAAGAAGAGACAGAATACCAAAAAAAAATACATCTTAGAAGCAAAAGTGAACAGGCTCAAGTATAAAAGTATGTAGCTGTGAAACGCAAAGCTTTTTCTAAGAAGTAAAAATGCATTTCATAACAGACTTTCATTTGAGAAAGGAAATGAATTTGGATGGAAAATTAAAATTCTTTTCTTATGAAATACTTTCTCCTTTTATGTAATATAAGTGTATTTTATTTGAAAAATAGGGCTTAAAAACTGTTTAAATTTGGAATATTTGAACGTGAACGAACACACTTCAAAACGGAAATTAAATCTTTTAACACGAATCGGAACAACCTGGTGGAGCAAAACTACACTTTTTAAGAGTTGATTAAACGAGCGGATGAAATTGTACAAATAATAGTTTGCCCCACTTCCGTTTTATTGTTGTTCACTGCTGGCGTTTTGATCACATCATACGAACATTTCTAATAGAGTTCAAACAGTTTAATTCTATAAGTAATAATGTCAATGCCTACTTACTCATTGCCATATAATTTTTTTGAGATTGAATGTCATAATAACACGTATGTGTATAAGCATATGTGTAATATTACAAAACTTTCTTGGTCTTACTTTTACTCCATTGGGATGATGATAGCTTGATATTACAAGGGCTTAGTCACTTTAAGCGGAACCACATCTCATTTTGTGAATGTTATTTGGGTTGACTGTATATATGTAATACTTATATATATAAATATCTATCCAACAAAGACTTCCAATTTCCTGTCTCAATGACCGAATAAAGAAGGCCGCAAAAAATCCCTTTTGAGAAAATGGCTTTTCTTCTTTCGTCAACTTTGTTGGTATATTCGTGGTTGGACTTAGGGATAAAATAGATGTATTGCATGATTGGGCACAAATATGTAGGATGCAACCATAAAAGCATACCTGGGAAATGATACGCCGTTTTAGTGTCTTCCTAAGCCCGAAAAAATGTGGGCAAATTGAGAATGCTTAGTTGGACGTAGGACCAGGCTTAGTTTGTGGTCATTGGTCATCAGCATAGATTCCAGGGATTACGACCCAATTGGAAAAGTTTATTACTAACTTACTTCATGAGTGGATTGAGTTTGAGAGGAGATCGAGGCAACCAAGAACATTATGTAGTCCAACGTCCAACGTCAGTACATAATCCATAAGTACCAGCTTCCGATCGAAATGCTTCCCTACTTTTTCAAATGAACTAAGGCAAGTTTACCATATAATCATCTCCTGCATTTCTTTCGAGGTACATTTTTTGTAGACCATAAACGAAACAATGTGCCATATTCGTAGATGAGAGCAGGCAATGAAAGTAATAATAATAGGATGTGGGACAATTTCTCTTTATTGCCTGGCTGGAAATGTTTTCATCGGCATCTCATATAATTATATTCATCATCTCTCAAATCATATAAAATGAAGCATATTTAACCAACACAAAGAATTATTGAGGCTCCTCTTCGGTTCGTTCAAGATAAATCTAGCGGGTGAGTGCAGTACAGTGCTGGCTCTATTGGAGAAAGTAAAAGTTTTCCGTTTTTATTCATGTCAGGTCACGCTCACAAGTGGTGACCGGGTTATATTATGTTGATAATATGGCCATGTTATGTTATGTGAATGTTATAGTGTGTACATCTTGAAATCAGCAGGATGTCTCTCTTTCTCTCACTCTTAAATAAGTAGGTTTTACTTTTCACCAGCCTATCACCCTATATATTTTTTGAAATGGACGAATTTTTTCTAAAATTTTATTAGACAGCTCAGTTGTAAGTGCATAGTACGAAGGCATTTCTGGAAATGTCCGGTCAACTTTATTTTGCTTTCATTTAATAACGACTTGACATATTCAATCGATTTTTAGTCTCTGTCTGATAGGGATGAAGCTAACTTTCATCCCCAGTCACAACTTGCCCCAGAAAAAATCTCTATCCTGAGAAAGGAGGTTGAGATTCTATTGGCTCGTTTGCACTCTAAATTGCTGTTGTTGATGTGTGAGCAGTTTGGGAATCCACCTTGCATAGCGAAGAGATAGAGCCAAAGTCAAATGTATAATTCTCCACACTGACATGACACTTATATTGACCTTTTCTGCTATTTCCCGCAACAGGAGTCGTCTGTCCTTTTCAACAACAGCTTTCACTGCTGCTACATGTCGGTCGTCAGTCAAACTTAAAGGTCATCCTGGGTTTGTGTTGTTTTCTAGCGATGGGTCACCACTACGAAATCGCTTGCACCACTCAATAATAGTTGATCGCACTGGCAGTGGATCAAAACCATCTTTTTGAAGCTCCTTTCTAATTAAGGACGAAAAAAGGCTCTTCAAAAATGCAGTTTCATCTGCGCACGAATATCTTGCGTTGTAAAAAACCATTCGCGTTTACGTTTCCAGCTCTAACTCTACGAAGCAAATGACTGCTACTACAAGCAACCCATCATTCAAAAGCCATAATCTTTATCTTTCAGAGGATATGCAGAACATTGTATTTGAGGAAGTCCTCTTTGATATAAGCGTTATCAAAGTTGACCGGACATTTCCAGAAATGCCTTCGTATAACTCAAAACTTGCCTGATATGCTTCCCTCCAACCTTCATGTCCTTGGTCTAGGGATGAACCATGAACCTATACTGATAATAAGGAAAAAATATATTCTTTCATTTTTAGCAAGGAAAAAGCAAGAGCAGAAGAAAAACAATAAAACGAACTTTCCATGATTAATGACTGCATTTTCTCTCTACTTTTGCACATGAATCATTTGAACCTCACCGTAAGGCCTAGAACAGAGTATAAAAGTGTGCGTATGAAGCTGCTTATAATATTAAGTGCCTATATGATGTAGTACTTCTGTCTTCATTTATCGCCTACAGAAAAAAGTGAGAAATGCTCACAGGATAAGAACTAAAGTTTTTGTTATCAACGACAGTGGCTCTACAATTATGAAATTTAGCCTTTATTCGCCTTCTTATAAAATATGTGATATCGAATTAACACAATGTGTTGATTGGTGACACTAATGTAAATGATCGCTCAACGCATTCGCCAAATTTATTAGGTACTTTTATGTAAATTGCTCAAAACTATAATGTGTTGTAGCTCTAATAGCTCAACTAATAATATATTTGATAATGCGATTGCAATAAGTTCGTAATTTGTACTAAAAAAGCATGAGTATTCAAGCTCGATAATTTCAAACTCTTTTATTGCAAATTTTACAGTGTGAAAACAACCGTAAACAAGAAAGAAGGAGCAGTCAGTGTTTTATATATTGCAAATGCCAAGAAAAACGACTCCGCTCTCTATACCTGCTCCCTTGGAACACAGACAATTCAACTCACTCAAAATACCATTTTCGTTCATGTAATTAATGGTAAGTAAATAGTTTACCCTTTTCATTAATGAAATTAACCCATTGAATGAAGCTGAAAGTGTGGATCATGTTTTACATCTATGTTTTGCATTTGAAAACTTTTTTTTCAGGGGATGTACCAGCCGCTATGCAACATAGTGCCGCATTCCCAACCATCTGCAGAAAGTCTTCAAGCTTTACTGTAACTGCTGCCGTCGTCTCCCTTCTCGTACCTCTTCTTACCTCACTACCAACAACAACTTCAGTATCAGTCATGTTAGTTTCCCTTTTGTGTTAAGTCAAGTTGTATTGAGTTTGGTTGTAAATCAAATCTTACTATTGGCTGGCGTTCGTCGTTGGCACAGGATTCACACAGCTCTAAGGATTCAGCTCAGCAGCAATTTGTTTGATGAGTAATAATAATTATCTGCAAAATCTTGAGAAAATGGTACATTATTGTGTCTGTGACAATAACCCCGTTTGGAGCGTTGGCAAAAGAGAATATTTTCGGGCTCTTTCAGTAAGAAACGAAATGAGAAAAACAGGACAATTATTGCATTAAATTGATATATATACATATAGAGTAAATAACACTTTCATTTGAATTGAACTAATGTTTATTTCCTGTCTGTAAATATATGATGTAATAATAATTATACTTATGCTGGCGTGATAACGTTAAGATGCATAATTCATGTACTGTACTTTTGCTATTGATATCCTTACTTATAAGTAAGTAGTCATTTGATTTCATTATTTTTAATACTTGACATCGCACCCACGAACCCCCGAGTTTATATTCTGACGGACGAGCAATACGAAAGCACAATTTTAGAATGGAAGAAATTTTTTAAAATGATTAATTGATTACTTGATGTCACCCACTCATCAAGTTGTATATCGGCCAGCCATAAAGTACCACACAGAATTAGACTGACAACGAGAGAAGCGTATAATGTTATCATACAATGTGTAGTACACTATATAATATATTTACCCATGACCTAATGTACAGTTCAAACCAGCAGTAGTTATTGTTATCATATTTTTAAGAAAGAAAGGATGATTTTCAATTTTCGCCAAATTGTTAATAAAAACGTTCCAAAATGTGTAGTTCAGATAAAGTGAAGGTTAACTAATTTCGATAGATGATAGATGTGTATTCCAAACTAGCATAGTGTGTGATTGTTTATACATATGCGCTTTATGTGTTATTCAACTTACCTAGAAATGTGTTGTTGTAAACCAGAATTTTCAAACAAAAAAATGATAGAACTATTCTTGTGTATTTTGTAAACTGGAGGATATTAGTAATATAATTATGAGGTATATTCCAAACCTTGAATTTTAAATAGTAAAGGATATCTGTTTAGGATGCTCCAATATTTTCTAATGGTAAATGGAGGCTTATGTCGCATGTCGATGTCTAATATTCGCATAAAAAATAAATATTTGAATGAATGAATTCTGTCGAAAAAAAACTCACTTGAAATGCCAGTATTAATTTTGGGATGCTAAAAGCTATATTATTTTTGATGCTGTTAGTAAATATAAATATGATTTACATTAAGATTTTAACAATTTCTGGAGGTGTCTGTTTATTATATAAAATTATATGGTATAAAACTTATAAGTTGTTTCCTATCATACCCAACTAACGTCGGTATTTAAAAGTAATTACTTCAAAAGTGTACATAATGTAAATACTTTGTGTATGATGATATGGGGCTGTAACTTTAAAAAGATCTGGTTTCATTCCCACATTTGCAAAGTTGTACAGAAAAATAATATGTAGATTTGACTAATAAAATTGAGCAGTTTAAAAAATATTCAATCAAGTTACTTAATATATGATAATGCTTGCATCATGTGAAAAATAAATTTAGGATTCAGCCTTCAGAAGAAAATGAGCTAAAGTTCATATGGTAGCTGAAATAGTATAGTTATATGCGTTAGTTAATGATTGCACGACCATGATAATTGATAATCAAGTACATGTTAATGTATAGAGCTTGTGGTTTAAAAGTTGTTTATTGTCACAGAAAGTGTCATTATCATTATCATTAATTCAAATTAAGTTTTGAAACCATCCTGCTTGCTTCTCAACTTGATTGTCACTTGGTGGTTAGTTAGGAGCCTTCTTCTTCAGTCTCATCTTGATCTACCCAATTTAAATGGTGAAACGTTGTAGTCAAGTATCTGTATCTACCCATATAAAATTTGTAGCAACTTTTATGTGTAAACTGAATTACCTATGCCGTCATCATTATTTTCGGCATCTGCTTTTCCATCTCCCGTTTTATCTTCCTCGTAGTAATCATCTAATTTATAAAAAAAAAATCATGGTTTAAAGTAAGTTTTTGTTCAATCAATTATCATAAAAATGATGCATATATACCATCCTCTTCATAAGAAGCTGCATCCGCAGCCCCCTCATTCTCCTCATACTCCCCAGATTCATACTCCTCCTCTACTGATGATTGTGAAGATGGAGTTTCAGGTTTCTTGGCCTTTTCCAACTCAGATTGGAGAACAACCTTAATCTGAGTAGGTACAGTGGTCGATTCAGCACTTCCATCATCCTTTTTGTTCAAATCAGCATCAGAGTCCAACTTTAATTTATTTTCCGATCCTTTGTTTGTTTTATCATCCTGTAATTCATTATTCACAACCTCTTTATAAAACTCAGAAGCGCCTGGTGACTTCTTTTGTCGTGGTCCTTGATTAGCATCACCAAGCTCGTTGGTGTCGGAGGCAGATGCGGGGCTATCTTTATTCATCTTGGGAGGAACTCCTTCAGATACTTGTACTTTATGTGTGGTTTTCCGGACTGGTGTTCGTTTGCGAAACTGCCCAAAGCAACTGTGCCAGCAGGCAAATCTTCGGACCCTTTTTTTGAGACCAGCAACTTTTGCGGTTTCGAATTGATGCTCAATTTCATATGGAGTGAGTTTGTAAGGATTTACTAATGGCATGTTTTGGAAGTAGTTCAACTTTGCAATGACTTTTGTAGGATTTTCAAGGTCATCAAATTCCTGTATAGCTCCATTTTCTAAGACCACAATGGTTAGCTCTATCTTCACCCTGTCGTTGTTGCGCATCTTATCTCGAATGGCTCCCCCTATTGTGATAATGTACAACATTTGATTAACTAGTCTTTAATACTTTTAATATTTCAAACCATTTCATATTTATTTATTATATTTCAGACTTTTACCTATTAAAAGTAGAGCCAGCCCTACGTAGAAAATGGGAGTAAGCTGTGTTGAAAAGAGAAGCCTTCCTCTCGGCCTGTGTTCAAAATCATTTTCGGAAGGCATTTTCTGATGTGTAAATGTAACCTGTATAGGAAAAAAGAACAGTCAGTGAAAAACGTGTCATCATCATTTTTGTTACAATTTAGTACAAATGAATTTACGTTGTCAGTTAGACAGCTTAATGAAAACAATGTTGATTTAATATTTTAGCACGCAATCATTGTTAATTAATTCAATGAGCAGTTAAATTCAATCAAATTATTAATCTTACCTGCTCAATGAAACCAAAGTTGTTTTTTCAGTGATGAAAAGTGGAAGTAATGGATGGCTAACAAGCTCAAGTGGAATAGAATCCGGTGGTGTGATTCACGGTCAATCAACCAGCTACATTATATGCATTCATTTCATTGCATAAGTATATTCTATATACTATATGGATAATAAGAAAGTATGAGCTTTAATGTCTCTAAATTCAACAGAAATGGAGACAATGGATGAACTAAATTCCAAGAAAAGCATCGTCCTTCTTCTACACTTTCTACATTGTATGGGTGTATCTCATAAAGGCATTATTCATGTTTTATTGGCACAGCTAGATTTGAGTATGTGACGTAATCAACCTGTGTTTTTGACAAGTGCTGCGTTCCACTATATGTGTGGTGGTACCCTGTTATGATCCATATGATTTAAATCAGGCGTATGACTTTTGTTCGTAAGGAAATGGATAAATCGGAACATTTCACATAGTTCTATAATAATAGGAAAAGCACCTTAACGATCGGCTCAAAAATAAAAATTTACTTAAATCGCAAGTTAAGGTTCTAAAACTTAATGTACACACCCCACACCACCACTGGTCATTCAAGTTATGCTTTATTGGTTAATCGTTCAAAATTTCATAGACGTTCATGTATCATGGATTTTAGGATATGAATGAAATAAGAAATAATAATATACAAATTTAATTTTGTCTGTAATGCTCATCTTCTTGAGTTATCAAGTCGTATCTATATAGATAATGGTCATATATATATCAGCAGTCCATTTAATTGGTAGTGTCTTGTAGTCCACGGCTGGTTGATGTTCCTTGACCGCTGCAAATGTTAATATCATATTTAGACTATCGGGCTTATTAAATTCATGATGCTAAAAGAATATCGTTTCCTTAAGTGCGCATACTTTTTCATTTTAGCATACTGCTTGCGAGCAAGGAATCCACGAGCCAGGGCTTCCACCTTGGTTGCGTTTTGTCGCTTCTTAATGAATTTTCTTCTCTCTTTGTGTCCTTTGAAAACGGCTTGAATTTTAGTGGCGGCTTTGTCACGTTGGGCATCAGTAGTTACAGTCACCACTTCCTGCTTTAAGTTTTCTACCTCCTTTAGATCTGATAATGTATAAAAACGCGTTTTTTCTCGGTTAAATGTTATGGTGTTTGGTAACAATGAAATTTCATAAGTGAGTCGATGAAAATCGACCTGGTTTAATCAAGGGTTGGTTTGTCAAGCTTGGAATGGGAGTTGAAATGGTCGCATCCGGTCGGTGCTGGTGAACAGTAATGATTGTTTTTTTAGACTTGGCATGGGAATTGGGACCTTTTCTTGATTTCTTGGACTCTTCAGAAGCTTGTTTATCGTTTTCTTTCTTTTTGGAGGAAAACAGAGCAGTATTTAATGCAGTGTATGTTGCTGTATTGGTTTCCACCTCAGCTTTAGGAGCATGGGAGGCGGAGGCTTCATTTGGTTTTGCTTTGTTGCGACCAAAGTTAAAGAAAGAAGCTTTCTTGGGAGCTGCTGATGCACCTTGTTTCTTTTTTGAGCTCATTGTGGTGCAGTGACCAAATTCTGTGAAAAAGGGTTGGAAAATTTTGACAATGGATTTTGATATGAAAATGTTTCACGTGCTCAATAGGTTAGGTTAAGCCTTGAAAAATACTGGTATGTTCATTTTTTTGCATTTTTTTCTGCATATTATCCATTCTATCGAAACTTGCGAATCGACATGGGAACTTATAGAGAAGTGACTGACTTACGTACTTTCCATGCTGGAGGTACTCACTGTACCTGTGCATCACATCAGATTCCAATTCAAGCATAAATGAAAAACTTGTATTTCAACACAAAGATTTTGTTATATGGATGTTAGCCAATATTTTTTCCTGTGAATTTATATTTTTCTAAAACGTTAACCCTTATCATGGGCTTTCCTATTTGCATGCTCGTCTGTGTCTGTTGAAAAAACCCATAATATTCAAGTTTGCATTATCAAACAAAATAAAAACATATCATATTTTTAGATTAGATGCAGACTGCATCAAAACGTGTTTATTTTTATCATGGCCAGCTTTCATAAATAAGCAAGGTTCATGTCATTAAATTGCGACTGCGGACTACTAGTATCCCGTGTCGATGTATCAACACAATCATAACTACTATAATATATTACAAAATAATACTCAAGTTCCTTAAATATATGTATTTTCCTATGAAGAGATTAATATAGTTCAGAGTTCACGACTTTGACTCCTTTGATGTGTCCTTATCTGACAGGGTTTTCGTAGAAGGAGAAAAAGTTTGCTGCGATGCAAATTAAAGTTTACTACACTACCAAAACCAATTAGCCGAAAATACACTGCCATCCAATTCATTGCGAAGGAAAGTCCACCATGGCGCAATCCGGAATGGCAATGGAAAAGTATTGCATGCACGTCCAATACTTGCGCAATCAAAAAATTTATTTAATATGTCCAGAGATTGCACAGAGATTAAGATAATTTTATTGAGACTACCACTTACCATATCTATGACTGGTTGGCTGGCTTTGACAATAAACTTTATGATTCACAGCTTCATCAAAATTACGAATCTTATGCACTTCATTTTGAACTTGATGTGCATGCTATGGACCCCCAACGTGAGTGAAGCAAAAGAAATACAGAAAGGATACAAATATATACTGTAAAAATTCAAACTCTGATCTTATTACTGAAAGAAAAAGGGTTTCTTATTTTGATGTTACTAGAAATGCCATGTTTAATCAAGTGGACTGCTTTGTTACATCATCTTTTTGATGTCAGTACGTTTCCTGAATTTTAGGAGATTAATGAGGTAAGCACTGCGGGATGCAAAAGATTCTTTTCCGTTCTTCTGCTGAAAAGATCTTGTTATGATTCATGGTCCCATACCCTTTCGGGCGACAGCGATGTCTGATATAGTTGATCAGAGATGATGATAGTAAGAGAAACAAAGTAGGAGAAACGGCAGTCTTAAAGTGATTGATTAATGAAGATTAAGGCTGTCATCACACCATCCAATTATTAGAGTAATAATGAAAGTCATCACACGTGAACCCGCTGGGAAACTGCCTTTATATGTCACCAGCTCTTTTGTTTTTTACAATGTGATGAAAGAAAAAATCCAAAAGCTGTGCAAAAGATAATAATTTCTGCTTAACTTCAACTTTTAATATGCTCATATTTTTTTTGTACATTTAGCAGAATTACAAAGGTCAAGATCAAGTGCCGTCTCGTCAATCCATATATTTCATGTGAACGTAAATAAAAACATGGACCAAGACATTTTAATACTACATGGGGGATTAGAGACGTTGCATTCGCGTAAATGATGACTTTCTTAAATTAAAGTTAGGCAACATTATTTTTGGTTTGTTGGACAGAAATGATTTAGGTTGTGTACTAGATGACATTACCTACATATAAATGAATACATGGGTTTAAAAAACATGTCCAATTCCCATCTTGAACTCAGTTTCGTAACATCTCACTCACGGTAATGTGGAGCAGGAGCATAAATTATATTATTAACTGTCTTATTTTGCAACATTTTAACACGACCTTTTCCTAATTATTATATGAGTAATAAATACCTAGTTAACAATCACAATCCGCAACCATGCGTTTTAGGTATAGCCGGGAAATTATAGCATGTTTGCTATTGCTGAATTTAATAGCTGCTGTGTCATCTAACACCAAATGTGCGACACTATACAATTCAAGATCGTATCAAGGAACCCCATTTTCACTTCAGGATGGTTCTAAGCATCCATTTTTACAATATATGAGTTTTGTACCCAATTCTATTCGTGTTACTCCCGGTTGTGCTCTAACCATCTTTGACTCGTATGGAACGAAGCAGACAATTGACAGGGATGTGGATAATCTTGGTTGGGCTGTAAGTTCAAATCTATATACACATATATGTATGCTAGTTTAATTTTCAGACATTTCTGAAGTATTTGTTTCTTTTCTTTTATTCATAAGCAATATCGCAGACTAGATGCATCATGTTGCGAATGTGGAGGTTGCAGTGCTGCAGGTACCCAGTTGGGTTCATTGTGTGCCCGCTTATATGAAAATGCAAGATGTGATGGTTGTTTTGGCTTCCGGTTGGACATGAAAAGTGGGGATGGAGCCAAAAACTTTGGGCCCCTGAACAATAGGATGACTTCCGTAGCAATAAGACCTGGCTGCACATTGACGGTGTTCTCAAGTGTCGGTTACGAAGGATGGCGATTCAATTTTACGGAATCAAACAATATGATGGGAAACGTGAGACGCTTTACGCTTTGAAAGTATTTGGAACCTTAATGTATACCAGTATATTTCATCCGAGTTTTTTTTCTCAATAATTACAGAATTGGTACAAGCAAGTATCATCAGCTATGTGCGGATGCAATGATGCAGGACCTGGTCCAAATAACTACTACTTTACAACAAGACAACCGATAACCCTACCAACTATTCAAACAAGACCTCCCATGACTTTACCCACTGTACCAACTAACAGACCAACTTTTTACACGTATCCAACTACGAGGTGGCCACCAATGACTTTGCCTACTGAACAAACACGACCTCCCATGACTTTACCAACTGTATCTTACACAACTAGAGCTCCCATGACGCTTCCTACCGTTCCAACAACAACTCGTGCTCCCATGACGCTTCCTACCGTTCCAACTACTACCCGTGCGCCCATGACCTTACCAACAGTCCCAACAACCAGGGCCCCAATCACACTTCCTACGGTTCCAACGACTACAGAAGATAATGATGACTGGTATGGTGAAGCAAGCTCTGAGGAATTGGTTACCACTCCATCCACAACTACTACGAAGCGTGTAATAACACTTCCAACAGTTCCACCAGCTTCCGAATCTGATGAGATGTGGCCAGAATCTAGTGAAGATGAATCTGGTGGGCTATTTGGAAGCGACGAGTTTGAGGATAATGACTTGAAAGACAGAAGCGAAGAAAAGGCAACATTTGCAGGACCAGCTCCAGAAGCATTATCTTCTTCCGTGGATTGGCCAGATGAATCGACTGAAGATGTATCTGGAGGATTATTTGGAGGTGGTTCAACTGACGAAGACGATGGCTGGGGTAGTGAAAGCGAGGAAGAATCAACAACTGCAAAAGTAATTATAACTACCACTACTACAACCACGCGTAAACCAACAACAACAACGACAACAACAACTACGAAACCTTCGTACGAGCCAGATGAAGACGCGGAAGAGGATGAAGGAGATGATTGGTGGTAATTTATGCGGTTAATGAACCAACATATAGCTAGAAAATATAACCAGGTCAAAAATATAAGATTGACACGTGTCACAAAATTTTGTCGTAATGATGAAAGAAAATGGACAATTTAAGAAATAACTGGTTTTAAACTATTCTACCAGTTTCAACATTTTTACTGTATGAGCGATATATTGCATTTTAAGATACTATAATAATTTGTTGTAAATTTAAACTTTGTTTGTAAAGTTGTTTCAATTACGTGTTAAATTTCATAGCATATCTGCATCTGTTGAATAATTATTTTGTACTTGCTTTGCAATTCCGCAAGGTTTTCCATATTACATGACTGACAACGTGAATAAAATGAGAATGAATGAATACGAAAAAAAATACTTCAGTAGAGCTTCAACCAGCCCAAACTTTGAATGAAATATATAGCATTATAAAGTAGTGTTGCATACCATTTTATTCAAGTGACTAGATTCAGTCAATACTCATGTCATAAAGTATCTAAATTTTATGATTACTCCTCTCAGGATGAAGACTTGAAGATGCATGTCTCAAAGTCTCTTTCCATCTCTGAGTGACGCCTCTGCTATGTCTACAAAATTGCATTGAGATAGACCTAGAACCATTTACCATTTATAGTTGTTATCCAGCGGCTCCATTCATTAGGTAAAAGGAAGGCCGGTTGTCTGAAGGTCCTCACTATTTTAAAAAATAAAAATGGCATTGACTCCCTTTGCAGATTTGCATCAACATTGTGGACTGTCGATGTCAACAGCTCATCAATAACGACTTTTGGATTTGTTTTTGACTGGGAGCTGGTTTGAATGATTATGAATAGGAGAATGAGATAATTATTGCAGCATAACGCGATCATGGAAAAACCTCAAGCGAATCCTAAAAGGGATTAGTAGTTTTCCTGAATTTTTATATAAATTAAGTGTTATGTGCACGAGTTCAAACTCCGAACTTGCATACATTTATCACCTCATCTAATCAGAGTTGACGTTGACAGCAGTTCATAAGAAAATACAAAAGTGGTTTTACCCACATGATGAATTAATACTTGTGGAATTCTGAAAAACTCAACTGATTGCTAAACTGTATTCATAAGCTAGGATAATTTTCCATGCATTTACTCATAACAAAAATGTATTACAATGCATACTACCTATATGCAGATATTTATTTTTGATGTTTCAGCAAACCTTAATTTTTAATGTGTAACATCCTTCCTAATTCTTATCACTTGACCAAATCACCAGTGGAGGTTGAGTTTTTAACATATTATTTATACATACCTTGTCAAAGCATGAATAAAAGTTTGCATGTAACCATCCTTATGACCTCTGCCTCGTATGTTACTTGTGTCTTTGTATGAAAGACCTATTTACGTCAAGTTTCAGTTGATCAAATTAAATTAAATTTATGTACCTCTCTAAAAGAAAGAGTTTGGCGGATGTTGAAACTTGGAACATTTTATAAAGTAGGCGATTGAAGCTTCTTCAAGTCAGTCTTCGGTTACAAGTCTCAACGACTTTTTCAACCCTCTTTCCTCTTCTTCCGATTCATTAAAAAAAAAAGCTTTTGGTTTTGTATTCCCATATTAAAATGTCCATTTTACTCAAAAGTAGTGCCACTGCACTAATATTTTTGGTAGTTTTGGCAGTAGGGTTGACCCAACACCTTTACACTCCTGGTAATGATGTAAGGTGTGCACGAATGTGGGACGACCTTAACTACGAAGGAAATACGGTGGACTGTGCGGATAACGAAAGGAAATTAAATCTTGGACCCTTTGATTGTAAAGCTCAGTCAGTATTTGTTCGTAATGGATGCACGCTAACAGTCTTTGACAAAACAGGATGTCAAAGGAAGTTGGATCGCAGTGCAAGCTGCCTTTATGGGGTAATTTACAAAATATTTATTTGATTATAAAAAATATATCGTTTTTATTCAATAATCGACAATATATTGGATGAACTTATTCTAATTCGCGTACATCTTCTATTTTTAATAGTGGAACAACAAGATCAGTGCTGCTTGCTGTGAATGCGATGGGTTAGTATTACATTCTGAGAAAAACTAATTTTTCTAATTTTATTTACTTCATTTAATAGTGTTGCTATAAAAAAAAGTATTTTTCAAATTTTTTATAGATGCAGTGGTGAAGCACCTAGGGCCAACCTCCAATGTGCGAGGTTATACCAACACCAAAAATGCAGTTCTTGCAGTGGATTCCGACTGGAAGTTAATCCCATGGATCAAGTAACAAATCTTCATGTCCTCAATAATCAAATTTCATCAGTGGTTGTGAGAGAAGGCTGCGCACTTACTGTGTGGGAGGGAGCAAACTTTACTGGCACTTATCAGACACTCAGTGGCTCTATTGACTGGTTAGACTTGGTGAGTTGGTTGGAAAATAAAAATATAGCAGCGTTGGCTGTAATACTAGCGTTTGATCTTTTACTAAAACGAAACTATTTTATTTATGAAATTTCAGGCATGGAATGACAGAATTTCATCACTAAAGTGCATGTGCTAAAAGAACAAATTGGAATGATGGGATTGGTCCAGTGAAGGAAAATTGGAAATGAATAAAAGTATACATACATATTTACATATTTGTAAAATACACTTATTTATTGAACGTTTATTAGTATTCCCGAATTTTACTTGCATTTTAGTGTAATATGTTATGCAATAATTCCCTTCTTAATGATAGTGCAATAATAAAGAAAATCTCATTATGTATATTTTTCATGTATGTTGGTCTACAAAATATCTTTGGGTACAACTTTAATTGTAAATACTTTGCATCAATTAAGAAGCATTGATTGCCGTCAGGATTTTATGGTATTGACCATAATATGCATAATGTGGCACAAACACAAGTAAATGCGGAATTTAGTTCATATATTATCAATTTCCACAGAACTGCGGATGCACTCTCGTCGTATTTCCTGATCCGATCCCATGCAATGTTTGCAATACTTGGATTGACCATAACTATCGAGTATGCCAAATTCATGGACTCTTTATTATAATAATATCCATGAGCTATACTACATATTCAAGCATAAAACATTTGGGATTGACCAAAATGTATTTGTGAATTTCATCATGCTTGTTAAATTAATTAGATTAGGACTGCAAGTGGGTTGCAATTTCTAAAACGTATAAAATCATGGAGTCTTTCGTGCATTCTATTTTAGTTCTGGTAATTTTCAGTGGATTTGAAATCTATTGTCAACTGAACCCTGGTAGACCGCCACAGCCACTGGAGCTACCTTTTTCTTTTGATGTTGATAACAATCCAGTTCCACAGTTGGAAAACACGCAACCTCAATCAGACTCTCCTTATTCTTACCCTTATCCTTATGCACTGTGGCCGTTGTATCAACATGCAGGAATTCCACCTCCACCTCTCCCATATTATGGTGGACCACCTTCATTTCCATACGCCCCTGCTCCTTACCCATGGAATTCGTCCCCGCAAATACTTTATCAACCAGAAGTTATACCTGCTCCAAATTTTCCAGTGCCTCAAGTAGGACAGCCTATGCAGGAGCTAATCAATTTGGGTTCTCAATCACCCTCGACACCTCCATGTGCTACGATTCTTACGACTTCAAATTGTATTCTAAGAGTCCCTGATGACGGGTTACATAAGGATGTCCAGGAACGTAGCTTTGTATTTGCTGCTGGTCTCATAAAAGAGCAGTGTTCTTTGACGGTTAAAGATTGTTCAGGATCGTACTTTACATCATCGAATTATTTAG
Source organism: Orchesella flavescens (assembly GCA_964034955.1). Taxonomy (NCBI): domain Eukaryota; kingdom Metazoa; phylum Arthropoda; class Collembola; order Entomobryomorpha; family Orchesellidae; genus Orchesella; species Orchesella flavescens. The sequence goes on from OZ035954.1 coordinate 21,972,113, forward strand.
TAAATTAGTTGATGATGATAATAATATTACTAATCGCGGGTTATGATAATAATACATAAATTGGTTAATTGGCTAAATTTTGATTGTTAGTTTTCACCAGGTAGCTCCTGTGCTACAGCATCATCCGTTTGCTGCGAATGCTTCGGTTGTGCAAGAGGAAGCTTTCAACTATATGAGAATTCGTGTGCCATTTTGTTTGAAAATGTGAAATGCTCAACTTGCAGTGGTTTCAGGCTCGAAATTGCTGATGGGGATATGGTGTCTGTCATGAACCCTTTGGTTGATGATAAAGTGTCATCAATTTATGTTTTGCCAAATTGCAAATTGAATGTTTTTACAAGGACTGATTTTCAAGGAGATGCTGCAATTGCCCAAGGATCGTTTGATGACCTCCCTTATGTTCGCTGTTAACTTACATTATGAATTAATCATGTTTCTTTCACAACTACATAATTTGGGGTTCTGAAAACTCTTTGATTTTTACTTTTTACAGGAGTGGAATGATGAAATTTCTTCATACAAATGCAGTTGTCCAACAAGAAGCAGTCCTGTTCCAACAGTCCCACCGCCACAAACGCAAGGAACCCTTAATCCGATTGAAACCACCCTTCAGAGTACTCAAAGGTCTAGTACAAGTGTACGACCCGTCATAGTCACCTCTATGCCTACAAGTGTGATTTCAATTAGAACAACTACTATGGGTAGTGAAACGACCCCATTAACAACAAAGCAGCCGGAGACAACCATTCCCTTTACAACTTCGACAGTTAAACCTGTGACAGATCCTGAAATCATAACCACGAATAAAATTGAACTTACTTCTACACTAAAACCTGAAACCACAACTACACCCAAAGAACCGCTTGCATCTACGCCCGGGCCGGAACTTCCGTCTACACCTCAACCTGAAACTACAACCACATCCACATCTACGCCCAGACCTGAACTTCCATCTACACGTGAACCTGAAATTATAACCACGCCTCCAGTCACTCAAATCACTGAGATTGCTACCTATTGATTGTTAGTGTAGCATATGATACAAAATACAATAGAGAGTAAGGTGCGAATGTATAGCATTGTCGATTTGTAATAACTCTAAAATTAATAATAATTCTCTGACTTTAGTAATACTCATTTATTCATTTTGTACTTTGACCATGCATAGATGTAGGATGTAGGATATTATACTGATACTGTCTATCAGTAGAGATTTATGATCACCAATAAACTGCTAATAAGCAGACCCAGAGGCGCAACTGTATACGTTTACATGAATTGATACACGTTAAAATACATTCGTAAGCGCTTAGCTACTTTACTAGGCGAACCTACTAAATAATTCCCTCCAAAACCACCCTTCAAGAGCACCCTCCAATTCAGACCAGCACGCATGCACTTGAGACTTGTAATGGAAAGGCCGTAATCAATACCGGTATCCTGTAACTGTTTCCAAGATTACTCATCATCAGGTAATTCTACGATGATGTTAGCATCAGTTTTGATTGGGACTTTTTGTTTCATTTCTAAAAATTTGGAGCATGATACCCCAATAATACTTAAAAGCTTTTACACTCTCTACCTCTATTTAAAGACTACTTTAAGTTTGGATTGAATTCATATTTTGCCAGCAGTAAATCATTTCTAGAAATAGAAACTGGGAGTATGGCTGACGAATACTTAAGTCAGGCGGGTCTGTACTTGCATGAATATACGAGAGGTTTACGCTTGCTTCATCCAGATCATCACAGCATAACTTATGACGTGATTCGACAATGTGACCAATATCTCAAAGGCATGTGTAACACTTTTATGAAAATAAAAAAATCTTCCATTCAGCATATCCATTCAATACCATTACGTAATAAAGTTGCATGACATTTCACTACTCACTATATAGATGCTTATGATTTTGACGATATTGGTCGAACAATCATGGAACGCTTTGAGCTAATTCGTACAAAATTGGAACAAGAGAGAATGGAAGTGATTGTGAAGCGGAACAGGCTTCAGATGGAAGCAACAGAAAGAAACGCTGCTAGATTGGCTTTGAAAACATTAATTCAAGCAAAAAAGGATCATTTGGAGCGGCTTACTCAGTATTATGAGTCATTACGCAACGTAAGATCTTTTCATCAATAAAAATTTGAATTCCTTTGGATAATACACAGTGATGAAGGATACATACATGCGTAGATAAACCACTTTATAGCCAGTTTTGATTAGATTGTTTCTAAAATCTGTCCTTTAACTTTGTATAGCTTACTAATGGTGGATACGATTGATTTGCACAGGAGGTAGATAGATGGAGGTTTGAAGTACCAAAGACTTTTGAGCAGCATGTGGAGCTATATGTCATTAAAATGCCTTATAAATAATATCAACTTATGTGTTTTGGAATGTTAATTACTATACGTCTGATGGATTCAAGCCAAAAATACAACTTTCCTAATTTGTCAAATCAAAAAATAATACACATTAAACATTGTGTTTTTCCTAAAAGATGTTTATCTTAATTAATACATAACTTAAAAGTACATTCTTTTGGTAGTAAAAAAATTAGTTGAATTATTAGTCAATTTTGCGTTGTTGATTTGTTTGTCCTGTTTCTAATTACACACTGAAAGTTTTTGTAATGGAAATTACAAAGTAATTAGAATTGTGAAGTTGTATATTTCTTGGCTGTACTCAATTTCTTTTCTGTATACTGTTCTTCCAGTGAGTACTGAGAACGCTTGAATCCTAAATCTCAAGTTTTAACAAAATAGTTTAAAGTAATTCTTTGTAAGAAAAATTACAGAAAAATATAGATTTCTTGGGTTCTAGATAGTTACACCATGTGCCTACTACCTACCCGGTAAAAATATAGTGAGATTATTATTGAAACTTGAAACAGGTTTTTAGCGAGTATAATAGGTAATAATCCTATACAAAGTTATTAGGTTTCTTTCTCATGCAGTGCAGTAAAGTCAAAATCATAGTATGTGTATTACAGATCGACCGATATTCAGCGTTTCGCAGTAAACTCTACTATGCTTCTACGCACTATTACGACTTGTTTACTTCGTACCCTGCCAGCATCATGCATGTGAGAAGTCATCATCAAATGGTAATTACGGGTTATTCTACTTATCTACGTAGTAAACAATGCACACACATATAATAATTCCACAAACAGCATGTTTGTAGAATACGAAGTAGAAGCAGCAAAAAAATGCTATGCACTAGTATACAATGTAGTCACTTGTAAAAACCAGAGTTGTTACTATATCCTTCTACTCATATTTGAACCGATTCATTTTGCATTTGAAGGTGAAGCCGCATGAAACAACGCATGAATAATATCAGACTTTGGAAAATTGTTGAGTCTTACAAAAACCACCATATTTTATGCTCATAAATTAAAAGTTACCTCTTTGTTTGCAAATTTTACAAAACTGGAGTGCTACGACTAAAAAAATGGATAGTAAATTAAAAGTCTATGAAATGGATAAGAAGGACCAAGAGTGTTTAAAGGTTTTGAAGGAAAAAATCGCAGGTAAGAAAATTGATTAAAGTTCCTAGATTAATACTTCATCTGTCCCAATGTATGCAAATAATTTTTTCTCTTAATAGTTGATTCAGATGAGAAGTTTAAATCTTCTGTGGGCACTTTTGATGACGAATTCCTTCTAAGATTTGTCCGCGGCAGGAAGCAAAATGTCGATAAAGCATTTAAAACTGTAAGACTTTAACAGCCATGCAATTGCATATTATCATTGATTAAATTATGAGTCAGAGAAGATGATTGACACATCTTTGATGTCTATTATTTCAGTTGAAAAACCACATTTACGTAAAAGAGGTTTTGTACAAAGACCTTTTTGACAGATTAAATGCAAATGAGGTGAGGCACGTACTAAATGACCCTTTGCTTACATCCTCCTTAAAAAATAGAGATGAGAAGGGGCGACTAGTTGGCATTTTTACATTTGGTACGTAATTTGGTTCCAAACTTTGTGCCTATTTTATCATATTTAGCAATATTGTGCTAAAGTTAATTTGCAACTAACGATTAAATTATATGCATTCACAATTTGTATTAAACAGCTCACTGGGATCCCAGTAAAGTTAGTGCTGAAGAAGTGATTCTAACTTGGATACTGCAAGCAGAAGCACTATGGACTGATGTTGGCATTCAACGAAACGGCATGGTTCTTGTAAGCAATTCGAAAGGATTTGGAATGAAACATATGAAATCCACATGCAATTTTAAGCTGTTACGTCTGCTCTATCATGTCTTTCTGGTAAGAACAAGCGCTAATAAATGACTTGCATTTAAAGCATAAAACTTATGATAATACAATTTTTAAAAAAATTTAGGATTGTTACCCAATACGTATCAAAGGAATGCATTATGTTGATACTCCAACAATTTTTGACATTGTACTAAAACTGAACAAAACCTTTTTGTCATCAAAGCTACGTTCCAGAGTAAGTGAAGAATATGAGTCACGCTATAACATGTATGAAGGGTTTTATGTTGTATGTAGCAGATTGGCATATTCATTCAAAGACATTGAGGTTCATAATGTAATATTGTTTCTGAATTTGCAGTTGTTTTCACATCACAGTAGCGACTGTACCGACTGGAGCACGCTTCATAAGTACTTGCCATCCAGCATTTTACCTAATTATTTAGGTGGTGATTTAACTCCAGAAGAAGCAATTGACCTTGAACTAAACAAAAAACTTCTCGCAAAGGATAACCTCGAGCTGGAGTTCAAGTTTTAAGCTCGCAACATGACGCTTTTAATTAAAGCAAAGAAAATGAAGCCGTTCTATACGTTATGACAATAATTTGTATATACTTATTTATACATAAGCACCACTTAAGTGATGTATTATGTTAAATACTATACTATATAACTTACTGGAATTTTATAGCACTGTTAATACTAACTAAACTACAAATTAAAAGCTCAATGAGAGTATTATAGTAAACTGTTTTAAGGCATCGTCATTTCGTCAGTATCTGAAGGAACCAGCTAGGAATAAAATTCTTATCTATGATACACTGGAACTTACTTGCTCCGCTTGCTCCAACAGAGCCAAGATTTCCAGGGCGATGTATATTTATTTTATGCAAGTATACATTCTTAATATGTGACCTCATCTTCCATGCTCATTTCCAGGAAGGGTTGTGTGACATTTACAAAGAAGGTGTTTGGACATCATTGTAATGTACTGTTTGTAACTGGATGCTGATGGAAGCAATGTATCGGATAAACAAATCCAATTTTGCTGAGTCCACCCACGTACTAAACATTAAGGAAACCCCCGAGTTGACGTTTATATATTATGACGACTTCATCTTCTAATGAAAACAGTAGCCGAAGGACATACAGCTCTCCATATTTAGCATTCCTTCGTGAAAACACTCGCTCTCAATATCGTCCTAAGCCTGGAAACTCTCAAAATAGGAGCAATCATTGTAATCCAACCTTACATAACCGTTTTCAAAGACATACGGAAGTTCCCCCAAGAGGTATTAGTATGAGATACATCACGATACGGCACGATACATCAGAGATTTGCAATCTATAAATTTTACTAATATTTATCAACGCTAAACACAGGTCCACGTAGTGCTCCACCAAATTATCAACCTGTCCATCCTGAAATTCATGATTATTATCAAAGAAGAGCGGAACTCCAGAAAGAAGTACATAAAACAATATTAAAATCCCAACTAGACAGGCTAATAGAATATCAGGAGAAATTAGCCCAAGAAATTAACGATCTAGAAAAAGGGTGCGGTGATGTTGGAATCCAGGCTACAAAACAGCATAAAACACCGGCAACAAACCCAAAGGGTTCAAAACTCAAGTTAGTTTAAACTAGTAAATGATAAATACATGCGTAGATGTTTGAACATTTTAATTTAGCTTGAACCATTGGCGAACCACAATTACTTGTATTTTTAGGCAGTTTCGTGTACTCGGAGGATGTCAGGGGAATCTCAGTTACAAAATTCATAGGAAACCAGACAAGAATGGAAAGGTTCGTTCCTTTTCTTTGGAGGTGGATGTGAGAGGCTTTAGAACAGAAAACATAGAAATAAATACTGAAGACGCGATGATGACAGTGAAAGCTACCAAAATGAATGGTACAAAGAAGGACTTGAAAATTCAGGCACCCTCACTAAAAGATATGGAGAAAGCATATGTACATACTCCAAGATTTGGGGTATTAATGGTCGATTTTTAAAACATAAATGGTAAAATGTTATTAAGATTATAAAGATAATTTCAATGTGGTTTTAATCGCTCTATAAGATCACGAATCCGCTTACCATTATTTTCATCAGGTGCATCTTGCCCCATACATTACTTGTCCGTTTCCCATTATATTTTTATTCAGCTTTGCAGTGTGTACCAAACTAAACCAACCTTATATTTATATGAGCTTCGAGTTTTTATAGGGTTATATACGTTACGCCACGCCAGACCTGAGAATTGAGAAAGAAGAATTTGCATGCTGTTCTGTTATGACATTCAAAATGCCTTTAAGTTTTGTATGGAAGAGTTCAGAAATATCTGTCTCAAGAAATGAATTTTTTATATCATCTATTGTCTGTTTGGTGTTTGGTCTGAATAGTTTACACATACATACTGCAAAGTAAATATAAATATAACCATTGGTCTTCATATTGCTTGCACCAAACCAAGTATGTTAAGCAATTTAGCAGACCAGAGCCTGTTAAGTAATGCATGAATGTTGTGCATGTGAATGAGTAATATAAAGTGGGCTCCATGTACATGAAACACTTCTTTTGATTGAATCAATTAATCAAGTCCAATCAGCAAAACGCTGTTACACAGCCGTTCCAGATCCATGTTTTAGTTTAGAATTTAGGATGTAGGAAAACCCATCTATTCCCCATTATGATTATCTAAAATAGTTCCCAAATACTTATTTATAATTACTAGCTGCGTTTAAATTAAAGCTTTAAATGCACGTTAAGTTACACGGTTTCAATACAAGCTGTCACGATGATGTCATGGTTTACTTTCGGTGTTCCTGCTGGCCAAGCCCTTGTCATAGCTGGCTTTTTAGATATGGTTTGTCAGTTTACATATTTACATTACTACCAAAAGTTTCAAAATTGATTTATTTAGTGGGTACTTGTTTTGAACAGTTAATTGGAATGGCAAAGTGTCTTCATGCATTCATGAGATCCATGTTTGGAGATGGTCACAGTCGGAAGGAGTTAACAGAATTCAGTTGGCACCTGGGTGAGGTTTAAGATTTTGGAAGAGAATTTCAAGTTTTATATAGGAAACGAATAAATACGGTTGTCTGATGATTATTTTCCCAGATTACCTGGAATTAACACAGGCAGCCATTGAAGGAAGTAAAATCATCCTGGCCATTGTTCTATGGATTGGGGTTATACTAATTGTGTGAGACCAACAAAACGCATCATTTACAAAGCCCAACAATTTTACAAGAAATATAAAGGATTTGATGTGATAGGGTATTGTTTTTTACTTTTAGGGAAGAATTTTAATACTCAAGTTATGGATTTACTTAACGATAGCAGTCGACCTTTTTCAACTGCTACTAATTGGAGTGATCAACTATCATTTTTGGTTGACAGATGCGAAATCAGTGTCACCCTTTCATTTCATTTACCTTACAGTAATTAGGCTGTTAATGCGCGCATATTTAATTGTTGTTGCAATGAATTATACAAAAACGTATTCCAAGTTCAGAGCCAAGGTGGAAATCGCAACTTCAACGAATGTCACTCCTGCTATTCAACGGAGACAGGAGGAATGCCAAAATGAGCTGGCAAAGGAACTAATGCCAATCGGAATGGGATTTTGTAAACTCTTTCAGTTTTACTTGATAGATGCAGATCGACTAGCGAGGTTTTTGCTCATTAGTGATTTTGTAAGTTGGTTTAGACGTTGATTCAAACTGAAAAGCTTGTATTAAATTTATACTGTCTTTATACATAATACGAATACGGTATGTGTCTAATGCAATGATTTGATTTGACTATCTATCTACAGGTATGGTGCGTATGCAAAGTGTTAAGTCGAGAAATCAGCCAAGCTGTATTTGGCAGAGAAGAACTGTTTTATCCAAGTAGTAAGTTTGACTGTGAAATCTTTAAATTAAGATCGAGCATTAAATACTTTTTGTTTGCATGTGTGAATAACCTCTTTTCAGGCTCGTATCTGACACCAATCCTGGTTGAGGAGCGATTCATAAGAATATCCAGGATACTTTTCGACCTTTACTTCCTACAAGCTATACATAAGGTTAGTTATTAGTCAAAATAAAATCAATCTTAACTCTATCAAAAAATTGAATTGCTGATCTCATAATTATATCATAAAATACCTCTAAAATTAGAAAACACTTGCGCAGCATAACTGGTGGATACTACCAAAAGTAATGGAAACAATCATAAGTGTTGGGATTCTCGTCTTTGTGATCGTAACCGAGAAGCACACATTCCCAAGATTTGTTACAGTTCTCTTTTGCACATTCAACACGTCCGACATTCTCTACAGAATTTTGCTCGTCGGAACTTGTTTGAAGTCATATACAAATCATTGTGAAAAGACTTTAACAGTGCGAAAAAGAAATCTAACCCGTTGATGATATGATGATGATGACGATAAGTTTTCGCAGTTAACGTCATCGCTAAAATAGCTTAGACAGCCGTTCCTTGTCGCTTTATACTTGCAGAAGCTAAGCTAAAGTTACAGTTAAGTGGAGAATTATATAGCATGTTGTAAATTAGCGTACGTAATGAGAATGTGGGCATGTATTCATGAATATATACAGATTGTCCAATATAAAGCTAAGTTAAATACATACATAACTTTGACTTACGGCAACAATACATTGAAAATCTTGACTTTTCAGCTTCTTTTTTCATTTTACACAATCAGCGCGACGACTAACGACATAGGAGAACCAAAAAAATAGTAAACGTAACATAAAATCAAAATTATACCAACATAACATGTAGACTGAAAGGTGAACCGCCGTGGTCTGGCTAAAGAACCAAAAATCTACATTTCAAAAAACGTCTTAATGCAGAATATTTATGCGACCAGCATCCTCTTGCTTCATTTTACCTTGTGATGTTTTACATAATTCAATCATTTTTCATTTTTTTTTCTGCAGACACAAATCATTTACCTAAAAACCCATCCAAAAATTACCTTCACGTACAAAATATCAAATGTACAAAAAAAATTCATGTCGTGCCATTGAAGACTCTACCAATTTGCAATACAAATAGAGAAAAGTGGAACCATCCTGGTAAATGAAGAGCCACATTATATTTTTGAAATGGCAAATGGCCTTTTTAACACTTATAAATTAACATACATGACATTTGAATTGATAAACATTTACCCATTTTTGCTGGAGTTGTTGTTGATACTACTACTATTACATCCATACTAATTCTTATTTTGCAAAGATTTGCTGAAGCACTAAAAACCTTACCGTTGAACCCATTGGCTTGTCTCTCACAAACAAAGACTGTCAGTGTCAGTCAGTATTTCTTATATACAGTGATCTGAGCAGCATATTATAGCTCAGACCTCCATTCCATCTGCTTCTTCGTCAATCCTTTAACTTTTACGATACTCGTCAAGAACATACTGATATGTTTATTGATATTTGAGTACAATATTGATATCTTCATCCCATCCTTTGCTCTTGATAAATATTATTGATGGTGTGCACGGCACAGCACCATGGTCGATTAACGTTCATTTTTACAAGCAAACCTCACCATCAACCATCATATTATCATCATCATGATGGCTGGAGAATCTTCTTCTTCTATTAAAGAAGTGCACTGTTTCCGTATAATTCTTCGGATTATGTACAGTATAGCAATAGCATAACAGTGGTAAAAGGGGAAAGGTTATCCATAAGTGTAGTATTACCATAATATTCAATTACCAAATAAATATGTACTTGTGTATAAGAAACTATACTTGATCCTACTTCCTTTCCTAACCTCTGCATAACCGTACACGACCTGGCTGATATGAATAAGTGATTCATAAAAAAAATAAGTGTATGAGTGTATCCAACATCTTAAGCAAGCAGAAAATGTTGTTATAAAAAGATATTTAATGTCTATATTTTGATGACAGTAATGCAGCAAGGCAAGGACCATAAGCTTGTCTGGTGAGGTGACTGAAAAAGAATGCATACACTTCTAAATTCACTTCACAATTCTTATCCATAAAATCACTCTAGTCTTCTTATATACATTATACAGTCCGTTTTTCCTGCTATCTTACCTTATACATACAAACACGTTGTTTGAGTGTTTAGTTTAGTATCCATCATTCAGAGTTTTGTAGGATAATTTATTGTTTTTCATATCAGTTTGAAAGCTGGAATATGGCAGTTCTGGCAGTAGTAATATCATCAACACCACAAATGCTGGATGAGTCACTGATATATTTTAACGATAGTTATGGGTTTAGTTGGGTCGAAGAGATGGTAGTGAAGGGTTCGGTGTATGGTTTTGTGACAATGCTGCAAAGAAGAAGAAGAACATGAGACACAATATAAACTATTGAAGGCTTTCCTCGACTGCTTATTCTGTGTGAGTGGGAGTCATAAGCAAAGGATATTATTTTTTATTCTTTCCACCCACAATTATTCCTTTGGTTTGTCGGATTTGAAGAGGACTAAAATACATACCGACGAAGATTCAGGACACTTATTATTGTGAAATGTGCGAGTAAAGGTTTGAAGTTTGTTTTGCAATTAAAGTAATAAAAGTGCAAGTTATTATTACAAAGATGCATAAAGTGTTCCGATTTGGTCTTCCACTTGGAAGTGCGGTCATCGTAACTGGAATACTGTTGTGGGTAAGTAGAAAGTTTCTAATTATGAATAAATGCACGTCGCACGTGTTTCCGTTGTAATTTACATACATACCTATTTTGATTTGGATATGGGCAATATGATACTGATTTTATGGATGATTTATTTTATGATAACTAATTTCAGCTGTCTTCAGTTAGATTGATTGTCTATACAGTTGATGCGTTCTTCCCTCCGAAGCGATTAGGTAAAAGAAGTTTTAACATTTTCATAAAATGGGCACAAGAATCGTAATCATAAAATCATTGTTTGAAGTTACAAGATCTTAACATTATGAATGTTTTTGTTAAATGTGATCTGCTTTAGAGTTGGAAGACTACATCAGCATAACATGCAGCTTTATGACTTTTATCCTGACTTTGTTACTCTGGACTCAAGTTATATTCAAGGTGAAACTGCAGTAATAATTATTGGTATATTACGACGAAAGCGACCCCTCAAGTTCAGCGATGTGTGATATGTCATTCGAAAGGAAATTTTATGGAGCACAAGGGACACCAAAAATTTAGTTGCGGCAACACTTCATTTTTGAGAAATGACCCGATTGGGTACCTAACAACCCTATATGGTTTGGTGTATGACATCGTCGGTAACCCATGTAACCCTTTGTAAAGTACCTTTGTAAAGTCAGGGTTTTGTAACTCAGAGCACTTCTTTATAAAAATAGGTTAGGTTATTTTAGGTTAACACTTTGGAGGCGTGTACAGGGTTTTGGGGGTATTTTAGGTTAACACTTTGGAGGCGTGTACAGGGTTTTGAAGTTACTTTAGGTTAACACAATGGAAGTGTTACAGAGTTTTTAAGCAAGTGTACAGGTGCCATGTTGCTGTGAAATTAATGTAGTACAAAGGGGTAACTATAGAATTTTCAAAACCCAATAGGGTCATTTCTCGAAAATAAAGTGTTGCCGCAACTAAATTTTTGGTGTCACTTGTGCTCCATGAAATTTCCTTTCGAATGACATATCACACATCGCTGAACTTGAGGGGTCGCTTTCGTCGTAATTTTCCTAATTATTATTCAAAGAAAATAATTAAATTGTTGTTTCAAGTTGTAATGTGATGTGATAACAGTCTTGTAATATTGCACTTTTATAGGGAAATAAACGAGTAGGATTCTTTTGGTTCTTCGCAGCAATCTTTAACTGTACCATTCAAATGGTGCAGTGTTGTTATGATCTCAGTTATCATAACAATTTCAGCACTTCACGAGAATTTTATGCGAGTTTGTGGGGATTGGTAGTTTCACTTTGTACGAATGTTTATGTCTACCTTGTTGCTGGCCAAATGGTGCGTAGCTTCATGATTGAGGATGAGCTCAACAGTTTCAGGGATATCTTGAGACCATTAGGATCTCAGGCACAAGGCATATTCCAGTATTATCAAGGAAATCCGTGGCTTGGATCGAGGCTTATACTGACTGCAGATGCTGTGAGTAAAAGTTTATTACTTAATCCAGCGTAATATATCTTTAATCTGTATCTAGGTTGTTAGAAACCTGATCCACTTTTGTTAGGAACCAATAATAATAAAAATTATTATTATCATCTATTAAATCTGAATTTTTTTTTATAGATGTGGTCCGGTTTCCTGCTACTTGCAGTTGAGTTACCCCATTATGACTTTAGTAGATTTGACTGGCTTAGTGATTTTGGCAAGGCTGATATTTATTTCTTCTCTGGTAAGTCTTTGACCCCTTTGCAACTTATAAAGATTAAGTATTGTACTCCGTGTCCTTGGGTAAAATCTACGTTTCAAATCTATGTTTAGGCAAGGCTGCAACTGTTATCGCATTAGAGGAAGTATACATGCGTGTATTCCGAGTTTTGAATGGAATTATTGGATGCTATTTAATACTAAAGGTATATATGTATACATTTTGCACCATGAATGTGATCGTGATCAAGGTTTTTTTTCATAAGGAAAAACAACGTTGTTTTTACAGAGAACTCCAAACTTAAAGTCATGGCTGTTTTGCCAACTTTGTGGGATCGCTGCAAGCATCATTATGTACATAATCCTCTTTGCAATGACCAAAGACTGGACACGCGACCTTTCTGGATACATTTACCAGTTCTTGTTCACTTCAGACATTGTGTTCCGTTATGCAGTTCTTCATTTCTGCATTGAGTTCAAACGAGATTTGGACGTGATCTCTATTGTCTAATCATTAATAATTATTTCAGAGATTTTGTAGTTCGTGTTTAATTAATTTACTTATTGTAATTTTAAGTAATTAATGATAATTATTATTATACTATCACATTGTGGTAACTGGACATTGGTTGGACATGTAAACTCCATTCCTAATACGAAAATCATGAGGTACAAATGAGTCAGTCTACCACTAGAATAAGTTAATTATTTGTTATAATTTAAGTAAGTTAACAGATTTTGTTATACTAACTTTCTCGTTTCTACAACGTATTTTATACAAAAAATTAGAAAACTACAGCGAAAGAACAAGTCGGTAAAAAATACAAGATAATAAATGGATGCGAATAGTGTTGTGAGAAGGTTTAAATGAAGAAGTGTGAACAAAAACACAGCAATCGATGCGGATACAGTCATAATGTAAGCCATAATCCAAGGTCCTAGTAGCATTCGCTTTTCCTGTAGAGGAAAATAAAAATATATTGTGTTATATCTAATAATTACGAATTGTGTAAAAGTTTAATTTAAAGAGGTATTTGATTCCTATAATATATCCTTTTATATATTCCTTTTGTCATACCTGTACGATGTATATAACCGTCAAAGCATCCAAAAAGACGCGAGCATATCGTATGAATCTCTGCTCCAGGAACATAGCTTTATGATTAGTGCCTGTGAAAACGAATTAGTACTTATAAAAATGTATTGATTATTGAATGGTTTAATGTTTTGTCAATTACTTACTTATCAATTGATGATAATCTCCTCCAAACAAATACCCAGTAATGTGCCATGTCAATAAATTGTAAAGATTTCTTAAAAGTTTGATAAAATGAATTGCATTTGTAGCTACATAATGTGACAGTCCTTTCTTCTCCGTGTATTTTTCAGTCTTAAGCTTACTCCAAACCCAAAATGTCTTCATTTCACAGAACCCAAGTGCACTAACACTACTGTTTCCATTCACTTCAGTCTTGCTTTGATCAGTAGTGTCTAGCACTTCAAAATGATATCTTCCGTTGGAATCACAATGGCTTTGTATTTCTTTCTGTAATGTATCAGGTTCTATCTCGTAATCCCCGTTATTATTATTGGTGTCAACCAGAAGGCTCCGTCGAATTATCCTATATTTTATGCGAACAATTTTGAGCTCTTGCCATATGCATGAGGAAACTGCTACAACTATTGGCCACGTTGTCATAAGGTTTGGTTTTGAGAGAATGAAAATGGTTTCTCCGAGGTGGATTAAGTCAATGAATAGTGAGACCACTAGCCAAACAATTACTACAACTCTTCTTCCCTGTAAGCCATTAAAACAAATGAAAAAATATAAATGGAGAAATTTTTTTGCTTTCACTTTTCAAGATCTCACGACGCGACAGTAGGATTGTACGATGTACACTATCTTGACACATACCATAAATATTCCACCAACACAAATGACTAACGATAAAATCATACGGTATGCTACGAATATCCAATAGGCAATGTCCATAAAGTCTGAAAAATTACTGGAAATAGATTTCTTCTGAAACAATACTACAATTTATTTGTATTTTTCATAGTTTAATTTTAAATAATTTATCTTACTAATTGGAGTGGAGTTATCTTCTTCCCCAGAATAGTGAGCCACTATTTCATCAGAATTCGTCAACGTTACGGGTTAATGCACGACTTGATAATTTTATGTTATATGCATTTTTAAAAAACTGGAGGTAGCCAATGGATTTTACCTCCAATTTTTTTACAGTACATTGGGTATTTTACCTCCAGTTCTCTGTCTCCTTCAACTATGTACACATGCTTCATTGCGTGAATGCTTCATTGTGGCTTAAATGGAGGAGGAGGAGGATGATGGAAATTTGCCAGAGCCTTGTGCATGAAAATCTTATGTTTTACGTTATCTTATCGTTATCGCATTATTAACTGTAAATTGTTTGGAATGTGCATAAAATTTGGTTTGTTTCAGTTAAAATTTAACTTTTCTTCGTTTCATCCTCGCTTGAGCTTGCATTATCGACTTGAAATAGGTTTGGTGTACTGGATGATTGGGGTTATGATTGAAACTTTCATACATTAAACTATGACTAATTGTAGTCAAGGATCCATTTTGTAGTTCACTTGAGAAAAATGCAAAAACGGTTTCTTTTGTTGGCTTGCAACCACCTCCTACAAGCCATCTTGCTATTTCATAGTCTTTGCAAAGCCACGATAGGGAGCACAACTATCAACAAGAAATCCAGTTTTTATGCAAACTATGCAAGAAGATATAGAATATGATCTAAAAAGCATTTACCGTATCGAATAGTGCAACTGTTACCAATGCAGATCCTAAGGATAAGGCTATATGATACCACAATTTCTTATGGAATTTTGTAAAGTGATGCATGATGCCGTTATTATTATGTGCCTGATTTCGGCACAAGTCCCGTTTTTGCAAGTCAGCGTTGTAAATCAGAAATACGAATAGGGACACAGTTTCTGAAGGAAAGTGCATTTAATTTCACTGCTGCTGCGACACTACTATACTACTATTACACCGTTGGGTTCCGCACTACTTTTTCTCCTTCCTCCACTTGTGCTGCATTCAAAAAGTTTGTTAAAAGTGAAATCGATGCAGTTTAGTCTTTTCACTGAGAAGTTCTCAACTGCTCGATTTCATTTCATTTTTACAGATACTACATATGTATATATTCAA
The DNA here is from genome assembly GCA_964034955.1 of Orchesella flavescens. NCBI lineage: Eukaryota > Metazoa > Arthropoda > Collembola > Entomobryomorpha > Orchesellidae > Orchesella > Orchesella flavescens. The sequence goes on from OZ035954.1 coordinate 21,987,887, forward strand.
GCGCTTCATTTGTACATGTAGTAGTTGTTCTTGATAGTCTAGATAAGACTTTTGGAAACATCATTGGCATTCGCCCAAATAATTAGACCACGACCACACCACATTCCCATGCATTTTTTAGCCTTTTCTCTTTTTGATTCCACAAAGTGGTTTATATACATGTATGTCTATTTTCCATGTCCGCTCCGCGAACCGATTACATTTTCCTGTTTGTACCGATTTTGTGACGACAGCGCTATGCGCTAGAATGCCAGCATTAGGCAACCTTCTCTGTCAACATGTTAACTTTTAAATTGCTCGTTTGGCAAAACAACTGTAAAGTTGTACTGTTTGGTCTAAATCGAATTGGACACGTGCATGTTATTACTTACTATACTATTATTGCAATGAAACCACGAGGAGGGCAAATTCCCCTAAAATATTTTCCTGATTAGATTTACAATAGCATAGTGCATAAACTTTCCGAACATAAACTAATGTTGTGTTCCATTGACTTAATGGTGCCAACTTTTCAATGAAGTGGAATGATTTTGTTATTAATGTAATGCTTACAAATCTGTCTGCCTGCTTATCTATTCCGCATATTTAGATTAAAGCGAAAAAACACTGCGGTCTGTGTAAAGGAAGAAAATATAAATTACTTGAAACTTTGAAGAAGTACGACTTACGATTAAAGTTAGACATTTATCGTGATGCTATATAACTTTATTAGGGTATCATCACATAAAATTTGTGTTGTACATTTGGTACATAATGGGTTCAATGTTGCGATGTTGTAGCTATATTACCGTGTATAAAGATTGAGGTAAAGGTAACGGGAATGAGAATGAAATAACTTATTAGTATACAAATAAAAAGGTCACAAAATACCAAGCAAAAAAATACACAGAAAAAGAATTAATGACACATGATAATAATTATTAAGTTTCTCCAAAAACTTTATTAGTCTTATTAAAATTGGTTCCCAGCTAGTATGGCACGATCCACAAGACTGTGATTATGAACTGCATTTGGAGCAGTGAATCGAATAATTGAACGCGTTTCACTTTTTAAACTTTGTGTTCTCGACACACTTAAGGATGTTTGCAATGACAACATGAGACAAAAGTACAGCACTCCAAATCTCATAGAAATGTCCGACATTGCATTGTAGCAAGTGACTAATACGACGACTAGAGGTGTTTCATAAGTCCATTCAACTACGGTCCAGATTGTGAGGCAAATGGTTATGAAGAGGGTCCAAAAATATACAATTAGCCAGAAACGAAGAAATGTTTTTCGTTTCTGAAATAAAAAATCATTTAATAAGATAAAAATCCTTATCTGAAATAATTTCAAGATTATAATATGATTGAGATTGACTAATTCAATCCTTCCTTACCTGTAGTATAAAAATCAGTGCGACCAAGTCAATTAAGATTCTCCAGAATCTCATTATTATTTCTTCCTCTGTAATAATAAATTTAAGCATTGTTTATGGATAAAACAAGTACATATGTAAATGTAGAGTTATTATTTTAGCTAATAATTCACAATACCTCTGTGGAGGAAAAAAATTCGTCCTCCTAGTAGAAATTCAGTCAGTACATGGGTAGACAGTACAAAAATGTTCCATGACTTTAAAAAATTAAAATATATTAAAGATATCTGAAATTACATGTAAGCAATAGAAAATAATAGTAAAAGCCAATCCGAATTAAAACGTACTATTTCAAACGCTACTAAAACAGCAGCCCCTAGTCTCGATCTGTCATCAAAATACGCCCAAATCTTCAATGGGGACCTGCCAATCGGCTCAATCAAATAATACTTTGGACTTTCTCCTGTTGTTGTATCTTGAATTGTTATGACTGGTTGATTTTGTAATCGTGCATTTCTCACAAGTCGTTTCAAAGTCTGGAAAATAACTGCACTGATATATACGCGGAACAGAAACAGGGAAAAGATATTGAAAATCCACATTTCATCTGAGACGAAATCATGTGGGTGGCAAATAATGGCGTGCGCAAAGAAGAGCACGTCGGTAATCACAGATAACGGTATCCAAAATATTAATACAGCTCGTTGTTTCAGTAAAACAAAGATCCACAAAGAAAGAGCAAGCGCACAGCGGACGGATATCAGGACTAGATTTATAATTGTTCTTCTGACTGAAAAAAAAAGATTCCAGAGATGAAAAACTGAAATGCAAATTAGTTTTCTTAATACAGGGCTCAGAGTAAAAAATATGCTCCTGATCTCTCACCAATCGGCTCATCGTGGTCTTTCCAATGAAAGAAAAAGTCGCTTCCGAGATCATTAAGTAACCAGTAAACTCCAATACACTTAAAAAATTAGCATATAAATTTCATAATAGTCAATAAAATAAGAAATGATTTCTGTATAAAATACATGCTTACAGTGTCCAGCAAGGCGGCAACTATAGTTGCACTTCCCAAAGGAAGGCCGAATCGAAACCACCTTTTGGATATCATTTTTCAATGCAGCTTCACTAATTACAAACACCTGTATTTCCGAATCACTGCTTTAAAATCCGATTGGAAAGTCATCTCCGACTGTCTCAGAGTGACAGTAATTCCTAATAAGAAACTCCATCCTTGAAAACTGAACTGTTAGCAATTTAATCTGCTAAACAAATAATGCATAAAAATTAGCTTACAAAGTTATTTTGCAAGTATGAGTGCATATGAGCAATGCCTCATCATTTTCTCACTGAATAAAGATGCTCCGTCATACAAAAAATAATGATGTAAAAGCAATAAAGTTCCATACCTCACTTATGATACTACACAATGTGGATGTCGATGTCGGCATGTGCATCAACACTTTGTACGTGATGTGATGATGATCTCATAATACCTTCCTTTCCACAATATGCAATTCCTTTTGTACGCAGGATGTTTTTTTACCTGTCTGAATGTACTATTTTGTGATAGACTTATAGGAAACCTTGTACAAGAAAATATTCCTGAGATACTTGTATTGGGAGCTATTTGTGTGATCTTGACATTTAACCAACTTTGAGATCTACATTGTACAATAAAACCTTGATTAATTTATGGAGTAAAGGAAGGCTAGCTGCAAAAGTTCACATATGAAGAACATTATTACTAAACTTTGCTAAAGTAATAATACTAACTTGTGTACTCCCTTGTACACAATGTCACACATGAAAGTATGCCTGATATACGAAACCTTTCATTTTGACTGCACAAAATGTGTGAATCTCTATCCAAAACTTGTTCAAACTCCAAAACCAAACCACTGTACTGCAGCAAAACCTATTTGAAGTATTCTAGTTTCGACCGTGCTTACTCTTACTTATCGTTAGAGAAGTTATGTATTGCTTATATTATATACAATCCTAGTTGAATTGACGAGTACCAAGCACCGTGTCTTGCGTATGGAATCAGGAGGAACAAATCTTTCGTATCATCAGCATAGTAGCATGATGTGATCTCATATTCTTAAATGTTATAATATAAAGCTGTATTGGCAGAGCCACTATTAATGCAAAAGCTTAACAAAAAGCTTAGACTTGTGAGAAATCAGCTCTTGCATGTATATATTAGCTTAGAATCCATAATGTACGAGTCATTTGGGAATTTGGCTAGTATACTTTTGAAGAGTTTTGTTGTGTTGTTTTTACAATTATTTTTAACCCTTTCTTTTTCTCTACACTGGCAAAGTCAATTGCACCGGCTCATGGCTAATGAAATAAAAATTTGATAACTCAACACACGCAGCTGTTTGGTATTTGAAGCTACTTGCTACATAGTATAAGATATCCTTCTTCAACACGTTATCGACTGCCAACGCAAAAGTACAAAAAGTGAAGGGATTTTGAACAATTGGTTTTTGGTATAATTCACAGCAGATCACAAGTCACCAAACAGTTACATAACCAGGAAATTCTTGGTCTTGTTGTAACTTCTTACTACAACACAAATATGCAATAATAATATAGGCATGTGCAGATTTAGCAGATGTATGTGTATTTTTGGTCTGTTATATTCTGCATACATGCGGCGTGAATGAATAATTCTTTGAGTAAACCTGCACTTCACATCACGGTCGCTTATTGCTCGTATGCAATTTTATGTTTCTGAACCCAAAGCTGTGGTAGTGGTATAGTAATCATGTGGTAAATAAACAAAAATGTAACACAAGCACAACATTTATTACAGATTTTTGAACAATATATATCTGCAGTACGACAAGATTAGAAATATCAATCATGAAAAAGTTGCATAAGAGTAAGAAGTACATAATATGAATGTAGAATCCCAAAAAATGTATCATGTATACAAAGAACATGAACACACATTAGCTAAGGCGAAGTGATTTTTATCATGTATGTTTCATCCAACTACTATGATCCAACATCAGATCGACTTTCCCTTCCAGACGCAGTTGTCCAGCCAGAAACGCTACTAACCGTGCTAATAGCATCCCTACTTGTTCTAACCGATTGAGGTTGACTTTCCAATATAGATCTACTATCTGCACCATGCAGACTATCAGAAACTGCTGATTGACTTCCCCAACCGGAACGACTAGTTCGACTTACTCTACCTGATCGACTTTCCCAACCAATGCGGCTGTCTCTTCCTTCCAGCTCTGTAATGATAACTTCTCCAGGCACTGCAGATATTGGTACCATGTCCCATTCAACATCGGCTCTAGGATAGCCTGGGCCGGCTTCTATTTGAGCTAACTGATTGTCAGCATTTGTACTATAGTCAACTATTTCCATTGAGCCCTCAATGCCAGTCGAAAACCAGCATAGGAATATTTTGTAGATTGTCATTAAAGCAAGAGTTAATGTAGAAATTGTTCCCTGCTCGGATGGCTTATTTCTGGTGTCCATGAATTCACTTCCAAAGGCCACTATCATGAGAATTATAGAGAATAGATAGAGAACTCGCCAAATCACGACCCCACTAGGCTTCTTCTGTTTACCAAATCCCAATTAAACAATAATTTGCTTTTTTTAAACACAACTCTATTATTGGCAGAAAGGAAGATGTCTTAAAAGTCAAGTTACTTGTAAAAGTGAGAGTAAAGCATAGCAGTTCAAACCACAACCTGAAAACCCGCAAGAATCAACATAAGCTTCAATTATGTAGCAAAGATTAAAAATGTTAAAACTAATCGCATGTTTAGCATAGCTCACCCATCACTGTAATCAGAAAACCCCCGAAACCTCCAAGAGCTGCTTTCACTGCCGGAAGCGCAATGAATATCCATACCTATAATTACAAAACAATGTGAGCTTATTGATTATCATCCTTTATACAATCAATCTGTTGGTTTAAGATTTTGTGACTAATTGCGTACCGAGTCAACAATAAGTAATATTTTGGTCCCAAGAACTGGAAAGCGATCGTAATACTTCCAGATGCCCACTCCATCATATCCTATTGGAACCAAAGACTGTAAGTCTTCATCTGCCCCTTCATAACTGCCAACTAATAGTCTAGGCTCTTTTTGTTTTTCTATAACTCTAGCTACTTCAATGAAAATTAAATACAAATACACCCGTATAATTGGCATAAAAATTAAAAGATAAATATTGAAAGACGCAACAGCATCAAAGATCATTTTCAGATTTCCATGTCGGAGGCAGTCCACTGCAACTGCAGCAATGATCCATAGGAAGAGAAGTGTTTTTGGTGACTGGAATGAAAGAAATTAAACACAAATAAACTGTAGATATATAATTACAATTGTAGAACAAAGAAACGTGAATCTCCATACCCTAACTAAAATCACCCATAGCCCCAATGCTAACAGTGTCCGTATAAAAACATAAAGAAGGGGATATTGATCTGAATGGTATAGGTAGGATGCTAAAGAAATTAAAAAAAAAAGATTATTAGACAATGATTAAAGCACTTTATGTTAAGAACAAAAATAAAAGAACACTGATATTTGTACCTGCAGAACTTTTACTAGTTTCATTGGCAGTGGAAAGGATAGATTCTTTGATCAACCAATCAATAGATATTACCTGGAAGAGATGAAATACATAGGAAGAAAACATTTCATTATAATTTGTAATACTCATATTTCAAACAATATGGCATGGGTGTAAAGTGAAAGTAAGTGATTTACATTATCTAAAATCACAGCAACCACAAATGCACTGCCAATAGGCAAACCGAATCTAAGCCAATACTGCATAATTTACTTAATATTTCAATTTTAACTTAAAAAACTATTATAAAAATAAGCGTAATTTTGGACTAGAAAATTTCATTTTTCGCTTTTAACATATCTAACCTATAGGTGTCTGTCTACATGTGGATTGTGAAAGGGAAGAGTTTTGAATTGATGCAAAGAAACTTTTTCTAGGTTCATGGGAGCTAGATGATGAGCCTATAGCGTGATTTTATAGCTGCGATTTAAACACGATTCTGCAATATGTAAGTACATCCTGAGATTCTCGTCATCCTCTCACACGCAGTAGTGTCACTAATCTCATATAATATACATTATGTATATAGTTCTCAATTCAGGAGTCAAGAAGCACCAAGTGAAGTGGTTGTTCAACTCACTTCCTTCCGTAATGTCTTCAATTCAAAGAACACCGCATGTGTTGTTTGTGTTGGTGTTTTGGTGATAGTAAGAGTTTCCTTTGCCAATGATGACAGTAATTATTCCGAATCAGATATTACCTTGCCGTTGTTCCGGCGTGTTTCAAACCCATGCACGTATATCGTTTTACGTTATGTACTTATCTTAAGCTACTAGATAATGTATATACAATGTTGTTCTAAAAATAAACAAGCAAAAAGTTGAGATCAGTTTCATGACAAGTGCAAGAGGTACATACCAGCTCTTCGACATAAAATTACTGAGTTAAGCGTTCCATTCCATTTTGAAGTTTGATATTACACATATATTGATTTTCGAAATGCATGAATAGTAGTTGAAACATTTTGAAATGTAAATATGTTGACGATAAGATGCTTCGTCATAAGTAAAGTCATGCTTTTAAATTGAAAATTGCCCAATCAAAATTTTATTGATAAATTATGGTTACTGCAGTTGCTCGCAGAGGAACAACGTATACATGAAACATTTATTGGCTTAATAACAGTTAATCAAATTCGTTATATGCTAGCACTCGTTTTGACTTTTCATGTTTTTGTGTTCATTCGTCATATCGGCTGCTTATTTCTTATTTGTGTGCTTGCTATACAAAGTTAATCATGCATATACACGTAGTTTCATAAGAAAGTATAATGTACTCCAGAGGCAGAATGAAATATACATGTTTCGTTTTTCGAATTATTAGTTTTATGAAGTTCTTGTCTGCTTTATAATTACAGTATATTATACAAGGAGATCATTCTTAGATTTCCCCTCTAGTATTACGCTATACTGCAGCGTATAATTGATGATTTTTTCCTGTTGTAAATTCCGTGTTGATGTTAAGTTAGTAACTAATTACTAATTACAGCTAATATTGATTTTCAATGAGTTCCTTCATTATTTCTTTCAATCAGTATATATAAGTAGCATCGTGTTTCATGTGTGTTCATAATTTGTGTTGCATTATCAACTTACAACTTTCATAAATAAGAAAATCATCGTGTTTGACTTAAGCACACAGATTATCAATTTAGTAAAAGATAAAATGAGTCTTGGTTTCTCCATGTACAAATCACAAACGTTTCATAAGTTGTGAGTAAGTAAAATAATCTAGCACACAGCAATTTTAGCGTGTGTGTCTGTTTCTGATGAGGTTGATCAGTCTGTGAATTGAACAAGCTGGTTTATGAAGTTCATGATCTTTGTTCAAGGTCTCATATCGAACGGCAGCTGAATTACTAGTGTACTCAATCAAATCACATATAAGACAGAATCACGTACAGAAGACGGAATCTGGTCTTGTTGTTGTAAACTTTACAATTCATATAATATACATGTTTGAGTACTGAGTATTAATGATGATAAAAGATAAGTGATAACAGCTTGTGCATGAAATCTCCAGGCTGTACATAGTATTACATGTTGAGCCCACGCCCACAACTGGAACTGGTTGAAATATTTATCTAACTTGTTAGACGCACAACTTTGTTTAAACCGATTGAGTTGATTCAGTTTGCTTTTGTCGTTAGCTCTTTACAGAAGACCAGAAGTAGAAACAGCTTTCAGTTTCTTTTAGTAAGCCATTTATAAAAATTTCCCATCTATTTTAACTTATAAAATGGCAAATTCTAAATCCCAAGAAGTTGAGAGTTTGGAGTCTCTTCTGCAATCCAACTTGCCAAATGAGGAGTTGAAGCAAGCATGGAGACTTCTTTACGGATCTGAATACCCCCCAAGGTCAGTTTCTTTAAAATTTTCTCATTTCATGTGCTTTCTTTATGAATTTTGAAAAATAAGCGAAACTTTTGCTCTTTTATAAAAACGCATTTCAGTGAGCTAACCATTCCGAAGGCTGCTACGGAGCTAGCGACTAGCTCAAAAATTCAGCTAAAAACTTACCAGTTCACTGCAGCTCCAGAACAGCTACGACCTTCAAGAAAGGTGCGTGTTGGTTTGTTCCAAAATCAACTTCCATTGCCTACTGACGCACCAGTTGCAGAACAAAGAGCTGCCCTACATAAACTTGCTGAGAAGGCAATTGAGGCGGCTGCACTATGTGGAGTCAACATTTTCTGCTTTCAAGAGACATGGGGTGCGCACGTTAAGAAATTAAATTCAACACATATTATTGTGGTAGTAAATTTTACATACTATTGTATTTCATGGACTAATTTTTTTGTGATTTCTTAACTTTTGAAAATTAGCAATGCCATTTGCCTTTGCTACGAGAGAAAGACTCCCTTGGACCGAGTGTGCTGAATCAGCGGAAGATGGTCCAACTACGGGACTTTTAAAGGGTCTTGCCAAAAGGCACAATATGGTTATAATTAACTCAATGTTTGAAAGAGATGTTGGGGATGTGCTTTGGAACTGCGCAGTTGTCATTTCCAACTCTGGACAAGTAATTGGGAAATCAAGAAAGAATCACATTCCACGAGTAGGTGATTTCAATGAATCAACATATTATATGGAGTCAACACTTGGACATCCAGTCTTTGAAACTCAATTCGGAAAAATTGGAGTCAACATTTGTTATGGTCGCCATCACCCTCTCAACTGGGCAATGTTTGGACTAAACGGGGCAGAAATAGTTTTTAATCCATCTGCAACTGTTGGAGCTTTGAGTGAGCCGCTGTGGTCCATTGAAGCTAGAAATGCGGCGATTGCAAACCATTACTTTACATGTGCTATTAACCGAGTGGGAACTGAAGTCTTTCCCAATGAGTTTACATCCGGTGATGGAAGGCCAGCTCATAAAGAGTTTGGACACTTTTATGGATCTAGCTATGTGGCTGCACCAGACGGCTCACGCTCTCCAGTAAGACACTTGTCAGCATTTTAATGTTAATTCACCAGTAGCACATAACTTTGAGCCATTACTACAACTTCTTTAATTGTATCTTTGTAACTTGAATAGGGATTATCAAGAGTCAGTGATGGACTTTTGGTAGCTGAATTGGATTTGAATCTCTGTCGCCAAGTAAAGGATAAATGGGGTTTCCGGGTAAGAATTTAACATTTTCTTTCAATATTGTATAGTGTGTTTATAAAAATTCATGATATTTTATGGATTAATTTATTCTCATTATTATACAGATGACCATGAGATTACCAATGTATGCAGAGCTTTATACAAAAGCTAGTAAGCCAGATTACAAGCCACAAGTTGTAAGTGAAAATGAGCGTTCCCGAGAAGACTAATTAATGCCTTATCACCAAAGTTGCAACATGCCCTGCTCTTCATGAATTTAATGTGATATTCATTCCATACATATACCAAAAATTCAATATACAATCATGAACCGAAACTCAGATCTGTAACATTATTTATTTTAAGAACTTGGAATAAATAAATAAATACATAATTGGCATTTAAAAAAACTTTCTATCGTCCACTTGATAAAACTTTGAACACTCAAGTTTTGCTCAAAAAGCTAATGAGTCTTGGCCCAAAATGGAAAGAAACTAAATCCAAACAATTTCTCTGGTGGCTTAGTCTCCACAGGATCAAGACAACCATTGGATTGAATCCACTTGGTGTAGTAAGAAACTTGTGTATACCTATAAAATGCAAAAGACAGGTTAAATTCTTATCTGGGAGTTAACACAAGGTATGGAATTGTACAAAAAAATGACACATATAACAAATCTTACACTCCTGGAAACTTTGGTCTTGCACATCCACTATTAAATAAAAAAAACACGTCAACATAAGATTACATTACATTAAAAAAAGGGTTATAGGATTACTGTAGTGAAAAGTGATTACGTACATTCCCCAAGATACCACTCCAGTTAAGACACCCTCGCATACAAGAGGTCCCCCTGAATCTCCTATTACACACGCATTAAAAAATATTATGTAATTATTTATTCATAATTATTGTAGTTTCCTTTTGATTATTGTACCTTGGCAAGAATCAGTTCCTCCCTCCGAAAATCCAGCACATAGCATTGCTTCCGTTATTTCTGATTTTCCATAGTACTCCATGCACCTAGAAGAGAATTGATATCAATCAGTAAGTGCACAAATAATATTCATCTTGTGTAAAAAATATTCCATTAATTATTAAACATTAAAACCTGTTATCTGTCATTGTTGGCACCACAGTGTACATTAGGGACTTGGAAATGCTGCCACCTTCTTTTGTTGAGCCTTTAAATAAAAATTTTGAGATAATTTCTCATCATCGATAGTAACTTCTGATAGTTAAGAGTAATTTATTGGTTAATTACCCCAGCCGCTGATTATGCAATGGGTGTCCTGAGGTATATCCGATTTGAAATTAGGAAGAGGCACGTCGTTTACATTCACTTTGTACTGAATAGGTGAAGTCAGCTAGAATTCAAAGCATATTCAGTAAGAATTAGGAAACTTTTTTTGGGATAAAAAATCCCTGTAATTACATTGAAAAGTTTTTTTTATTCTGACCTTTAGAAGCCCAATATCATTTTCTATTGTATCTGGATTATACCCAGGATGAATTATAATACGTTTAACTTTGAACTCTGAAGCTAGTGGATCCGTGCGGAGAGTAATAGATCCAATGCGTATTACTATGTCCCTGTTGCTGCGTCTGTAAAATTTGGATATAATTTTAGAATACCATTTCCTTATGTGATAAGATGAAAATAAATGCTTAAAACCTTAAACAGATTGTTACCTTTCCAAGCAATGTGCCTATATCAGACGAGTTGATGAAGACTGACTACTCAGATAAACATAGGAACACTGCCCATTTAAAAAAAAAGCGAATGCATATTATGTAGCAAGACTACAAAGTGATAATCATCCAAGTGAAACTCTTATATTGAAATTGGAATGTATATAAGCATCCATTTCAATATAAAAAAGGTTTATGTATTAAAAATTTCTCGAAATATAGAGGCTTTATTGAAGGCTAGGTCTCAGTGATTATCACAAATGCATCTTCTTTTAAATTATATCTGAGTAGTCAGTCTTCATATCTTTTGCTTATAAATTCATACAGCAGTCACTACGCACTGGCCAACGACAGCTCCACCACAGTAATGAGTCTTTGTTCCAAAAAAGGAAACTTTTTGAATGGACACTTGGTACGGAAACTCTCCATGGACAGCTATATAGATGATTAAAGTATAACTATAATACTAATTTATCTTAAAACAAACCATTAAATTGAGCACACCATTTTGGGCTATTGAATACCTGGTCTTCCTCCAACTATACGGTCCCCAGGTTTTACGAACTGATGAACGTACTGATCTCCTGTTCGCATAAGTAAACTAGTTGGAATCCTTGGAATGAAACCCCAGGTTTCTGTGTGTACAACCAGAAAAGATGGCATTAATTAATTAAACTTTTACAGGTAAATTTCACTTCACTAAAGCTCGTATATACCAGTCTCTCACTAACCAATAACCCACGCTAGTATAATGATTGCAGCAAACAGCAACAACCGGAGGATATCAGATATCTTCATATTTTTAAATACTTTTTTTTATATTTATATTAAAAAACAATAGATTTATTTAGCGGTTTAAATCCTTTTAATTAGTTTACGAAAACATACATAATGCAACCTACGCAGAGGTGCACAACTATATGAAAATTGGAAATCATGTTCATTTGTCAACCTGATAGCATGATAAACATACACCTGTACCTGTATGTCACATTGTTGTTATATCTTGCGCATTTTAAGGTATATAAATAACTTCAAATGGAAGTGGACAAAAGGTAACGGGTGATGTGGGGCTTGGTAAGGTCTAGTCCGTGACTAGTTCTTGTGAAAAGGTGCTACTTGCCTTCATGATATAATTTGATCTCATGCCAAGTAATGGGTATGGGTACTTTGAAACGAGTAGCAGGTCCTTGTGGTAAAAATAATTTATGCTTCTCAAACTGAAAGCAAGAATTGGAGCAGTAGGTCATTTAAGATCTTGGAGGATCCAAATCAGTCAGTACGTCATTTTCATGTAGAGGCTGGTTTTGGGTTAGAGCGCCCTGTAATGCAATGGCATTTGATTTTTGATCCCAGATCTTATATATGCTATAAAGCAACGTTACGTTCAACGTTGTTATTCCCAAGTGGATGGTAGCGTGTTAGGTTTGGGATTTTCTTTGATTATAATAGGGAAAAACTTTATTGTAATTCGTTCCATTTCACAAGATAATGTGAGTTACTTGCAACCACAAGTTCTATATATTCATTCAAGATTCAGATTTGCATGATGGACACTGTAACATGTTATTATGTTATCTTGCATTTCATATTTACTGTAACTGGAGATTATTTTTTGACGATAGATTATATATCAATGTGTTGCATACTGCATGCACACATTTTTGTTGTTTCAGCGTCCGTTTACCTTGATTTTTGGTCAGCCACTAAATACACTAAAATTGAGATTTTAAGAAGGTTGTAAGTCGACTTTGAATTAGACAATTATCGTGTTGCCTTGCTTGACTATCACCTTGCTTGATGAGAGATGGTACCGCGCTGATAAAACCATCATCGTTCACTCCGCGACAATGACTTTCATACAAAAATGATGTTGCCGGTCTTCGGGTATGGAGAAGGAGAATTTGAAAGCATATAATGTAATCCCCTCCTTTCCTTTGTAATCTATTTCTTTATCTTATCTTTATGCTTCTGACAATGCGAGTCTGACCGTGATTTTATGATATTTTACCATATCATGATAATTTACCACAGAGCAGAATGCGTGTAGTGTAAATATTTTGTTGGGTATGAGTACAAACGATTTTTTTCTTCTACACTACAAGTACAGCAAGGGTTTGGTTTAGTAATAATTATTACTTAATTACAGAGTTAAGTTTCAAGCAGCAAGCTATATGGCTTACGAAATCCCATTCAGATACCCAATGGAAATGCAAATGCAATTACCAAAACTTGAATGCCAGATGTAGTCCACATTTGCATCTAAAAGCTACAGAACATTCATATCTCTGCATCCGACCGATTCAATAAAACTTCATTTTTATCGTTTCCGTTCCGTCTTTTCATCAATAACAATATTCCGTACTAAATATTTTATTCCACCCAAAGAGATCTCTTTAGTATCTCTCTGATCTAGTAGCTTGTTCAAAGTTGAGCTCTCAGCAACAGTCCAAGTCATTTTTGTAATGCGGCATTATAGAGTCATGAATCCAATTTTTTATTCCTTTTGCTGAAGAACAGTAGCATTAAATATGCATAATTCAAATTGGTCTAATAACATATTTAAAAGTGACAAATCGAATTGACAGCGACCCTGTGTGAGAAAAACAGTTCTTAAATGTAGAAAATAGTTCAATGTCAATTACACAGTGCAGTGGATACGCATTTTCTCCAGAGCTCACAGACTTCCCTGACATACAACGTTTGAAGTTCTCACATCCCTCATCATCATCATCATCATTAGCGGCTACCTTGCCGAGACCTGGTAAGTTGAGCATGTAAATTGTGGAATACAACCAACGACATCAATCAACTTACAGCACCATATTCAGCGTGCCCCAAAAGTTCCAAAATATCTCTCTGCTTGATGTGACGTTGACTAACTTAAGTATCCTGAACCTAATGGCCAGCTTATCTTTCGTAGTATTCGTTGTTATACTTGCTTATTTTGATAGTTAATAGTTAATCAATCTCTTCCTAACCCATCCATTCCAAGAAGCCACCTTTACTTTACTTTGTACATCTAAAGGAGTTTATTTGCATACATAAAATTTATCTACCCATGCAAATATATCATTTTTAATGTAGCATTTTCTTAAGTCCGAAAGAATCGTACACGCTAAGAACTAAATGCTTTTTTACGGTGGCGGTGGTGGATTGAGTAGATGAGAGCTCAATTCAGATAAGATACTTGTGGTTTTAGAATATAGCCAATGGCATAGCCAATAGTCGCAGCACATACATATTATACACTTTCAGTTGAAGAGAGTAAGGAAAATGCGTACGTGCAATCCTATATCTCCTTTGCATCTTCCTTTAAACTGCATGTGGATGCACATAAAGCCTTTTATGCATAAAACTCAAGACACGGGGTAATATCGTTCACTGCATGTTTGGTAGGACTCTCTGAACTGGTCACTGAGAGCTAGGAAAGTTTATTTACGTTTTGTCGAAGCTTTGCTTAGAGACTCGGGTAAAGCATAACTTTTGATTACGAGCTGCCCTGCTCACTTGCTCACTACTTTCTTCCAGTTTCCTCCTAATACCGATAACACTCATTATTAATATTTGGGAATTCAAACTTATAGTCATTACTAAATTAGTTTTCAAGTTATAGTCAACAGTCAACAAAACAGATGAGCAGAAGGAAGTTTTAACATTTATGATACTTGCAATCAACATCCTTCAATATTTGTTTTGATTATTGATTAAAGATCCATTTACTACTAATAATTGTTGATTGTTGTTGTTGAATAATCTATCTGTAATTTGCCAGTGAGAGATACTTACAGTTGGTAGATACTTTCGGAACGGAAACGGAACATGAATGACGAAAGTGTTCGTGAATTAATTAGGGATGTTTGATACTTTGATGATAAAAGAGAATAAGGGTGAAGGGTGTGCAATGGAATTGTGTTGTGATAAATATTTTGTGTGTGTATGTTGACAGTAGTGAACGTGAGTAATGAATTTGCAATTATGAAGCGATTACAATCATTGGAATTGGAAGTAAGGAGGAGTATGAAGTATTGATAATGAAGCCTTTGCATTAGTATTGAATGTATTTTGATAAGGTAGTTAATGAGTTAACATTATCATTTTGAATGTTCTTTTAGGATCGTTTAATCAGGATTAGTGATTGAAGGACTGATGGATAAGTCGGTGTTGAAGCTCAGTTTAGTACACCTCGACACCGCATCCACTATCAACCTTAAACTACTTGTGATTTGGGCCAATTTGTGATTAATAGTTCACGAATATTGATTTCAGTTCGACATTTGAGGTTTGCCAATTCAAGCGATTCATTTTCAATTTTACAATAATTTAATAATTCTAAATTCTATTGATAATTTCTTTGTGATTGTTTGTTTTAGGTGTAATCATTAATTTAAACTCATTTAGGAGCCCTCAACCGGAGGTAAATTTAATCCTTCATCGTGAGATGGTTGATCCCAAAATTTGGGACAGCGGAACAACATTTATTTTAATTATATGCTGCACCGCTTGGAATCTAGTCATTTTCAAGTTACTGAAATGAAGCCATCACCAATGGAAATTGACGACATCGAACCTAATGTGGCTTCAGAGGTACAGTAAAACTTGCATAATAAATGTGTGTCTGTGTATTTTATTTATATAAAACTGGGGCTGGATATTCTAATACAATTTTATCGATTTGAAATTGTGGTTCAGTGCCTAAAGTTTGTTGCCGAGTGCGAGGAACTTGGAAAAGCATCAGCCATAAAAGAGGATGTGGTACGAAAACTTATAAATCTGTGGGGTAAGCTCCGGAATGACTATGGACAGGACGAGAATGTGGACAAATGCCTAGAATCACTGCTAATGTAAGTATATGAATACCAACTGAACTGAATCAAATGAGTTCAGCTGGTATTTTCTTCACTGCCAATTAACAGCTCTTAATTAGTATTATATCGAAAAGGGAAATGCTAGGTATTATATGCTTCTTTTTTATTTACACTTTAGATGCACTTCTAAAATCATATTCAACCTTCAGTACTCGAGTTCCAAACTCCAACGGGTGTCTGCAGGATGCAAGGTGGATTTAAAACAGGCCATTAATAATTGTGGAGATACATTTAGTGATTCGGCAAAGCGAAAAAATATCTGTACTGGAATCACTTCTCTCGTCACTTCTCCTTGGACCTATCCTTCAATCAAAAAAGCACTGAAAGATGGGTCTAAAAGTGTTTCAGATGAAGGTACTGTTAAAGTCAAATGTCCTTAAATTCTAGTAAAATCTATAATGAAATCATGTACCAATGCCAGTAGTTAAATTTTAATATGGTGAATGTTTGTATTTTAGATGTTGAGGAGTTGTGGAAAACAGAGGGATGGATATTGCTAGAAACGCGTGCAGAATATTTTGGTAAAATCATGTCTAAAGACGAAAAAGCCAAAGGTCATATGTGTTTTTTCCTGAATATTCTTGTCCAACGAGGACGAGAATTTTACGATTCCAAAAACGGCCTTACGAAAACCTTGGATGTCTATGACCCTTTCAAATTTTCGTACTCGAAATATTTGGAATACTTAGAGGTGTACACAATATTGGCATCACAAGGATATTTCGAAGCAGCACAGGTGTGTTATTTCAATGTTGCTAATTTTACATAATAATAATAATTATCATATTTTTTACATGATTTAATTATTGTGTATTTATTTAACAAAGTTTTATGTGTTGAAAATTTTTACGACAGAATATTACTACCTGGAGCAGTAAAACTATCCTAGAAGTCATTAATGGACTGGGCAAAAAAGCTCAAGATAGCAATAGTAATCGATTGTTTTCAAAACTCAAATTTTGGAAAGGTGCTTTGGATGCTACGTTGTTTTTGGCAAAAACAGCTACATGGAATGCCTTGAAATCTGAAGAGTCAGAAATGGTGCACGAATACTTTACTGAATGGCTACGGCTAAGTAAAGTTACGCAAAAAGAGTCACCGTTTAATGAGATAATTGCAAAATTTGCTGAAATTACTTCAACTGCTAACGTTTATCGCATTGCCAATGCTGCTGTAGAACATTGTGGGAAGACAAAATCCATCACTACAAACTATGTTGGAATTTATATTCGAGCAATGACAAAGGATGTGAATATTATCGAAGATATAAAAACAAATGAACCGGAAACTGGAAAAGAGAAAATTCGTCATTTGCAGAGAAAACTTTCACTATCGTATGTTCAACTTGCCAGGTTTTTTAAGCAACATCTCAAGACATCAAAAGAATGCCTCTTGACGGCGTTCTCCCTCTACCCTTGTGTTAAATTATTCGAGTGTCTCTTCCCTAAAAGTGTACTTTTGACGAACATAAGTAGTTGCAAAAACGAAGAGGATGACTTTTTAGTAGAAGAACTTGCAGATATGAGAGACGTGCAGTTTGATATAGAAACATCGGCTGAAGATGATCTTCAACTTCCAGAAGCAATAAACCAGGACCTTGAATCGGTTATACATAATCCTAGATACAAAGGATTATTTCGTTGGACCTCAAGTGCGGAACGTGAAAAGTTGTGTTTCAAGCTGCTGAAAGATGAAAGCCTTGATGTGATAGAAAATAAAAAGTTACAGTTCGTCAATGTTGATTACGACAAGTACAAAGACCTGCCTTCTCAATACGACCCAGATGATGATGGTATAGAAAAGGGCTACCGGAAAGGCGAATCGAGAAGTCGATGTCGAGCTTATAATTCAAAGTTAATTAGACGACCAGGCAAAGGTACCCTAAAAAACGCAGCAAGAAACGCAAAACGTGGAGCCACCAATAGTAGTAAGTTAGTCACTGCGTTCGGAAAAGCTCGTAGAGGTCGCCCAGTGAAACCAAAAATGCAAGGTGGTGTAGCGAAAATGACTTATAAACCGTATAAATATAATTCAGTTACAGTTGAAAGGGAAGTGCACCAAGCACCGAATTGCATGCTTTCTAAAAGTCCATGGTATCCTGTAAACTCCAGTGAAAATACTAAATTAGCTTATGGAGAATTATTCTTTAAATATGTACGAACCTACACGCATTGCATTAAGGAAACGACTCTAAAAAGGGACTTGGAAATTGAAGATAATCTTCTAACCGAAGTTGTACCAACCGTAAATGTTCCGACATTACAACTCTTCCAACAAAGTCCAGGTACGCAACGTTTACTTTTATGTGAAAATTAATTCCATGATCTGCCTTTGGGTAATCGAAATCACTTCTTTCGTAAAGACTAGAATACTTTCTGTAAGTAAAGAACAGGAATATATAATATATATATAGATCGATGAGTTAATAACTAAATATATTATTCCTTGCATAGTGAATTATAACTTTTTCTTTGCTTTTCCCCTCAACCTTTCTTCATCTCCTCGTATCAAAAGTTTATCCAAAATATCCTTCTATCTATCATCTTGCTAATAAATTCACTCAAACTCCGTTTGTAATCATTCATTAATAAATTACTATACTTTAACTTTTTCTTGTACTGGAACTGGATTTTAATATATTAGTGTTATTAAATTGATTACAATTTTTATTGAATTTTCTTTTGTACTTGTTTTATGTTTTTGGTTCAGTAGATTGTCATGAATCATAGAAATACGTGTTCTTTTTCACAAGTAGGGACTATTTCCACTTAAAAACAATTTGATGCTCACTATTTACCTAATAATGCTCATATTGTTATTTTTACTGTAGATTGTGTACCGCCAATGGGATCCTGTCAACCACCACCAGTAGAATGTCCAAATCCAATTAATGGGCAACATGTTGATTCACAACTCCATAAACAAGACGAAGGTATGCTGTGCCAATTTTCATAGATATGAAGTTTAATCATCAACGATCGTAATTAAAAATTACTTCAGGTGTGATATTTAAATGTGTATGTAAATAACTAGACTAGATGACGTGTTAAAAAGAGATAGGTAGGCCACATTCTTGTTCCCTGACATATTTTCTTTTCGTCCTATGTATTATTTGATGATGTGACAATCTTACTATGATGTATCTAACTTAACTGTTTATATTGTTGCGTTACTTGCAACATTCATTCCATTTCTGCATCTCTCGCTATTATTCTTTTCGTTGTTTTTAATTGCTACCTCTACTGCTACTTCAAATATAATTTCAACAAAAAAATCGCAAACTTAAGCTCAATAAATATTTGAGCTTTAATTTTGTCTACGAATTTTTATAATTCAGTTTTTGTGGATTGAAGTAAAAAAAATCTCGATTTAAGTCTGTGTAAATGGTCTCACTTTTTTAGTAGTTTCATGCAGATTTATGTATTACACTGCATCCAACGTGAGTTTCGAGTCTGGACTAAACTTTTAGTTCAGGATATTATTAATTGACAAAAGATTGTCTCGTTGTTTTTATATTTTTTCAAGCCGACGTGTGAAAAAATTATATTTTGCCGTCTCGAGTTTGAAACCTGTTTTTTGTCACCAGTTTAAGTTAATAAAATGTTAAGGCATTTCACATTAGTATAGTAGCTTCACTATAAGATATTTATGACTTTCACTAGCTTTTTGTTATTGTTTGTTAGAAAAGTTATGACGCGATGAAAACAAATTTTGTGGGTATGCTACATTACCTTCAACATTGGGAAAGATTTGAATTAGTATAACTTATTCAGATGTAAAACAAACAAACAATATTATCACGCATGTAAATAAACGTAATAATATATGATACAAGTCCAACTGACAACAAAATTCAACACGTTAATTGTGCTTATTGAGCCAAAGTTTTCACCTTGAAAAAAAAACGGTTTTTATTATCTCCAGTTACAATATGACCGATACGGTTTACCCCACAGAATTGCAACTAGAACTAGTAGGTCGAATCCTTTGGTTTTCCCAAACTTTTAAATAGATTCAAAGTTGAAGACAAATCTTTTCAGCTCAAATTGTGATTTTTCATTTTATCATGCAGATCCGCCAAGTTCCTTTGCTGTTGATTCTAGTAGTTACTGTTTAACAAATGTTCAACCGTTCAGCAGTTCTATGTCAGCAATGCATGCTGCATCAACTTACGATCAGTCACAAAATGTCTTTGAACAATTGTCCAGATTTCATCATCAATCATCATCTCCATCAGCTATGACATCACCGGAGGCTCAGTTAAAACAACTCCAAAAAATTATCGTGGCTAAGATGATGGAAATGGCATCAGCAAGAAATCCATTGTCTCAAAAGCTGCATAAATTTCCACGTGAATTAAAAACTGAGGCAAATGTAACGAGAGTACAAGCTAATCCAAAAAGGAGGACCTATCCCGGAGGGAAATTAAAAGAAAATAAAGCACAGAAGCCAAACGATGCTGTAAAACCTGGTCGGAAAAGGCGTAAGCATAGTGCGCCCCTTGAATCGTATCAGGAAGAAATTCCAAACGACGAAATGAGTTTAAAGGACTCCCTACCTTATCAGAAAGATGCAATGAGTGCAAATGACAAAGTTAATTTTGAGTTGGACAACAAGGTCAGTGATGAGTCAGTAGGCACTGTATCGTCATCAGCAGAAGAAGTGCAATCGGAATCCGTCCCTACAGAACCCTGTCCTTATAACTCTACGCCAGCAGAGGATAATAGCAATAAATTAACATCAGTACCAACTTCAGAGATACCCGATTTTAATTGTGCCTTCCAGATCATGGGCATATATAAAAAAGTTGAAGAGCCCAAGACAGGTAATCAATTATTAAAATTACAGCCCATAACATATAATAATAAGCCAATGTATTGTTCTACATTGAAAGTGTTTTACATTTTTTATTTGAACAATAATAGGAACGACCATATCCAAGACTCCATCTGTATCATTTCCAGCTCCAAAATGGAATGGTATACCTGCGGAAGTAGTTGAACCTGGAGGAAAACCTTTGAAAACCCTACAGGGGTTGCAAATGATTTCACCTTTTCAACATCCAAGTCCTGTGACAACCCTTAGTTCTCAGACAATGCATAGACATAGACCTGGAGATATCATTTCTCAATCAGTTGTTACTCCGAAATATTCTAATCCCACTGCAGGAAAAATAGTTGTGAAACAGAAAAAAATAAAAGGTAATTTCCCCCAATTGCCTTTTTTGGAAAAAATTTGCATTTTATCTTTCTTTTCTTAAATACGAAATCTACAATCATAATACTTATTATTGTTTGTCTTAATTCTGCAGTAATTGCAGTCCGGCGACCATCGGATGCGTACACAACTAAAGTATCAGTATCCAGTAGCCTTCGTCAAAAGGATGTAGTAGATGCATCATCGGGACTCGTTTGCACTATACCGACAGCAAACAACATTATCATTCCTTCTGAATCAAATGATGTTGGAAACATTCAAAGCTCACAAGCAAACCAGATTATTTCAACGGACCCACAAAGCTTCGATAACGCAAGCAGTAGTACTAAAAACCATTCCATCATTTTGGAAGAAAAAGACGCACTTGTCTTGCAAGGAGAACAAAATAACTCCAACTCTATCCCAAACCCGTCAGACTATCATAAACCAGGAATTGAAAATAATATTGAAAAAATAGAAAGTTTATCAGACCAAAGTACTATTCAAGATTCTTTCGGCGCTGAAAACAAATCAGTTAACGTAAATGCAATGAATAAGCCAGTAATTACACAAGTCCCAATGCTTCCAGTTCTTCAACAGCCGCAACAACAGTCACTTACGGAACACAATTTTGACATAATTGTACCATCACCGAGCACTAATGATGATAAAAATGAGAACAAATCTAGTTCTTCTGTAAATGAACTGAAGTATGTCGAAATGCTGGATGATAAACCGAAGAAAGTGGAAAACGTGGAAGATGATAAAGAACCTTATTCTACAACGGGAGATAACAATTCGAAAGGAAACACTGAACGAGGTGATGACAGGAATAATGATAAGGAGGACAGCACAACTGGAACATCATCGATAAATGCGCTCAAACATACTGACACAGAAACTAAGAAACGTCAAAGCTCCGTAACTGTAAATTTGAACATGTTTCAACAGCCTCTGTTAATTTCATGTTTGTCAAGCATAGCCAAGAAGAAGGACATCAAAATTGGTAAGTGCAAATGAAAATTTGTAATTTATTATAAATTGATTTGTTAGAGAATTCAATTTTATGATAATTTCTTGTTACATGTCTTTTCTGACGGCAATGGGTATTTCCAGGCCAGTTTGAATTTTCAAATCTTGATACTGATGCAACAAGCAGCAAAGGCTGCGAGTCTAATAATGATGTCATGCTGACGCTGAGTGGCGAGGGTAAATAAGCGGCAGTGCTTAATATACTTTAGTGTTTTCAGTTAACCGCTTTAAACAGCGTTTAATAACTTAAAAATGGTTGGCGTTATCACCGCTATTTAAGCTGTAATTTGAAAGTGAATCATGTTCATGCTGTTGCGTTGCCTTAAATATTTTGGGTTTTAGTTTTTTAAGACTAACGTATTCAATTTGTATTGTACCCTGATGCTTTTGAAACTTGTATATATTGCTCAAGGCATTAACTAAAATCAAAATTCTCTTACTTTATTTATTCAGGAGATCCAGACTATGCCAAGAAGAAAGCTACTGGGGATACGTGTCAGAAATCAGAAAAAGTGTTACCTCCCACCCAAATCGCAGAGTCAGGAACTCAAACCTCGGAGTCGGGTGCATCAAGATGTCAAGAAGTAGAAGCGACTGATACTAAACCTAACACAAATACACTACAAAGCAATGCAGAGGTGTTAAACGATAACTACCAAAGATCTCTGTCTCCCACAACATCAAAAACCTGTGATAGTATTACACCACCACCTACTCCATCAGAACAAACTGCATTGGTAGTTTTGCCAGTAACTGAAACTATTCAGGTTTTTACCGAACAGAGAGAAGATACTCAAACAAATGTTAACGTTTCGATTTCTTCAGGCTCTTCTAAAGAGATAAAAGTTATGCCGGTGAAAAACGAAAATGACAGTGAAGTCAGTGAATGTCTTTCCCAAGTGATAAACGAAGTTGAGAGTAACGAGAAATTGTCTGTAAATTTCGTTTGCAGCCGGGATGACGTGATAGTATTAAAGTCTGAAATAGATGTGAAGATAACTACAAGTAACTATGAAACTTCAGAAGAATATAATGAAAAGAAGGCTGCTGTCATTACTGAAAACCATAATGCTCATGAACCTGAAGTTGCGATTGAAGAGAACTATGAACTACATTTTTGCAAGAAAGAAAAAGTTGAGAATGTAAATGAGGAGGCATTTGCGAATGTTTGCGAATTGCCACAAGAAGCTCTTGTGAATAATTTTCAAAAATGTGAACCTGAGAAGAATTTGACAGGAGAAACCGTGGTGGCTACGTCTCACATGGCGGAAGAAACAAAACCGAGTTCAGTGTCAGATGAAATTTCACCTACAATAATAATTGATTCAAACCCAGCATTAATCGCGGTGGCAGACACGAAGGAACTAACTGCTGGAGTAAATCAATCTGAAATTAAAATTCCAACAAATTCCATTTTTGATAGTAAATTGGAATTAGATTTTAATTCTGATGCCACAACGGATGTTGATGAAGGACCACCATCCGGAATATTAAAGAATGAATGTAAAGCCCCTAGGCCTCTTACCCCCGTAAAGGAAATAGAAGCACTTTATAAAGAGCTGCAACAAAAAATAAGGCCAAAGCTTAAGCGACCCTATGATGATGATGATGTTCAGAGTGACAAGCTCAAAATTACGCCTGGTGTTACTAAATACGTTGAACAACATGGTGGAAGGTTAAAAAAAATGTTTCTTCCTGTCGTTAAAGTCAGGCGGCTTTCAATTGAACAGATCCCACCTAGGTTTCACAGTATGCTAAATATTAAAAGATCATCAAGGATACTAGATCAAAGACAGAAACCTACAAAAACAATCCAGATGTTATTTCAAAGCAATGTATCCAAAGTAGACGGGTCATCTTCCAGTAATAAAATGGAAGAAAACAGCCTTGACGATGACGACGACATCATCATTCTTGAGGAGATTGAGAAACAACCACAGCGTTTAATTAGTAGTACAGATGGGAATTTGAGAACTGAAAATGTGACAAGTAGTCTTCAAAGGTGCACCAGTACAAGATCCAGAAGGAGCAAAAAGACTCAGCTACCGCCGTTAGTTATTCCGCCAGCAACGATATTCTCAAATCAAAATGACAAGGCTACAGAAATCAAGCAGAACGTAGATACTGTTCTGATTAAATCAGATACAATCTTAGAAGCTGGAGGTGTTAAGCGTAAACAACGCTCTGCCAACAACAGCAGAACAAACGATTATCTTGTATATAGTAAATCCACAAAGAAATGCAAATTTACGAATGCGGACAATGCCACAGCCACAAGTTTTGACGTATTTAATGAACAATGTAGTGCAGTATCGAGAGTAGATGATAGCAACGCAGGGATAAGAAGCCCATTGGAAGAGACAGAAGAATATGAAAGCCCTACCGAGTCCCCAAAACTTTCAGACCTGATGTATTATAATGGCAATGAAGCGTACCCTCATATGGAATTTCCACCATCATCACCTGATGAGATTGATTTAGACGAAAGTGATCCATTAGGTACGGATGATTGCTCCATTAGTGAATTGCCAGTCGTCAGTTCAAAGGATCATATCATACTTGACAGCGAAACATCATCAGAAGCAAATGAAGGTGGAAACTCAAGGAATATCAAATTATCTTTTCCTGTAGACAAAATTTGTTTTTTCTAAAGCCATAAGGATAATAAGCATGAAGGAATTAATAATGAGGTTGCTTTTCTTGATAACCCTATTTAACTGGAATTTCGACAAACTATGTTTTTATTTGAAATATTTCAACACTTTCTAATGTGTCTTCTTGCTTTCGTTTAGAATATGATACCTTGGTTAATGGAAAAGGACTGAAGGGAGGGACAACTGTACAAACTAGCGACATGCAACAAATGCATACACCGGACGATTTTGAACCAGATGACGACCAAGTCAAGTCTAGTGAGAGTAAATCTGAAGCTGGCGACAAATCTGAAACGTCTGAAACAACTCCTGACATGCAACAAAAGCAGACAAGAAATGATTTGAAGACAGTAGATATTTGTGATATTCCCCAAGACCAGCAATTACGGACGTCTGAACATTTAACAACATCAAAATCTAGTTACATGCAACACGACAAACAAATCAAGTCATCTAAAGACAGCACAGAGTCAGTGCCAGAAATATGTGAAATGCAGCAACATCAGCAAGTCAGAATAACTGAAGATGTTACACCACCTGAAAATAGTGAAATGCAAAAAGACCAGAATGTACAAATGTTGGAAAAGCTCATAACACCAGATATTGAAGAAGCGGATATTTGTGACCCTGAGCTGCAAGCGTTTGAGAATTCCACAGTTGTAAATTTAGTAACACCTTCATATACAAGTGTGGTTACAACTATTCATGACAGCGAAGATACGTTTGACTCTGCTGTTGAAATGCCTCAACTGAGCTCCCCTAAATCTTTGGTCCCTGTGATTACTGAATCTGATTTCAGCATAATCCAAACCCTTCCTAACGAAGCCGGCGATAATGATTACACTAATCAAAATTGCGAAGCTGCTGAAGAAAATTCATCGTTGGTTACGTGCGAAAGCATTCCGACCGACAGTGATACCTTATCAAACGCTGTACGACTACCCCCAGAACAGGAAGTTACTGAGAATAATAATAATCCTGAATCAACGGTAGCAGCTCTGAATATCTCGGGTCAGTACTGTGGAGAAGAACGTAATAATACTCAACAAAGTGCTTCAGAAGACTTTCGATTAGAAGTTACAAATGATGAACAAGAGTCTGAATCAAGTGAAAACAAGGAAGAAGTTAATGAAGATACAAATTCTGTGTTAGTAACTAATGTACTATCACCTTGCATAATATGTATTGAATTAACAAATGAAGAAATTCAAGAAGAAAGTACAGTCCTTTTGGAAGAGCACGAGGCTACATTGGAAAATCCAATTTTCTTGGACTCTGAAACTATAGCTTCATCAGCTCAAAATGATGTAATCGTAATTTCACAAGATAAGGAACCAATTTCATTTTATGCCAAGGACGATGATAGTGGAAACTATCAACAACAGTTTTCAAAGCTTGACTCACCGGCCATAGTTTCGTCAAAAGACAACAACGACCATACATATTGTACACAAATTTTAGACATAGAAGTACCAGTTTCTGAACAATTCAAGAATGATGATTGCTGTAGTTCACCATCAGATAATCAGGTTGTTGAGATTACTCCAATTGCATCGTTACATCCTCATGCTTCCCAAAGTACTAGTCAAGTGGTTAGTAGCAAAACAAACTCGACTACTAATGCGATGAGTCCGAAATCTTACGAGTATGAACTGTTTAATAAAAATCACGAAATTTCTCATTCAGCTGAATCACAACAACAGGCCGCGTCAATGACAAGTTCAGAGGATTTAGAGATCCTTCATAACAATTCTCAAAACTCTTCAAATACATTTGTAATCACTACTACTGAAATACGCAGCAATTCCTCTGCTGAAAAGATCGACTGTATTACTAATGAGCAATTCGAAAACTGTGAAAACGGCATGGATGCTAAAGTTGTAGGTGCAGAAGATATGTACCTCTTTAAAGTAGTTGGTTGTTCAATTTCCAGTCAACCAATAGATTGTCATTTAAACGAACAAGCTGCAGATGAACAAGAATTTAACTCGTCATCCAGTGAAGAAAAACAACAAGAATGTTCATCAACAACACAAATTATTAATGATTCTAATAATAAAACGGTGGGATCCCCAATGGAAATATATGTTCCGCTGGAATCTCATGTCAATCTAGCTAGCAGTAATTGTGATGACTTAAATGAAACTGAAACAAGTCAGCCTAAAGAAACACTTGGTTCTGAAAAGACTAACGTGAGGCTTACTCGGGTTGCTGAGGTTGGTATTGACATGGAAGACGATGGTAAACGGGGCGGCAGTAAATACGTTCGAGAAGAAATATCAAGTACTTCGGTTATGGATAATAACATTAGTGAAGAAGTTAAACGATTAGTCGCTCCCACTAACAAATCTGTGTATGAAGACAGTATTCGTACTGAATTCCCAGTGATCCCTCCGAAATTGCAAAGCGTGGACGAAATATTGATAAATTCAGATTCAGATGATGAACCTCCTGTATTAGAAAAACAAATTGATTATAATGCAGATTGATTTGTTCATATTATGCTATGTGTTCAGAGAGTGAAAAAGAATGAAAAGACTTTTTGTGTGCAACTTTCAGGTTTAGATTATAATGTGTGTAAGTTGACTTGATGTAATCATTCGCTGTTCACCCGCTGTTGTTACCGTTAATGAAATACCTATCGTGTTAACTTTTATACACTAGTTCAGGCAGACAGAGTTATTCAAGTGTAATTAAAATTAAATATAAGGCAAGTCCATTTATTAACTGTTATTACTTATATGTTGTAGTAGTAGAATTGATGTAGCATCCATAATTTACAAAAAAATGTTTGTTATTTGATGATGTTAATACTATTAAGTCATAATTATTACTCAGATATCATGTATTACTGTTCACGGTCGAATCTTATATCTTCAAGATGTACTATGGACTAAATGTAAAT
Organism: Orchesella flavescens; assembly: GCA_964034955.1. NCBI lineage: Eukaryota > Metazoa > Arthropoda > Collembola > Entomobryomorpha > Orchesellidae > Orchesella > Orchesella flavescens. Next base: position 22,015,806 of record OZ035954.1, read on the forward strand.
AATATTAAAGTGCCATTTTGGTTTTATTACAAATTGCAACTAATAAGTATCAGCATCAAATGACTCAAGGCAGTACCTTATATATTATTTTGTTTTTCACATACATATCATAACATAACTTGTCTTTTAATGTTTGATTGATTCAGTTAAAAAAGGCAATGGTTGATGTCTTGTTAAAGTTCTCCAAAGTTCACCATTTCGTTTTTGGAAAAAAGTAAACTTTTTTGAGGAATCACAGGTGAAAGCATGGTAGTTAAATAGTAGAAAAATTTAAAAGAGTAGTTAGAAGTTAGAAGAGACTTGAATAGCGTCTTAAAAAAGATTTCCTTTCGATGTTAGATTATCTAGATACAGTTGCGTTTGGTTCACCATAAATTCTCTTCAGTTTTCTTAATATGACCATTTTAGAGAATTTCACGAGCAGTCAATGAGGCATGAGGATAATATTTATGTTAATTGCAATTTGTCCATGAATTTTTTCTCTGCTGGGCATATAAATACATAGGAAAATTTCTTTGTTCACCACAATACGCATTATGGCATATGACTTGGGCTTGAACTCAAAAATGCTTTTAACTATGGAAGTCATAGACCCTAGTTGGGAGATGCAAAAGGCGCCAACTTTTAAACTAGTTCAATAATAGGGGAGAGTCGGCGTACATAAGATTCACCTATTCACCTACATTTTTATGGATTTCACGCTGAGCTGCATACTGAAAACAAACAAAACCTGGATAAACTCCTGCTTCAGCTACTATTTCCACCCACAACTATTTGCACATTTGCTACGCATCCATTCTGGAATAGCAAATGCATTTGATTGTTGTTCATTTTAGTATTTTGCAGATTTAGAGCTGCAAAGGTTTAAAAAATGGAAAATATATAGTTTGATGTTTGTTTAGCACATCAGGTATCAGTGACTGGAATTTCATATTTAACATTATTCTTAAAGTGTAAATCTGTCAACTTGGGTCATCATATCCTTGATTTGAGCCGGGTACGGGTGTTGCGTTGTCAGTTGTAAACCAAGCCCCAACTTTCGAAGTAGCAAATAGGTCGGCTGAACTTTCAACTTTGGAAATAATAATACCTGCGTACTTACTGAGGATTACGAAGAAAGTGTCCAGTCCATGTCCATGTAATTTCAATTTTGAAGCTGCGTTTGTACGGTATGTCATTTTATTTTAAATGCCAGTTTCATTCTCAATCAGTTTAACGCTCATGTAGCTCATATCATGTGTCATAGTGGGTGATGGAATGGTTTTGATTGTCAAATTGTGAATTGATGGTGGATGAATGCATGTTTTATGTTACTAGATGACAGTTGGAGGTACCATGGAGGAAGCAGGTGACACTACTGCGGCTGCTGGTGCAGTTACTGGCGGGGAAGTCCTTCCTCGATGTTATTTCGATGTTGAGATTGGGGGAGTAAGTGCTGGCCGGGTGGTTTTTGAACTTTTCAGTAATGTTGCGCCAAGATCAGCAGAAAACTTTAGAGGGTTATGTACAGGGGAATATGGTATTGGGAAGACCACGGAGAAACCTCTTCATTACAAGGGAACTGTTTTTCATCGTGTTATAAAGGAGTTTATGTAAGTTTAGGTTAATTTGTCATTAATAAAGTAAAAAAAACAGATGCCCCAGCTATTAATTACAAATTAACAATAATTATTTATTAATGTTGGTGGCAACCTTTTTTAGGATACAAGGGGGAGATTTCAGTAAACAAAATGGAACTGGAGGAGAGTCTGTGTACGGTGGAACATATGAAGATGAGAGCTTTGAAATGAAGCATGACGCTCCATATCTTCTTAGCATGGCCAACCGTGGAAAAGACACCAATGGGTCTCAATTTTTCATGTAAGATCCTGGAACTCTAAGTTCTAAAACATTCGCGAAATTGAGTTCGATCAATCTAGTTGTCATTTAATTTGGGGATATAAAAACACGGAGCATTTCTAAATGATTGAGTGTTGAGAGATTCGAGACTCTTAACATTAACATATTTTTACGTACCTTGTTATGTTACGATGCTATTTTTTGCCGATCGACAACTACACAATAGTGTAGCTGAAATACTACTTTAATAATTAATTTGGGAGAGGAGTTTTTTAATTTAATAGAAAGGAAATTTTCAGCTTGGAATCAACGGAAGGTTTGGTAAAAATTAATGTCTTACTAGGATACATTATTTTTCTATATTGCATAGAATTCGGTTTTAGAAGTCTGAAGGTTGATACCGTAACATTGATGATGTCAATGAGAATTTAAAACCATATTTTTGTCTCTTCTTGTAAACTAGACTAACCGAGAAAGCTCCACATCTTGATGGGTAAGTTTGACTTTGAACTCGCTTAAATTCTCGGTGGATTAAATTGTTAATAAATAACCAAAAAGATTTTCATATGTTCACTTTTTGTTATGTTTACAGTGTCCACGTTGTGTTTGGAAGAGTAATTAATGGACAAGCAATTGTTAAACAAATTGAAGGATTGCCAGTTGATAGAAAATCGAGGCCTTTACAAGATGTTCGAATTGCTGATTGCGGGGAACTCGTTTTGGTTAAGAAGAAAAAGAAAGGTTTGAACCCATCCATGTTTTTTTTTGTGTTTGTACTATGTTCATGGTGTGCAATTTGTAAGATTATGTCTTTCAATGAAAATAAAAATTTATGTGTTGGCTTTTCCTACTGATTTTCACAGAAAAGAAACCAAAGAAAGAAAAGAAACGAGTAAGCGAGTCCGATAAATCATCTGGGGAACTAACAGACAGTGATAGTGAAAATGAAAAGAAGAAACGAAAGGAAAGCAGCAGTGATTCAGATTCTGATAATGAAAAGTGAGTGTGATTGTAGTTGCTTTTGTTATGTAACCTTCTAACGTTTGCAAGCTTAATAATAATTATTATTCTCTCTATTTATTTGTTATTATAATTTAGGTCACCGAAAGTTTTTTGCTCTATAAAAGATGGTGAGGTTCCACCTGTGCCAGAAAATCGGTTTTTGTTACGTGCATTTCCAAAGGATACGGAAAAGGATAAAGAGAAAGAAAAAGGTAAGGAAGAGGATAAGAAACATTCCAGGCGAGTTCGAAGTAGAAGTCGTCAGCGTTCAAGGAGCCGTAGCAGGGGAAGAGACCGCCGTGATAGAGACCATCGTTCTGGAAACAGAGTTGAAAAGGAAGCCCCTAAATATGGCAGACTTGGTAGGAATAATGACGGGAAAAAAGTCAAAGGAAGAGGAAGAGTGGTAAGACCCTTAGTCATTAAGATAAGTTATAGAAGAGCTTTTATTCAAGCTATTATAGAGGAAAAAATTCTGATGACAAATGGGTCTGTTTCAGTGTTATCGTCCCGCATCTAAAAGTCGATCAAGAAGTCGTAGCAAGACGCCACCACATTGGCGTGCCGAAGCCAGAAGGGTTATATCTATGCGAGAATATGAGGTACTATTGCAGTACTATGCTAAATCCATCCATTAATTCTATCTATTTAAATCTAGGGAAGGTAAAGGTATATATGCTAAGTACTTTGAAAATTTGAAATCTTTAGGAAAAGGAGAAACAGCGTAGGCAAAGGGATGATGAGATTCGCAGACGACAAGAAGAGCGTCAGAAGCGACACGAAGAACAAGGAAAACATAAGGACGACACAAACGACAATGAAGAAATAGAAGACAGTGATGAAAAACCAAAAGATGTTGTTTTAGCACCAGATGTTTCGGAAGCCGACAAAGCTGTTGAGGAGTTGACTGCTCAAATTCAATTGGCAGCGGCTACAAATGAAGGTGTTGTGTATTATCAACATTTATACAGAAATCGAGGACCGAGCGACAAAGCAGATTCAGATCCAGCGAAAATTGTAGATGCTACACCTTTACAAGGTTTTGAGCCAATCACGAGTTACTCCAATGCTGTTGTGGAAGATTCTTCTGTAGAGAAAGCAGCAGAGTCGGGAAGCGGAGCGGACGAAGGTTTACCATCCAAAGAAGACGAGGAAGAAGAATTGCGTCTTCGAAGAGAACTACTTAAGAAGCGAATGAAAGACTGGGAAGACAGTTCTTCTGACGATGATCAGAGTCAAAGTAAAGATAAGCAAGCTGCGACTAAAGGAAACAATGATGCAACAAGCGAAGCAAAAGCACCTATTGCTAATCGTCGAGTTTCTCGCGAAGATGTACGCGAAAGAAGAGACTCTCATCGTAGTGATCGAAAGAAAAGTCGTAGCAAGAGTCGAAGTCGCAGTCGGAGTAAAAGTGGCACTAGAGCACGTCGCCATGATTCTCCTAAACGTCGTGGAAGATCAAGGTCTCGCTCCCGAAGTCGCGACCGCAGGAAGTCACGTTCCAGATCAAGAGAACATTCTAGGTATAATGATCGTCGAAGGAGTAGGAGATCAAGGTCAAGGAGCAACTCCCGTCGAAGGGACAGACGTCGTTAATATCAATAAACTCGATTTATCAGTAAAGCTTAATAATTGAGTGGGAATAATCAAGTACATCTCGATTAGATACTCAATTCTTCAAAAATTCAAATGTACATAATTTCAAGGCTTACCTTGAGTGGTATATGAAATTTATATATTTCTTGTGGTTTTAGATGGAAAATATTCTTGTCGTTTGGGACATTGTTAATTTAATTTGTCTTTATGGTTGATAATCATATAGACCCTAGTAATATTTACTGTTGCTACTTGTTCATTTTTTTCTCACTTCTCAATCAACTTTTACCCACCCCTTTGTAGGTTCTTTTCTTATTAATCTTCTAGTAATAAAACAATTTATGTGTCTCTAGATTTTAGGTGAAATTTTAATATTCATTCTTTATTAGTTAATGTCAACAATAATAATATAAAACAAATATAATGTTGTTAGTAGTATGAATGTATCATTACAGCAGTGGTACTCAACCACTTATGAAGTTGTTTGCAATTGCATAAGTAGGTGTTTTGCGAAAGTTATATGTGTTTTGGGTCATTTCAAATTTTTACTGAGTACGGAACATTTTATAGTTATGTAGCTTCATGTAATGTCCATATTGTCCATGTAATATCACTAATAAGTTTACATCTTTCCGCTAAAGCGCTTCATTAATAGCTTACAATATAACATCATCATCGAATTATTATAAAAGACAATGAATGAATTATTTGTAATGTCCATAATTTAAATTTAAATATTCAGAACTATAAGTTTTCTTGTTTCAACTGCATTTACTATTGATGAATGGAACAAATTTGTGAAGAAAAATATTGTAGTGTTTGACGAAGAACTAACTAAAGACTCATTTGTTAATAGTGTTAAGAACTACCTAGTTGAGCAAAGAAGCTCCATATATTTATTTTACAAATGATATTTATTTCTAAATGTAAATTGGTTACGACTCGATACTGCTTTGTGAAATGATTATGTATTATGGAATTACCTATTCTTCGATATTTATGAATTGTGTTTATGTAGGGAGAACAGCTCAATGTGGCTGATACAAGTAAACACGCTAATAAAGTCAATACAATACAATACAATACTAAATATTGTTATTGTTTATTTTATGCATTTCGCACTTGATAGAGCATAAGTGTAGGTAAGTGTTTATTAGACACTTTAAGCATTGGTAAATCTACATGATTAGGTATCTAGATGTACTAACGTGGAGACTTATTGTTATTATTTGTTATTTAAGCTAATAATAGGATTGCATTTTATTTCTTGTAAAGTCTGATTTGTGCATTTAATGAAGGAAATAAATATTTGTAAAACAAACACTTTCAAGTCATTTTGGATCATTAGATTACCATTTATGATTGATTTTGTGTGATACACTACATTTTGCATCGAGTCTGTAAACTCAGTTTCCATTACAAGGCACACTTGACATACCTGAACGGAAAGACCGAAGATGGTTTCAATGTTTGCTTGTTAAATCTCCGTTGCAGTAGTATATACACTATATATACAGTAGTAGTATAGTGCAAAGTCTGAAAAACTAGTGCATTGCAGCATACCGGCATTCCTTCCTATTAGGTACACAGCACAAAATGCCAACTGCTGTTGTAGCACGCGTTATAGACCGTTGGGCATTCTGCATAACATTTCAATATGCAGATAGCATGACATGACTCATATTCACATCACATCAAATCAGGTAAGATGAAATCTAATAATGTCAAACTATTAAGATTTTAGGAATTATTGAGTTATTGCTTGCTTAAAAAAATTACGTATGTATTATTGATATAAATTCATTCAGTAATAATAATTATTGTTAGACAAAATACGTGTCAAATTACCATTACGTTTTTTTATTTTCAGAAAGAAAAGGGTTGTTTGCATAATAAAAAGTTATACAACATTGTTTTAGGTTCCAGCCAAACCATGTTCCGTAAAAGAATATTACCTTAAAGTACGTACCTCTCTGCCTGTGTCGTGATGATGATGGTATGATTAATCAGCGAATATATAAGATGCAATTTGATGTGTATTGTAGGTGTGTTATAAAAGTATAAGGTACGCATAGGTATTCATTTTTACTCAGCATTCACGCTTGTATGAAATGCACATTATCAGCAGCCTTCTCTCTGGAATCGTTAGAAATACACAAAGGATAGAAAGATTCACATCTTAACATGCTTTTTCATAATGTGTATCCTTACGTTAGTCGCACAAATCTAAATGGATGAAGCGTGCATGTATTCTGCTTGTGCATATTTTATCATGCATTACGGATAAAAGATGAGACATGATGAGAAGTAAAGTATCACATTATTATATTTTGGTGGCTTCTGTCCTATTTGCAATGTATTTTGTCATTGTGTAGCATTGCTGCGTGCTCCCTTTCTTACAAAAATCTCGTAAAATCATACTCGCGTTTGCAAAATGTATTAAGTGTTATTCAAGATAATTAATTAACAGCTCATAAATCTGCATGCGTTAAGATTACGTATTGACCATGTCCAGTCAATCATTTCTCTTTGATTAATAATTATTAATGTTTTTGAAATCATTGATACAAAATGATGTGTAGAAAAGACACTCAAAGACATTTATCATGCATGTAAGAGTTTTGTAATTAATGAAAGAAGCAAATAATTAAAAAGCTGTTAAGAACGAAGAAGTAATTTGATAAATAAAATAATACCAATAAAATTTACTGCTGCTGCTCTGGAATTTGCAGTCAAAAGAATCAGAATGAAGGGTTGTATTTTATACTGACGATGAGCTATTTACTTAAACAACATTTTCATTTATATCATATATATCCATAAATTCCATACATATATCCAGTTGAATTCATGCCCATGAAAATGAAACAAGAGATGGAAATGAAGTGAAGCTGGAGCTTAACATTGAAAAGCAAGTTGCAGAAAAGTCAAAAGGATATCATATCAATATAAAATTTCATGGTGTGTATGTAGTATGTGCTAGCAAACATTGGATCTCTAGAAGCCGATAAGATCCATTAATTTCTTTTATTGATATGATTTCTAAATGGGAGATACTACTAGGAGCAACATGATTGTATTCATATGATATGATATGATGATCATTTTTTTTCTCTCTCTTTTGGATTGGATTGGATCATTGTGGAATGGAAACGTAATGGTAATAATGGTGCAACTCTTTTGATTCTCCAACAAAAATGGCGAAGGTACGTCCATCAGTTAACACAAGGAAGATAGCTGCAAATGCTTTTTAAAACGGAGATGATTGTTCTGAATGCTCACATGTGTGCGTCTAGTTTGAGAGTGAAGCTCTCCTCTGTGTACACGATATGTATATTATTGTATTCTTCTTTATTTATATGTGTACATATGTCCTTTGACTGATCTGAGGTTCTCGTCCGTGTACATGTTTTTTTTCTGGTAGGAACAACATAACGAGACGCGATACGGATATTGAAGAGATGGATACGGTACGGTCAAAACTACGGATGGATAGACAATGCATACTACTACAACTACTACATACTCTTATTGAGAGAGAGAGAGAGAAGTGAGCCCGTTCAAAAGATATCAGTTTTTTGGAGGATAGGATAGATACCCAAAATGCAATGGTGCTAAGCTAAAAGGCTTTGTGGCAGGCGGAGTAGTACTCTTAAGTATTTGGGGAAGTGGGGAAAATGTAAGGAAAGGACTTGAAAAGGAGCTAAAAGCTTTCAGCTAACCAGTATGTTGTAGTAAGTCAGGCAGGAAGCAAGAATAAAAAAGTAAGTTTAAAAGCATCAAGTAAAGTAAAAGCTTGGGCTATGCTCTGGCTCTAGCTCTCTGCTCTCATCTCCTCTCATTCTCATCTCATTCTCATAATATACTCAAACTACTCACAAAAACTCTCTTTTGCTTATTTGCAGCCTCCTCATTCCTTAGTTCATGTTGTCGCACAGAAAAGAATGGGAAATGGGAAGTAGTAATATTCAATGTTTGAAATGAAGTGAGTTTTGAGCACTTGAAAGGAAACCTTATCCTCCTCTCGCTCTCCTGTTGTTATTGTGTTGGAGAGATGAGAGAGATGTGATGTGATGTGTGTGTGTGCAGTCACTACTACTAGTGCATTGTTATTACTTGCTCGTTGTGGCTCGCTGCTAAAAATCTGACTGACTACTCAACTTCCACTGACTTGATGGTGTTGTTTACAACCATTACAAAAAGGGTACACACACACAAAAACACAACGTGAACACACAGTAGTACCTTGGGATTGGAGGATGGACTTCTTGATTTTAAGTACGTGACATTTTTTGCAAGGGGATTGAGATTGAGGAGTTAAGTACCAAAACCAAATCCAATCCGGGGATAAGGGAACAGATAAACGTGCTAATGTGAACTGAACTTTGTAAAACAAAAAAAAACTTTCTGCACGCGTGCTCGCTTATACTCATCAGCAAAGAGAATTGCAATGACGAAAGAATAATGCAGCTAGTAAGAAGAATACAAGAGCTAGTTTGTTTGTGTTTACTAAAGGATTTTATCAAGGACCTTTAAATAAAGGGGTTTAAAATCTTCTTATCTTCACAAATTGTAAACAATTCCAGAGGAAAGATAAGCTGGAAAAATTATGCACTCTATGAGAAAACAACCAGAGTTACAAACAACTTAATTTATCTTTTTGCTAATATTTGCGGAGGATTGTCAGAGCACATGTACAATAATGAGCATGAACCAAAAACCAAACCAACTGGATTTTTTAAATGTTGATGTTGGAGGAGCTTAATTCATAATTAAAGAGATGCTGAACTACTCAAGTTGATTATGTAATGTGAGTACTTAATCTCAAATCAAAGTACTTTTTGTGCAATGAAAGAAAGAACAACAACGTGCTCGGCTCAGTGAATGACTAAATGATTTGAATTGAATTAAAGCATTGTAGCACTTGCAGCAGTTAAAGTAGCTTTTGCAAGCGTGTGAAACTAATTTTACAAACTCGCATGCTTGCACTTTCCTTCAATGAATACCGTCCAACTCAGTTTCTTCCATGGTTAATGTACATAATTATTATTATATTAATTGACAAATTGCAAAGAAAAACGTTGACATTTCAGCAGCTTTAATTATTGATTAATAATAATTTTTGTTCCACAAAGCCGATAATGTTAATCAAATTGAGAACTAATCGTAAATGGTTTGGTCCTGGTGCAGTACAAAGTTGAAGAAAGTGAAAACAGTGAATATTATTCATGATTCTTTTGTTGAACACGGCGTTTTTATTCTAATTTTGAGTTTTGTGGAGGACGTAGTTGATACGAAATGAAATGATTTTACCTCATCATTTGTAAGACATGGTTGGTTACAACAAGGACTAACTAATTTAATTTTAAAAACAGTTAGAAGTAGTGTATAGACTTTAATGTGATTGTGTTTCTCAACTCGCTGGAACAATGGCTGCTAGCGATGATGAACCAATGCATCTCTACGAGGTGTTTCAAAATTGCTTCAATAAAATTGCCAACAAACAACCAGGTAAGATCCAAATTGAGAACTTTGAGCATTTAATGATTATTAAATTAAGTAACCGAGACGCACGGTGGAACGGACGGACGAGTCCATGCTGCATAATTTTGTCGTGATGATGTGACATTCATTTAATTGTAGAATGCATGCTTCAAATCATTCAAATGGTTTATGAATATTATCTAATTCAAGAGTACTTGAACTTGGTTGAAGTACATGAGTTTAATGGAAAAGTTAATGTTGACATCAGCATTTAAGTTATGTCTTTTGGTACCTACATTTCGTTGTGCTTTTAATTCACGTACATAAGTATCTCGTACGTAAGTTCGGAGTGCAAACTTCCTTTCAAATCAACGTGCAATCTTTTTTCTATTGCAGCATGGTAGTATCTGTTTTAAGGTGATTTTGTTTTAAGTATCATCATATCATGTACTTTAATTTGTATTAAAATTATGTATTGGCTTTTCATATATGATTGATTTAATCATAAGCTTGAGGAAGCAATATAGCATAAAATTGAATGTTAACATGTAATGGTTGAGCTATAAGAAGATGCTCATGCTTCATGAATAATTATTATTATCAATTCAATTTCCGTGAAAAACATTTAAATATGAGATTGAATTGTAGATAACAACATGTGTACGTATGTATGTGTGTTCATGCGCAAGACGCAAGTTATTTAGCAAAGCTTAGAAATACATGCGCACACCATACATACATACATTTTTAAGTGTTAAACAGGTAGTTTCTTGTTATATTACCTTAATTTTCCACACGAACTTTATTTATGTATATGAATTTGCATGCGCAAAATGGTCCATCAACCTTTAAAGTTGAAGTAAAGGAATACTTTCAAAAACTGAAAAATACATTTTTAAAAAATCTCATACCTCCGGTGTTATATTAACTGTTTATGATTTATTTTCGTCTTGATCTCTTAAATAAGTGTCCTTCTACAAATTGGGAATGTTTAAAAAAATTGATTAGGTATTATTAAGAGTAAAATAGAATGTTGTCAGTAAAACTGAAAGTGCCTTTATTGATGACCCACTTGATTATTGAGATATTTATGCTTGTTTAATAGTAAGAGAAATTTATTATCTATGTTTAATTTGGAGATGAATTGTAGGTAAATCAATATTTACCACCCACGTACAATTATTTATTCCAATGAATTGACGTCTGTGAAGGCAGCATTAAATGGAATTACACTTAACATTGCACAAGCATTTTTTAGTTCAAGGTTGCCTAATTATTATTGGTTGATAAAATATTTAATCATTTCCGGAGCAGATACTAACTCTTGTAGTGAAACCAATTGCTTTCAAACTTGAAATGCGAGTAAATGCTGTTAAAATAAATATTATTCAGCAAGGGGTCGGTATAAATGTAACGAATTAAACAAACATCCCTTCATTATCTATAGTATGTGCTAGAAGTGTTTGGAATATTACAACAATTCAATCTACGGATAAGGCACTGTTTTTAAAAGTTGAAAGGAATCTTTAATTGATTGAAGAGGAATTTATTCCAGATTACAATATTTGTTCCAAACTCTGCAATATTTTATCGTACACGTATCAATGAACTGGAACATATTTTACATCGTTATTTATTTATGAATTCTACAAATTCTTGATCACATATCTTATGTCTCGGTCATCAGGATCAAACCTTGAAACCTCAAGTTTATGTCGAATTTTATATTTATTAGCTTCATAATTTACACAATATATTGAGTAATTTTTATATGCAGAATTTCACAAGCTAACCTAGTAAAACGTGTTTCACTCCTGTAACTACATGGTAGAATGAATATTAAAGGTATCCCTTAATTTATGACTTCTAACATCTTAATAATAAGAGCTTTCAACACGAATATTTGATACATTCAATGGGATGGCTAACTTTGACACATGAGTCACTTCGTTTTGTAACTTTTGTATCTCCAATTGAATCAACTTAATGAATGGATGTTTTTTTTTAAATTTACAGGAGACAAAGCAACGTATCAAAATCAGTATCCACCTGTAGAAAACAATGGAATGGTCTCATACTCCGGAGGGTATTCTGTTGATGATTCATTTGCTCCAGATTCCCCATTTTTCCCATTTAGTGGCTCAAGGCGGATAGGTGGCCCTCCACAAGTACCCGGAAATGTAAAGAGGAAAAAAGAGGTAAGTTGTGGAATTTTTGTAAAAAGTCGTTGCCATTGTAAGAGTGATAGATAATGTTGACCATGAATCATACCCATAGACCATGTCAAAACTACTACTGTTTATATAATCAACGCAGATACATTTCGTTGTACTTGATTCTTCTTGTGATAACGGATGCTTTAAGTTACCAATGTATTTATGAGTTTAGTAGATTTTAAAGCTTTTATGTGCTTATTAACAATTTGTATTGTCTGCTAGCATAAACCTATTATCAGTTTTGTACTATAGCTACTTGAAATAATAACTATAATGATGAATGATAAGCGTAAACATGTTCAGCCTAACTCGTAAGTTCAATTTCACCGAAGAAAAAGCACAATTTCACGGTTGCACCTCTAGCGTCTTATTTTGAGCCACGTCTGTAGATTGATTGAAAGACATTTAGTACTTCTATTTGGCCAACTGTGTGGTTTATGTCGCATGTACTGAGCTGAGATTTTGCATTTGGTATCCCACGCAGCATAGCATACAACAAGACACGAAGAATTTCTCATGCTAAGTTACTAAGTATATCTTCCGCATTAAGAGGACCGTTAAGCAGGAAAATGGAAGAAAGGGTGAAGAACAGTCCGAATAAGATTAAGATGAAATGAATAAACTATGTCTTGCATTAAATGGAATCATCGATGCAAAGCTAAATAAACAGAATCTCATGACAGGAGGACAAACAAGGAGATAAAGAATTGTTAGTTGTTAGTATTAAGCCATCATTTTCTTCTTGTTTTATTTACGGACAGGATAGTTATCGTTTCATTACATAAAACAGCAGTGGAAAAATAGTAGTAGTAGAGGGTGCTTACTCTTCTATTGTTTGTTGGCAATTTTGTGTAAAACAAGTTTACTGCTTTAATGCTCAAGAAACTTTTTTGCGAAAGGGGAAGAGAGACGGACTGAGTTTAACTTAACGAGTGAGTTTTGGATGAAAAGTCTAAAGAGCAAGAGACACGAAGAGATCAGGAAACGTGACAGGCTGTCAACTTGCTCCTGCTGTTGCTGTGCTTCTGTTTAGTCAGAGTCAAAGTCAGTTTCGGTAGACTGAAAGTCTCTCAGGAGGAGATATTTAGTTTTTTTAGTCAGTTTAACAAGTAAAGACGGTTGAAATTCGGGAAATGCGAAGAGAAATAAATTGCTCAGTCTTTTTATTTATAGTTTTATTCCCTTTACTTTTCCTCAAGTACAAAACTTTTTATCATCACAGCATCATCTAGCTCTAGCGAAATTGTTCCTTTGTCCTCCAAACTCATTCATTTCATTTGATGATATTCAGTAGTGGTTTAAAACTGTACTGTGCATGGATGAGGCGATGAAAAACAAGGAGGAATCAAGTAAATGCGAAAAACTATTATGGTTTCCTTCTTCTAAATTCATGAATAAAAATGGTTCTTTAGAACTCATAACGTAACTCGTGCTGCAGTGATAAATACAATATAATATTATATAATATTATTTCGATATATATTTTAGCTAAACTATATAAGGCATGATGATGCATCGCCAAGAAATATCTATTAAAAATAAAATGTGTATTATGTTATGATGCTGTTGCATCTTCATTTCTTCCCAGGAATTTATTGTTTGCATTACTAAAGTCAGCTATAGTGACTTGTCTTTAAGAAAAATGAATGAATCACAGACACGATGCGATGATGATAATGATGTCTTACTTATTGAACTTGAAAGATAATGTTTGTTTTGTGCTATTGAGCTTCAACGAAATAAACGGGGATATATGGAACCATGTATACTATAAGTTATGTACCGCTATGTAAACGTACCTAATGTGTTTAAGGAACCGTGTCGCCTTCCTTCCTTTCTTCAGAAGCGTTTCTTTTTGTTTATAACTCACAACCAACTTTTTTATATTGGAAGGTGTACACTCAAAGCGTAGAAAGAACTAACCAACAAACTTTTTATATAACATGTTTGTGATTTGCGAACGTCTAATTTGTGGTAGCAAAAACTCTGAGAAAAAGGAGATGTATACGTGCACTAAATTAGAGGTTGACAAAAGATGGCTGGGAATAATAATAATAATGGGTAAATTGGTTTAGAGTTTTAGAATGGCTTTTGTTGTCCCATCCTCATTTTCTTCTTCGTGTTTTTTTCCTTCTAGCCAACTCCTATTTCATTCCAGCTCAGCTCAAGCGGCTGAGTTTTTGTTTGCAATGCCAAATCAAGTGAAGTAGTGATAATGATGATGATGATGAACGAGTATAATACCAATTATTGCTTGGCTAATGTTGAAAGTTTTACTAGTATATGCCAATATGAAAAATTGTGTAGACATATAGACATTATATAGTCTAGCTTTTATAGTTGATACCTTGGTTGTACGTAATGAAAGATGCTCACGAATTGTGGTCTTATTGTTTACCGATTCTAATCAATTTGTTATATGTACGTTGTTCCCATCTTTCTTTAATTGAATCGCATTTTTATGCTTCAATGAATGCTAATTAGAATACCATGTTTATTTAGAATTTAAATATGATTTGATTTATTTTGGCTGTATCGGGTTTGAATAATGAAGTGTTTTTCTTTCACCTAATAAATGTTTGAAATTTATTTTACAGGGAATGGACCCGTCGATAGATCCAGATGGACAGCAAAACTGGGTAAGTTCTAAATTAATTTTTAATGAATTAGCTTGTTGTGTTTTGCGCTTTGCCACAGAAATTTGTCAAGCTTTAGCTACGCTTTATCGCATTTCCTTTATATTACAATAGATTCGTTATGAATCTAACAACACGATGTGCAAATGCAAAGTCATCTCGTAAGCTTCACTGTTCATAATCATGCATTAATTATTGCTCACAGAACATATAAAATAACATATATCCATGTGAAATATTTGGCCTGCCAATCGAAGGTATTATGTAACTTTCCAAACTCTGTTTTGGAGAGGAAATGAACCTCAGGACGGGAAACGTTTATAGCACCTGCAGCTTTGAGCCATGTCAAGTTGTCGGCAGTTCACGTTCATGTGCTCAGCAAACTTTCAAAGTTTCGGAACGATTAGTTACACCTCACATTTATGTAACTCTGGTGAACACACACACAGAGGAATTCACTTCCTCATTCTGGAATAGAATATTGTACAACTCAAAGTTTTTGAGTTCCTATTATATTACCTTCCAGTCCTACAATTGCATCTGCGCGTAGTACATTGGCAGAATTTACTTGGAAATCAAAAAGTGCTACTTACATAAATGCCCAGTTTAGTTAAGCATGAAGTAACCCGTCAAACATAATCCACTCATCGCTACAGATGACTAAAGGCCACGGGGGTATTATGTTAAAACTTTAATTACCAGCACTACAGCCCTTCGTCTTTCTGCACTGACTGGGGTGACTTGAAAATTCCATGCAGAATATTAGCATTTCTTCATCAATCTCTATTACTGAACGTCTAGTAGTATACCAGTAGTGTTTGCAATAAGACGTTTGGCAAGACAAGGTTAGCATCATCTTCATGGTTTATTGCATTTCTAGAAAATTCATATTACTTTCTACCCACACAAACGACATGATGTAGGTTAAATCTGATTTAAAAACTTCACATGGGGAAAATGTCAGTCAGTTATAGTGAGAAGTGACGATATTTACAGTTCACATCCGCGTCCACAGCAAAAAAGTCATTCGTAAGTCAAATTTATCCTCAAGATAAAAATCTGAGATTCAAAACGTATCCATGAAGTGTATTCTCATTCTATGAATGCTTCCGACTGTCAAGATTGCTAGTATACTCGGCGGATCTCATATTATTTATATCATATCATATCACATCATAGTATACTGCGTTTCTATGATATGCACACTCTCAGGGAAAAGGACGATGATCATTATGCTGAAATTGTGCAGTTTGGCTCTTGTCTCACGGACCGGTGGTGAAAAGATATGATATGCTATGTGGTTTGTGTGAAAACTGGATTTTAGTATTCAGTATTCGAAAGGAGAGAGAAGAGGAGAGAGGACGTGTACGCAAAGTGTGAATTGTAGAATATGTATTTTTGTCTTCATTTCACTCACTCAGTCACCGCCATGTCGCATTCCAGAAAACAAGCGTTATGCCGTATGGGAAAGGAGGTGATATGATGTTCTTTTCTAGCCTTCCCTTTTCAAAACTTCCATAGAATTTTGGCATCATGATGATGATATGATGATACGACGACTCCAATGGAAATGCGTTTTGTTAAGAGTTGGGTACCGAATCTAAATAAAAGGCAACCAAATATCGTTTGCATTCTGGAAATGTTACGCCACCTTTAGCATTACAACTTGTAATATAACTGGGAAGGTAGTCTGACTTGTATTCCAAATGGTCTTGATATATACATAAATGTCTACTGTCTATAAAAATGGTGATATGTCGATGCATGTATGCTATGTTGAGTGAGGAGAAAGTAGCCTGCTTGTTTAACCGTCAATACGTGTTCGAGTCCGTCCAAAGAATTGCTTTCTTCCCTACTTTCTACTTTGATAGATCGAAAAGAAATTCTCGTTGATTCCAAAGATCCGACGTATTCATACTGGCAGTCTCCATCGACCGTACCGTGATAAACTATCATTCTCTTTTTGACGTCATTTTACATAGTGAAAGCGTAATTGACTTGGCTGAATAAACCAACATCTTATACTTTGGATTTATCGAAATCTTGCATGTTTGTATTTGATTCATCATTTATATGACAAGTACGAGTAGTTAGTTAATCAAAGATAATTTTTTTTAGTTATTTGCGTGATCTGGTAGGATTTACTGGCATCAAGCATACAAGTCTGCTCCCTTTGTTTGAAATGGTTAGCGGCATTTGATAAGAATTTAATGTACTGTGATTGTAATAAAATCAAATGAATAGTAAAGTCCTGATGTGACAGATTGATTCAAGATTAGGGTTTTTAGCATGTCAACCACAAGTTTGACTGACTTTTCGTACAATTAAGTGATTATATGCATGATCAGGTATGTATAAGCAACAATGCGTAAGCTCGTGTTCAGGTGACCCGATCAAAAAAAGTCTTATCTCATTTGAACATATGATGTTTCACTGTATATAGCATGTTGTTTTACTTATTTCGTGGATTTTACAAATGTATTCAATTATCATGTCTAATTTTCTCATGATGTCGATCATTCTTCGTGATATGGCATGAAATTTACCATAAACGATTGCAGAGGAAAGCTATTTACTTCTTGTGGCCCTGTCGTTAACCTTCCAAATGTATACGCATTACATTTGTTGATTGAAAGGGATTATCCAGTAGTTTTTATAAAATTATACATCCGTTCAACGAAACCGATATCACGTAATGTTTCATGTGGGGCAAACAGCAGCAGTATGATTTAGATTTAGGATTCTCAAATATGTCACGGATAAAAAAATGATGAAGATGAATTTCGGATATAAAAATTGGAACTCAAAAACAAAACTACAATGAACGGGGGTGGGTGCTGCTTAAAGTAAATTTTCTTGTTATTGTACAGACGTTTTAATAAAATATTTGTATGAAAGCGTGTATAGGTAAGGTAATTTACTTTTGCAAAAGCAGAAAATGATTTCCTCTCAGGACATTGGTTTCAGTTAGAGACTCGTTTTCTCCCCTGTATTTTATTGTTGAAAAGATGAAATGCATTTCCTATAGCACCTAGTGCCATTGATGGAATGTCGGACAGCTGCAAAAATAAAGTTTCAGCCGTCACCGGCCGCTGCCTAGTTTTAAGGGTATGCAAGTGTTGTAAAGAAATCGAAGAATATACCTGTTCAGTTAATCTTGTACATATGATAAGGTGTCCATATTGCAATAAAACACGCGGTTCATTAAACTCGTTAAACTCGACATTGTTATAAGTAGCAAAAAGCAGTGTCCAGTGCAAGTTTAAACTCTGGGAAAACTGTATGCTCAATGCTTATACTTCTGTTAATTTTTTGTCGAATGCGTACGTACGCTTACAATTCAGTAACGTATGAATTAAGTACAGTTCTTTCATGCATCTGCCATTAATTGTAAGCTTTAATGATTCTGCTGAGCATTTACTTTACAACAAACTCATGTATTAAAATCCTAGAGCTTTTGGTAAGCAAATGTATTATTAAAAAATACTTTTACTGAATTTCTCGAACGTGTGTGTCTACTGAAGTTGTAGTGGTTGTTTTTTTTCCTTTTGGTCCACAATTTATAAAGTTACTTGCAGCCGTTTTTTCAATCCCTACTCGTCCTGAGTTCGAACGGCAGGTGTTTCCTAGAACAGGAGGAGGACGCGCGGCATGCATGTAGCTTTCTTAAGAAAGGTACGCTGGAATAAGTACAGAAAATACAAGTTCACTCACTCACTCATACTCATGGTCTCAGAAACAGTCATCCTTACGTCTGACTCTGATGTAGAATTTTTCTTGTTGCTTCTTTTTATCATCATTGCCATGATCATCATGAAAGAGCCAGGTTCTTTATGTAAAAAATAATCTGCACTTATGTATGTATTGCCGCGTACGTAGTACGTACTTCTTTTATTTGAAAGAAAACTTGTCTGGCCGGTGGCTGGCTGAGGGTTGTTTTCCACTGTTACGATTCCTGTGTTCAAGGGTTTGGCGTTCGACAAGACACGCGACCACTCTGACGATGCATTACTCTGATAATCCACTAAACGTATGCAGGATGGGAAGTATAAGATCGGGGTGTTGTTTCATCGTAATAAATATCATGGTGATGTGATGATGCAACTCTCGCACTGGCCAAATTATGTCAGTTTTTTTCTCACTGTGGGAATTATACGTACTTTGTTTTATGAAAACCCAATCCTTTTTTGGGATTTTGATTGCTGACTTAATCATTTCGACTCATTATTGTGTTGATGCTACTACTGATTTTGTAATACGCAAGTTGTATGACCTTCCAAAGGCACCAGGTGGAAAAATAAAATACCTATGATAACAGGTAATTATTATTATGAGAAGGACTGACTGACTAACCAAAGGTACTTTGCTTTGAGTTATTTTTTGCTATTGTGATTTTTTCATGAAATCATAAACCGTAGAAAATTGTCCCAAATCCTCATGTTTTTACTGCACTGTTGAGTCATATTTTTTATTTTATCGTTGTTATTAAAGTTCAATGTTCCGTGTTCATCTGATATTGCGTAAAGGTGAAAGGAAATTCAATTACTGGTTTACCTTTGGTTTTTAACATATGATTTAAATATGCAGTAGCGAACATTTTGTATGTTGGTATGTAATGCGGAATTGATTTGTATGCAACGCATTTCATGCATTGATTGTCTGTTACTCCACTCTCATGGCATTGTACAGGTTTAAGTGAGATCCTCTAATGAAAAAAAATCGTCGTTTGATGAAATGAAAGCGCATTTGTTTTATTTACTGAGGAGAAATGACCTTCTGCTTTTCCGTGTACCGGCTGTTGCCTGTTCTTTTCAAAGGTCGTTAAGCTGTTCTCGTGGATCGAGATGAAGTGAGTCGTGTGGAGATTTCTTTATGTGCACTTTCTTACTGGATTTTTAAGTCTTCGTTCTAAATCCAGGCTCCGTATGGTCATGTAACATAATCTAAACCAAGATAGGGTTGCTTGACCTGAAACATGAGATTTTTAAAGAGCCTGTTTTTACATCTTCACTTGAGAAATAAGTAGGAGCAGTTGCAGTCGCCAGTTTTTTGGGGGATCGGGCACGTACACTTAAAAGTTGCACATACATATATACCTTTATACTTTATGAACTCCCTTTGAAGGCATAATGGTAATGATGATGATGAGTGGGGGTGGGTGGTAGAAACTGAAACAGTGGCAAACTATCGCATGATGATGATGATGATCTTTTTTCCTTTCTTTATGAAGGGGAGTGAATAAAGCTCTAGAGATTCAACAAAAAATATGATGCTGTTGAAGGTTATTTCTAAACCTACTAAAATCGAACCAGAAGAAACTGGAGCGGAACCCTTTTCATATATTTTTGTTGGGATTTTAAGGGCTCTTCTTAGCAATGTATTGTCGAATTACCAACGTATCATGTTTGGAAATTCTGAGTTCCATTATTGATTTTACAGTAGAGCGGGTGGGTAAAGATGAGATACAATATCAAATCTAAATGCATTAACTCAAAGTAAAGCTTCTAATTCCGTACCATGAAATCAACGTGAGGAGATACCAATACCCACCCCATAGTAATCTGTGCCTATGTATGCGTCTGCATCACCACTAGAATCGCTGGAGAATCTTTCATAGCATTAGAATTATTATTTAAAAATTATTTAGGGAATCACGACAGAAAGCATTACTAAACCCATTGCATAATATAGAACAATAGAATTGATTAGGAGAAAGGCAAACGTCCGCATCAGTTCAAGCAATCGGCAATCCAAATCCAAGAAATGCAAAAAGAAACGAAACAAGTTTCCTGAAATTGCTTGAACAAACTGTTGTCTGTGGTTTAGGTCATTTTTATACGTTGAATGTAGTGGAAGGAAGGGAATATATTCATCCGCCGAAGCAAAAAGTTATAAAAGACTGTTGAGTTTAGAAATGAATGTCAAAATGTGAGGTAAAGTTTGAAGTCATCAGAGCATACAAAAATCATAAAAAATGGAACAGTAGAGTGACAATGTCTATACCTTGACGGATATAGTACAGAAGCATACTCCGATGTACGTATATGTATACTATTATATGTATGCCCAAAATGCAATGATGGAGATTGCTGTTGGAGCTGGGAACACGAGAGAAAAAAAATAACGTGGTCTTCGGGTCGGATTTTTAAGCTACCCTAAAAGTACGATGTCTGTGAAAAATTACTATCCATCATATTACAGTTGTACACGATGATGAATGCATGTGCTTATGTGTGTATATCTTTTCTCCCCAGTTTCATTTCTTTCGGAGTATGCGAGTTATGGTATGGCATGGCATGGTAGTTTTACTTTACTGGTCCTCTAGTCCTGGTCCGGTTCCTTTTTCAGTTAGTGGTTCACAGAAGCAAAACCTTGTTTTGTTGAATGAGTCAGGAAAAGTTGGGCATAGTGGCTAGTGGCTTTTGTCCTGAAAAAAAAACTGTAATATTGTTGATGGATGAAATTGTAGAATATAATATGGGATACTGAAAACATATTTTTATAAGGAACCCTCCGCCTCTGCTTATATGTTGGTTATATGTATGGATATAGTCGCATGTTCATGGAAGGCAGTTAGTTCCATCATCCCTTTCAGAATGCATATTATTACATTTCAGTAGGATGCAATGGAGTTGAATTTTGTGGAACCACTTAAGTTACAGCATCATGTATGTATCCCTAAAAGTCATGGTAGTGTAGTGGTACCTTTTTTTATACATAGAAAATGCATCATATACCACTGACTGAACATCTCCAACTAACTCATTCCACTTCACTTTTACTTTTTTTTCTGCTTGTTGATATACACAATATATATTCTTGAGCAGAGAGGATAGCACTACCGTCGTAAATGAATCCACTATGCGAGATGGAATAGTGCCCTGTCTTGTATTGCCTTTCAACTCTGTGGAATCGGCACTGGAAAATCTATTTCACTTTTGTTAGGCTCATACATATTATAACATTCATATATTCCATTATTCACTTACACCGTCATCATCACCACGAGAGATGTATACATACATACATATATGTATACGTTACGTACGTTATTTTATTACGTACCATTTTTTCAGTTGGGTCGCTGCAACGTTCATGCTCTCTTGTTACTCTATTGGCACTGCTAGTAAAGCTGACATACTGACTAACGATACGTGAGTGAGTAAGAGAAGAGAGAGAGAGAGATGAAAAAGTTTAAATTTCATTCTGTCCTATTGTATGTCGATCTACATTAAGGGGTCGACTAGTCAACTAAAAACTTACGGCTTTTTTGCTTCTAGCATGTTGTTTGCTCATTGCCTGGAATACTTATACCATGACTTTTTGTGCATTTTACATCATAATGATCTTCATCATATAGACACAGCTTCAGCAACTACACACAACATCAGATGCGGAGCAGTGAAAAATATAGCGTGGTGGTGTGATGATGATGATGATGATGATGTTCATGCTCATATACTCACACTCTCGTCTAGTCTGTAATAATAACACACATTTTATTATTATATTCCATCAATACAGATACAGAGACTTATGCGTTTTTATTTTGGTTTGAATCTTCAATGGTCGGTTCTATATAGTTGTGGGGGGTTTGGTGATGTGATAATGATGACGGTGCAGTGTGAGAAGAAGCTAGCGTAAAAAAATGCTCTGCTTCGTTTTTATATTTTGGCCATAACGGTACAAAATGCATTGCAATATGTTTTTGTGGCTATACTCAACTAATGTTGTTTAGAGTATAGCTGAAAATAGAGAATATTATTATCATGCTCATCATCATCATCATTACATCAGCTTCATCATCCTCTTCGTCATCATTATCTACTGCTTCCCTTGGCGTTTACGCATTATGTCTTCTATTTATATTTTATTATTCTCATTTTCGCATCACCAATATATTACATTTTAGCCCTTTGTTGTTGTCCTCTAGTAATTTGAATTGGTAAAAAAGAGAATTCATTAAATTAGATATTGTTACGAATGTGTATTATCCTTTTGAAATGCATTGCTCTGAGGAAATCTTACCACGCTATTGTCGTTATTACTTTTTTTAGAGGGAAAATGTAATGTCATGTAATGTATAACCGAATATTGAACCGACGAACCCTACTTCATATTTGCATATAACGTACTCGTTTGTGTTAATGAGCAATATTGGCTTGGAAAATCGAAACATTTTTTTTCTTCTATAATATAATCCTATTGTTTCCCATGTTATGCCAGGATATGTTATGCTAGGACTTTGTAAGTTTATGACTAAAACTCAGAAATCAATCCATCAGTGACATCAAGATCAAGTTAAAGATGAAATATTTACCATACATAAAACTTCATTAAGCTTCAAATATTCCAGCTTAATATAGAAAAATTTCATAACCTCTCAAATTGAGTTTAACCCTGCCGATGTGTGTGAGGGTTCGAAATCCGAAATTTATTCGTGGTCATGCAATTGACTACATGACTAACAACGGAAATTTCCCCTTGTTTCCTAATACCTAACTGCTTCCTTCCTTCCTTACCTTAATGCGGTGCATTATGGAGGTTGAAACTGTTATACTCACGATCACGATCAGAACACCGTGAAAGATAAGGGTTGTATGTTGTATTGCAATTGCATGTCAACCAAGGTTTGAATAGGGGTGCAGAGAGTTGATAGAGGTGAGTCATCTTAACTTTTGCATGTTGTTTACACAAGTCAGATAATTATTAAGCCTGATAAAATGATCAACAACTGCAGGTGCAAAACGAAAAGATTGTCAAAATTTAACCTAAGTTCAACGTTAAGTAATAATTAATGGAAAGCATTCAACACTATCGTGAAATGATTCAATATTTAAAAAAATTCTAAGAACAACATGACGCTTTCGGTGTCGTGTGGTACACATAATTTTATGCTATACGGGTAAGCTATAGACTATGTGGATTGTATTTACGTTTTTATGGTAATTTAGTATGGCTAAATATGTTTGTCCCATTGCTTGTAAAGTATTCTCATGTATGACATAAAAGTATTTAATTCAGACGTCAGATAATATGAAATGAATGGCTTCTTTCATCTCTCTGTTGTGCACGCTTATTTTCGATGGCAGCTGAATTCTGGTAAAATCTTACAATATATATGTAAGTACTTACACTTCGTTTCATTCTCTAAAAATGAAAATGAACGTGTAACAACCCGTTATTGTAACAAATTTTCATATATGGATATTATTCTGCTCTGTAAGCGTGAGACGATAAGGCAAAAAAACCATCGCTATATCTTACGTTCCCACATAGTAATATTCAGCTCGATAGGTGAAGGTCAGTTTGAAAAGCTGTCGTGCGATTTCAAAATGTCTTATCTCAAGGTGACGTGATGTGTTGTACCCTGTTGCAGTGTATTTTAAATGAGACTATAAGGATCAATTCATATTCTTTGCGGTCATCTTACTCCATTTCAAAGGTTTTTGTTAACCCTTTTCCTCACCGACTCTCTGTCTTGAGAATTTTGAAAGCATGTTTATCATATTCCATTGTTCTCCTCTTTCTTCTTTGTTTGGTAGGATATATTTATGTAGGGTATGTTATGAAGGATCCATTATATGTTCTCAGATATATGTATTATCAATTATTTAGATCTACGTACTCTTGTTTATATGCGCTATATGAAATGCCACAGTACATATAATGTGTAGTTTTCGTTCTATTATGAAGTGTCGCATCATTCATACTTGCAGTTCTGGGGGAGCCCTTTAGATCAGTCTTACATTTCAGTACGATTCAAAAAATCGATAACTTAACCTTAAGTTCACTAAGGCGAATTCTTAATATCAAAAGGCAGATGTTTCGTGCTCATAACATGACACTCAACTTTGTTTGTTCAACGCAATTTCAAAATTTATTTTCGCTGCCGGTTGTAGCGTGTTTAAACTATTCCAAAATGTGAAACTCCAAGCTACGTTGAATGATGAAATGGTTTTTATAAGATTTACACTGTGCATAATTACTCGGAGATTTTCTAGGTTCTTGAATAGTGCAAAACTTCATGCAGCGTAGCAGGCACTACTACTTATCTTTAGTAAATTCCAAATTTACCCGAGCAAATAATTCATTGGAAAATCAATTCGTGAAAATGATAGGCAAATTAGATTCTCCATTGAAATGAAGTTGAAAAGCTGTAATTATTTTTTTATCGTGGCATGGGATTAACCACATCACAAGTAATGTTTTAGATGTCTTGGTTGGCTATATATGTTTCTATAAAGTTGTGTAATGCATGACTAAACACACGAAGTAGATACGAAATGAAGGTTGTTTTTACCCAACTTGATTATTTTTGGATGCAATTCAATTCTTGCGTGCATAGGCACAACAGTACCCACCACTTCTCGCACTGGCCAAGATAATATGTGTGTAAGTATTACAGGTTAAGTTGACGAAAAACGTGTACATTGTTTGGGTCTGCCCCCTTTTCCAGGAAGGTTCTCTCAAGTCCCAAGGTTCTCGATATGCTCATACTGTAAAATAAATTTGTAGCATGTCCCTTCCTTAAGCATAGAAGGGGTCCTGGTCCTAGTCGTGTTGTGATGTGCATCGCATCCTCGTCCCTTCCGCAGTGTAATTGAAAGTACACTAGATATGCGTTCCTATCGCGTCCAGCATTATGTTAAGTTTAGAGAGAGCTGTACTCTTATGTGTGTGTACATAAGGTACATGAAATCTTTTTGATAACGATAAATGTTAATGTTGGCCTAGTGAATGGATGCAGTTCTTTAACTGAAAAACACACAGGCGATACACATAAGTCTCGTGCATCTATCAGCGGATGTACGTTTCTGTAATCAGCTGGAAACATGTATGGGAAGGCCGACCATTTTCCAGTATATGTATGTATGATATGTACTTGATTTTATAAGTGAGAGCTTGGGTCGGTAATACATACATATTCACGTATCTTGCGTCCTCCGTACAGTTATTGCGGTTCAACAATGTGCAAGTTAAGACTTTTAGGGTCCAGAGAAGTGGAGTAGTATCAGTGAGAGGAAGCTCGGCGTAGCAGATAGAGATAGGGGCTCCATTGAAAATTTTTTCGATACCAGTCAGTCAACGAAACAATCCACACGAAAAATCATAAATCAACTTTAGTTATGTAAGCTCTCAATAAAAACTTTTGGTATTGTACACATCTACCATTCAGTTTAACTTTATTATCATTTTGTGATCTGTAACAGTAATTTTGGTAGAAAATCAAGTTTAAATGAACTACAATCAACCAATGGTGTAAAAGAGTCAATCCAATCGAGCAATGCAACTTATAGAATGCCATGAGTGAATCCTCACCAGTGAAAATATAGTGCAATATGAAATAGTATGTCAAAAAGTTAAAGAATTATAAGAACTTTTAAAGCATCTTCACAAGTGAAAAGTGGTTATACCAAAAAACAGCTCAACAGAATCAACCAATAAAATAATTGAGTTTGGGTTTGGAATGTTATGTTGGTCACTGCTGTAGCAGCGGCAGAGTTTTTGCGGTGAGCCTTCGTGATTTTTGTGGTTGCGGGTGGCAATGAGGTTAAGTTGACGGATGGTAGAGTTTCTTCTACCACCACCACATCCGTCCTATTCCACTGGGAATAGTCTCCAGTAGAAAAAAAAATTGTTTCAAAAGAGTTCATGAAGGTTGTGAAGTCAGTTCCTGTTTTCAAACCCTTAAAATAATCTCGGATAACATAACTTCCTCGTTTTCAATTTTGGTTTCGTATCCTAACTTTGGACATCAATGATGCCTGGATTGCTGCCGGAAGAAGGTCATTCGACCTCATACGCAGACAACGGGATGAGTTCGGTGTACGAGTTGATCTTCAATACTGTAGCACAAGTAAGTGTTTTTCTATCCAAGCTCAGAATCTCGAAGCTTTTTTCCCTTTATTTGAATAGGATACATTATTAGCGAACAATTCGTGGTAATGAAAATGCAGAGCGAGCTAATAATAACATTATGCAAATTAATTGATTCAACCCATACTTATCCATTTTCTGCGAAGTTCGTCAAAGCATACTGCCTACTATATAATCCCTTGTCATTTTAATTTCATTTGTGGCTTCCTGCTAAATTTTTTAAGGAACTATAATTTACTTACGGATGTACACACTTTTTATTCAAATCAGCATACCCCATCTTCTTCTTTGCATTATGTTCTTATTCAAGCCTTTCCAAGAAAGCCTAAGTGAAGATGAACCAAACTGTTGACAAGTTTAAATAAGCAAAAACGTGAAGAATTCGGTGGGGCTAATAAGTAGCGTATGATGATGCATGAGTATATGCAATGCAACACAGGACTCGCTCTCTGTTGCTCAGAAATGAGGAAGCTCATGCTTAAGAGTCTGATGTTAGGATCAAAAAGAAAAGAAGAGGGTAGAAAGTGGTGCTTGCAAGTAATATTCTCTTATACATTATGTAAGTATATATGAGCGCTTTAGATTGCTTTCGTTGTGTGATTGCGTTTGAGTTGCGTGCAACAGGTTTAGCTTTTCTGGAAGCCGACCATCTGTTCTTTTCAAAAATCTTTGTGTACTCTGTACACTTTTAATATTGACTCCATCATCTATATAATCTACCGTCGTCTCCCTAGCATATAAGGCATATATACCACATCACATCGCATCGGTGTATGTGTATATAACCCTTCGTATGCACACAGAATCTTATGAGTAATGAACTTTAAGTAGAATCCACACGAAGTGTTTTTGTAGAAAATACTCGCTTCGCGTAATAATGTAAAAGTTGTTGGATCCGAATATCAAACTTTGCTTCATCATTCTCTCTCAACTCATTCCTTTGTCTGTGGGGTTGTGCTCATCATTTTTTGAGCAGCATCCCGTAACAATGTGATATACAGAACAAGGTATGATTCACAAGGTGAGAATTGCTAGAGGATTCATTTTGAGTAGCATATCATATCATATTTATCTACTTGCAAAATTTCCTGGAGGGCAATGAATGCAGTGGATGGATAGATCTATTTGGCATTTTGTTGATGATGACTACACAATGACGATAAGCATGACTATTTCTTCATTCCTTGAAGCTTTGTTTCCCCATGCAATGTTAAGTAGGATTGCGTGGCTGCTGGTGAGTAAAACGATTTCAGAAGCTATGATCACTTGATAGAAAATGATAATTGTTCAGTTGATTGAAGAGCAGGATTTTTAAATTGAGAAAATTAAATACACATGTATCTATCATCTTTTGATCCACGCCATAGTAGACACAGTAGCTTGATTGGCCAAGTTATAATTATGAGGTTACGTTCTGACGATCAAATTA
This sequence comes from Orchesella flavescens, assembly GCA_964034955.1. Taxonomy (NCBI): domain Eukaryota; kingdom Metazoa; phylum Arthropoda; class Collembola; order Entomobryomorpha; family Orchesellidae; genus Orchesella; species Orchesella flavescens. The sequence continues at coordinate 22,043,888 of OZ035954.1, forward strand.
GACGAATGGAATTATTATTGTGTCAGAGAAACCAATACAAATCGAACAGAGCATAAAATGAAATTCATTACATGAACTTACTCGGAACGCTGATGCTGATACAACTTTCTTGCATGAATTTCTTGTAAAATGTTCATTGGAAAGATAGAATTTCTTATGATAACACTAACAGTAGTGGTACATGTTCTTGGGAAACTTCAGACCGACTGCTCCTTTTGACGGACTGCATTTTTTTCTCCTTGGCGTTTTTAAATGATCCAGAAAAATGCAATAAACCGTTTCAGCAGAACATTACAATGTTGGGATGAGGACAGAAGTTATTGCTAAAAATGTAAACGAAGGAAATCATAATTTTGCCAAAGAACTGCCCAAAAATACCGATTTGACTTTTGGAGCACAGTTAAACATTTTCTTTTCCTTGCTCATTTCATTGGGACATGAAAATGTTGTAGCTGTTAAAATCGTTTCTCTTTGAAGTTGATAAGTTAGAGTTCATGTTTCACATTTATTTCCATATTTACGTGATCCCATAGTTTATGACACATTTTTAAGTGTGATGAGAATAGCACAAACTCTACACGTTACGCTGAAATGAACATTATATTCCTAAAAAAAGAGTTTTTAATATTACAATTTTTTTATGAAAGGAGCTAGAAATATATATATTTGCCTAGATGGATTGTGATTTGTGGAGGAGGAAATTTTTAGTAAAAAGATTTTTAGTGAAGGATGAAGGTTGTTGGCGTGTGTTTGCTCAGCAAGGCTTAGAATAGAAAAATCAAAATCTCAAAACTCTTTTTTATATATATATATATATATATATATATTCATATTCCAACAAGCCACTTTTTTTTCTTGAACATTGTAGACTTCTTTAATGTGTTGTGTTCATCATTCAAGTTATATTTCAAAATGATAAGATATGTGTAACGAATTTATGAAAATGAAGCACAATATGTCATGTCGGTCTTTGTAGTAAACTTCTTCAGCATGTAGCGGCAGGATTTTCATTGGCAGAAAGAGGAACGAAAGTAAATATTGCTCTCTGATTTAATGTTACTCTGGCACATTTACATATATCATATCGGAACAACCAAAAATAGATGCGTAGATGAAAGCATACATTTCAATATAATTCTCACTGGTATACTTGAATTACTTCAAATAGTGGGAAAAAAGTTTGTAAAGGGTTGTTTGTTGCAAATCATAGCAATACATATTTTTGGAGAATGAAAACGAATGTACTCAGTCGTTTAGCAGTCGTTGCCAATTTTGATTATGATTGCTATTTGTGTTGCGGTCGTAGGATGCAAATGGGATGCCGGCGTGTACTCAATATAATATTATACCCTCTGTGTACATTGATACATAGTAGCAGCGTATATTATACTCGTGGCACAAATGTTACACTTACTACTAATTGTAAAAATGTGCATGGAAATGTGAACTACAACAACATTGATTGCAGTTATTACATGTAAGTCAGGCTATAAAGTGTGGGGTTAGCGGTTGTAGGTATATCGCACACACATTCGCCCAGATTCAGATTCCATTTGCTTTCAAGCTTAGGCTCTGCTTTATGAGGTTATTTTTGACGCTCCGAGAGTTAATGCGTAGCTGTCACAAAGTGGATAGGAACAAGACAGTAAAAATTCAACAATTCATCATGTAATTTTAATTTAAATTTATTTAACTGTTTCATATATATTTTGAGATGGGGGTGTTCATACGTTGGGGAAATATAAATAATATATATGTGTAGCATAAGCATGTATAGTAGGATCTTTCTAGTCTAGAACTATCTAACTATAAGTGTAGCTGCCTCCTCCTCCGTTTGATCTTCTAGACAACTTAGCCGAAACCGAACCCAGCATCTCTACTTCACAACACACTTCACAGTATATTAAAATTCTCATAATAATTCTGGACAAGGTTTTTTTGTTGTATTTATGGAAAAACTATTTTGTAATGATTCTTCGGTTTTTCTACTGAAAACTTGTTTCCGAAATGGTATAGGGCAACACGTATAATTACTGTGCCCGATGAACTGGAAAGGGTTGACTGACTGTTTGTTGGATATGTAATAATAAGCCTCGTGGTTTGGATGATTGTGCGGAACCGCAAGCCGGAACCGAGCAGTGTTAAAAGGTTCTTTTTTCAATAGCATGCCTCATGCCATGCCACCAAAAAAAATATCCATTCTCAACAAATATTCAATCGGAACGACAATGGTGAAGGTAATTTTGCTTAGATAAATGAACGAGGAGTCCCTCTGTACATGCAGGTACATTATTTTTGTTCTGATGATATGATGGTGTAATGCATACCTTCTTCACATATATATTGGCTTAATTCATGGTTGGTTGGTTGCTTCGGGCTATGGCAGCTTCATTATTGAAGGGAACGGTTCAGCTAAAAATTCTTCAAGTAGACCATCTGCTCGCCGAAAAGTACTCATGTTTGGAATGGGATTGGCTGTACGGTGTTTTCATAATATTGAAACGCATGTTCACCTTCAGTATCAAGCTTGATGTTGGAAGCTGAACAAAATATACCATAATAATAAAAATAATATATATGTATCCATACATTATTTTTATCGTTAGAAGGAAAGTCCGCACAATGTAGATTGTGTGGACCATGAACTGTAGTCGTCTGATTTATGCCATTATTTTTCAATCGAGTTCCACATGATGTCCACCGTTGATTAGTAAGTAGGTAATGCTGATTCATCAAAATTTTTAATACCAATGATAAGATCTTTATGTATTGGCAACAGCAGCAGAAGTATAAATTTATTGAGGCTGCTGCTGATCGGATCGGGGTTTAAGTACTTTGTCGAAATACAAACAGTTACATAAACTTGTGCAAGCGATATACAAGTTACGTTTATATATTATCTAATATGGGTTTTGTTTTTCACTCTCATGTATTTACGTAGTATATATGTATATATTTTAGGCATTGTCAATGATGAATTGACACGGGATTTGGTTTATCGATACTGATTGTGATACATACTTAAAGCATGTATTTCTATAACATTGCAGACTCTCTTAAATGAGATTTAATGATAGTTTCAAAGTTATTTTTTCCGGCTCAATTGCTCAAAAGTATCTTACGGTTTCTAAAAATTTCATATGCAAGCAAATTCACGCATTACTTAATACTAATGCAGTTTTTATGCATGTTCAATATTGGATGTTGATGGTGCTATTACAGAGGCATATGTATAGTATAGGAAGCCGTTGATTGCATGTAGCCAGAGTTAATTTTTCGTCTGGAAGTTTTAAATGGGAAATGAGTACTTGTGAGCTGTAATATCTTTGTCACTCCCTCTGTTCAGGAGGATGGAGTCACTAAATATTTTATGCTTCCCCATTTCAACGTTCCTCAAGTGTAATATCACTTTTACAATAGTTTTAATGTTAGAAAGTGAAGCGGACTGGCAGCGTAAAATTCCCGTAAGAGAAAATGAATAGGGAAGTAAAAGCATTATGAAAGAGCATTTTGTGGCAACTAACGACTCATGCAGAAACTGAGAAAATAATGTGAAAAAGGATCTATAAAGAAGTAATCTCTGAACATCCATTTCTCCCGTGTGAATGAATGAATAAAGCCCGTTGCATAAAATAGTTTAGCCCTACTGGTATCCTTTTTACTTTTCAAGTTGTTGTGATAGACAGAGAGAAGAGAGGGGTTAGTTAAGCAAGTGGAAGAAGTCACAGCAGTCGTATTATAGTTTTAAGCCATTGAATAGATTTAAGGTTTTTAGGAGCTTAGTTAAACAGACAATAAAGGATTGAGTTTGGAGATGGCCTCTCTTGTGTTTTTCGCACTCATCTACTTTCGGGTCTTAAACTTCTGTCATGTTACGTGTCGGTCGGAATGCAAGAATGACGGAAGGAAGGCAGGAAGGAAAGAAGAAAAAAGGGAAGAATGAGAGGCAAGAGGCAACGGAAGAGAAAGTGCTCTCTCTCTCTCTTATATTGTATGCTTCTTTCTTATACTTATCCCTTTCTGTGGAATAAACGCATAAACTTTCCCCTGTTCTGATGAGCCACACATCACAATGGATTTTAAATGGCAAGTAATATTACATTACGACTTGCCTTACTTTCAGTCTTTGTTCCGGGATAGTAATAAACAGCACACACCTACACCTTCTCAATATACCTATTTATGAATATTATGTATATATATTAAATATTATCCTCTATATATTTTCTTCCCCTTCCTTTGGTTTTCGTTAGCTTTTCCTACGTAGCTTTACTCAAAATATTACAAGAGTGAGTGAAAAAGAGCAGCTCTGCGCTTAGTTACATTGAGGTAGAAGAGAATCCTTTTGCTTTGGCTCGTCAGTCAGAATGGGAAGTGAAAGAGAAGCGTGGTGTATAACGAATCACATCATCAAAAGAAGCCCTGAAAATATATATAGCAAGCTCCGTTTAATATGGTAAACACACAATGCCACTTCACTTCAGTTCACTACGGACATATTCATATGTACATAATGCTTACGTTCAGTATACATGCAATAAACGTGCTTCACAGTGCAAAGCGATTTGTTTGACTGACAGAGCCAATTAGAGTAGAAAATTCAATCCCCGCTGTATTCCATTACTGTGAAATTACCCATTGAGGAGAAGATCTTGTTCAGTGGAACGATTGCCATTTATTTGTATAACTCTCGCTCTCTTATTCTCCATCTCTGAGAGAGTGAGTAAGTGATATTATTTCTCTTGAGAACAGAAAAGGATGAAGGACTTAGGAGGACGAACATGTAATACATCTACTATGTGGTGGAGTAAGTATATATGTCCTTACAAAATGGACAAACTGAGAGTGAAATAAGATGGAAAGGACTAAAAAGTTACTGGCTGGTGGTGGTATGTTGTAGTTGGGTTGGGACATTATAGTTTGTAGTAGTAGATGCATTTGTTACGTGATACATCCATTCATATATATCACCGTTATGAGGTCTCAACTCCTACCGTTCTCTTTTGTGATGTCAATGTCCATACGAAACTCCAGTAATACAAAGATCTATCCAGCAGTTATTTTGAAATACCGATACACACACCGTCCGATATTAAAGAAAAGTGTAAATCTATACTTCTTGTACTTATATATACGTGATAGTAGTAGTAGGTTGTTGGGTTCCAATAGTAGTAGAAGCAACTTTATTTTGTATATAAATCGGTAGTCCAGAAGATGAAGGTTTTTCCGGGGTTTGCTTATTTGCTCCGGTATATTGGTTCTTATTTGCTTTTCCCTTTCGTTCACGTACGTGGCGTGCGAGATATCTTTTATTTCGTTGGTTTATTTTCAGCTCCGCTGAATTTGGGTAATAATACTTCATGGATCTCCTTTTTCCCTGTCTGCAGTTATGGCTCGCACTTAAATACATGCCTAAAAACGTACATGTTTCAACACAATAACGGTATTAGACAGGAATGACGATAGGAGTTGCTGTTAAACCTGGGTTTCCTGGCAGTTTAGCTTTCCCCACAACAATAATAATAGCCTCTTTTTTTCCGTTGGTGAATGTGTAAATCTAATGTGTGTATGGAACAACACGAGCATGCATGCATCCATGATATTTTGGCTCATGTACATACTTTTTCTACAAAACTACATATGCCTTTTAAGCTAACATTTTGCCAGAAATATTGCCTTATATATTCATTTAGTTTTGGTTTTAAAAGCATCTAAGATCCGTCTTTGAGTTTAATTTAATTTTGCGCTCGCTTTTATTATGCCATTGCTGTTATTACATGAATTCATTAATGAAAATATGCGAAAAGCGTATAATTACATATATGCCTGCCTAGTTGTTTGTAAAGAAGTACGCGCATTCATTCTGGAAAAGTACAACTGAAAGTTATTGCTTGAAATGTGAAAAGCTTCGTTTAAAAACTAACTGATGCCTTTTAAGTTCCTTTTCTTGTTAAAATGACTACACTTACTAACTAACCTGTCATTTTTCTTCCGTTGCTGTATATTACTGTCATGTACCTATCTGACTGAATGGAAGTTTTTTCTACGACCGTAATTTTGAGATGGTCATTTGGCAGAGTGATGACAATCTGATAAGAGGTCCCTCGTCGAGTCACCAAGACCAAAGCAAACCCGAAAATAAGACAACCGTAATGTACTTCATTCTCCCTGGCTGAGTCAGTTTAATATAGAGTAACTAAAATAGGGAGCATTCGTAAGAGTAAAGTAATATTCGGACGGGGTGTAGTAGTGGAATCCAGTTAAAGTCTAGATTATTTGGTCTAGACCGTACCGTCACCGTCCGTGTATCAGTGTAATCTCAACTCAAGGCAGAGAAAATATATCCGACAGAAACTATAGTGTGTGATATAATGACATGACATCCTATTCGTAGCGTCATATAAAAAGAAAGGTTTCGCCTTACCTAACTTCACTTGGCTTGAGAACATGAAAACTATGATGAAGGTAACTCATCACCACCACCAAAAAACTCCCAGTTTTCTTGGCTCTGCGAGAGAGTGTAGAAAGGAATCGCTGGGATATGGTATGGTGAAGTGAAGAGCTTACAGTAGCAGAAGTGACTCAAGTAAGATATGAAATGGACGAAGAGAGAAGATAGAAGCGACAGGAGCAGTCATCAAAGTGAATCTTTATGAGGGGAAAGGCTCCACTAAATGTTTTATGACCTGCAATGATTACCGGCGAAATATACGATGACTAGAAAAAAACGGAGAAAAGAGAGTAAAGGAAACTTAAGCCTCTTTTTGATCATCTGATATGGTGTGTGCGTATAGTTAGGACTCCTTTACTTCTTACTACCACTTAACTTACTTGCTTCACATACACATACATTTACTAGATGAGAATACTCACAGAGATCACTACTACTGGATGATGTTGACGATGGTGGTGGTGATCGTATTCTCATTTACGACACGGATTTAATGTATTACACACATATATATCTGACTAGAGTTCGTTTAGGCATCTAGAGCCCTCCAATTTCTACCGAAAAGTCAGGAGATAAAAGAAGAGGAAATTCGGATGTGACCTTTTATGTTGTTGATTTTTAATCTTCTTGAAATTATATGCGCTTAATAGAATCCGGAAGGAAGCATCTGCATTTGATTATCTAATTTTTATCAAATCTAAAGAGAAAAAATTGGAAAGAGCAAAATTGATCTCTCTCTCTCTATTTTCGAAAAAGGGACAATACAAAACATGACAAGTAGAGAGGTTATACTCAATTAGGGAATAATATAAAAAAAATACTGGATTTTCTCCTTTTTTTCGTCTAGAGAGAATTTGAATTCACGGATTTTGTCATATTTTTTTATTCCTTTTCTGTCCGTGTCGCATATCACACTGATGCTGTTGTGGTAGTGGTGGTGGCAGCAGCTCTGAAGATGAGAACAAGAAAACGTGCTCAAATTTGATTTTTTCTTCAGTGCCCCTGTTTCTCCGGATCTCGTTTTCATATTAAGTATTACATTGCCAGTGTATATATAATAGGATTGTCATGTTTTAAAAGTTGGCATATATATATATATCTGTGAAAAGAGGAAATATTCTTGTGTCTAGAATTATCAAGGGGATAATGTTCGTGGTCATACGAATGAGCAAGATTATTCAGCAATGTTCCTCGTTTAGGTTTTCCTCACTAACAAGCACGGGAGAGATGAACAAGGAGGGTTTTACCGGAAAGAGAATTGTTGATGGTATGCATGCATAATTTATGAATACAAACGGGAACATGATGAAAGGAAGGAGTAGCATTGGGAAGCGGTGTACTACTCTCTCTCTCTCTCTTCTCTGTTAACTAAAAGTAGTTGTGTCATCCTCTGCTTAGCAGTATATTAAACAAAAGGAGGAGGGATTGACGTGTAAGGGAATTTTCTCATGTAATGGAATGGAAGAAATATAACTTGCTTGTCATATAAGCAGCGTAAAAACATAGCTGATTTCGTTGCGTCACATAATATGTAAGTATATAATGTGTAGAAAAGGAGATGACGATTTTCAAACACTTTTCCACCAAAAAACGGAGCAGCAGTAGTAGGATCATTGTTATTTCAACAGAATTCTCTCGTGTCATTCTGCAAACAAGCCCTTCAAAATCACAAACCCTGTTCCACATGTAATGTCTATATGCATGTACCTTTTGGTGATGACACTCCTATTAAAATGTCTACTACCAAAACCAACTACTAGTGATAATACTCTTGATTTCAGCTAGTGGAGAGGAAAGAAAAGATGGAGAATGGGAAGACGAAGAAGAAGAAGCTCATTCAAGTGGAAAAACTTTTTCCTCGTTTTTTAATTCCACTTCATTTATAGCTTATAGACTTATCAGCACTGCGACATTGCATCGCATTCTATAGTTCGTTCGTAGTCCCAAGAGCGAGCAAAAGAGAAAAAAAAATAAAGTAAAATTCGAGACTTTTTATGGTTCTGTTGCTGTCGTTTTGGTTTTATTGTCTTGGAATATATAACATAAGTCAGTTGGAAGTAAGAGAAGTGAAAGAAAATAAAGCGAATTTTGTCTTGCATTCTGTTTTGTAAATTCAGACGTGCTCATTTATTATTCTTCTTTGTACTCGCTTCTGTAGCCAGGATGTATAAGTATGATTTGAATGGTTGGCTCCCATATTGCATGGTGATATCTGATAGATAAAAAATTCTTGCGTCATTTTTATTCTATCAGATTTGATCGCGTGATGAAATACATGATATGGTTTAATATATGCTTGTACTCATTGCACTGCCAATAGGGTTCGGTAGTTGTCACCTCACTCTGACAAGCAATGCTAAATTTCAAAAGAGTACCCCAGTCCCCATATTATGCATGACAAATATATCAGATCATATTACGAACAATTTTATGACCACTCTGAGCTCGACTTCTTGTTAAGTAGACACTAAAATATCGTCATCATTTCTCAGAAAATTCATTAGCATAAGTGATGTACCTGAATAATATCCCTGTTAACTATTTATTCATTTCAAACTGTTATCAGTAAAGACATTAATAGTGACCCCATCTAGAAAAAAATACTTGCCCTTGTCTCTACTGACATCATTATTGATAGGTTGGTAGTACAACAACAAGTATGGTGGCTGTATGTCTTTTCATCTACCTTATAGAGTTTTAAAACGGTCTATTAAAAAATTCGTCGAAAATTATGTTTATAATGAGAATGTAACGGGAAGTTGGTAACATGATACTATTTATACAATATTAAAACATCAGAGACCAAAAACTGCGCGTCGAGTGCATTTCTTAGCCTGTATTGCTATTGTAAGAAAAGGGATTCAGTGTACCAAGTTTTGGAGTGGATATTGATTCTGAAATGAAAGCAGCAGAAAAAAGAAAAAAACACAACGGAATGCATAAGCCATAAGAGTTTATATATGTTTATGTACTTATATAATACATATACTAACCAATACATGCCAATATTAATCGTTTCAGAGCTTCCGGTCTTTTTCTACGAAAGTTCAAAGTAATCATGTTCAATGCATTTGAATTGAATACTAGATCAATACTTACGTATATCTTGATGATATAAGCAGATATTCTTTGAAACAATTTTTGGTAAGATTTTTTTCCATAGAATTTATGTAGAGTGGTTGAATGACGAAAGGTGAATGAAAATATAGAAGAGTGGAATCTGATACCGAGTTCTTAGAATAACAAAACTTTATTGTGTATGAAAGAAATGAGAGGTACCCGATGATGCTTATGATGATGATGATGTGCATCCTATTTTGGAAATTGAAGCATGTGAAAGGATTCAACCCAAGGAAGTATTGAGAAGCTGCTACACGTTGTTAAACTTATTGAGTAGCCTTGAATAATTATTAGTTCCCAAGTTCTTTTATTGCTTAACCGTATCGTACATGACACAGTGATGATGGTGACATGAATATAGGCTTCTTCCGACCAAAATATTTAGCAAAATATCTTTTTGAAGCTTGTCGTATTAATATACTATATAGCATCTTGTTCTTGTCTTTGTGGCAAGTATGTATCATCATCACATCACCAATATGAATCCCCCAACCTCCTCAATTGTACGCATAAAGTAAGTGGGAGATGTGTTTGTTATGAAATGAAGGCACGGCTTTGGACGACACACACAGCTTGTGTGTTATTAACTGCTTGTTGTTCATTCCTCATGTCAAGTTGGTATTTATACCCACACCAAAAACCAAAACCATAATAATATATCGAGTTTTACCTTGAAACGACATTAAAAATATATAATTCACGTACGACTTTTCGAGATGAAAGTAGTTCTAAAGGAGTTTTTCACCATTAGGTATAATGAATGTGTTTTATGACATTTTTTTTGCTGGATTGCTCGGCTTCATGAAAGCGAGACTATGCGTGCAAATTCATATTTCTAAAATAGTTCAATTATGGAGCTAATGAAGTGTTTAACTTATTGTTAGAGGGAATGAATTCAACGATGATTTAAAGTTGACTACCTTATATGACTAAAGAAACGGGCTTGTCCTCAATGAGAAATGGAGAAGTGTGAACGTGGCTGCGTTTACTGCTTTTGAAGAGCGGCATAAACTCACTGTTATGGTATGACACAAGGCACAGCTTGCCATTTAGACGTAATTGGACATTTTATGTGGGTGACTCAGGCTAATTTGCGTTTTCATCATTTTTCTCATGTCGGTTTTACAACTGGAAGAAAATGTTCAAATTATAAAGTGAAAAAAATTGCACTAGGGATATAGGATGATGACATTGTTTAAAATAAAAAAGTAACTTCAAGTATAATTTAGTGGGTACAAATTTTTTTATTACGAATGTGATGCAAAAAGTACGCTTGAATCTAATTTTCTGTTGTGGGGATGAACATAATTCAAGATAATTTGTTGCATCATATTTCACTTTTGTTATTCTGTTTTATTGTGCATTGTGTCATTCCTATTTGAACTACTGAGTCCAGTCCACTGTGAATATCTTTTAAAGTATTTTGACTTACTTCTGGTAGAAGCAACATGATTTTTGGATTATTTCAGTGGGTAAAGTTTGATGCAAAGGGATTTAAGTTGGGTTGAAATGGGTATGTACATTTATACATCCGTTGTCCTTAAAAAGAATCCAGTTGTTTTTCATTTGAACACTGAAATAAAAAGAAATAATTTTCTGCTTTGCTCTTTTTTCTGCCCTGTTTCTATATTATTGGATAATAGTATGATACACGAAACAAGTTAATTCTATAATCATATTATTTATGATGAAACAAAGCTCGCTGCAAAGTAAAAAAAGAGTTGTTTCCTTTACGATCTTTTATGTAACCTGGAACAATGACGAAAACTCAATACGAAACAGTAGTTTTGATCTCATTTGAGTCAAATTATTTGGTTAAAAAGAAAATATTCGGAGAAAATTACCAAAAACTGATCTGTAAGAGGGTTAAATTGGATTTTTTTAAATCTTACCATCGGACGGACAAACGGATTGTACAAGTTTACAAACTGTAAACCGATAAGGGTAGCGAGCTAATAAGGATAATATGATATGACATTATATTGGTAATACCATGGGATAAGGTTTTACTGTTACTTCCTCAACGTTTTCTCGGTCGTTTGCAGCTCTCTTGTACCAATAACCAAGGCTTACCTCATAAAAACTCCCCTTATTTGGTATGAGCTTAGGATTATGTGCTTTTTACAGTCTAACAACAGTCAGGCAGTCAGTGCACTTTACTTACCCGTGTTACTCCAAAGCATCTCTCCTCTCTAGATATAGATACAATGCAATACTTGAGCCTAAAATGTGCTTCACTTTGCCGGAGTGAGAGAGAGAGAAGCAAAAAAGAGGAAACAGTGACGTGAATAAGCAAGCCGTAGTATTATACATGTACCCAAAAGTCTAACTGCTTTAGCCCATGTTCACTTATTATATTTGCAGGAAAAACGATTGTCCTCAAGTAAAACTCATTGCACTGCCACGCTCATAGCTTTCCTTTTTTATTATGTAGGAACATATATAGCAGGAGAGCATTTTCATATATCCAAGAAAAAGGAAATGAACAAGCCAAAAACGTAGCAAGTAAACGAACCGAATCTCTCACTGCTGCCTCTTCACTTCACCGTTCGTTTCATTCCAGTTTCTTCGTCTTTGCTCAAGAAAGAAAATGCTTTGGAGAGAGAGAGAGTGACTGGAGTTAGTTGTTGTGTTTTGTAGCATTGATCCTTGTGTGGTTTGTCGAGTAAGTCGACTTGTTAGCTCTGTGTCTTTGTGTGCTAGAGAAATGGCCATGCGACTTTATGGATGTGTAAGTCAAGTCAACGTAGAGGAAAATTGAAATTTGAGCTGCGGTCACATTAGTCACTTATTTTAACTTCACTACTACTACTACTTCCACTGTATATACGTTTCCCCCTCGCCCTTGAGAATCTCTCCTGAGGTTTCTTACCCTGTGAAATGGGAGTGAAGAAATCAGAACACCAATTTCTGGATGAGTAGTGTAACATCCATTCTCTTTCAGGAGTGGGAGAGAGAAACAAAAAAAAATAAGGTTGTTGGTTATTGTATAATGCTCCACCATTGGAAGGAATTGGGTTTATAAGTACATAGATTTATGGATGATGATGATTTCAGGGATGAATGCTTGAAGGAACGGGGATTTCGTTTAGTTTGAGAACCCGTTGTGTTGTGGAATACAATATTATTAATGATACATACATGGCATGGCTTGCTCTTGTTGCATTCCTTCGGCTCAGTTCCGTCGATGAACTGAATTTTGGAAATGCTTTTTTCATTATTTCAAATTGGGCAAGGTGAAGAAACCAAGGGGGAAAATGGACAGCTATTGGATCATTATGGTTGTTGCTATTATCGTGGGACGAAAAATGAATTCCAAATAGTAATATATTCATGGACTTTCAAGTGAATTATACCATTTGACAGTTTCATCAAATACAAAAACCCAACCAAATAATGATACTGTAGCTCTGGGCCTAATGGCGAAACAGTCAGTAGTGTCATTTCTCCCCATTACGTGCAATATTTGTCAAACGTTCTACGAGAACGACGACTATTTGAGACCAGACCGTTCTCCTCTCCTACTTAAGCGAATGAGCGTGGGATTAAATTAATCAGTATATTTTTTCATTCTGTCTCATGAACTGAACTGTATACACTAGTTTTGTGTAGTTCCTCTCAACTTGACAACCCTCCTAAAGGAAACCAATTTGTAACGAAAGACACATTACTGACATCATCTTGTTTTTTGTCTTTATTTTTTTTTGCAAGAGTCAAAAAAAATTCTTACAAGTTGTCTCATTGTGCTTGTAATTGCAACTGTAACATTTGCTTGTTCTCCGTCTTCCAATACATATAACATAGCGCATAAGGAAAAACAATTCAACATTACTGTTTGTGTTCCTTCGTTGGAGTTGGTTGGGAGTATAGTTTTTTCATTGCAGGCAGCTGTTCATATACCAAACTCAAGAAACAATGTCTAATCGTTTTCCTCAGCTTGCATAAGTATATCCGAGAAAGAAGAAGAATAAAATGAGAGAGAGAGAGAGAGAGAGAGAGAGAGAGCAAAAAGAGAGGAGAGCGCTGTAGTGTTCACAGCAAAAAGAAAAATAATTTCGACTTGAATGTAATAAGTAGTTCAAGTTGCAAAGAAAGCAGTTAGCATCGTTTTTGTTCGCTTATGGAATTGGATGCAGGGACTACAGTAGTCTTTTTTTGCTTCATTTTTTTCTTCTTCTGTTCGACGAGTTGCGTTACTGCAATAATATACTCTTTCAGTAATTGACTGCTAGGAGAGCCCCGGTTTCTCTTTTTTTTTTGGTGGTGGTTGGCGTTGGCAATTGGCATTGTCATTTTTAGGTTCATTCCACACTCCCAAGAAAATGTAATGTGTGTCTCCTCGTTTTTCTCTGTCGCTGGATCCCTTTTTGTACTTTTTGGCTTGTTTTGGTTACATAATATATACTTAATGCTGATGATAGTGGAATACATAAGACCAAGTAGACATAAAGATGAAAGTGAAGGAGACAAAAAAAAGGAGAAGAGCAGATCTTGACTCCTTTATTTCTACTTCATCGCATCGTCGTTCTAGCTTCATCTCATATATACACGAATGTAGTGTCTCCACTCGTTTTCAGGACGCAAGATGATCATGATCATCATCGTCATCATCATGAGAGATAGTTAAGTTACACTTATGTTCTTTGGATGTCCATATAAACCCGTGGTGTCGTATAGGCAATGAGCATTAGTTACGAAAACGAAAGGCACACACACTTAGTCAGTGGAAAAAAACTGCAGTTGTTATAATTGTATTATGGATACATTATCCGAATGTACATTTAAAGGAGGTGTATATAATATGGGGCTTCTTGCAATTTTTGTGTTTACAGCACCAAACTATATATTTTCCTTAGACAACGAGCGCTTGGTTGGTGACTCAGTAGCAGCTACTCTGCTTGGTCGCTCTTCTCCTTTTGTTTTGCCTTTCTGGATTTTGTGACCTCATCTCCGCCTCATTGGACAAGTAGTTACCATTTTGCGCTGTCTTTTGATCCTCAAGAAAGAATCTCACTGACTGTAGACAAATTTAGTACTTAGAACTAAGATTTTGTGGAGAGATTGTAACTCATTTGCTTACTTGCACATAAGTGTTTGCACTAACGATGTCTATAATATCATAACAAAAAGGGATGAACGTAATCGTATTTATTTATTTGTAAAATAAAGCTTTATACAAAATGTATTCTAATGCCAGATTTTGTAGATGCATTACAAAGTCATGCTAAACCATATCTTATATAGACGTGGTGTCTCATCTCATGTATCAAAATCCTTTGGATATAAGCAAAAAAGTAATTAAATTCGTCAATCATAAATCACAAGTTACTAAATAAAAGCATCATATCACTGAAAGAATTAACATGAACATGAACCTTCTAATTACCGCCTAATATTGAAATTAATTGATATTTTGATGGAGTTAACTTTTGTGGCATAGAAATACCTAATTTATAACTTGAACAAGTTTAAAATATGAGCAGATATTAAAGTAGCAAGCATGGAGAAAGTTTAGGATGGAAAGAGTTTCACAGCTTAAACTTTAGGTATCAACTTTATTGGTACAGAGAAAATACCAACATAAGCTTCAGCTCGTCGGATTCTCTTTAGTCTTCGTTTATTAAGTTGTATAGATGTTGATAAGGATCTTATTATGTTGTTAAATTCCAACGTTTGGAATATCAGTAACCTACCGGAACAAGAGTTAGAGGAAGAATGAATGAATGACAGGGAAGCATGAACTGAGCAACTATGTATAAGGAATTCATGCAAGAACCATTTCAGCCTTTTTAGCTTTCATGCTAATTCAACTTTGGATCACCGTATGTAGATGTGGAAGAGAAGCGAGTAATAATGAGGATTTTGTAGTTCTGCCTCTAGGATGAAATTAACTTTTTAACAGCTTATCAAGATCAATTCGGATTGAATCGGTCGGTGAGTTTTAGGAATGGAAGAATCAGATTCAGAACATAATACAATGTATAAATACGTACATATATTTATTATTTTCAAACTATATAGAGATATCTATCCACCAGCCCATGTTTTACGGTGTGTAAAGTTTTGCATTAGTTAATCCTTGCTTCCATCCTTATATTCAGATTAGAGACAGAGTATTTTCAACGGATAAAAGCTTCCAAACTTTTCTGGTGTTAAAAGTTAGAACAAGGTAGTGTCATCACACATTCACGCACTACAGACTATTATAGCTTACCACGCTTTTATTGTGCATCCATCTAAGCTTAGAGTTGTAGTATATGGATATAACAACGCGGGACAGTGTTCGTATACCGTATGCAAAGTAAATATTGCTAGCTCTAGCCTACCATCACTAAGCACATCACATAAACGACTAGAATTGACGAAAGGAGAGCGTGTGGTTTCGGTTTTGTTTATACACATACACAACATCATATAGTATACTTATATATTATAAAGAAGAATATAAAATGTGTGTGGAACTTACTAAATCTATTTACATGGAGGTATCTGTTAGCTGGGGGGTTGTAAGCCGAGTTGACAGAAATATGTGCTTGGAATAAAGTTGTCAGTATTTTATCCCTCGGCTCCACAACTATGTTCCGCTAGACAGAAAGCAAACAAGAAGCTGATGGTTGAAGAGGCAAGTAAATCAATCTGGTTTAATTATTGAGTGAGTTGTTGTATTAGTAGATGTGAAAAAATGTTATGTATGTAGTGTATACAGAAGAAAAAAATTTGTTTGGGGTATAGAGAGATATGAGCTTATAATATGAATTTCATGCAACAAATCAGCAAGAAATAGTTTCATGTAAAAAAAATCACTCTTTTTCTTTCCTTTCGATAAGAGACGCGAGAATATGGTATTACGTTTGAGTTTGTGTGATATTAGATGCTGAGTTGTTGCATATACAGGGCTTGCTTCCAATATCACATCACAATGAAAATGAAACGACAAAGTACAACGAGCTAGATGTCAAGTTGGAAAGATTAATAACTGTTTTGTTTCACGGCTGTTTACTTCCGTAGAATGGCTTTCCCATTACAGACTTCTCAAAGAAAATGTAAGTGGGCCTATCATCAGTCTGTTGTAGATTGTAGAGAGTAGACCGTATAGATGAAAGTTGTTGTTGTTGGGACCTCTGAGATTCTTTGCGCTGTTGAGCACTATTTGACATTTGTGGAAAGAAAGGAATCGATAAAATCACAATATTTTGTACAATCCACGTGAATCATTTATATCGTTTAGGAAAAGATGGTGCTATGTTTTTTTTATGATTTTGTGGTGGTTTGACTTTACTATAACATTATACACGGACTTCACACCTTGACTTACAATGACATTGAAATTTTCCAGTAAGTTATAGTCATAACCATTACGAAACTAAATGATGGCATATAAAATTTCCCTTCGTAAAAAAAAGTGAGTTAGATGTCTTCAATGAGTTGCAATTTACGTTTGAAACTGATATCACATCAGCACCGACAATAAACTGGATGACGAAAGTGATATATTACGAGCTGTATATAAATATATATATACAATGTTCCCTAATCTGAAGCAAAGCCAAATCCCAATTTGTTGGTGTATAATAATGTAAATGGAGTATAAAACATTGAAAAATGTATGTAGGGCCACCACATGAGAATAAAATGTGACGCTGATGCTCATATCTTTTGCTCTAGAAGACAAAAAATGGCTTTGACTTGTGCAATGTTTTGAATTATAAGTAGCAGTGGTTTACAATAGTGGTGGTAGTAGTGATGCAAATTTAGTATAGGCAGAAATTGAGATGGGAATAGAGAGAGGGAGAGAGAAAGAAAAGTGGGGAAAAATTTATCAGCAAAGTTGTAAGTTGTTCCTTGTTCTCTTTTTAGTAGTCATTCGTCCAACCAAAGATCACGGAGGTTAGAAATATAACACTACCACTGCTCTACATGAATACATATTTCAACACAGACAAACATAAGTGCTATAAATTTCAAATGCATAAAACGTAAACCGTCTTTCTGCTTTTTGCAATGTCGGTTTTTCTCCCTTCGTAATTCCGTGTCCCATCACTCTGCCTGCTGATGATAACAGAGTAGTAGCTTGAAATAAATTTTCAGGGATCTTTTTTTCAGATTGCGAATGTGAAGGAACATTAAAACTGGCATGTATACACACTTTATGGGAAAATGATAGTAGCACAATTGGAAAAGATCAAATGTCACTCATTATACCGTGAGCGAATGTTTTACACATTAGCACTCAACATCTTGTAACGACTCCTGTGATTGATTGGGTTTCGCAGAATTTAGGCTTCGATTCAAATGTAGCCAACCTTGATTTTGATCGAAGAGGTATATGTATTATTTGCCATTCCATCTCAAAGGTTTGAAAATGTTTGGAGTTGTCAGCATAACAGTAGAGAAAAATATGTTATATATATTATGCCATACCACACACATAGCCATTACCTATGCATGTTTCGCAAAGTATTACTTTTGACTTTGTTCCCTCGTCCAACGTGACTCGCATTAAACTTTAAACGACATCCTGTTTACATGCTATTTGATTGTGTAAACACGATTCCAGTGAGTGAGGTGGCGACAAAATTCTTATCAAACAAAGTACTTTTTTTGAAACTGCTCAGTATTTTTATTTATGGTACCAACGCAAGCTGGTATAGGAATTCAAATGAAGTCTTTAGTGTCAGTAAGAAAAGAAGTAAAAAGTAGTGGACACTAACAAAGTTTCATGTTCTGATCGGCTATAACTGATGATGATGATGCTGCATACAACTCACAACCTTTTCATTTCTAGGAATTAACATTTCCATTTTATTCCTAGAAATACTTACACAAGAAACCTGAATGTTTCACTTTTCAATTTACCAAAATTAGTTTGTGTATTTCTAAAATTAGAATTTTATCTTTTACGATTAAATTTGCAGGGTTGGCTCCCATTAGAGGGAGGAGATGAGCGAATATGAGTTGGGGATTTTTTTTTAAAAAACGATACATATTTTCATATGTGAGAAAAACTTAAATGAATAAAGTGAAACATCTATCAGTTATCGTTATTTTTATAAAAGCATTTTACCACTGTGAATATCTTATAGTTGAAATCCGGTGCGTTTTTTTAAATGTGTAGGTAATCCACGAGTTGCTTATTGAAGGATGGTGAGTCAAAAGAAATGGCTCCCCATTTAACTATTTCCTTTTGAAAAGTAGGCACGTCAAAATTATCCGGAAATACTGAGCAGATTTATTTACGTTTGATATTCTACATTTTTTGTATCTTCTCCTCTCTGCTCATCAAATACCAGACATTTTATGCTATTTACTTTTACAAAGAAAAATATAAGAAAATGGGTGCGGTTTTTTTTGCACATCGTTACAATTCCATTGTCTTCAAAACTTTAGGATCACCAATAATTTTTTGTCTATATATTCTTAGCATACATCCTCCTCCAATAGCATTCGCTATATACATACTTAAATCTCGAATCCAATCATTCCCTTCAACTTAACTAGGGCACGTACAAAGTTTTAGGTTGTATTCATGATATAATTTTTATTTTATGAATAACTGTCGATGATAGTTGGTTCAGACGAACTAAGGAATAAAAAAGATTGAAGGAGAACGGTACAAGGATTGTTTATTCAAGCAGAAGTTTTTTTTCTGGAAAAAGACATGTTACCATTTTACCCTTTTGGTTATATATGTAGTATGCTGCTTGAAAACATGGGATCATAAATATCACAATATCTTACGTATCCATAAAAAAATTCTCTGTGTGGTGCATATTTCTTGAATGAATGATATATATGCTTTTATATATAAGTATGTGGAATATAATATGACTGAAAGGAGAGAAAAAGAACTTTGCACATTGAATTCATTCTGCCCGAGTGAACATGTATGATACATATAATGTGCACTCACAATAATATGTATATGAATATAATACTATGTTTTCTTAAATTCATAAAGTCATAAAATCTCTGAGCATCATATCTACATAATACAAAAATACACAAATGGTAAATGCAAAATATTAACATTCCATAACGCACTTATGTGTATATCATCAACCATAGACACCTTAGTATATAGTAGTCAACCTAAAATCATTGGTTTGTTCAGATCTCAATTTTTTTTCAGGACTTTTTTTCATGGGAAAAAGTAGTAAGATGTACATACACAAGCTACAAAAAGATTCGGACGAAATGGTGTTTCTTTTTATACCCATTCTTCGTCTTCTTTATTTCTTCAAGAAACAAGGAATAATAAGCCTGAAAAAAAAAGTTGAGCCAGCATGATAAATAGAAATCTTGTAGCACCCCAAGCTCAGTGTAAACTTAAATGGAGTTAGACAAATAAATAAAGAAGGCTCTTGTATTGTAATGTAATGAAAAATCCTTGTGAATGATTTTTTCCTGTGCTCTTCTCTGCGTAGACATATAAATATATGCATTCGAGTCATATATTTTTTTATTTCTCTCTTATGTTCTTTTGCAAACGCTTCACATTACAGTTTTCTGGCATCTATGGTAGAGATAATAGAGACGATAGTTTGATGGAGCAAGTATTATGCAAAAGCCAAGTCCGTCGTTTTTTTTCGAAGCTCGTAAGTGAACGTAACGTAACGTCAAACTTGGACTTGTATAAAGTATGTATTTTAGCTCAAACTTTTATCCAAAAACTATACAAATATGTGCGAGTAACGCCTTACACATATTCAGCCCAGTTTTACTATTCACGTTTATTGCTACTAAAGGAGTAGATGCCATCATCATCATTATCATCGTCATCATCATATGACAAGTAATGATACATGTACACAGTATAAAAGATGAAAGGGAAGGGAGGAAGGAAGTAAGAAGAAAGAAAGCAAAGAAACGATGAATGATGATCGTGGTCGAACGCTTTTGCTTACTTACTCGCTGAAAAGTCGAAAGGCAAAGAAGCAAAAAAAAATAGCGCGAGAGAGAGAGAAGTGTTGTTGATAGTGTTGTAATACGTATTCCCATAAGAGATACGGTGAGATGATGTTGTTGATGATGATGGTTTGGTTTTCCTTTACACCTAATAGCTTCACATAGTAAAAAAAATGGTGACTGGCTCGTCTTATACAAGATGATATGATATGATGATGGGCTTAAAGGTTGAGTTGGTTCAGTAAAAGAAAAATCTTTGAGTGCATGGCATGGCATGGCATACTGTTCTGTTAGCAATACAAATATGGATAGAGAGAGAGAGAGAAGAGATGTGTGTATGAATTACAAGTAATAAAATATAGTAATAATACATTATTGAGGTTTATGTAAGTAATGTGGTGTTCCCAGTTTAAATGAAAGTATATGATTCTCTTGGGAATTGGATTTTAGATGCGATGATGATGATGATGATGACGATGATATAAAAAGGACGAAACGGATATTGTAGAACATGTCTCATATTGGCCAGGAAATAGGGGCATATGAGCACATTCAAACGGAGTTGAAAAGCGTTTTGCAAAAGCTTCTTTTTTCTCTCTCTCTCTCTTGTGGAAAGAACTGGTTGCTACTTGCTGTTTATATTTCATGTATGATGGAATGATGTGATGATCATATGGAGGGAGAGTGAGTGAGCAGACTTTTGTGGCTAAGGAGAGAAGGTGGTATGAAGAGGCGAAAGAAGAAGTAAAAGCTAAAAAAAATTGTATGAAAAGCTTATGTCGTGATCATCCGTGTGAATAAGCGAAAAGAAAAACGGAATATATATCAAGATAAAGGAAAGCCATACATTTTGGTATATTAGAACAGTCAGTATATGTAGTAGTAGTAGTAGCAAAGTAGTTGCAAGGAATGGTATTAATTCTCCGAGATTGTTAGATTTTTGAACGCTTTTTAGTGAGCGGAAAGAAGAAAAAAAAGAAGCATATAGATATTCAATGTGCGTTTTTTCCATCCTCTTGGTTTCTTTTTGCATCCTTCCCTGTTTCTTTCTTCACATTGTGTGAAATATATATCCGACAGGAGAAAATTCTTGTTTAGAAGATTGCCTTATAACGGAGATTTGTGGAGGCAGAGTGTGAGTGTCGATTTGCCATAAAGATCAAGAGCGATTTGTCCTCCGTGTTTCCCATGGGATCTCTTCTTGTGAAGAAGTGCCTCTTTTGTTACCCTCCTTTCCTTTTCCTTACTTATTTTTTACCCTTCTTTAACTTTCAAAAGCTTCTCGACACAGGAAAAGCAACGAAGCAAGAAACTTATTATTACCCGAATTTTGCTCTTTTTTTATTCTAACCAGCAGCCCTCCTTTCTCGGGGAGTTTTCTCCCTTTTAGTACTTACGAAATGTAAAAAGAGGTGAAGCAGCAGCATAGCAATAGAGTATAGCAGCGTTGCATTGAACAAGTTTTTTTTGTGGTGTTGGTGTAAAGATGTTATTGAGTATTGTTAGTTGGAATGTGATGTGAGATCTTAAGGGATGCTTTGAAATTCTAAGCTTTTTAATGTGATGAGATGAAATCGAACAAATAACTCTTGTACACCCACTGCACTTCACTCTTGTACAAACACGTATGTATGTACTTAATGTATATTCCATGTTCACCCATACGACGACGGAGAGTCATTCTTTTAGTCTCATTCAGTTTCATCTGATGTGATGATGCGGGTCTCCTGGTTGGCTCCTAAGGGACTCCTGTAAACGACACTTACTTGACTCAATGACTTTTTATCCGCCTTGCTTTTTCCTCACTTATTTTCTCCAACAACGAGCAAGCAAACGTTGAGGAGAGTAAAAATATAAGTATGTACATATACATATAAAGCGAAAGCAGCAGCAAAAAAAAAGGTTTCACATGGATCAACCCATTTCTCTTCATAAACCTAATTGCATTTCATTCTGCACTTTGTACCACCCATGATAATTAGCTAGCGTCAGTTAGTCCTAGCTTTTTGGAACGATGAGAAAAAGCTGGGGTATTGCTTTGGCTTTAAGTAGAAAGCTGAAGCGTGAGCAACTAACAAGTTAGCAAAAGAAGAGTGTGTCTGACTCTTTGGAAGAAATGAATGTATTGCTCTAAACATCCTTAATCCACACACACAACATTCAGTGAGTCAACGATACATGTTATAAACGAGTACACAAAATTCTCCTATTTTGCTTTTTGGTTATGGTTTGGTTGGATCTATACTATTTTACCATGAAGTTTACTTAAGTTGTAGTAGGTTGTAGTGCACTAAGTATTACTATCATTATAAAGGAAAACAGAAACCAGAATAATTTAGATGTATTTGGTAGTAAGCAATGTCATGGCATGCCATACCTCACCGAAAAAGTAAATATACATATAGAGGAACGACTAAGCACATGGTTCTTTCCCCTGGTATTTATGTCTTTCGTTGCCAGAACAGGCAGCTCTAGCTTACTAAAACCAAGCACATAGCCAATGTAGTCCCCATGATGTCGTCAAAATTTACAAGTTTATAATCTTATGTACGTACATACATATATAATCGTACGTTCAAACAACATTCCATAGGGTTAGTTTGGATATGGTAGTGGTTTTTGGCCGTTGACGTTGCTTTTTCCTACCCATATCCTGGAGAAATATATAATCATTTCCCTTGAACACAGGTTTACGGTGTAATACCGAGAAAGAGAGATGAGTTGACTAATTCTTATGTACTAATTCTTGTCAACTCTGTTTATGGTAACTGGATTTTAGTTCAAATTACCGGAGCAAGTGTCTGGGATTGACTTCGAGTTGGAAAAATAGTCCATGTGCGTTGTACAACAATTATATTAATCTCTGTGTGTTTCTACCTTGCTTATTTTCAAGCGTCTCCCTTAACATTTACACATGAGCATACGTACTACAAGTTGCACACGTACATATGTATATGTATTTCAATAGGAAAATATGCAATGCATTTTGTTTTATAATTTGGTAAGTTGTGAGAAAAGAATGAAGTCTCATTTCTCCCTGTCTCTCGTGAATGTGGAGGCTTGGAGCTTTGTTTTCTTCTTGAGCCCCATAATAATAATAAGTATGCGAGGAATGATTTTTAATCTCAAATCTGTGACAATATATTGTACGTAAATATATTATTCACATGTATCTTCCATTCCACTATCGACCATTTTTTGTTGTTGTTGTTGACTGTGCTTTGAATAACGAGTGCATTGTTTTGTATATATAGTAAGTAGGTAGAAAATGTATTACATCGTATGCAATTAATTTGCTACCAAACTTATGTGAGTGTTGATCAAGATGACAAAATAATGTTGTTGGAAGGTTTTCGGAAGTCATGCGTAAACATTCGCTCCTGCTGCTTCCTCGCTGATATCATTATTACAATTCATAAACTGCATGAATTACTATTGTCCTTAAAATAATGCCGGTTTTTGTGGACCCCGTTGTCGTACACTATATTATGTATATAATGAAGTGCACGAGTTTAGAAAGCAAATTTGTGTCGCTGTCATTGTCAATGCATCCATTCATTGCGCATCATTATTCGCATCATCTTGTTGTCATTAGGCTTGTTCCAGCACAAGCACACAGCAGCCCGAATGTAAGTGGAGGCTATGGCGTAAACTTTTCACGTTGGAATGCATAATACGCTAACGTTTTTCATTTTATATATACTTTCCATCACGCTTTTAATGCTCGTATTTATGCTCCCTTGTTAGTAAAATGAAAATCATTATAGAGGAGCTCAGTGCCCTCAATTGTGTGATTGTGTTTATGAACATATATTACGTTTTAAAAGTTAAACCTGATATTAATGTGCGAAAGCAGTGGTTGTTGCTTGTTAAGTGGGAAGTATGCCAAGTTATTTGGTGGACTCCTTGATAGCTAGTCTACAACGCTTATTTCAGCATGCATATTTAGGCTCATATTACTGACTATGAAATATGCATACGGCTGCTTTAGTTGTAAAACTCCATGTAGTACCACCACCACCACTCCATACTCCATACCCTGTAGTAGTTGTAGTCGTATTACTACTATAAAATGCATACGTCGGTACAAATAATGTGAAGCAATCCGATGGAGGGCTATTGCTCCATTAGTACATTGGCAATAATATGGAAGGATAAAAAGAAGACGCTTCTTGGAGAACTGACATTAGGGCCAATTATCTTGATAAAATGATGTAATCTAAGTAAGTTGAATAAATGAGAATGTTCTTTTCTTGTGTATTTATAAAAGCGATTCACAAAGCGAAGAAAAGACGGTGATGTTGAGTGAGGTGATAAGAGAGAGAGAGAGATGAAGAAGTAGGAGAAGATGAAAGAGTTTGTCTGTTTCCTAAAGGACGGAACAATTTTTTGTCTTCTATTCAGTATTCATGCGTCAACGGCAACAAAGTTAAAGTAAAGTACCGAAAGGGAGTCTAACATCTAAAGCTATAGTAGTAGTAGTAGTAGTAGTATTAGTAGTAGTAGTCCTCTCTTTTTTTCTGAAACATTGCTTATGGTTCGCCGTTGCATCTTGGTGTGAAAAATGAAGCGGTGAAAAAATATTTTGGCAGGATGTGCTGGCTTTTTTGTGCAAAAATTTTTAGAAGAAATTATAACATGTTCTAAATGAGTGACTGATGGAAAAGACAGTAAACATCTTCGTGGGAAGAGAACTTTTCAAGGAATGTTGTTTGTTGATGACGGGGACAAAGACAGAGAGAGAGCGAGATATTTGATTTTTTTAGAGAGGAGGTCAAAAATCACGTCATTCATAAATGCACGAAAAAATGTCGTGCTCAAAAAATCATGAAGAAAAATCACAGCATTTGGAATGTGTTATATTGTTTTGAATTTTCTATTAATAATACGATGAACACTTTTTGAATGCGAAAATAAAATAAAATCAGTTTTTTCATAATTGTACCTAAGTAAAACACTTTTACCTTCTTTATCCAGAAGTAATTTGAGCTGAAACTGAATTTTTTGTGTTTGGAGCAGATTTCAGCGTGGAATATGAGGTAGCAACAAAACAATTTCGTCCGGAGTATGAAATGAAGCTGTTTGAAAGATTTTCTTGCGGATGTGTGTGTGTAAGGAAAAGAAAGTAAATGTGAAATGGTCTATTCACTCCACGCCTTTTTCCTGTTTTTTCTCAGCTCGCTCGTTTTCATAAGTTTATACGATGGTTAAAATCTGTAATAAATGTGAATATGGATGAGATCCGCTCCTTTTGACAAGGGATATGAAAGTGTGTGTGTAGCTCACATCAAAGTATCATCGTCATCAAATCAAGCTCATCCCTTCACATCTTCATGGATCTTGAATCACAGAGCCTTTCCTTGTACCACATTTGCATTCAGAATAGGGTGTCTAAGATGCTTAGGTTTATGTTCTTTTCAGAGGTTTTGTGAAATGGAGATGATTTGAAATGAAAATGAGCGAATATGAAATATAATGAGTTGTAGAGAGAAGAAAAAAATGGTATTTTCACGAAAGAAAAGGGGATAGAAAGGAATAAAATGTTTCTACTAGGGTAGTTCATATCCGCTTGTCATCTCAATCCGTCTCTATAACTTTATTAAAGCAAGCAAGCCTGTTTGAAATGGTCTTGTTCCGTGCTTGTTGCAAGTCTTCAAAGCTACTGCAACCAAACCAAACCAAACTACTCTCCATAGTCATCATAATAACTGACTGCCTCTCCGTCTTTGGGTTGGGGGTGTAAAGTCTCAAGTTACACTTTTGTGGAGAAAATGCATCCAACATACATTTCAATATTTTCTATGCAATCAAAAGATTTCGACAATCTTTGAAGAAGGGGCTGCTTACTTTTATACTTAATGTGTATTAAAAATTCAGAGGGAATTTCTTCAAGGAACATGATAGAACAAACTATTTTAGAGAGAAGCTTTTAGAAAGGTGATCAATGAGTTTGTTATGACATAACAATCTCTCTGAAGATTCAGTTCCCCTCATTACGATGATGCTAAGGCATTTTCTATACTGTATCTTGGTTCAGTAATAGTTTTTTTTGGGTCCGCTACACAATTTTTTCGTCTTTAAACAGAGAACAACCAACGTGTACAAATGTAAGAATAATGGAAGTTAATAAAATGTACACAAGAGTTCCAGCCTCATCATGTCGTCTCGTCATGCCTTTAGAAATTATAAAAACTACAAGAATTTTTGCCTCCGTTGTGGTTACACCGGCATCATCATGACATTACTTTTTTCTCTTACTCACTTGCTTGTTCATAGTTATATTTATGCTCATAAAAAACATTCTTGCTTCAATCCAATCGAATGAACGGCCTTGTTTTGGCAGATTCAGACCAAAATATACTTTGTGCGTGATCTTCGCTTACAACACTATTTTGTTGGATGGATGCAGAAGCCAAAGTAGTTGAGGAGAGAACCAAGTGAAGTTCTCTTTTTCTGATAATGTTTGATATATGTTGATGAGTCTTGCATTGCTGTATTGCTACTCAGTCACGACAAACATGCTCTCCAAGCGCTTAAAATTCACAAAGTGGTGATGGGATTTCGTAGAATGTGAAGTTGTATTAATATATTAAATATAAACATTCACCACTATATATATTGACACTATGTGCTACACACTACAGGGTTGTCCAAGAAATAGGGTTTGGATGGCTTCCACTTTTTTCGCTTTTTTTTATCTTGCACCGTAAAGCCATGCTCTCACTAGGGAGCTTGCTTACATACAAACATAATTTATGTTTATCGAAAAAGATCTCTAGAATGCTGTTTACATGATGGGTTGTGTAATTCGGTGTGATCTATGGCATGGCATCTTCTTGGGATATGTGAAAGGAATTTTAATCGCTAAGAGAAGGAAGTTCTTTGGTATACAAGAGAAGAAAAAAAGACGCATCAGAAATCATTGGCAACTTATTTAGGTTTTTCTCATTCGGGATGGATGAAGATGTGCTCTCAATAATGTACCCTTTTGCTTTTAAGATAAAAAAAAAGAACATTGCTTCAGTTTTTTTGCCTCTACATATATTTATCCAGTGCAAAATTTGCATTTAAAAAGTAGCCCGAGATCTATATTTGGATAAAAACTTGTTGGCACACTACTTTTTTTTTTGTTTCATCTAGATCTCTCTGTTTGGAACCCAAATAAAGCTGTGACAATAAAATGCATTTGTTTATAAATGAGAGTTCATGAAGCGACAACAGATGATTACGATTGGCAATGTGTCATTGACTTGTTTGTAGCTATTTAAAGTTGTCCTGTCTGATATGAGAAAATGAGCAGATTTTTTTGGGAGGCACGAGAATGTGCACATATAATGCAACTGCACACACACACACACGACCACCAACTATATTGTTTAAACGTGTGTTCCATATATATTATTTGGTTAAAGGTAACATGTGTCTGGCAGGTGGTACGGGAGCCACGTGTCCTTTATCCCATGCAAGAGATGAAGTGCGTGAGTGCAAGCTTACCTCCTGTTGTATGACTTTTTTTTTGAAAGAAAGATCCCAAAACACTTCTCATCATCACTACATTATACTAACTATACCATCATCTTGCATACTTGTAAAGGAGGAAAATCAGATGCACAACTGCAACTGACTGACTGGAAATCACACAGTTGTTGTTTGCTGGTCTACTTTTTCTCCCTCTTAAAGGCAAAGCAAGGTGTAGTAGTAGTAGTCAGGGATGAACACAATTACATGTATTTCAATTACATGTAATTCAATTACGTAATTAATTACATTTTTTGTAATTTGTAATTGATAATTGAGCAAAAAAACCCAAAAGTAATTAAATACAGTATTTATTTGAAGGAAATTCTTGGAAATGTATTTAAATACATTAAAGTAATTCAATTACATTTTTGACATTTCTGGGCAACATTATACTTACAATAGGACTAAAAATGAAAAATCTACATTGAACACTGGACATAGGAATTGAAAATTTTAAAATTGTTACATTGGTTGTAGTGGGCGACCTATACCCTCTTTTATAAGCATCTTTTTCACTGCTATAACAATCGATTTTCAATTTTTGGTTATGCGGTACCTGGGATTTTAATAAGCAACTGTATTTTGTATTTACAAATGTAATTAAATACTGTATTTTGTAATTGGTAATTGTAGCATTACCCAGAAACATGTAATTGAATTTAAATGTAATTGCAGCATTTGAAGTATTTGGATAATTGTAATTTGTAATTGAAAGTCAAGTAATTGTTCATCCCTGGTAGTAGTATACCATAGGAATTGTTGCTTATTATAATGGTGGTGTGTGTGTATTGGAGCAGCTATGCACTATATTATATATATCTTTGGAAAACACTCAATGTATGAATGTATTTTCTGGAATGGGACAAGCCTTCCGGTTTGTGAAGACAAAGCCTTAAAGAAGGAGAGAAGCAGATGTAAGAAGGTGCAGTTTGGAAAACAGTGCAATGAAATGCAATATGTGGTGGCAGTCGTTCCGGTGATGCGGTGGTGGTACTTTTTACATTGTTAGTGGTGAATGGATTGGTTTTAGTGAGAGTGAATGTGTGAAAAGAATGTTGAGATTACTGTAGCATAGAATCATGCATTTTGAAGTACGCCATACGCACACTTTCAACATTTGCTCACTCAGATAGATGATATAATAACATAAGGTTTGTGTGTGCTTTACTTTAGTCTATATCACCACACACTGCTCTTCGTATTTAATAGCTTGAATGTTTTTGTAGGCCAGTCAGTTGCATTTTATTAGAAGCGGGTCAGTAGTGGAAGAAAAAGAGGCGAAAGGAAAAGATGTGAAAGAATCATTGATGATTCGTTGAATGGTCGCAAGTCGCTGTCCTTATGGGTTTCGTAAGGTCGTTTCTGGAAAAAACATGTTGAGTGAATTGAAACAGTGGTCTTCTAAATAAAGAAAACCCTGTGGCGTGGCGTGGCACGCATCGCTTTTCCAGTGTTGCTAATGTTGCCCATGTGTGCAAAGAAAAAAAGGTCGGAAAGTATATGAAACAGTGTAGTAAAAGATTTCTTGGGAAAGGTCTTAATTTCAAAATGATGTAGGTTGTTTTAGCTAAAGTGGAGATGTTTATGAATTTTTTTTATAGTGCGGAAGAAATGAGAGAGTATCGCAACGGCCACTACTGCCGCATTTGGTTTAAAAATTGAAATTATACTGTGCTTCCCAGGTACGCATGCTTTAATAGATTTCACAAGGTTGAAAATGAGACGGACGGGACCATAACAAAACTTTAACTTCCGGTAACATAATCTTGTGGAGAGTTGTGCCTCTTAAAGGATTTTGTCACATGCCCTGTGCAGTGTCATGTTTCAAAAGTATTCGTAATTCTGAAAAGGACAAGGAAGGACAGCAATTCTAAAGGATGTTCTTTTAACATATTTCTTTACATTATGGTTAGGAATACAGTATAGTGCGGAGCAGAGAGAGTTATGTTTAAGCATTTAAGGCTGAGTTGAAGAAATGTATGAAGAAACCGAACCAAATGCAACAAAAATTATGCGAGCTGAAACGCCTTTCCCTTCCGTCCTTTTTCCCCAGATATTACACAGTTATAAATTGTATCATCTCTTAAATTTTGAGCAGAGACATGAAATTACAGAGGAATTGGTAAAAATGCTTTGCTCAGCAATTGTAGTAACAGTATCAAATGGAGAGATGTAGAACTCAATCAATCCATTTTACAACTCGGACCATTAAAAAATTTAATAACAGCTCGGGAATCCCATTCACAAAGACAATTTGTCAAGATTTATGAAGCTCGAGCCGCTCCGTTATGATGCTATTAGAATGCAGGCAATATGGTAAGTATTGTCTCACCGAGACGAAGTGAGGGTAGACGTTTACAATGGGCCCATATTACATCATATCATATAATGTATGCAATTTATATATACAATACAATTTTGTGTGAAAGGGAAGAACGAAGGCTTCTGTGCTTTATCATATCATGCAAGATTTTTTTTCTATTATACGCACATTACCGGAGATGAATAGTAGTGGGGAGCATCGAACAGCAGACAGAGCAGAGTAGACTTACGTTATTGTAAGAATGAAAAAGGAGTAGTGGGGTTGCATGAGAAAAAGAAAGAGAGAAAGAGCACATAATATATTATATCAAATATTATGATGATATCATGCCACCATCTCCTCTTACTTCCTTTGCCACGTTATAATAAGTTAGTTGAGCAAGAGTTGTCGTTTTTTCTCATGGGTTTTGGAGGCGATATGAAATGTAAAAGTAAGAAAATTCTAGGCATCAGACAGTCAGTTTTATATCACATGAGAGAAGAGTATTTATATGATGATGCTTATTACATTGTACTGAAACTGAAGCGCTTTCTGTGCAGTCGCGCATTATGCTTCAACCATCCACTGTTTTCCCTTTGTATTGTAGTAACGTCAGAAAGTTAAGCAGGAGGAAAGCAAAGGGAAGAAGAAAAGGGGGGAAGTGAAAAAGTCAATTTTGCGAATTGATACTACTCGGAAAAGCTTTACATGGTAGTCGTAGAAAAAAACATATATGTAATGTAATATTGGAGGATCAAAGCATAGTAGTAGTTTGGATGATTATTTGACATATAAGCTATAATGGTTCATAAAGAATACTTCACGAAAGTTATCATTAAATATTAGGAAAGCAACTAGATTCTTTCATAGATTTTAGTTGTGGGAGAAATTACAGAACAAGAAAAATTCAGAATTTTCACGTGCGTAATTTTATGCATTTTTTGTTTTGTTTTTAAGAATGCCACTTCATATGATTCCTTTAAGCCGTCAACTGATATTCTCTGTTCAATAAAACTGTTGAAAAACATTTCATTTTTTATCTCCTTTCGTATTTCCGATGTAGGAGCGCTTACATGATGACTGTATGTTGTCATCATGAAAGTAATGAGTATGATGAATGATGAAAATGTGTAACACAGAATGTAAGACGATAGAAAGAATTCGAATTTGAAAGAGTAAGTGCTCTTGTTATAATATATGTGCCGAAGGCCGCCTCGCTCCAAGAAAATCACACTATTTACTAATAATGCATCTATTTATTAATGAATTGCATTTAAGTTCCTATAACTCAAAAATATCACTCCGGACACCTGGGAATTTGTTGGCATTCTTATATTTTTTCTTCTTGGGGTTGAATAATGAAACATTGAGACGAAATTATTGTCATCATATCATAGTATTTATGACAGAGTATATGCAAGTCTTTGACAAGTGAGGACGAAATGAAGTTCGTTAAGGACTCTCTTCATTCTTGTTCCTATAATTTTACGTTCTTCCCTGTCATAACCAATGTGTTTCTTCATCCCCGTTAAAAAAACGAATTACAGGGGCTTCTTTCGAGAGAAAAAAAACATCTCGGAAAGAAAATTTCCTTCAGTGTGTCTGCACTGCAGGCAGGTAATGAAAGATGACTAGGGTATAATGTCACGCAAAGATTTTTCCCCTTCGGAAACTAGTGAATAAAGTGGCAATAGACAAGTAATTAAAAGTGTACACCTGGCGTAAGATATCCAAAAGTTTTACTAAAGTGGGTAATTACACAAAACCTTTGTCGATTGTCGAGTAGTCGATACGATACTTTAGAAAGCATGGAAATAAGTAACGGATTTTGTTATTACATTCTAAAATGCGTTTAGTATTTGTTAATTGGCAGTGTCACTTTTGATTTAATAATTGTTTGTATCACGTAGTAAATAAATACAAAATTATTGCATTTTCTTTCACTGTATTCGTGCTGATAAATAATTCATTGAGGAGTGGAAGGTAGTATGAATTTTAAAGAAACATCAAACATGCGCTCATATTTTGACAGATGCATGTTGGAGTCTTGGAGTCATATGTTTTAAAACCTTTAATAGTTAATTATTGCTCCATAAAATCATAGCTTATTTCATGCCTATGAAATTTAAAATGTTAATGTAAAGAGTAGGTAATAGGTATGCATCTATAATAACCTCGTACGTAGGTCTTTTCTGCTGCTGTTGGCAATAACGGAGATGAAGGGTGATTTTTAGCTATAGTAGATAAAAACTTGGTTCGTAGTTGGAGGGGGCAAGAGGGCCATCATCGTAACCGTATGAAACTTGTAACCTTCTTAAGTTCTACCTTTAGAATAGGACGAGAAGGATACAGATAACTTTCCCAACTTTAACATTTTTCTCGTCCGATTGCCCATTGTATTATACTCCCGCAGCAAAGTGTTTTGTTACCCTCCTCCTCCCCCACCTACAATCATTCATCCATAACAAAAAAAATGTATTTTTAAAACGAAATAAAACTACTGGCTGAAGCTGAAAGTATTCTTCTTGTACTGAAACGGCTCACTCTCACATTATGAGAATGGGATAAATTCCAAAGGTTCACACTTGCCGATCTTCTTCATTTCATAACAATAGGGACGGTGGTGGTATCGACATGAGTTCATTTACTGTCGTATAGTCACAGTGTGAAATCCATGAAAAACCTTTGGCGTCAAGCATTCTAGCTGTCTTGTTTTGGATGGTCGGCAGTTTGTGGTTTGGTTTTTGTGATATGAAGCATGTATATGGGAGCGCTTGCTTGTGTGGAGCATCATCAGCATTAACGTCGACTTAAATCACATCAAAATTCACCTTTTAACACATATAATATATAGGCTGCCCGTAGTTTATGACTGGTTTTTGCACGTTAGCTACCAGTTTAAAAAGGTTTTAGACGAAGCGGCAGTGGTATGATATTATTATCATTTTTTTCCTTGTACCTTTCAGACTGAAAGTAAAGGAGAAATTTACATTCTTGTTATTAATAGTGGGACCTGATATATTTTGTGTTGTTTTGTAGTTGTAAATCAAGCCAGCAGCGTAAATTTACCGTCTTTAAAATTCAAGCGTACCTTTGATTTCGTTTTGTTCTTGTCAGCGTTAGTTTTTAATGGCATCGCATGTAACGATGCATGAATGATGATGATCTGATCACGATTAATGTTATTTTACAAATATGCTTGAAATGTATATCAAACAACTTACAACTGCCGAAGGGCTTATAAAAGGGAGTTTTGAAATAGGAAGCATTAAGCAAACCAATATTTTTGCCTGTTCAACAACAGCTCGTCTTTTTGAACCAATCAATATGTTTTCTAGAAGTATCACATCATCGATCGTTCAGTTACAAAATTAATAAAGTTTTAAAATCTCAGTTCGGGGTAGGAAACTTAAAACTTTCCCAAATCTATAATATCCTTCAAACTACTTATTAATTTACTCAATCAGTTTTTAAAGGTTTGAATTTGCATTGCATTTTGTTTATTATTGTTACATATCCGTAAGGTATCTCTTTAATTGTATTCGTATATATGTATGGGATGTGAAATTGAATTGAAAAAGAATTTTTGGGTTGAGAGTGTAAAGAAATGGGATTGTTAGTTAGGAATGCAGTTAGTTAGTTGGTTACAATAGTTTCTGAGAAAAGAACAATGGCAAATACGATATCCTTTTTGTTGGATGATATGCATAGAAGAAAAGGTAGAAATAGAGGGAGACCCTGAAAAGTCCACAGGGGCTCTTGGCATTCTGCTACCCACCCCCTACAAACTAACATGATCCTAGACTAAAGTAACTACCTATACGGTTGTTGATGATGGTGGTGGTGTTGGGTTTTCATTTTAAAGGGGAAGTAAAGATAACTGCCAAGTCAGAGCAAATCTAGAATGGTAGAGAAGTATTTTCTTTCTAGAAATATGTTATTGCCTGCCTGATATGCGGAGTCCTTAGGAGTTAGAAACTCTTACGTATGTAATGTACGTTCATATACATACAGTGGTTCAGCCATGTTTCCTTGCTTTCCCTTCAGACAAGAACGTGAATGGGGTATTGAGTATGCTAAATTAGAAAATGCAAAGGACGACTACTGGCTACAACATCATCATCATGGCTGAGTTTGTTAGTTGTGAAGAGAAGTTGGCTTTGAGCAAAGGAAAAAATGGAGGGGCTCTCTCACTGCTGATGTTAAAATGTAAAACTTAAGAAGGGTTGGCTCTGGTTCCAAATTAACCTATTTCCGTTTACTTCACGGGAAGAACTTGTATATTTGAAGTTGTAGGAATTTGTGCTGTATCCGAAGT
This sequence comes from Orchesella flavescens, assembly GCA_964034955.1. Classification (NCBI taxonomy): domain Eukaryota; kingdom Metazoa; phylum Arthropoda; class Collembola; order Entomobryomorpha; family Orchesellidae; genus Orchesella; species Orchesella flavescens. The sequence goes on from OZ035954.1 coordinate 22,078,505, forward strand.
TGGGAGCACTTTGTAGTGTAGACATTTGAGTTACTTATGCTTGTTCTACACACAGGATCCTTTTATATATTGATGTAGCAGGGACGATATATACTGGATGAAGTAATGGGAATAGACAAGGGCTAACATTTTGATCTCATTAGTTGAGTGAACCTTCTGTTTACCACTGGTTCTGTCTCGCTTAGTTTTTGTTAAACATAAGCTAAAAAGGAACCAAAACCTTGGCTTGGCTTAAAACAACTTGATGCTTTCTGTTGCTCAACAAAAGCTTATATTTTCTTTTTAAGGAATGACTGAGCAAGTTGTACTTACAACAGAGTCGAGCAACTTGTCTCCCATTATCTGGTAGTCTCCATTCTCTCTCTCTCTGTGACTTAATTAAAATTGGTGATGCTTTTGCTCTTATTTTGTGTCCATTTCCTTGATTAGCTTTTTCTAGCTGCATGTAAGAACTTTTCTCTCCTTTTTTTTATTTCTATTCAATAATGGGCTTCTCCAAGTGCAGATATTGGTTTATATTTTTACAGCAAATTACATTACCTAATTCGCACTGGGTAATGATATGGGATTTTATTGCCAATAATTGAGGACATGATGATGTTTAATTTCCTAAAACGTTATGTTGTGCCTCTCCTATAATGTAATGAAAAGCACAAAACTCTCAAGGATTGGGGGTGGAAACAACCCCATTTCACTTGAACCAAAGACAATAAAAACTTTTTAACTGCTGAAGGATCAAGGAAATACCAACCATGCTGGTGTACTGTGGCGTGTGTACACCATATTATTATACGATATAGATATGCCTCAAAAGATTGAATTGCGTCGGATTTTTTGGATGGCACTGTTAACTTCTTATTATCACTTTGCCACTTAGTGAAGAAGAAAAAAATCCATTTCCCATAAATATCAATACTTTTGGCGGCTTGGGCTTAATACTTTTTCTCGCTTTTTGAAACTATCAAGAAAAGAGGTGAGATGAGGATGAGAGCCTCAAGCACAATAATTCAAGCTATAAATATATATTTTCAGTGGTACCAAAAAAAATATTGAATGGTGGTCGTCGGTCGTGCATTTTATTTTCACACCAGTAATAAATACCATTTATACCTATTAGCAGAAGCATTCTGTGTGTCAAAAATATTTTTCCTATTATAAGTGCGGGATCCTTCGCATCCTAGGGTAGCACTCTGCGACAGCTCAAATAAACTCATTCCCCGTCCTCCGCAAGGGTTTTCTAAGGGGTAGCTGTAGTAGTAGTAGTAGCTCATAAAATGAAGTATATTACTATTCCTGCCACAAGACCCTTTTCCAATGAATTGTTTTTTACCGAAGCGTTGGTGGCATTGGCTTGCTGGCAATGGAATGAATATTACATGGGTACATATCTGTATTTTGAGAACATTATGAATTTATAATGCATCATGTCATATACCTATAAGTTGGTTGTCAGTAGGCACATGGAGATAAATGGCGGAGAGTTACTTGGGCTCATTCACTGCAGTGTTGGTGCTGGTGCTAGGGTATATTCCATTATTTCATTTGGTAACAATAATATATCCATCCCAAACCCGTCTTCTTCTCTTCTCCTGCCTGCTCGCACTCCTGTTTATGAGCGACTTCTTGAAAGTAAAGTGCCTCAAGGGAGAAGCTCATATAATATAATGAAGTAGGAGGAAAAAGAATAAAAATAAGCTTTATAAGTACAACACACACACACAGCACCGTCTTTTCTTGAAAAAGAATTCCACCTTTCTTGATTTGAATTTTTGGTTTCGCCAGACAGACTGTTGCCTCTATTTACCTCGAGCTATACTTTAATTGCTGTAAATGTGTACATATTTTGGAGTTTTTGTTGATATGATAGTGGTCGTCGTCTCATAGTGGACATTACCTTTACTTTTACGTATATGTAGACAAGTACAAATGTATGTCAGTCGGAGGATTAGACTGTATTGTTATTGCACCTTACAACTTCAAACTTACAATACAAAATCATACGTGAACCAGTGCTCGTTCGCTTTTGAAGGAGCAATAAAAGCTTATAGTTTTTTTCTGTTAAATTCCACTTGACTCTTTTTCGTACCTCAACTCAATCGAGTTGAGTTGTTGGGACCTTTTGACAAAAAAAACTCACTTGTTTCATGTCAGTAAAGAACCAAGCGTATAACTAATAGGAAGCGTTTCTTCATGGTGGGTTCAACTTGTTTATGCTTTGCTGGCATTTAGAAAATTATATCAACGTTTAGAATCATACCAGGCAAGGCATGTACGCAGAATTTGTTACCCTTTACCATTACATTACGACTTGTTATCAAAACTGGCTCGTTTCTTTACAAATTATGTGGAAAAAAAGTTCTCTCTACAGTTCTTTCATAGATAAAAAGTGATTTTACCACAGACAATGGAAGTTTCAATGTGCGATAACTCAGCATAAGCAAATCGATTAACCTTTTGGTGTAATACGGGTCAATTAGGTTATTCGAAAAGTATACACTGTCGTTATATTATCAAGCACTTTAATAATCAAACTGGTAACGTAAGTAGAGAAATGAATGTGAATGCATTCAGCCATGCCTTGTTGTATTGTGTTATGACTTTTGAGAGTGAACACTTGACTATAAGCAAATCGAATCTCTAACGAAGAAAATTATTGCTCTTGATGATGATGATGATCATGATATGATGGTCACAATCAGATTGCTTGTAAAATCATTGTTGTTTGGCTTTTGACTTGGTGATGATTAATGAATTTGAATAAATTATAGTTGAGGGAAGTTGGAAGTTTGTTATTTATTGATGTGTTCTCAGTATAAAAGAGGAGATCATAGCTATTACTTTGGATCGCTGATACTCTGTGTTAAATAGACTTTAGCTTGATTACCACAATTTGGTCCAAACTTATAAATTTAAAATACAGAGTAAAGAGTAGTGTGGTTAATTATGTGGTTGCGAGTGATCAGCATTATTTCTAGTTATTAGTTCATTGGGTTTTGCATCAAAGTTCGAACCCAACTAATATTGCTGTTGAGTTTTATAGTGAGTGAGCAGAAGACTACCTCTTCTGATTGTGGTAAGGACAAGACAAGTGGTGGTTTTAGTACTTGTTCAGTTGTTCATTCCTTTTGCTCTTTATCATGATCATGATGATGATGATATGATGCCGAAGTTTTAAAAGGCTTATAGGCAAAATATACCGGATTATTAGCTGATTCACTTGTTTCTTGTTGATCGGTTTATTTTTCAATCAGAGTTTGCAAATCAAAAATCAAGTAAGTCAACGTGAAAATTATTGCTGCAGTCATGAAGTCTCGCCTGTTCATTCGCCTTGTCTTCATCATTTTCCTTTTTAACTTGCTCATCATCATGTTTATGAGTAATGTATGAGGATAGTATTATATGAGCTCATATGTGAGTTTGGGGTGAGCACGTATAAAAGGTTGATGAATATCATGTCTGAATGAAAAATGAATATGTATGTAAACAAGTACATTTGAGGACTGATATCAATCCCCTGAAAATTTGCCAGTGGACATGATATTGTAGGAGGAGAGGAGAAGGTGTGCTAGTGCTCAAGTGAGTTGGTATATGGTGGTGGATGAATTTGTGTAGGTTGTAGTGGCATGACATGCGGTGCGGTGCAGGGTTAGTGATATAGTGCGGTGTGCGCTTTTTGGTGAGGAATTCTCTCTCATCTCATATATACACTCTTGTTCATTTGTGAAATCAGCAAATTATTAAAACTGCAGTAGTTTGTTGAATATATACACTCAAACTCAAAGTATAACAATTGAGCATAAGATTTTATATATTATGCTCACATCCCCCATATCAGCAAAAGGCTATATGTAAACGATCTTTTCTCTCTTGTTTGTCGACTTCAACTAAAAAAAACTTTCTGTCTGAGTTGACTAACTGAGTGAGTGAATAATACTGTTGTGGAAGCAAGAAGTCTACTGATACCCATGATGATGATCATCATGATGATGATCATGATGACGCTGTTGTTGGAGTAAGTAAATGAATCAAAAGAACAGGTTACAAAAGGGGATGGCCTGGATATGCAAATCTGTTTGTGCCTGAATACTGATATCCCTCTTCATCTCCTTTCCATGTTTTATAAGAGATGCCTACACTGACTACACTAGTACTTACATACTATAATATGCAAGCCTGTTCTCTTCAACACCATCATCTTCTCATATCAGTGAGTAATGTAGTGTAAACCAAAAACCAACTGCATTTTAGTTGAGTTGTTGAGAAGAGTTGAATATTATTTTGGCAAAAGTTTCAATTCAACCTTAAAGTCTGAAGCGAACTGAACTACCTCTTTTCTCCCTTTTTCATGTGGTAAATGTTAGTCTGATTGTAGGCTTTTAACTTTTTAGTGTTTTGCATAACGTTTAAAGTTATACATATGTTTTAGCGTGTTGTGTGTGTGTGTGTGTGTGTGTGTGTGTGTGTGTGTAAGAATATATACGTACTATATAATATGTACACTTTGTTTTCATCCGACAACTGTGTATAGTTGGTTAGTCGAAGTGATTTGAGGAACAAAGACCGTGGGAAATCTAACCAGAACAAAAGTTTTTGCCTGAAATGTCCTGAAGGCTACTGTGTGTGTGTATATAGTTTATAGTTTGCTACCCGTTGTATACCTACTCACCCATCCACACACTAATTTTTCTGTTTCAAAGAATCTATAAACATTAGTCTTGAACTTTTGCCTACCACCGCCGTCTCTCTCTCTCCTACCTAAATTAATAGGTAGCCAATGCGATCTCGTTTTTGTGTTTTCCTGATGTGGTTTTGGGGGATGCTCTAGTTGCTAAACTTTTTCAAAAATCTAGGAAATACACCATTAGACTATGGGATGATGGCAGGAAGATAATTAATTTTCTGTTTTTAATAAATACGTGCGTTACCTCTTCTCTATATCACACCAGTATAAAAAAAATAGTGCCAAATTTATTTATTTTTTGTTTATTATGCTTCTGTGCTACTACATCCATTCACTTTGTTGTGTCCACCAATAAATTGTGATCTTTGTAGACTGGACACTAAAGGGAAACTTGGTATTTCTGTTAAGTAGAAAAGTTTCTCTACAGTTATTTCCTTTTGTGGTTGTTTGTTTGAGCTGGGAGCACCATTTGTTTTGGGGAATGACGAAAGATAAGAAAAGTGAACTGATGCTGTGGGTGTGAGTGAAGTGATACTTACTTGTTAGCTCATCAGCCTCAGAGCTGGCTGGAGTAAAAAAAAGGGTACTTTAGCTCTTCATCATCAGAAAGAGAACACATAGCTCAAGAAGAGTGTGAAACTTTGAACGATTATCAAATAAAAATGTTTTTGAATTAAAGTAATAATTCCATGTGCCATCCTCTTTTGTTTTTCATCCCTTTTCCGCTCTCTCAAATTGCACAAGCTGTGGCTTCAGCTAAAAGTATTACAAAGCCAAAGTATTACTTTTATTATTGGATTTTTGGTCATTTTATCAAGAGACTTTGTGAAAAGAGACAATAAGTATTCTTCGTCGTTTCTCATAAAGCAGACGTTTCTTGTAAAAGAAATAAGGGGAAAAAATACAAAAAGTACAAAATGAATCAGTGGCAAAATATATCTCCTCCCGTCTCCTCATCGTATAGAGATGATAAGAACAACAACTCTTCTTGTTTCATCAGGAAAGATGAGGTTATTGATGTTGTTCCTGTTGGTGATTCTAGTGGTGGATGGACAAATCCCAATGGGATATTAAATGGGACTAATACAACAACTTGTATAACCAGTAGTAGCTCAATGAATGGGATCAGAAACAGTGGCAGTAGTAGTATTGGCTCTAGTTGTAACAACACCGCTACAAGCATTTCCACAAAAGCAAATAGTTTCTGTGTAGGCATCAGAGCAAATGAGAAAAGTCCAACACAAGTTGTTACCACTCCGTCTTCTAGTGGCAATGATGAAAAAAGCCCATTTGTTTTTCGAACTTCTCCAACTAGCACCACCATGCAACCTGGTGTTAGTTCTAATGATGGCCCATTCCAAAATAATTGGCATCCACATCTTCAGCCTTCCTTGGAGTCATCATCATCAGCATCATCCCCAACGTCTCACAACAACAGTATACCATCATCACGTAACACTAACTCTTCTCATCACGAGGTATCCAATAATTGCGTCTCTCCTTACAGTTGTGGTGGTGGTGGTGGAGGTATTGGAAATGGTTTAGTAGGCATTGGTCCTGGTAAACTTCTTGGTGATGGTAGTAGTAGTGGTGGTGGTGGTGGTTGTGGTAATGAAGAAAATAGATTTGGATCGACGATAGATAAACGGAGCTACATTGTAGGAAAAGGCCATACTGCTTTGAATTCTGGTAGAAATATGATGATGACCACAGTAGGTCATCATCATGGAGCTCGTGTAAATATTTCCACTTCCTCTCCACACTCTTCACACCCTAGTCCAGTAAATGGGTATCATCATCAAGATCCGCATTGTGAGAGCGAAACCGAAACATCACATCATTATCAGCAACATCAACAAGATCATCATCATCATCATCCGCAGCAACACCAACATCAAAATCATTATTTTAATTACAATCAGCGGAAACGCTCTTTCACAAGATCTCATTCAGTAATAAATCTTTCTCCATTACTTTAATTTGCTGTTTATTGATGCATGTGTGGAGCAAGCAACACATTATATAATATAATATGCATACTTAACTTAAATGGCTAGCTAATTTCTTTTCTTGCTTAGTATGTATAATAATGCATTACAGAGGCGCATGTACAAAAACTCCAAACTCTATGTAAATATGAGAGTGAAACTCTTTCCAAGACGGCCTTTTTTATTTGCAATATGTGTCATAATAATAAAAGATATGCTTAGCATAGTGACTAAGAGCAGAGCTCTAAAAGAAGAAAACGCTTTCATATGCTACTACTACCACTACTACTCCCGGCATTCATGCTCCCACAGAGAGTGGTGGTGTTCCTCTTCTTGGTAGTCTCCGTTTGAAAAGCAATAAGGAGAAAGAAGATTGATGTCGATGGTGCTTAATGGGCTTCCCAGTAAAAGTCCTTAAAGCATGTTGAGCATTATTCATACAATTAGCCTTGCTCTACCAAAGTAGTAGTAGTATATATTGCCAGCTTGTATGTATCTTGGCATATTTTTGGTGTTATCCCAAAAAGTTAGAGCAAGTAGGGGGAAAGCAGGGGAAAAAAAGTATTGCATGCATTTTTTATGCATCAAAAAAGCCAGTTTGACTGTTAGGAAACATTGTACGTAATAAAAGGTACATTAGTAGTTGTTTTAGAGTTGTCGTCACAAAAAAAAACAAGCAAAAAAGGATTAGAGCAGAAGGTATTCATCTTAACGAAGGGAGTGAAGGGAAAAATAACTTTTCTTTCTCTCTCTCTCTCTCTTTTCCTTGGTGTGGGATGGGATGGGAAGAATTTTCGAGGAAGATTTACTGCTTTCATTGAAAAATCAGAAGAAAATGTCGGTGTCCATGTCCTTCCTTCTCAGTTTAAGTTAAGGAACACGAGATAGTAGACAAGGGAATGAGTAGTAGTAGAATATGCGTTGAGAAAGTTGAGTTATATGAATATAATGTGTAACAAATTAGGGAAATGGGTATAGCAGGAGAGTATATCCACGGATGAACATTATCTATGCAGCGTCTATAAAGGAGAGAAGACAACAAAAAGCTAGTTAGTTCACTTTTAAAAAGTGTCTCACTTGTTATGAGTTACTTTTTGCTCTACACGAAAGAAAATGTCGAGATTGTCTTTTGATGCAGAAAAAGTGGTAAATAATGATGAGTTGGAAGAGGGCGAAATGGTGTGGTGACATACGGGAAGCAGAGTAGTAATCGTAAGAATCGTCGTCGTCATCGTCTCTCTGATATATAGTAGCTGGCAGACGTAATAGTACCGCTAACACGTTTTTGACTAGCTTCCTCTTCTTCTACTCACTGAATGTATATTCTATTGCATTTGCATTGCTATGTATATATAGCACTACTATACTCACTTCTCTTTCCAGCATATTTTTTTATCATTCAAAGTCGATGTCGAGGGAAGTGAAGAAAAGGGGAAGAAAATCGGTGTGTATTGATGTATATACATTTATAAAAATGTAAATCTCTATGTGTTTAGCACGTACAAAGTTGCTTGTGCTTTTTGGTTTAAAAAAAGTCAGGAAAAAGATGACTTGACAAGATAGAGGAAAAACATACTTATGCATGCATGTTTTTTCCTTCTCTTGCTCCTTTTTTTGCTAGTTCACTCACTCACTCGTTTAGTCAGTCGTCAGAGGATTCAGTATCATCATCGGCATGTAGGTTAGACTTTTACAAATCCCTTCTTAATATCACTGCTTAGCAATCTTTTTTTCTTCTTCTTGGGTTTGTTGCAAAATAAAAATCTTTGCTTACCGACTCAACATGTAAGTTCCTCGGAATATGGACGTGATGTGATGGTTGTTGTAACTTGTAACGTGCTTTCTAGTACATGTATGTTTTCATATCATTCCCATCCGTCGGATCTTTTCTCATTTGATGATTGCATTGGATGAAGAGTTCCGTGGTTTTTAGGTTTCCAAAACTAAGTGTCATGATGAATATACAGAATGTACTCATACACAATATTATCTATTCCCATAATCTCTTTAAAAAAAACTCGACTTATGCTAGACACGGATACTTTAACTGGTTGGATCTTTTTTATATGAATTTGCATATAGTATGATTACTTACGTAATAGCATTTATATATATTATATATGCGTAAATGTTGCTAGCGTATGACAGTATGAGTTTGCTTCATTTGAGGAATTTTCAGTTTTACTGAAATTCCGGATCTGATATTACATTTCAGTTTGGAGCTAGGCTAGGTTTGGCTAGGGTGTTTTGAGATGAAGAAATCCCATGTTTGTTGGTTTAATGAATTTTTAACTGCTGCAGACTTTTTTTTCTGTAAAGGGAAAAGCGTGAAGGATGCATATTATTAATATTGACTATATGGAGTTACATTACAGCTTGATGGTGAAATAAATATGTAGCAAGCAAGAGGGTTCAGAACTTTTTCTTTTTAAAAAAATGTGAAACAAGAAATTTTTTGAGAATAATTTTTCTCAGGATTTTGATGGTGTGTGGAGAAGAAGACGCTTTTGTCTCAAATGAAGTCATTAAAATTCTTTTACTGTTGCTAATGTATAGCTGTGATCATTCTCATCTCTTGGTTGTGTGAATAATGAATGGATCTCATGTCATTTTTCCTTGTACTTCTCGAAAAAACAGTTTATTTTCGTTGCATTTTTGTGATCAGAAGGAATATTAATTTTGTTTGGAAGTCCTTGTATTATTTGTTGTGCTTCGTGATGTTGTTGGCGTTACTGGTATGTGCTGCTGCTGGTTGAATTTTGAAATATGACTTGGCTCTGGAGTTGACTCGTGTGTCTTGGGAATCTTAATTTTTCTTGTAGGAATGTCTCCTGCTAAACCTTAAATAAGCTGCTTGTACTTATCAATAGTATAAGCTGGTATAAAGTCATATATTGGCTGAATGTACTAGGTTTTCATCGTGCAAAGTATGTATAAGACTACAAAAGGTTGTATAAACATAGAGATAGCATGATCAAATTGGTTAAACTCAATGTTTGTTACTACCCAATCATTACAGCATTTTTGTGACATAACACCATTCCTATATTATAGCTTCCGGTGGGAGTTAACCCAGGTGTACATAAGGAATTTAATATGTATGTTTTGTCTTTTTGTAACTTCATACCTGTGCAGAGGAAAAGGGATTTTAATGATTTTTTTTGTTCCTAATTCAATTACTTTTGTTGATGATACGTTTTCCTCTCTCGTGATTGAAAACTCGAAAGCTAGAGTTTAGACATAAAAGATTACAATCAAACAATTTCGCATTCATCGATTCCTCCTAGATTTCCGTAGACATGATGGATTTCATGTTAGATATTAAAAGAATGGTAGTTAGAACGTGGGACACATTTCCTTGTAAATATTTATGACTCTTCTTCCGATTTGTCTTTGGTTTTATTGTCCGAGTTTTCCTATCACCCTTCTATCTTCAGGAATAAGTCGTAATGTATGGACCAGTACTGTTCTTGTATGACAACGTACTTTGAGTATAATATACGTGTATATATTCTGTGTATCTGTTTTGGTCTGCATTTTTATTGTCGTTTTAGTGTCATCTTGCAAACATGCAATATTGTACGTACGTAACAAACAAACCGAACCCCACTCTAGACATAATAATAATCTCATGCAATACAATGCACTACTAGATTCTTTTTTCCAAGGAAAAAAATACTTGAGCATTTAGTATGGAATGGAATTTACATGTAACGAGCTATTGGCTATTTCATGAATTTTTCATTCTGATCCGTTTTCGAGGAACGCTGTTGGTTAGTTTACACAAAAATGGAAGTCGAGTAACATCGGATGATTTATACTTCTCAATTTTAACCCTGAGTAGAATACGTTAAGAAATACGGCAGTATTGAGAATTGGGAACATCTAGTAGAAAAAGCAGAAATTGTGTTGGGTATTGCATTTGAGCACACAAAACAACATACATAATAGAAAGTGACTGTCTGTGTTTTTTGGTGGTAAACACAATAAAATCTTCACAAGATATTGAATGTGGTATATGTAGTAGTAGTATATGTATACACTTTCCATATAAGATCTCATTTTTTATTATATATTCCGGAAATAGTGCCAAATGGGTCGCAAATTTGCATTAAATGTGTACAGCTTAAAGTAAAAATTGAAGAAACATTACAATTTCTTGTTTTCTTAACAAGACGCTATAAAGCTGAAATATATATATATAGGATGACGACAAAGGCTGTGTCTAGTGAAAATCAGAAATTTAAAAAGTTGAGTAGATCTGACTATTCGAAACATGATATTTCATTTTGAATTTTCAAACATGCATACTGATGCTGCCCCGTGCTAATTCCTTTGTTTAGGTTCCAACAAATTCTAAAGGAAGTTTCATTTTGTTTATGTTACAATCAAAAGAATAACAAGGAACTCAAAGCTGAACAAGATTTTCATAGGTCCAGTTTTCTAAGGATTGTTTGCGTACAATCTCACACACACTCTCTGTGAAATGGAAATTGGTTGTACAGGGGGAAGAAAAAAATCGAAAGATGCATAAACATTGAACTACTTGAGTGTACCAAAAGTCTACGTTAAATTTTCATGAATGTATATTATTGCCATATATCATATCTTTTAAGAGACTATGAAGGTCCACCACCACCATATCACTCCAGGTTTTGTGGTGTTAGTGTAAGAGAACTAAAGGAGAAGTTGAAAGTGGAGGATGGATGGTTGTTTTACTCTTTGAGATATTGTACAAGTTGTGATGATTCAGTGTGTGTGGAGGCTACACTAGAGTATAGTTTTCTAGGTTCTTTGAGAAGGGATGGAAAAGGGTGGTTGGCTTTTTGGCTAGTAGCTACTTGCTACACAGTGCATGCATGGTCATGAGAAGACTCTCCTTAGCGTCTACCTTTTTCGTCCTTCTCCAGAATAAAATACAATTTTACTCAAAGTTAGCTTCTTTGTTATGCTTATCAAGCTTCTTTTTAGATTCTATACGAAGGAAGCATGCATATTACATATCTTTCAGTTGGATGATTTTCTACATTTTCCTCACAGTGGATTACTACGTACATATTGCAATAAGGAAAAAGATAACAAAGTACTTAAAGGAAGAGAGAGATGAGGAGTAATATGAGAAAACAGGGTTGCTGGCGAAGCATGGACCGTTGGTGGTAGCATGTGTGGAGAATGGCCCGAACCTTGTTTCCTATTGCACGTTTTCTTCCTCTCTCTCTCTTTTCCTTTTCGGATTCTTCCACACTTCTCTCCAGTAGTTTTGCTTTGGTAGTTGGAAAATCGTCCCAAAAACTAAATTCCTGAGAAACGTAGTCGATAGCGGAGTAACAGAGAGAAAGAAACATTTTCAAAACCAAAGGAGAAAAGTTGAACTTCGTCCCTCCACTCCATATAGAAATGAGTGCAAATGTATTGGTGGTAGTACTGGTGTAGTAGCTTGATGTATACATTCATTCATGGTTCTCTTCTCCTTTTCATATAACTGTCGCCGGGAGAAAAGTCATATTTACCATATCATATACATACCATCCGAAGGATGGTTCAGGAAAAGGCTCTTCTCTCTCTCTCTTAACTTTTCTTTGTTAGCGTTTTGGTGGTAAAAGACGAAAAAAGCAAAGTTTTCTGAAAAGTTATCTTTTCCTGGATCCCTACTTTCATACATACATACATTCAATATCACATGCTGTTGCCTTTTCTTTCATTTTGGAAGAAAAAGGGAAAGAATACGAAAGAAGCTGCGAAACCTGGTTGCTTTCAACTCGAACAATGGTTTCGTGTCCTACACTCGTAGTAATATTTGTAGTGTTAGCTAGCGGTGGTGTCGATGCAAGCACATATTAATTCAAGAAGGCAACCAGCAGCATTTTTTTGTAACCAGATGTATGGATACATTCATGGATATATACATATAGTACATACATTTTCATCGCATGTCTTTATACATTACCTTGCATGTTTCTACGTACATCCACATTATCCCAATAGTAAACTTTCGCTCTGAAGAGAAAAGAAGGGGTCAGATAATTCGGGAGGAAATAAATTGGGTGGGAAAAAATTCGGTAAAAGTAGTCGACGACGACGATATGGGCATAGTAAAAGCAAAAAAAGTGAAAGAGAGACTACTGGGGAAAAAGGAATGGGACAGATTTTTCTCGCTTCCTTTTTTGACTGCTTATATCATCTCATATCATAATACATATTGACTACTACTTAGGTTGATCCGAAAGTATGGAGAAAAAAAGTCTGTGAAGAGATCGAGGCGTCACATTTGATATCCTTCGACTGGTGATGGTGGTGATGTTAGTGTGGTGGTGTGTAGTTGTAAGTACTATTGTTGCACTTCACCAAAGAACAAAGGAAAAAGTAGAAAGCCACATTCTTTCATGAAGTAGTCAGAGGGTTAGTTTACTGTCTCCTTTCACTTGACGTGCATATGCATCCCATCCAGGAACAAAGTCGGAGGAGTAGCTTCCCGTCCTAAAGTTTTCATTAAAAAGAATGATAACGGAAGTGTGGCTTGTCACGAGGTTTTGTGCTTCTTCTACTATACTGCTATGCTGGCAGGACCAAGAATAAGGTCAAAAACCGTGGTGTTCACGTTTTGTGTGAAGAATTATTAGTAAAGAGTTATCACTCTTTAGTCTTGTCGTCAAAAATCAAAGTTTGTGACCAAGTTTAGTTTAGTTCATAGCAAAAAAAATGTTTTGTGCGTATAACCACGGCTTCTACACGGGATTCTTTGGGAGGTATCCCCCACTTGTTGTAAGAAAACTTTGTATTTATTGTTATCACACATTTATCAGTCATCAGCTAATTTGCTTGATGAAGTCAATTATTACTGTATGGTATTGTTCATTTATTTTTTGGAAAACACATGTTTCCCTCGTGTACTTTTAGGTATTTATCTCGTTACTTTCTTGGTTCAAATCCTTGATTTCTAATTGAGTCTAATTTTAACTATTAGTGAGAAACAGAAAAGCATAGTAGTGGTGATATGAAGAAATTATAAGAAATATTATATGACAGTCTTCAAATAATTTTTAGAAATGCAAATATAAACGTTATGATTTTGTCAGAACCGTCGGTCTGTCTTGTTAACATAAACATTTTCATTGCTCCAAAAGAGTAATAAGTTGAAGCAAAGGTAGGGTTGACTTTTCAAACTCTTACTTACGTACGTACCTATATCTAGCACATATGAAATGGCTGTGTAAAGTAGAATCTTTGCTTTGTGAAAGTGGATGTTGTTTACTCTCTCACTCTCCAGAAATGCTTTCGTAACTTGCTGCACACCCGTTTTATAATACACACTTCTTCACATTCATTAATGCTGAATGAATATGTTATGTTAAACTAAGCGGAGAGAAATTCCAGGGAAATTTTGCTCATTGTTTCTTGTTTTCCTTCTCATGAACACACAAGAGTATAGAGAGAGAAGAATAGAAGAATAACTACGTTAGTTGAGTTCACTTTTGTGATTCCCATTATGAGCACCTGGCTTATTTTCTCCTCTTCTATGGTGAAGGGTATGTAAGTATGTCTAATTCACAAAGTGATTCATATTCTTCTCACATTTTGGGCTGTGAGAATGAGGATGTAATAGAAATGAAGCTGAAATTTTTTGGAAAACAATTATATGGTGATTCAAGCTAAAGTTGGAAACGGCTTTTGGAGGCTTCCTTCATTTTTTGATGTTTTGTTGTATTATATAGCCATATACGAGCATATATGCAAAGTGGGTATACTATTTAATACGCTCTTGTAGATGAATAGCGTATAATTAATTGTTGGTGAGAATACATGCTCTTTCACTTTTTGAGAGAATGTTTCACTTCATATATATGCATACACGGTTTGGTTCGAGGGAATCTTGGGTGAAAGAAGTTCTTCTAGCTTGTCGTTTATGAATATATATTCCTGCTAATTTTAAGATGAAAAAATTAATTGTTTTCTTTGTGTGGAGGTATAGCGTAGGAGTTTCACTTGGTTCTATATTTTCTTTCTTAAAGATGATTTCACATTTGTATAAACCAGGGAAAATTTACACGCTTTTAAATACATACGGAATTCATATTTACTAGCTTAGCTTGTTGTTTTGTTAGTTTTTGCTTGTTGTTTTTGCTTCAAATGCCAAAGCGCCTTGGCTGTGACTTGTATTTACGTAAATCAGTTAAATGTCAAGTTAAATGTCAAGTTAAAAATAAACCACGAATTAATTATGAATGTAAATTATTTTTTGTGTTACAGTTTGGTGCTGAAGAATTCAACCAAGACTCGCCACGTGGCTATGCTTCACCCAAAGGACCTGGACTGGGTTACCCGGATTCCGCATTTTATATGGGTATGCTTTATTTACTTTACTTCCTTGAGGAAACGAAACAAAACTCACTAATTTCATAATGAAAAGGAATGTAAGCACAGCTTGAGTGGCTGTCAAAGGGTTGAAGAAACAAAAAAACAAGAACGATTGACTCATTTAACATTTAATAGGCGGTGATAAACATCAATGGAAGTATGTTTGGCAAAAGTTATCGTCAATTTACGTTCCTATCTCAAACTTCTTCTTCGTTTTTTTACACAGAATGAAGACTTTTCACTTAAAAATACATACTTTAACTGATTCATGATAAAGAATAGGGACTATATCCTCTACGTACTATGCAAACGCGTGTTTGTCTATTTTGTAAAGAATGCTATGTAAATTAGGCATCTTTTCTTGTCGTCTTTGGAATGTAAGATTTATTGCTTTCTATCAACAAAGAGGCATCACAACTCACTTTCCGAAATTTCTAAGCGAACACTAATGAATTGGTTAGTTCACACGATGCATATAGATAGACAACAGTCTGTTTGGTTTGGTGGGAGCTACATATATATTTGTAGTGTGCCCATCCGAATTTTTTTGGTATGCCACTTATCTGCAACCCGTTGATTTGTGGAAAGTAAATGCATGTCATTCATTCAATTGGGGGATAATGAAAAAGTAGAAACGTGTTTTTTGGAATTCCTTTTCCAAGAAAAGTTGACATTTATTATCCAACATGTTGTGCAAAGAATAATCAGAGTTGGAAGTTCTATAAAAAAAGTAGAAGATTCTAACAAGCTGTATAAATTAAGGAATTCATTTAAACAAGAGTTTTTAAGGAAACTTTTTAGCAAAGGATTGCAAAAAAAAGAGTACAAATCAATTATCCATGCATTGGAAATGCATACACGAATTGCAAAAAAATGTCTTTAAATGCAAATTACTGGGAACTATACATCATATTAATGATACTTTGTATTCTGCAGACGGAAGTGGAAATGGGGACTGGAACAATTCCGGATCCTCAAGTTACTCAGCTTACAATCCATCAATGATGTCAACTCATTTGCCACAGTCGCCATATCCTCCTCCAAATGGTGGTCCAATTGGTCCAAATCCAATGCATTTGCCTCCGGGTCATGATCCCATGGGACCTTACAACCATAGCGGGATTCCAGCAAATGGTGAACCACCAATGCTTGCCTCATCTCTTCCTCCTATGTCTTCGTTCCGACCTAATCCAGCCGGACCTGGAGCATCAGGACAACAACCACCTCCGCTTCCGCCTTCAACTGTGAATAATACAACGAGTCCTATGTACAATAGCCACAGTCCCAACATCGGCCCTCCGCCACCACCTCAAACTGGAGACACTGTTGGCAAAGCATTGGCTTCGGTACTTAACAATTTACTTTTGCATATAAATACTTTTTCATGCTTTCTCCTAAAACTTATATACTTACTCATCCACAACCACTATTACCAAAAAAAACTGACATTTTTTCAGGGCAGTACTTTTATCTAAAAACTTAACACTATGACTATGAGTTGGGCAATTTGGTCTTGGTCTTTTTGGTGACGTAATATATATAGTAGTAGATATCGTATTACAAATAATCTGGGTTTATCTGCTGCTGTTTGTTAGTAGTGGTTTCACTACACAAATCTCCAACTCTAATCTGATGCTAAGACATGAACATGTTTAATCCTTGCCGCACATTAAATCTCATTCCTTCCATTAACTAAACAACACTCATTCTTATCACAAACAATCCTTTTGGGTGGCACTTGATTCGTAACATAAATATAGGAACGCGCATTGCGCTAGTGCTAGTAGTGATAGTAAAGGATTAGAAATCCGAGACGCTGTCAAACAACATAAGAATGAGGGTTTTGAGGTAATGATTTAGAACACACAACAGGAGAACGTCCATAAAGTGATGAGATGAGAGATGAAGATATTTCATTTTCACAGTTTTACTCCTTTTTTTCTGACAATTCTACGTGGGCGGGCGTTCATCTTACTGCGTGCTATATATGATAGAAAAAAATATTCCACAAGTTTAAGAAAATTTTGATAATGTACATAATCTTATCCTTATACTTAATAAGATGATGTGCAATATGGGATGTATGTTAGTAGATGCACATATATACTCAAATTACATCTCTACGTATGTGGTAGGAGATTGAAGATGAAGAATTGAGCATTCCAAACAGTCCTATTAGTAAAGTCCCAAGTCAAGATGTGTTTATTTATCTTTGGAGAACTACACTAGTACTGAGAAGGAAAAAATCTTTTTGCGATTTTGGGGTTTTGATTGGTTGTTGACATTTGGTTTGGCATAGATATACACGACGGATCATAGTGCCAGTAGTTCAAGTCCATGTACGCCAGTGAATTCACCGCCTCCACTCACATCAAGTGGTCCACCAGGGTGGGGTGCGGGGAGCTCTGGAGGCGTTACTCCATTTACACCAGCTAATCATCCACCTACTTCTCCTGGTTACCCTGAAAGAGCCTTACATATGGTATGCCCAATTAACCAGGTCCGAACTAAATTCATTTTTTTTTAAACACTGAATTTCTCTCATATTAAAAATATATGTCGTATTTGTAAATATTTTAGTTGTAAGGCTTTCAGTGTTTCGTGTTGTTCGCTCCAGTCAGTGGTCCAGTAGTATACGAATGGCAGTTTTAAGTTGAATGCATAATTATGTTGCCCATTTTGTTTTGCTCATTTTATATCACCACCATCATGCAAAAATGGTGGAATGATATGATGATGATGGTTGCTGCAAAAAATTGTTGTTTGCTTCAAAAGTCAGTGTTCATGTCTTTGTTTTCGTTGCTTTAATGCTTCCTACTACTATGTTTTTTTACATTTTTATGACGCTGCTCAAATTTTTATTATTTTAATGCTTGATTCTACTAACTATCATTTACATTTGTGTGGAGTCATTATGTTTGCATTTTTTAACCATTTTTTTTTTGTTTTATTATTTTGCTTATTTTTTTATTATTATTTTTTGCCTTGTGTTTGTGTAGCCTGTACCAGAACAACAGCGTTTAGATGATGCCATTGGTATACTGCGTGACCATGCTGAGGTATTTTTAATTTTTTATATCCCTTCTGCTTCCTCTAGGATTGTTTTCTACTAAGCTACTAATGTATGCGAAGTAAATGAGCATAGTTTTTTTGCTATCTGAAAGTAAAACAAAAATGTTCGATTCCACGTTATGCATTGTGAAAATATAACTTTTTATAGGGCTCAAGAATGGAAGAACGTCTGGACGATGCCATAAATGTACTGAGGAATCATGCAGAAAGTCCTCATCCGTCTTTCCATGGAATGACTAACGTTCCGCCTCATTCAGCTGCTCAGCAACATTCCAACGGGCTTCTGGGCTATCCGCCACCTCTTGAGTCTCACATCGTACGTCCTAATATGATTCAAAAAGTAATGGCTGTGTGCATAATGTCTTTGAACAGTAGGTATTGTGCATGCGTCATTCTGAAATTTAGGCAAATCTTAACTCATCATTGCATGTGCTTTTTTAATTATCAGAATCCTCATGGAAGTATGAGCTCTGCAGCTTATGGTCCAGTTCCATCCCATTCTGCAGCTCCAAATAGTGATCCATCAGATAGCATGAAGCTTGAAAGGGCTAATCCTACAACTTCCACAACGAAATCAAGTAAAAATATATTATATTAATAATTAAAAACACTGGTTGCTCAAAGTTAAAAATACTTGATTTTAACACACAATATTTTTATGTTTGATGCGTAACTTCAGAGAAGAGAAAAGAAATGGCCAGAGAAGACGTGAAAGGGGATTTGTTGGGTCTGGGATCAAACAATAGTAGTGCAAGCACAACTTCTTCCACTTCTTCCGCAGCTATCAAAGGGGCTAAGCGTTCTAGGAGGTATTGTCAAGAAAAAGTTACTCGTTTTTCTAATTGTCAATTTTAAATCATGAAACAGGTTATCTAATGGGGATTCTATTTATGTTTCCAATGTACTAGCAGAAGTGAAGCTGACGAGGATGATGATGATGATGATTTGGATGGTGATCCAAGTAATAAACTTCAACGTGAACGGGAACGGAGAATGGCCAATAATGCAAGAGAAAGGTAAGGGCTATTAATTTTGACTTTTTCTTCATGAGTTATAAACTAGATGGATTTTTAATGAAAACAATTTCTCATGAATAGAATCCGTATCCGAGATATCAACGAGGCTCTCAAAGAACTTGGTCGTATGTGCATGCAACACCTCAAGTCAGACAAGCCACAAACAAAATTAGGTATCTTAAATATGGCAGTTGAAGTAATTATGCAACTAGAACAGCAAGTCAGAGGTAAGTTATTAATATGCAATTCATACAAGAGTAATTTCTACATATTATTCCCTTCTACTTATATATAAAGTTTTTCACCTTTAACCTTTTTGTCCGTTCTAGAGCGTAACTTGAATCCAAAGGCAGCTTGCTTGAAGAGAAGAGAAGAAGAGAAAGCTGAGGATGGGCCTAAAATTCCGGGTCACCCTCTTGCTCCTCCTCATTTAGCTCCACCATTTTCTTCCATGGGAGTTCCTGTTAGTAAAACAACTTGAACTAATTCGTCTCCCATTTTTATTGCATCGCTATTGAAAATCCATCTTTAATTATACCTTATCTTCTTCTATTTACAGAGTAATCCAGGCATGAATCAAAGTGCCACGCAACTTGGGCACTGATATAAAGAAAAGCACCTGCACAACCTCTACAACTAAAGAAAACTATTAAGCTGCTATATTTGTTGTTGAATAATACGAAATGAAGGATTTTGTGACTTGTTAAGCACATTTATATATATATATATACATTATATACACTAGAAACTACACACACTACGGTACAAGTAGGATTTTCGATATATAAAAAGATGTACCATCACATTTTTTTGGGACAACGATCAACTAGATACTACTTCATTGTCAAAAAGGTATTCATCGAATTGCAAAACTAGCAAACTGTAAATCTACGCTACAATAATAATTATTATTAGTTATTAACTAGCTCTTAAGAAAAATTACCTTTTACCTATCGTTATATGAAACAAAAATGTAAGAAGCAGATTCATGAGAGTTTATTACTTTTTGCAAGCGTGTGATACATAATTCTAAAAAAAAGAGGATGTTTCTCAAACATTATAATCCACATCGATATACAAATTAGTACTACACACAATCTTCTGTTGAGTGAGTAGTAGAAGGCGTGTATTGTACAGTACAGACAGAACAAAGGGTAGGCTATATGGTTGACATTAAGTTATCATATAATATTATTATGAATTTGATATATTCTTGATTAGTTTCACAAGTTGAGTAATGCATTTGTAAGATAGCATTTAATGTTTAACAGTAGAATTTGCCCGTATGTTGTTGTTTTTTTTTCGTTATTTTTTTCGAATGAAAATTCTCTAAAATGTATCGGCAGCATTCCAGTATCATCATTTAACATAACATGACACTTCTGAAACAGATTTGTAGAAGCATGCTTTTTTTTTAAATAGAAGCAGTAGCTAAATGTTCAAGTATTAATGAGCCCCGTGTGTTTGCATGTTGTTGTTGTGTAGTAAATTTTTTAAAGTCCATAATGTTCGTAACAGGGAGCAGCTTACTGAAACTCAAGAATCATTTAATTAATATGGCAGCGTAAAATGAACTACCAACCTTTGAAAAATGCAAATGGTCAATGCTGATTCTCAATAACAATGTTTTTATGGGGAGGGGATGGTTTCAGGCAGGTTATAACGTGCCATATATCAAACAGAAAAGTTAAAAAACCAACAATTTTTATGCTGCTTGTAATGCATTTGTTCATACAGTACATGTATAAAATCAAGAGTTGTTCTTGTTGGATCGTTGATGTTTTTTGTTGTCTTTTTTTTTAAATATTGTAATTTATCAACGAATTTTTAACTGGATCTTTATAACATTTTTAGTTGCATTTACTAATAACTAATTAATAGGCAGGTATAATATATAATATGTTAGTAACATTATTCATTATTTATCCCACTTGAGTTTATGAATCTGCTGAGGCAAAAGAAAGCAAAATGGAAACGTATAACCAGCTTACTAATTAAAACTTTGGTTGACAATAATACAATTATTAATTTTTAACATGAAATAAATATTGCGTTTAAACTAAACTCAATATATTTCAATAATTTAGTACTACTAGTGATGCTGCAACATTTCCTTTTGTTGACTTCTTATTGTTTGTACCATATATATATTCAATGTTAGTTTTATTAAAATATGATACAGTTAGATTGCCATGTATAATGCCATATATGTTCGTATCACATATATATTCCGTTTTTTCCAGAAGTAGTTTTTTTCTAGATCTCGACTTGGTGTTAGTCATTCAGTTTTAATTTGGATTTTTATTTGTAAATTTTACTGCATGCTCTCTGTAACATAAAAATATTAATTTACTGATTTGTTGATTTTTACATAAGTTTTTATTTTACGAAACCAATACTGCTTGATCCGATTATTTTATTGAAACTTTCCAGGCACAAGACAAGCCTATGATACATAAGTAACAGTGAAATTATAGGCTTATGTTTCATTTTAAATCGGAATTTCCATTTGTAGTAACAGATAATGCATCAAAAGTCCATACAGGACGAATAGTCACAGATATAATATTCGTTGAAAAAACTCTAGCAAAACAAAAAAGGGGCCTGTAACAATGATGATGTAATAATATTTGCTCCATTTTATAGAGTTTCATAACGATTTGATTGGCGCAAAAAGCAAGATTAGCAATCAGTTCATTTTTTTGGACAAAAACTTTTAGTACTGAAGCACATAGTATAATATCTGTTACTGCTTCATCATCGACCAATTGAAAACAATATTATTATGTTCAGTCCAAAGTTCCGTGACAATTTTTAACATGACAAGCAATTTAATTGAGGAATCATAAAAAAGTCTTTTATTATTATCATTAGTGTTTAGTTTATAGTAAAATAATTTTTAGACAAAACTACTTTGCGTAGACAGACGTCAGCTCTTTTATGAACCATCAAAATAAATATTTTAGTTTTTACGCTATGCTCTATACAAATCCATCAAATCATGAAGTAAAAGAAGTCTTGGTTATCTCTCTTTTCAGTTTTTAAGCAAATTCTCTAGCTATCAGAGAGTTCAGTGCAAATATTAATGCTTATTATTTACATGATATTGTTATTTATGTATGTATTGATTAGATTTTGTGTATATAATTTTTAGAGTGTAAAAATAAGTTTACACTTGCATGCAATTTTTTTAAGATTAGTAGATTGACCATCTGAAACTGGATTACTGATGATTTTCATATTGTATGATGATTACTATGTGTAGATAATTATTATTATTATTAATTGATATAATCTTATTTTTAATCTCAAACATAAACTAAAACAAATTTGACAGTAATTCTCATAGTCAAACATGAAAATGGAAACAACGAAAGCATACTACACGCTTGCTGCAAATATAAAATATTTTGGAGTTGTGTCTACATAATTTGTATTTTAATAAGAAAGTGTCGAGCCATAATATTCAATTCAAGGTTTGACCTTATAAGTTAAAAGTAGAAAAAATGTCAAATTTTTAAGTTTTCCTTAGATGGATCAAACCATCTACTTTTTTATGTGGGGTCAATAATTGTCAATTTTGCCTTGTATCCGGTATGGCTGATGGTATTGTTTGGTTATGATCAGAATAAACCATGAAAACATAAAAATGGGGAAAAGTATCATTCTTCATTCTTAAAACATTTTTTTTTTCAAAAAGTAACTAAAATGAAAATATGGATGGGTGTATTAACGTTAGGTGTAGACCATATCAGTGTGAGGCATTATGTAAGATGTTAGGTTATCTCCTATAGTGTTAAAAAATCTGTATGGAATAAATGCAGTTTCCGTATACTATATTGCTTGATCTGTTTTTAAGATAAATATGTGAACGAATCATGAAACCCTTCGCGTAATTTTAATATAGTGGATAAAATTCATGACGAAATATTATATATATATATATTATGCTCTGATACTATAAAAAATATGTATGATTATGAGTGAGTTCATTTGTAAAACAGAAAAAGAAATCTATGCATATAAATACAAATATGTATGGATTTATTAAGGGAACTTTTAAGACTCATCATCATAAATGTTACTACTATGTTGTAAGAAAAACAAAAATGTTACTCCCCTATAAAAAAAGTCGATAAGACAAATATGTTTATTTGTGTAAAAAACAACGTTTTCATTATATATGCATATTATTATAGTGAATAATAATATGACATAAATTACAAATTTTTTGAAAGTTTTCTTTTTCATGTGTAATTCTTATTCCTATTTTGTTGCATATCATATATTATCATATCATACTGTATCTACATTGGTTTTTGGTGTTTTGTGTTGTTGGTTGTTACTTTCAGACATCAGAAAAGTAATGACAAATTAATTGCACAACACTTTAACATCAAAACATAATAATTATTATTCAATATTTCCATTGTACACGCTTGCATTTATAGATTGCGCCGGGCAATTCTTTTGCATTGGAAGTCACACAATTGCATTATGATTATTTGCAGGCTGGCAATAGTTCACCTTGCTTGCTTATTTCATTAAACATCAATATTAGCACTACTAACTAACAGTCGTGGTATACATATGTACTAAATAATTCTATACAATACATTGCATTGGTATATATGTAGCTAAATACTAGTACCCCTCTTAAGTGGTTAACAAATAAGTTCCTCCAGTGTATAAAATAACTATTCCCTAAACCCCCATCCACTCTCAAGACAAATACAAAAGTACCAACAATTACAGTAGAGTACTACATATATTCACAGTTTGTGTTTTTGTAACAATAATAAACGTGCAGCCCCTTTACCTTCCCTTTCCCCCCGACAATGTTTGGTTGTTAAAATGGAATAACCCTACTAAATGTATGAATGAAAGGCTAGGATTGGTTTGGCACTAGTAAGGATTTTAAAAATTAGGATGTAGCATTACATAACATATAACCCCTCTTAATTATTGTTTTCCCAAAGCGTTTCCATTTCATATTTAATTCCAAACAAAACATTCGCCAATACCTAATACTATTCTTAATCCGACTATGTGAGGAAGAATTTGAGTGCTAAAGTGCGTTCTAAATGAAGACCCCCGTTACCTTTGTCTTTTTCTTGTGCTTCATTTAGCATTTCTTCGCATACATACACGATTCCATCCCGATTCTTCCGGTAAACTGTTATATTTAAAATACTGTGTGGTTATTTTAACAATTTATATAAAAGAAGGTGATTATTTTACAGCATGATTCTCATTTAAATTTTAAAACATTAAGTCTGCTTACGCATCAGTTAACTAGTTTCTATATTAAAATAATTGTTTGGTGGGTTTCAGGAATTAGCAGACTAAACATAAACATATTTAAATTGTTCAATGTACAAATGTAAAAAACGGTTTGCGAATTCTAGACTCATCTCATGATACACATGAATCTTCTTTTCCTACTCCAACATCAATCATGCCTCGTGTAATTATTCTAAACTTTAAAAAACATCATGAAAAAAATGCAATCTAACTATACAATATAAAAACGTCTAAGTTAAAGCATATCATCGTGGCTTAGCCGAAGACCAATGATGATGATGTTGATGAGGATGTTGTTGATGCTGGTGCTGAGTTTGTTGACTAACGTGATGAGAATACGGACGAAGTATATCTGTAGCCGTTTCCCGTTCCTCAATGATCTTCACTCTCCGCATCCGGAAGCACATGATCATTGTTGAGACGGTAAGGATCACAAGGATGAACGTACTCAAACCTACAACATAAAATTTTTTCATGTTCAAACAAAATTACGAAACAATTCATTTTATTACCAAGAAAAAAGTAAAAGTGTATTTTTTGAGTGGGAAGTAACCAAACTGAAAGATTTTTTTATTATTATTTTTACCAATCATGGCTGTAAACGCTCCAGTTTTCATACAAACACTTTCATGCATGTCCAAATTAGACTTGAGTGCTTCAGTGTCTTCGTCCTCTTGAAGGACCCGCAATGCCTGAAACAAGCTGAGATTCTCTGACAACGTACTGTTCTTTTCTGAGTCGGTGATCATCATTTGATTGTCAGTGGATCGTTTCGAGACACTTTTAACGTTCCTCCAGTAGCATGGTTGACTCTGCAACGCGTTATTATCATCATCAAAATCATTATCATCATGCTCAATTTGCACACATCCAAAATCCAACCCACCAATTATCTTGTACTATAGCTATTTGACATACTTCACTGTTTTATGTGGGCATTGACAGTGAATCCACAAAAAGAGTGACTTGTACCATTTTTCTGGTAAATAGTTTTGTCTTGCAATTGCAAAAACAGTTTTATACATACAATTCTAAAACTCCAAAAAAACAACCTCTTCCTGATGCTCAACTCAGGAAGGCCCGGCGTTATATCTTGTAATGTTTTTGTTTTGCACACAAGACATTTTTTGGAGTATGAGGAAAGTTGGTAGATGCTGTACATTTGTTTGTTTGTACGAGTGAGTACTGCAAATAATAATAATTGTTTATACTACCAGAATTACTACTGCACTTACGGGACATTGACCGTGACACATGCGAACATCACATTCTATATAGAGGGCTGGCGATCCTGTGAATCTGAACGTCTTCAGGTATGCATAAACTTGAGTTTCATAGAGGTTCGTGTGAGACCATGTTCCTCGGAAAGGACTCATTAGCTTGCTATCCACTGGGCATCTTTAAGAAACAAATTGGAAATATTATGATAGTTCAGGTACTAATAAGTCCTAACTGGCCACTTGATTCATTTGCACATGCTCCATTAGTTAATTACAGGCGTTTTTAACCTTATTGTATCATGTTCAAATATTTTTTGTCTTTTTGAGACCTACAATTTCGTAGCACCGACAGAGATTACTTGTTTGTTACTGTGCAATTACGAGTCTATAAAATCTGAATTTGGGAATACTTTCAATTTTACAAAGCTTGCTAAACAATAAAAAAGTCAACGTAGAGTAATTATGTGAGGTATTTCTAAAATAGCATTTTTTGATGGCCATAGAATGTATGCTTATTGGTCTAAGGTTGTGATAGATGATTGAATTTGAAACTCCTAAACTACGTACGATATTGTTTTAAAGCGATCTATGCAAAAATTACACTTTTATAGCTTTAAAAAAATGTTTTAAAGCAGTAAATGAAATTAGCACTTACCCATAGTGGTCAATAAGCTGGATCCTCTTTGTTGCTCCATTATGCGCATAACAGTCATTGACCACAATGTCAAAGCCGTCATATTGGGATCTCATATTTATCATCAAGGTCAAAGGATCCCCTACCCTCACAGGTCCTCCAACACGCGTTCCACTCGTTCCAAATCCATATCGCACTTCCATGTAGCATTCCGGAGGGGTAAGTGTAAACGTCACAGGATTTCCCGTTGCCACTCTGTGATTCGAAAGACGATTAATGCATATTAGTTTAATTAATTATTATTGTGTATATTAGTACACCACAAAACATTTATATTTAGCGACCATCAGTACTTACTCAACATCCAAGAAGGGGAATGTTACAGTTTTCCAAAAATCATATCCGTATTCGCAAGTAACTTTAAAGTGTTCATCCCATTCTTCCTCAATCATTGGATTGTACTGAACAGTTACCGTGTTCCACATGAAGTTTTTCTTTATGCAAAAATACAAAGAAGCAAGTTTTTGTTTGAGTTATTTTGTTAGAACATCAAGTAAACTCAACTGATGAAATATTCTCATGTTTGGCATTATCAGGAGGTTCTGCGGAATGTTTGGCATTATTTTGCTCCTCTGTAACATGTTACAGAGGAGCAAAATGCATGTATGCATTTTCCCCCTTATGCCGTCTTAAAGAATCTTAGAACATACCGACGGTTCCCTTCTGCCTTCAACATGATTAGATGCCCCAAGAGTGCCACAACGGTTAAGTTTGATCAAATAGTCATAACCGTCCCGTCCAGTTCCGTTAACGTACACGCAGTCGGGATCATACGAGTAGCCTATTGCAAATGTTTTTGATGCAAAAAAAACGAAGAAACAAAAATTACTTAATTTACTCATTTTTGTTTACGCACGGCCTTACAGTAAAAAATCAGGAAGAAGGAGAAGCAAGTCAATGGATGTAGAGGGGGATTTCATTCTATTCTATTTTTCATCTCTTTACAATGTTAAGGTCTCACTGAGCAAGAAATGATTTCACCCCAGGGTCTCTCCCAAGAGAAATGGAACAAACGTGAAAGGAAATTTTTGTGTAAATGAGCAACAGAAATGAAAACTGCACACTTGATGCGAAATCATGTATATATATTTACAGCTTGTCAGACCCAAACTCTACAGGACATCTTGCTCAATTTCCCACTGTCCTATTACCTTATACAGTAAATAGAAAGATGCTACTACTATAAAATTGAAATGAGTATTAAAGAATAATAAGGGTAGATATGCGTATATAAAATACTTATTATGGGAAGTGCTGACGACAAGAAGTTTTGTAAATATAAAAAGACCTAAGAACTTGCTGACATATTACCTGAAGAGTAAATTAGACCATGGAACGATCCATTGAAAATTACACGAATCTTCATAAAGTCATCTTGACACTCGGCTTCGATATCTGTTTCGTGTGCAACAAAAGTTAACACGCAAAATTAACTTACAACATGAAATAGGAAATGTACTGTTAATGGGTTCTTATAGTTAGTTAGTACATATATATATATATATATATGGGCAAGGAACAGACCAGAAGTGATCTGTTCGCTGTTTGTAATTTATTTTTAAAGAATTAGTTAGTGTTGTTGAATAATAATAATGTCATTTGTCATTTCATCATTATTACGTTGGACTCGTGTCATGTTGAAGGGGTTCCGGTAGTTACGATCCCAAGCACTTTGTAAAGGGACGGGATAGCGGCTCTCTGCAAGTGGTCGTGCTTGCCATAACGGGTCTGCGTCTAGTGATGGTCGAGTTCTTATAGAATTTGGGGGTACATAACCTGAACCTCCGACAAAAACAACCTGAAATAGTAACAAAAAGGCAAGACCAAAAAAGTTAGATAACATTGGTTTTGGCATTTGTCTAAGAGATCATATAGGAGGCACACTGTATGCTTAAATTTTGCATGACAAAGAATTGCATGATATTTAAGAAATCTTTTCAGCATGACAAAAAAAAACTTCATCGCCACATGCCAGTCTTCTGCCAAATATTAAATTAGAGACATGCAAGAAGGAAGCCACAATATTTTATGTGTTGTATTGTATTATATGGGTCTTAAAAAATGGTTTTTCGTCTTGTACTGGTCATTCCTAGTTTTTATCAAAGCCGCAACATTAATGAGCAATCAAATTTACTGCGGGGATGTTGTTTTCGGATAGAAAATAAAATTGCATAATTTCGGATTGAATTAGGGGTGAAGTAGAGCGGAAAGAAATGTAACGGAATGTGTGCTATTACCGGTTGATGATTGCTCCCTTCCTCTTGAAGGGCTTCTCTTGTCTCGTTTCTCAGTTCCGGAAATCCACTTTTGAACTCGTACTCTCTGTGCAATAATGCATCCGTTTTGTCACTGGAACTTTCTACCTCAGAGCTCAAACTACCTAAACCCAATGCATCAGCATCCTTCCAGTTAGGAAAGTCATTCATTGATGGCTCTTGTCGCAATCCTAAAATATACGTTAAATTCTATTAATACAGACACAGAGTAATCGAAATTTCACATCAACTGGAACGGAATACAAACGCATGTTAAATCTATATAGAAGAATATATATTTAAGATATTTTTTTTTGTATCCCATGCATCAAGTATTCTACGATAACATCGTGCCTATACCTTACAAAAGGCAAGGGGTAACCGAATGCTTTGCAGCGGAAAATGACATTAATTATGTAGACCACCATCTCAATTATTATTACTTTACCTTCGACAGTCTGATGAGTGACTGAGAGACCAGGACCTGTGCCTCCACCGCCGCCGGTAGTACGACCGGTAGCAGCCGATGAAAATACGACAGTGTCTTCAGAAGTGGTTCCTTCGGGAGAGGAAAACGTTACAGTCTGTAATTTGACGGGCGTGATAGAAGATGATGTGGTCAAGTAATCATGCGATGTCACGTCATTACTATTGATGTCATCGGTCACGATACTGGACTCTCCCGTTTCAGTTGCAGCCTGCAATGTGAGAAAACGTATCAAAATCAATATTTTGTACAAAAAACCCTGTCGCTGCACTTTCCATAACTGCGTTTGCCATGAAACAGATAAGAGTTTGATAAAGTCAACCTTGATTTTAAATATTTTCGGCAATTTCAATGCCGTAACCTTCTGTTTCAAAGTTTCCCCTTTCAATACCACACAAGTACCTAATTTTTACAAATTATATATTACATTACGTTCGTGTACTAAATACCATTTTTATTAATTAATTATGCACTCCTGCGCAAACATTGCATTTCATCAATTGCATAGATAGCATTCCCATTCATATAATAATATTATAAGATCATACGAAATAAAGTCACATCATGATGCTTGACAGGAAAGTGTGTTGTTTTCAAAAATTAGTATGCAAAAACAAATATATAATAATATAATATAGCGATATGACTTGGTATGAAAGGTTATTACAGTCATAAATATTTAATGCACGTGAGTACAATGCGGTGGTGTATAGCCGCACCATACGAACAAATGAGTGGTGGTGGTACCACGCCTTACCCTTTACTCATTGTGATTATAATCTAATCACACCATCCATCAACTCATCCAGCCAACTGACCCTAATTAGTCAGCCAACCATTCATAACAATGAGATGATGATGATGATGAGGTTTTTTGGGAATGATTCGCATCAAATTAGAAACGCACGTTTTTGCACAGCGTTGTATATTGGTGTAAATAATGGTCATCATCACATTACAAAAAAGTGAATCCAATTTTAATGAATTCATACTGCTTTGGGCAGTGGTTGGCAGTTGATGGTTGACATGATGCTATGCCTAAGTATTGCATTGTGAGTATGGCTAATATATTCTTTCCATAAATACAAATACATAAGCAGAGCAAAATCATAATTTTTTGAGGTCGTGATGAGGATAAAACGAGGTAAAGGACGTTTAGAAACCTGATTGTGCATGTTGATAAGCCTGACTTGACTGCAATGCAAAAGTACGACCGCTAATTTATATGCTTTATTTATTTATTTTACCGCTGTTTTTTATATGTATCATGATGCTCTGTGCTGCTGCTCCACATTGTCCGTAAAAGTTTGGCACTACATATTTTAAAGGTAGCTTTACTACCAGTGATCATAGTTTCAATTTCTAGAGCCTGATTTTCAATCCCTAACTTCATTGAGAGCACTTCAAACGTAGTAAAAAATATTAAGGATGTGTGGGGGTAACAAGAGGACAGGATGTAAAAATTAGTTCACGGCTCAAGCTATCATTAACGTAAATCTTGTTTTTTCTGAAAAAACGCCAATTTGTTTACACTTGAAACGTTCTTCCTTTCATAGCATGATTGTGATTTGGAGTGTCCTTTGTTCACAATTCGTTCCGTTTACGGTGGACAGACCATTATCACTATATTTTGTTGGCGCTATATCCAATACGCTGCGCTTCTTCACTTTTGATTTCAACGGCTGTTGGTGGTCTAAGTACTTGTGTATACCGAGTTTTACTTGATGTAATAATATAACATAATATTATCCGAAATGAGAAATGAATTCAACAAGTTTTGGCTGTGCATGCAGTTTTTTATATGGTATATGAAAATGGAAAGTTTGTGAAGGTTGTAGACTATTTTAATTAACGACAGCTTTACGTTTAAATTTCAAGGTTTAGAGCTGGACAAGGTTATTGTGTTTGCCTGATTGTTATGCAATGTGTCAAATTTATCCGACTCCAACTGTTACTCATAAAACATAAAGTGCATGAATTTTCATTCGGCTTAAAGTAACTGGTCTATTGTTAATTAAAAAGCTTCTTCAGTAGCGCTCATCTATTATGTCAAGTATAAAAGTATTTAAATTTATAAATTTTATTAGCTTTCTTCTAGTTTTTCCATCTAACCAAACCTAAGCAGATATAAGGTATTTTTGTTTGTGAGCATGTCAAACGTGCACGTGCAAGCTGTAAAACAACATGTTTATACTTTCCAATTGTTGTGAAAGGGGATTATTGGATATGGACACGTGCGCTTTATCTAATCGGCCATATTTCATAATTCCCCATAAAACTCTTTGTCAAAAAATCAAGTCTTTCTAAATAAACCTACAAAGAACTTATTTCGCCACGGGTCGGTTTCAGATTTCTCAAGTGATATCAATCGTCTATGTACATATATGCTATCCCGGGAATAATTGCTGCTTTTAACGACATTACTACATGTATGACACACCATATATAAAATGGTTTTGTAGCCTGTTCCCTCCACAATGAAAAGAAAGTAACATGGACGAGTGCACTGAAGTAAATTCCTTAGTGCGTGAACCACTTCCTCGAAATATACATCGAGCATAGTGTGCAAGTAAAATGTACACTCTGAATCATCATCATCTTGCTATGAATATTAGATCTGGTATGCATTTTATTATGAGATCCTAATGTCCACTCCTAGGAATTCACTAAAAAGGACAATGTTTTTCATAAGCTGAACAAAGCTTGTGATATAAGAAAAGAAGCTTTAGTTTTACTCATTCACAACAGCTCTATGTTAACACACAAATAATAATGTTAGTTAAGAAAGACTCATGAACTTACCACAGATATAACGGGAGTCGGCACCGAGGCAAGAAGCACAGCCATTACGACCAGAATAAGTGATGTCAACGACAATGCCCCAGAAGAAGACTTACTCGACTTATTCACCAGATAAAGATAGCTATTATGATGATCGTTGGTGAATGGCAAGCAAAGAAAAGATGGCAATTTCCAAGACAGCAGGGAGGGGGAAGTGTTGCTGTTGTTGGTGTTGGTGGTGGGTAAGGTGAAGCATCCATGTTCTTCATCTTCTTGTCCTTGCATTTCATCAACATCATCAGCATTAGCACCCCGAGTCTTCCTCAACGTTGGATCCATTTGCACTCCTGACTTAGATTTGAATTGCTTTGTTGCTCTAGGTCTGTTGTCGTCAACAGCTAAAGAAGAGCTTTTGATGGTGTTACAATTATCACTGCAATTATTGTTATTGTCCTCCTCACGATTAGCATAATCCTCCCTCTGCTCCTCATACATTTTTTCTTCTTCGACAATCCACAATGGGCGTTTATTTTTAGACCTATGTTGTTGTGATGTAGTTTTAGATTGACAATGTAGACTTTGGCTGGTGAGTTCTTCCTGAGATGATGATGATGATGATGATGATGATGACGTGTGGTGTAAGAAAGACAAACTTTTAGCTGTGGAAGTCATCATTGCGCAATCCTGAGTTGTCCAACTGACCAGATCTTCCTCCGTTTGTTGTTGTTGAGAATGAAGTTCTGCCCTGTTGCGAAAACTTTTGTTGAGAAATATCCCGTTGGGTTCCATGAGGCGACGATGGGATGACGAGTGGGGTGGCAAAAAATGTCAATGTGAATTTATAAGAATATCCTTTCGGCTAATTGCAGTTTGTTTACTTTATCTCACTGCTAATTACAATTCTGCACTACCTCTTGAATCTCGACGATTTATCGTCTGGGGTGTAAGATTTGACAGTAAAATGGAGGTGCTGTCGAAGGAATGAAGCTGATGATGGTGGTTAACATTGGTGAAGCTTCCTTTGTTGTGTTGTGTTGTGATGAGAGCTGTTTTCAACGTTTTTTTTCTCGGTTGGTCTCTCGTTTTGTTATGCTTGTTTATAAACCTTGTCAGATTGACATGTCATTTTCTTCCTCCCGTTCTGTCACTCATTTAGGAAATGATCCAACAATGAATCCCAATCCAAAGAGTCCTAGTAAAGTATAAAAAAAGATGGCATAAATTAAATGAAGTTGTACAAGTCCACATAGCAAAGAAATCAAATTCACCTGCTTCTCATTCGTTATAATTCACTGCATTGATTTGATATTGCATATATCATATTGCTTGCTGATTGATAAGAGTGGAAGGAACGTATATATATTATTATTCATTGAATTATTGTACACTACCAAACATAACAATAAGAACTGTACTTGCTCAACTTCCCTGAGAAAAAACAAGTGAAGCAAGAGACAGGGTAGAAACCTTGAGCATATTGAATTGAATATCAATCGATTTCATGAAGAGAAACAGTAGAAATTCGAATATATTTCTAGGTTTACTCCTATCCTTTGATTAACCACACACGATACGTGATACCTTGAACAATAATTTACCGAACTGGATCTTGAGGTAGGCCGTAGTAAATTGATTGCCGTCTAGAGCAAGAATCACAATCAACCATTTTTAATACACTTCGCCTTCCCCAACACTAGGAAATGTGACATACAGAAAGAAACGTTCACCATCACACGCTAAAATCAATTTTTCTCGGAATTTCTGGACAACCATTTTACTCACATGTTTAATATCCAATAAGATAAGCAATTCACCGCTTAATGCAGGATAACCTTATAAAAATATTCCATGTGTGCATGTCTTAAGACAAGGAAATCGCACGAGTTAACAGCTTAAATCTTCATACTTTATCATTCCGCATTCCGTATGCACATTTTGAATGCGAGTATAAATAAATCCTGTTGTTTTAGTTTGGTACAATGATTACCGTAACTATATATTAATTTGTAAGAGAAGACAAACAAAACTATCAGCATATTACGGCACCTGAACTGAATTAGTACTTATAGCATTCTGGATAATGGAGTATTACATATTAAACTATCATACCATTGTTTCGTTTTCATACACGTGTGGTATATGGAACTTCATGGATGAAAAAGTTTTTATTTGGAGAGTATCGTATTGACTGTGACTGGGCTAGCAAAAAACTAAATTTTGCATGAGTTATATAAAAATATGCTAAATTTACAAAGAACTGCGTACCACTAATAGCTTTACGGTCTATAGGCTTTCACGTAATAATGCTCATATATTGATAAACTGTGTGTTTACGAATTACATCTCTATGCATATGGATGTAATGTAGCATATTATACGAAGATGTATATACTATATTATGGCTATAGTAGTGTGAGCAATTTTTGCTGGTGAATCGAAATGTGAGTAAAATCATAGTTAAGTGGTTATTCACCGTGACCATCACCATAAAAATTAGTAATATTTTAGTATACACTGACGAACCACGCACGCGGCCTTATTTTTCTATTACGGATATCATAGTGTTTCCACTGTTTTGTACATAAATATCCATTCTATGAAAGATTCATATAGTATTGAACCATCATCCAGATTATAAAAAGAAATTTTTATCGATGGGTAGGGTGAAAGACATTGACTGCGTGGCTTGATGCTTCTTGCTACCTCCGTGCAAAAAATGTAAAATTGCAAACGCTGGCATGCAACATCTTACAAACCCCATTTGAAGGAGGAGACGCTTAAAGCTGAAATAATTGAAAGCAGGATACAAAGCGAATGTCCTACTCAGCACGGCTAGACTCATGATGATACGACAATGAACTGCTGGAGAAGGTAATAAGGTATTGCTGCAAATTTGCTGTCTTTGTTTTTTCTAGGTAATCAAGCGTAAAGACACCTTGTTTCCTGCAAAATGCCAGCCCGACAACCCCTGAAAAGTTTATATTTTATCGCTGTTCACGGATAAGTAGTCGAAAGAGTGCTATTTAATTCCAGTCCACCGAATCTTCACGGTGCAATGTGGTAGTACCGATTTCAGCAAGCAATTCTAAATCTTTACACACATCTAAGTCCCTTCCTTATTGCGAATTATAAGAAGACTTGAATGTCAACGTTCTTCTGTCGATTAGATGCGAAGCAAAATGTGTAGAAAACAACCATCATGTGTAAAATGTGTAACCCATTTCAATACATGACCATTTCCGGGTTGTTCCTCTTGCAATTGCCATTACCGCTTCAATAATAACAACAACGAACACATCAACAAAGCTCTTCAAAAGTTCACACAA
Source organism: Orchesella flavescens (assembly GCA_964034955.1). Lineage (NCBI taxonomy): Eukaryota > Metazoa > Arthropoda > Collembola > Entomobryomorpha > Orchesellidae > Orchesella > Orchesella flavescens. The sequence continues at coordinate 22,113,684 of OZ035954.1, forward strand.
ACTGCAAATTATTGTTAAGCGTTAAACGGGACTCTCTTTTGTACGCCACAATTAAAAAGATCGCAACAGGAGGGTAAAAGTCAACTGTCAACCGATGACTGAGGACTCATTCAATCCTATCACATTAGCATTCTCCAAATGATAACCATTTCTCAAGATTTTCAATCATAATTCAAGATCATATCATTTTTGTAAAGTATTTGCTACGTAGGGCTCAGGTCCTTAGAAATATTTTCCAATGTTAACGATCCCCCAGAACAAAACTTTTACTATTCGCCAATTTTAACACGCTAAATAGTAAGTGTAAGTGCCTTCAACTTCTCCTATATTCATCTAAGTCTTGAATACTTGCACACGGTTGCATACATTGTGAATTTCTATTAAATATATACCTTCACCTTACACTCCTTTTGAGAAATGGTTTAAACTGTCAGGGACCAAATAATAGGGTACAGCTAGGCAGTTTCTTCATTCTTTTACACGATAAAAACTGTATCATCATGGGAGAAACAAAAAGTACAAGCATTTTTTTTGTGAACACCGGTGTTACTTAGGTAGAACTCGTTAGTACACATGAGCGTAAGCATGTCAGAGTTGCAAACAAAAGAATATACTGTTTTACCACCTTTGCTAGTTCGAGCTCTGTTGTTGTCTGTTACGGATAATATGTTATTCTTAAAAATAAAAAGATTCTCATGAACAACTACTGCAAAATCATGATTAATTTAAGTTGTCTCTAAAAAAACTTAGGTTTTTTCTTATGCCACTTCATCAAATCACACCCCATGTTAAAACAAGAAAACGCTTAATTTAGACACATGTAGAATGGATGACAGAAACAAGAGTGCCATGTCATGACGTAGCATTTATCACGTAATTGTTATGCCTTGTGTCTTGTGTCATTCTGATTGATGAAGAAGAAGAAGATGAATATTTTGCATTGAAAAAGTTACATTGACTCCCTGACGTCCTTTTGTCTCATCTTCCCCCTTGCATATTTGTTATCATCAATGCAGTCTGCAGCTTAAATAGTTGAATGAATATAAAATATATTTTTTTTACAATTTGAACTCCAATACAGAATATCTTTGCATGGATTGAGCTTTTGTGTAAATGCGTGTATGCAAGAAAACCATCATTCACAGTTAAGCATATCGATTTGATATTTTCAGGATGGATAGCCATAGGACTTGCGAGATTTTGTACAAAATCAAATCAGCAACTTCCGGTTGCCGTACTTTTTCAACATTTCTCATGGGATTTTAATGTAAATGTGTTCTGTTGTAGGATATTTTTTACATTTATAATAAATTTCATTCATTTCTACTTCTACCCTTATTCTAAGTCATTGAATGCGTAAAATGTTGCCGACTTTTTTCTCTCTTCAAGTCAAGAAGAAGAATGTTGTGGCTGCATAGCGAATGCCATTTTAGCAGAAAAAATAGTGAACCACAAGTCGAATGGAAACTGAAATGAGGAAAGACAAGAAGCGTCATAAAAAAAACTTTAAACCCTTTTAAAAGCCCATTTTTCACAAACTTTTTTACGACCATCTTTCTGGTCAAAAAGAAAGGAAAAAGGGGTGCAAACTGCAAATACTATACAAACTATAAAGTGAAGACACTCATTTCATTTCATACTTGCAGTTTCATCACATCACCAGTCATTACATCGTTTTTATATATACTTGTGAAATGCTATTCATTTTTACAGACTATTATCACAAAATGCTATTATATATCTTCATCTCAAAAGGAAAAAGGGTAAAACTCCCAAAGTCATGAATGATTTGAACATTTTTATTACGCAAATAAAAAGTAGCTACTGTGTATATCACAATTATTTTGATGTATTATTTAAAATACACGGGCCATGGTCAACAACGGAACTTTTTCCCTCATAAACCGGAAATTGGGCATTTATACATAATAGAGGAGGGAGATGAATACAAACTGAAAACTTCTCATGAAAAGCGAAGGGATATTTGAGTCATGAAGATGATAAGTACTTTCCGTATTTACCAAAAAATTATGTAAAATACACGTACCGTTTTGAAAATCATTGTGAAGTCAATAAAAACTGAGAGATTCGCTTCTGTATAAAATACCTAAGAATATTCACCCCAACCAAACCCAACAACAAGAGATCGTGTGTTTAGACTATACGTACGTCAAGTTGCGACTGTTCCACCTAAGAATGACAAAACAGTCATGAGCACCTGTCAAACAATGCCACAACTTTGAATGCGTTTATAAAATATATAATGGTGAACTCAGTTGAAAGGGTTAGGGTTGAGGTTAAGACTTTCCGAGAATGAAACTGAATCTTGTCCGTTACCGTTCCGTATCTTTGTGCAACCATTGAGCTTTATTGAGTGAACAATAAAGTCAGTAGCATTTAGCTATCATTCTTTTGGAAATACATTGTTCGAACACAGCACGCATCCGTTGCAGTTACACATTGATGATATTAAACTTGTGATTTTAAGTGAGGGTACGCTTAACATATCAAAAGAAAAATTTGTCACGTTTTTTTAGATTTAAAAATGCATAATAATTTTGTTTTGCTTGGGTTGAGGTTGAGGTGTCCACAAAAATCGATGATAGACTTAGAATTCAATTTAATTACGCGTATTTCCCACTGCAGCTGTATCACTTATCGTTTTACTTATAATATAATCCTAGACACTTAATTTTATGGTCATCACATCATCTTGCAAAAGGTTTCTTGACATTTATGATGAAGAATTTCCCTTTAAATCAACTTCATGGAGTAACCGTTTTTATGGGATGAGTAATGCGCGTACCAAAAAGAAGGAATTAGCCACAAGTTGTCACAGTTTTGCATAGGAATTAAAGTAACATATATATAAGCCGTTTTGCATGATATTTCTTCGCCCTATAATAATATATAGAATGCTGAGAGTACTTGCAGTTTAATTACATCATTACGTTGCAGCCCTCTGAAATGCATTTTGTAATCCTCTTCTGGCCTTTTGAAACGGTGACCCTGTAACATGAACCCGGAGACGAAATCGGTAAACAATGCCGTCAAGTTCACATGCCCACAAATTCTTCTATGTAATCCTTTATTGCATCAGTACAATTCTGTATACATGTATAAGATCTGAGTCTAGAGGTCTACGAAATTATGAATGTGCGTGCAATCTTTCATTCCCATCGTTTGCAATTTTCTTTTACTTTCTGAGACCAAAAGAGGTCTTGCAGGGGGTCTCCAACATTTAATTTAAGAAACGGTTCTGACGGAACCATGTGTTTTGATAAAACTGTTATGTTAGTACCAAATAATAGCTATAATTAATATTTTCAATAACCGTTGAATGAAGACTGAGGAGGAAATGAACTGTGGAGTGTTTATGATCGGAACAAAGTAGAGATTACACGTATAGACTTCCTTGGTTGTAATTCAGTCTATTTGGATTGATTATTTTGGATATCATGTGGCCAAATATTTATTAATTTTTTATTGCATAATCATTGTTATGATTTCATATCGAATAATTAAATCAAATGCATGAAGGATAGCTATGTAGATAATAATATATGTGATGAAAAGCTTCATTGTGATTAAGGGGCTAATGATCGGAGAAGGGCTATTGAAAAATAATATGGAGCCTGGTCAAAAGAAGACGACGTGGGATATCAAGACGAAACGATGAGTCCAATAATGGATACAGTAATTCAGACTGAACTTTTTTTGTCACGTTGTATGAAGTAATAGATATTCTTATCTTACATCTTATTGGAATAAACCGTTCATTTGCTCAACTTCCTGTAACGATGATATACAGAGCCAATTTGTACAGCAAGCAGTATAGTTATAGTTAGCTATATGCTTGACTTAAATGTAATCTACAATAGAATCTTATTGGGACGATTATCTAATCAATGCTTTTGTAAAATCAAACCTTCGGTTAGTTGGTACTTCAGCATAGCAAATCATTACTATTACTCAACCAATATAATACGATTCACAACATATACATAGATATATGTGAGAGTACAACAATATTATTCCGACACCTCCAATGCAAATACGAAAGTGTTATTAAATAACATAAAAAGTGAACTCACTCACTCTTACTCATCATCATCAGAATATTAGATTTTACCTACGATAACAGAAAATATTACATTGATGTATGTATGTATGCATCATGTGATGCTCTACCATTCATTTTTGGTATAATAAAATTGAGGTCGGTCAGATGAACTATCAGAGAGAAGCTGCTTTGTATATGAAATTGAGGGTTGAGGTTGTACTTGAACTTCACACATTTTTCGCGTTTTTTTTTTGTTGAATGAAGAAGTTGCATCACTTCCTGGAGAGCATGTAGCACAAGTTATAAGTTTATAATCATTCAGTATTAAAAACCTAACATTTGTGTTCTCTTTTTACAACTATAGTAAGCTTAAGCATCGATATCAGTATGAGCAAATGCAAAAGCATTTAATGATTTGATTTACCATAAAGCATAAAATATTCCATGAGAGATTAAATAAAATCCTTCTGTTGGTCTTGCCTTTTAAGTTTTCAAATTGCTCTAGTACTCTAACTGATTCAAGCACGATTGTAATTTTTACAGTATATTCGTCAACGCCATCCTGAACAAAATGACGATGAATATGTCTAGTGGGTGAAATGATTGCAGTTTAACATAATTAGTCCCATCATTAAAATCTTTAAGTGGTCCCCGCGGTCACTGGTATCTCTCTTCCTAGTCAACGGCGTATAAAATTAAGTTTAGGTGCCCGTTTTAGTACATTTCTTAACATGATTTTTTGATATTTTTAGCAAAATAGCCACCACCTTAATGTACCGTACTGCTACCTATATTTTGCGTGTTGCGTTTTGTATTAAGCAATTATGTACAAATTGGTTGCTGTTCTCTCGGTAATGACTTGCATACTAATTGCATTAGTTTGAAATCGAAGTAGGTGCTATGCATAAAATGTTTTAAAAGTACCGGAATATTTTTATGCGGGAGGCTGAACATAATTAAATTGTGCGGCACGTTTAGAGATGCCAGCAATTAACTTAAAATGTACACTTTTTTGAAGAATGATGTACTATTATGTTTTACAAGTATGCACATCTTGTTCATGAACGAATCGGAGCAAAACTGTAACAACTTTCATGCAGATTCAAAGTCTTAAAATGCCCCAAGGTCACTACTTTTATGCCTACTAATTTGTCAACAAGGTCAACTTTGAAAGGTCCTGTGCATTATTATATTTAGATTCCGATAGATTTAACCCGTGGTCATATAAATAAACAGCATTTGTACTAAGCGAATACAAGACATGACCTAGGCTTGAAAATTAAATAATAATAATTCCAATAAAGAATTCCTTCGCCCAAAGCAGCATCATGGCATCCAAGCGCTAGTGATCTTTCATGTCTAGTGATGCTTCTGCACTTAGCACTCCATGCCTGAATTACAATACGGTACGTTTCTAAGCACAGTTTAAAAATATCTTGAAGCTGAACAATTACCCTATATATATATTTGCATAAAATGCAATGAAGCGTTGACTGGATTGTTTGCACACGCACATAGCCCAATAATCTGCTTTATTGTTAGGTATTTAAGATTACAAAGAGTGGCTTCAAGGATATTATGTATGTTATGTTATGTTAGCAAAGTGATTCGATAATAAATCACCTGAAAATAACTATGTAACGCACATAATCATCACGTCATAAACAGCTCAAGAGCTTTACGTGTCAGCATGTACGCCCTATTAGTAGTAGCTAACTCTGTAAGTAAATGAATGAAGATGGCTCACAAAAATGTGCTAACAATGAGTACAAAACGTCCATATATGTAAGCATATAAGTGATATAATATTAGTCTATTTTTAAGGGTATTATGCATGCTTCAATTTAACAAGACACAATAAAGCAAGCCTCCAATTCCACTACAAAAGCACCTCTAGAACTGTGGTAATAATAGTAAAGCACACAAAACACGTATTTCCTTCGTAGAAAAGGATTTTTCAGTTTTTCTTTCTTGAATAATGAGAGGGAGCAGTAGTTAACGGTGAGTTTTTTTTAAAAAAATAATAAAACTAGTAAGCTATTTCAAACAACACAAGATTTTGAGTTTTTGAATGCCAATGTCAAAGCCAATACGTTTGCCTACCTCATCATTTTTCAGTGGATGAAGCAGATGCTCAACAAGAAGATGCTCACTCATAGAGAAGAACAAGTCACAGGAACTAACCACTGCCTCTCTTTGGATATGCACGGACGAGCAAAGCACTCAAGTAACGAGAAAATTTGATTCAGTCATGCTGCCAACTTAGTTTTTGTGATCTAACTTTTGCAAGTATCCCTTTTTTATGTAGACCCTTGAAATCATTATTAGCCTGGTTGGGCTTTGTTGTTGCTACATGTAAATTTATTAGTGTGGCGATGAGCAAAATGCATGGAAGAGAGTGGGTGGATAAAGACGATCAAATTATTTGGGCTAGTTGGTTACTACTACAAAAGGACGTCCTAGCAAAACTTTTTTGTGTGGAAACGTGTTTACAAAAATAGAACTGTTCATTTTCTTAGATGAAAAATTAGGTCTTCTCATTTCAGATAATGAATGGAACGCTGCATTAAAAAACATCGGAGGATGAAAAATAATGTTGAAGCTGAACGTGATTTAAATAAATTTGTAAGAAATTAATGCAGATATAGTGGAAAGAAAAGAAAATTGTAATAATTATATTATTTGTCTTAAAGATTGTATCGGTTGAAGCCTCAAAACATCATACATAAATCAAAAAGATCGTTATACATCAACTTTGAAGGTTTTGAACCAGACCAGAAGCAGAAGCCTTTTCTTTTGCTGATCTGATGATGAGTGGTTGCACTACACTCCCTTGTTACGTGTATATTGTATTATGGATGTGGTGGGAGTCTTACATAATTCAAGTGTCATAAAGAAATGAATGCTCGTAAGGAAATTATTTCTTTCAGGTTAAACCTTATATACGCTCAGTACCATTTACCTACTGCCATAGTCTCGTCCACTTGACTGAATTTGCTAAAAAAGGATGTGCACTTGTTGACTCTTTGTATTTACTTGGACTCTTGTAAAAAAACATTTAGGTACAAATGCTGTTTGTTGCTCCGAAAATATGTAGGTCTTTAATGAAAAATAAGGAAGTATCTTTTAGAATCATAATGCAATAAATGCCGTACACATTGGGATTCACTAGTTAAATCTGTTCCCAACCCTTTTATTTTACCCAAAAGCTAGGCCCACGCCAAAAACCCGTGACTTTTTTAAATCACCAAACCATGTCAAGTTGCAAGCAGCAAGCGGCTTCACTGAACCACGCACGTAGAGAGAGAGAGAGATGACAGAACAGCAACAGCACCAACCAGCATCACAAAAATATTCCGTGGCTTAGTTATACAGTGACATTTTTTCTTGGAAGAGTAAATCTTGACTCTTTTTTGACGGGTGGAAGAAGAAAAAAAACAACTTTAGTTGAGCTGGCTTGGGTTTTTACATAATATGTCTTAACAAGATGGGAAATAAAGAAGCTTTTTACCAACCTGCTGTCTTACATTGTTAGCTCTTTAATATTGCATTGTATTCTATTATATATTGTCAGTGCCTATATATTTTTATCATCATAAACTTTATGTAATGCTCATCTTCTCATCATCAAGGTAAAGAATGCGACAGCAAGGTGCTTTTGCTCTAGATGACGCATACCAACCATGCAGCTTCCCTTCTGTACGGAAAAGTTTTATGCAAATAAGACAAGATTGAAATACGGATTTTCTCTTTTGCAGTCTTACTGGGTTGTTGTAGTAGTTTTGGTGTTAGTACTATCAACCTGTGGTTCTATGCGGATTTTAAAAAGTGTGTCTTTTGGATTGCCGTAACATGCTTCAGATCAGATGATGCAAGTTCCGCTGCTTTTTTTGTTAAGTCTTTTTTCTTTTTTTGCAAAAATGCCAGGGTGTTTTTACAACATTCTTGAAGATATACTATAATGTGATATTGTGGCAGTAGGGAACGAGACCACTAACGACTGTTTAAGACATTTATAATGTAGCTCCGATTTTAAATTACCTAAGGATGATGAGGATGATGATAACAAAACAAGTACCTACTACTGAGATCCATATCTTTCTCTCCTGTTAAACCAAATCGTAGAGTATAGAAAGAATGGGTAGGTGGGCCTGCATTTGAAGAATATTTTTTGATGGATTTCTTTAAAGAGTTTTAATGAAAAGCAAAGCATCACCACACCACAAAAAAGGAATACACAAGACCTCCAACAACAGTTATATTGTATTCTTTGGCTTTTAATGTGTCAAATGGAGTGTTGGATTTAGATGTGAGGCACAATTTGTACCCTCTTATTATCAAGTCGTGAATTATTATTGTTATCTTATATAAGTAGCATGTTATGTGATTTGTATCAGAGATTCAATTTATTTTCTGTTTGCCAACACCATCAATTTAACAAGTCCCACAATCGTAAAGGATCTGTACTGTACTGTGTTTTTGTGCCAAAGTTAACAAGCACTTGTACCCTGTCCGCCTTTTCCATCAAGGCGCTGTATTTTCATCCTTGTTTTTTTCCAAAATTAAAGTAAACTCTTAATCTAACATGTCAACAGAAAGCCCAAGTTGTGTAGTTGTGTACGAGCGATGAGAATCTTTAAAACATTTATTTCAAACAAAACGAGAAGAGTTTTAGTTTAATGTGTTCTCAACATGAATGACCATTGAGCGAATGAATGAAATGAGGTGCCATTTTCTTAGCAGTGGGAGCAAAATTTTCACAAGAGTTACCTCAGTCCTGCTTTCGCTTCTATCCAGGAATCACGAGTTGATTCCATTAAAGTAATTACGGCCCATTATAATTTAAAACGCGATCATGATAAATAAATATCTTGCTACTTGCTTCAAAGTGCTAAACCATATAAGTGTAATACATAAACGGATGAGTACACGTTTCGGTGCGTTAATGGGATAATTGCCTTACGCACATTACACGACATTAAGTTTTGCTTTTAAATTGAGTGATCCAAAGCGTTGGTCATTGCAAGCAAAACAAAGAAACGTAATTGCGTCAGCAATGGAGAAAGATATAAAAAAGTGGGTACAGAACAGAGAGTATGCCTATATATTTTTACCTACATGAATATAGGCACATACCAATAATGCAGTGAATACCAAAGAATTATGAGCGTAGTAGAAATCCTTTCTTTCATCAAAAGAGAAATGTAATGTAAAATATTAATCGAAAATTTTCTTACCTTGATCGATGGAAGACCTTAGCTTTCACTGGCCAGTTGGGTATAAATTTATGTTGATTGAATTGACAACTGCGCCTCTGATTGTTTCAGCTACACACAGAGTTGTCGGTGGTGAAAGAGTTTTGCCAAAATTCGTAATACTAAACCTGTTTTCTTGATGAAAGTCAAGGCAAGCACACACTTTACTATAGAGGGAAACAGTGAAAGGGGCAAATGGTCCAACTGTTTTCTCACTACGGTCTTCAAGTTTATATACTTGAATAGAATTTGTTTTATAGTTTCAAGAATAAAAGTTTTAAAAAATCTCATATGATTCACAACACGTTGATACAAGAATCCATCATTTTTCCAAGGAAAAATTGTTGAAAAGTCAGTAAACCCTTTATGTGGGAACTTTTTCCACTTGACGAAATTCCACCAGAACCTAAAATCCTCACTTTTTTGGTTTGTCAAGTAAGTAATGGATTTTTAACAAGATGTTTCAATGAAACATGGCACTATTTATGCGCAAGAATAATATAGTCTGGCGCAGAACACATTTAATATTAGTTTTGGGGCACCTTAAGACTTTCTTAGTTTTCCAGTTTGCTTTTACAAGTTCAGAACAAAATTGTAAGAAATTGGTACACTACGTTAGCAGCGGTTGAATGGGTAGAATTACATGATTAAATGTAATATATATAATTTAGGGCTGTAATCAGCACAGGTCCGACTTTGAGGGCAGTCAAAGCACAAATGTTTGGGTTTTGATGAGAGCTACCTGACACAATGCAATTGAATCCGGATTATATCAGGGCTGCTACTGCTTTGCTTTACTATATGATGATGCTGATGATGATATGTTCAACACACTAGATACATACACAAAATAAACATTTTTATTGCCATTATTATCATCCTCATAAAAGCACACACTTCAAATGTACAGATTCTATATATAAAGCATGTGGGTTGGATAGGGACAAAAAAATAGTAACCAAAATGTTAGAGATGCGGACGGCAGGTAGCTATTGGCACCTAGCACATCATCATGATGAGCAACAACATGCCACACGTACTGTGTCTACTAGCTAGAGCATTCCATACATAAAGCTTCAGAGAGGGGTGAATTAGTAGAGTTGTGAATATATATGTATTATATAATGCAGAGTTATGTTGTAGAAGAGATATGAGGGAGGAAGACGATTTTAGCTACGGTTTGCTCTGGTCTAATACTACTGCAGGTATAGAAAAATACTTTATACTAGTCACTAGCTGTACACAGCTAGAACTTGGGGTTTTATGGTACTCGCATTCGAAGGTTATGAAGATAAACAAAAATGTACAGAGGATTTCAACCCTCAGATTGAGTACTCATGGTTTCGTCGCAGCGGCAGAAATTTAATACGTACCTATATATATGTACCTGCATTGAACAAGAGACTACCGTGAGGACACTTGGAGTGGATGAATATAGATAGGTAAGTAGTGGGATATTGTATGTTGCAATTTGTTAAGTTTGACATTTGCAAGGGTTGATGAAAGATACATGCATTAGCCGTATGTGTGTATACACGATATAAGAGTCAAAGCCTCTAAATTTGAAGGGGGAAGCTAAAAATATTTTAATTTTAACTTAAATATTAATGTAATGAAAAATTAACGTGTTTCCTGACAGACCAGCACTATCAAATATGGCATAAACCAGCTTCACACATTAGCCTATTTGATTGAGAGAAGAGATATTGGGGCAATGTGAACACAAAATTAATTTTATTCCAATCAATCAATCTTGACTATACATTATTCTTTAAATAACACCAAACGTGCAAACTTTTGTCAACTGTACTTTTACAAGCGCCATTTCTTTGATTACCGAGTCTATTTAGGAGTAAAAATTATACATTTTAGCTGTCTCAAAACATGGAACTTCCCACTCCTTTACCGTTCCATTTTTATGTATTTCCTTCCGCTTCATTTAAGGTTTAAGGTAATCTTGCATCCACTTGTACTTTTGATTCATTGATGAATTTATGTCCTGTACTTTTTTATACCTACCTGGTCATAAAGCTAAGGTACCTATAGCACATATATCACCACATCCATATAATATCCCGAACATAACCTTACGCACATCAGTTTGTCAATGCAATGGAGAATGAAATCCGTTAGTAATCATCTGCAATAATATATCTCTTTTGCCATGGGAAAACAAAGAGCATCTGCTCTTCTCTCTCTCTCTTTCAAACTGTTACCAGTTACCACCAACGCTGATATACTTTACCTCTTTCATGAAATGCTGTTGCATCATGAGAAACTTTTATTCTCTCTGCCGGTTCCGTCTATCTTTCTCTCTCCCTCTCTCTCTAGCTCAGAAACTGTTACCGTGCTCATGACATCTTGAGTGATCAGTTTCTGAAGGTTCAAAAGATCTCCTGTATAGTGTCGGTTTGATTGTGTTACCATTTTATATCTTTTATGCTTCCATTATTCCACAACAATAATAATCAACCAACTGATAAACTACTCAACTACACTACAAGCAAGACAAGACGGTACATCAATGATGATGAAAAGAATGATGTTCATCATGAAAACCACAAAATGTGTCGCTAAACACAATAACCACTGTTTATTGCCGACATCGAAAAATTTGAACCGTATATTGTGTGTACATACAAACAACCAATATGAGCAAAGATATGAATGTCAATTCCATATTAAGGATATCCCATAGTGCTAAATTTGTACGAGGCTCCCCTGTCCTTACGCATCTGTGACGAAACTGACATGATAAAAGAGAGATGCGTAAAAATTACAACATGATAACAACGATAAGTTATATTACCATTGGCTTACTAACTTCATAAAGATAATCAAGGAAAGCCATAAGCTCCCGTTTTTTATGGGGCTCAGCCATACCAAAATCAACACCAACATAGAGAAACAATATATAAGGCAAACTTTCATACTCGAGAAAACTCAAATTATGTATAAGCACTTGTCTTTCCAAATTTTTACCGTTTCATCCCGTTGTTTTGTCCCTGGTCTGGCGCGTCACCCGAAAACGATATCACCTTATACTTTATACTATACGCAATATCTTCATTTTTAAAAAAAGAAAAGCTATTTCTAGAAAACTATAATATTACTGAGAATGAGTATGCCCAAAAATTTTATCAAGACATTCAGAGTTACGTTATGTTATGCTAGTTTTACAAGGTTGCGGACTCAGATAGCATGCAAAAAACCATTCGCAAAAATATACACGTATAGTGTGCTTTATATACAGTCGCAAATTTTCATTGTATAGTCTTCAACATTTAGCCGCTCTAAATCACAGGAAAATTTGAGCAATTGTCGATTACATTATTTCATGTTGTATAATAAGTTCATCATGATGACATAATGTTCATTTGTTCTATCGGGGAAAGGAAATGCATTAAAATTTGAAGGAAAAAAAATGCCATGCAGTTGTAAATATTATGCAAAAATGAATTCAGGGACATATTATTCTGTGTACATAAGACACATGCACTGCATACTACCCACAAATTTTTATACTATTCATTATGATTATGAGTTTCAGAAACGGTAAAAGACATTCATTAAGTTTACCAATGCATATCTTGGGTATCATCTCTTGCATAATTTGTTGGTTAAGGACAACTTGGAACCTGTGAGAAACTTGAGATAGTGAAATGAAAGGGAAGTTTTCATATACCTGAAAATAAACCTGACATGACGCTACACGTATTAGCTACCTCATTATCATCGCCATCATTATTGACTCTATATTAGTTTTAAACGGGGTATGCAAATTACACACGCCATTTTGTTTACTTAAAATACGGTTTTTGTCCTAAAAAAAACTTCAAAGCTTTTTCGTCATCTTACATTTACTTTTTTCCACAAATTCTTGATTTTAAATTGTCGATCTACTCCATTTAATTTGGAGTTGTCGCAGTTGATGGAAACAGTAAATAATGTAAAAAGTAAACAACAACAATGCAGTTACTTTTCTTTTTTATATGAGATAACCAACTATTATGTTCCGCCAATCTAATGCAAGTTAAGGAAGAAAGGTTATGCTAATGATGACAACAATGATGAAATGAGGCGAGAAAAGTACGTGAACAAAGCAAGTCAAATGAAAACCCAAACACACAAAACTTTCCTTCCTACTTTTTATGTTTACACCATCAAAACACTCTTCTTTTGCTAACTTTATGTGATGTGATGTGTTGTGAAGTGAAGTGATTTTCCTTCAATTCTCACTGTCTCACAGCTATTTACTCGAAGATTCTGTTTTTGTAAAATTTGAGATAATGATTTGAAAAGTGCCGAAATAATCATCGTTGTTACATACTCAAAACATAACACCATTTTTTGTGGGCTACTAATGCAACTAACTCGTCCATGCATCAGGCGGGAGCAAGATTTACTTTGGGTACGTAAAGTGAATTTTTACCTGGAATTCGGCACGGCCATGTTTTTATGTTGACAATCATGGCTAGTTTACTATAACGAAATAAAAAATGCATCTACTGAAGATTAGATAAGTCATATGTTGAACTCCTGAGGGTTTGTTTCTGAATTTGCTAGACTTTCATTTGAAATATACTTTACTCTACGCTACGCATCTTCTATTTGACGTATTTTCAAAAGTTGACGGATATTCATACCAAAGGAGATTAGAGGAGCAGATAATATTATGTAGCTATATGTATAGGCTCATAAGATTTACATTTCTTAATGGCAAGAGTTATAATATACTTTTATGAGAACAATGCTCGTAAAAGTGATGTTTAACGGGATGGTCGGAGTTTACAGCAAAAATTCCATTTCTAACGTTTTCGGCCCACTCTTCTTATTACGAAGTACGTGTTTCCATACATGGTTCAAAATAAAATGCATATAGACAGTAATTGCCAGCCAGTGCAGTCTTTTCTGTGATAACCATCCAGTGCAAATTATTCCCTCTTTTTTTCTGCGAAAGTCGTAAGTTTCACTTCCATACAGTATTCTTGTGTATAAATTCCTTTGAAGACCGTTTAATGAACTTGGCATTTTTTGGGGTTCGAAACAACAACAACAATGATAATACAACGAGCAAGGGAAGTGGATTGAATGCGATGATGTGAGTTATAATTCTTTACTTTTGAGAGTGAGTCCATTTTCTTATAATTACAGTAAATATCGTTATTACCATTTTACAGCCTCATATCACCGTCATCATTAGCACTATAGCTTTTGAGATCAGATGAGCAGATTAGCGGCATAACATATATGCGAATCAAGACAATACGAAATGGATGGACACAAAAAGTGTATTTTGGGTCACTAAGGTCGGGAACACCTTGTATTGTTATGTAGATGATATGAGAGGGTTTAATACAGATTTAAAATGTGATAATCTTCATTAATGATGAGATCATGACTATTTAAAATTTACATGAGGAGGAAGTGTCTCAAGACAAGCTGAAACGGATTTGGGATTTTTAAGGATCAAATTACATCATCATATATACGCAATATATGAAGCAAAATAGCGTAAAAAAAGATTGTAAAAAAATTGTGGTCGAGAGAGAAGGTCAGTCGTGCTTTTCTTTTAATTGTAATTTTAAAATGATGAATACAACCCTGCATGCTGATACTTGATACTTCATTGCTTGATTTTCCGGATGTAATTACATGGGATCAACATGCATCCTCAGTGTGAGCGCATACTGTGCTTTTTGTCTAACAATAAAATTGTTCTTTTCTCATCTCATAGATTGCACCGATAATCCAAAAGTCCTTTAACGGAAAAGACAATAAATTTTGAGTCTCCTCCTGTAACTATAACTGTATCTTCAACTTGGTCAAATTTTGGTTACAAGATCGATTAATGACATTGATTAATCATAGAGGTAACATGTAAACCCTATCATAGATTCGCAAGTAGTCAAATGTGAAATAGGTGGACCATTCATTCATTGAATATTTGAAATTCACAGTCAGTCAGCTTTGTAGCAAACAAAAGTGCTACATTATTGTCAACGCAGCTGGACGTGACAAATAAAGCCATTTATTGTAGTTTGTCTGATTGATCGAAATTTTTTTGAATTAAAAGTTCGTCATTGCCGTATATTGTACCATTTCATTCACTCAACTCCAAACTAGGAGAGTTTATTGTTGGTCTGATCTTCAAGTATATTAGATATATAAAACCAATAAAAACGGTGTTGAGCTCAAAATATTATTATTAGCACCAACCAACAGTGCAAAAATATTTAGTTGAGTAACGGAATCCTTCTCAACCCCTATTATTAATTTGATTGTTACTCTTTAAGCTTAAATGAAACATGAACATAATGGCATCTATTTGTAAATGATCTCACATCTCACCTTAACCCAAAATATAGTATGCGTATAGAAACTGAAACATGTACTTACTCGGGTACTTACTGTTGAATCCACAAGGTTCTACCCGAACTCAAGGGATTTCCTATACTGGTTGATGATTAACTATGATACTTTCTAATTAGAAAATATGCTACAATAATGTACCACAACGCGTTGGCTTTACGTGGAAAAATACAAGTTAGTTTATTTAGGCAGGACAGTTAAAATGTAGTACAATTATCTTACAGACAGCATCCTTTCAGCTAAACTAGTAAAGATAAAGTATACCTACGACAAATAACGTCACTCACCAAGAGGTGCCTAACTAACTAAATCAAGTCAACGACAAAATTGATAAAGAATTATAAAAAGTGGAGAGAACTCTCCATCCTACTTGAAATGTATTATACCGACGATCGGAGGATTGATCGACTTAGCTAGTAGAAAAAGGACGCTTCGAGAAGCTTCCACAGCAAGGAGAAAGATAGGCATGCATCATTCATATTTCAAACAAATCTTATACTCTATGACATCCAACATCCTCCCATCTTATTTTACGCTAACTACAAGCTAGTTAAGTAAAATAATTGATTATAAAAACAAAATTCATAAATGCTTAAAAGCTACGCTGAAGTATTGTCCATAACGGGCTGGTTGCTTGACTATCCTACCCCGTTTACTTATCACTTCACGGACACTGACACTAGGGGTAGGAACTTTCACTTTTTCTGGCTCCAATGAGCTCGACTTGTAGCGTAACACCATATCCTCGCCTCCTGAGACCTCCAAAGGGTATAAACGCTGTAGAGGACGGACCAGGATACCACGGGATGTCTTCACCTTGGCCACTCTGCATTCGCCGTCACGTCCCGGAATCAGCTCCATGATGAATCCTAGGGGCCATTTGAAACGCTTCATATTGTCAGCTCCCACCAAAACGACGTCACCGGCCTTCAGGATCTGCTTCTTCTCGCTCCCACGCTGGACCAGCAGGGCCAAATACTCCTTCCGAAAACGATCCTGCAACTGCAACTGGAGACCCTTCATGGATTTATATCCAGCTTGCAATGATCGAGCATTAGGACACTCTGGCATTTGCTGTGTTGTCCGAAGACGTAGAAACATCGCCGGAGAAAGGGGGATGAGATCCGTTCCATCCTCAGAGACAACGGTAAGTGGGCGCTCATTTATTGTAGAGCAAACTCCAGCAAGGCAGGTCCTAAACTCGTCATAGCTTAGACGGGCAGTTCCAAGCATCCTTTTGAGGAGATCCTTCACGGATCGAACAAGACGCTCCCACCAACCACCCCACCAAGCTGCTGAAGGAGGATTGAAGATCCACTGGATTTGCCGAACGTTGCTCTCTTCCTCAATTCGGTTCCAGTTCAGGGATTTGAAGATGTTTACAGCTCCATGGAAATTGGTTCCGTTGTCGCTGTATATGGTGTTAGGTCTACCATACACGCATAGGAATCGTTCCAGAGCTCCCAGGAATGCCTCCGTTGATAGGCTAGTCACCAGATCCAGATGAAGACATCGATAGTAGGCGCAAGTGAAGAGGACTATCCAGGCCTTCGACCCATCTTTCAGGATAACTGGACCTGCCAAATCCACTCCAGTAGTCTCAAAGGGTTCAGAAGTGGTCACTCGCTTTTCAGGAAGTGGGGCTGGCTTCACATCACTTGGCTGAGACTCGAAACGGCGACAGGTGGTGCACTGCTTCACGATCCTCTTGATGGTGCGTCTAGTCTGCAACACCCAGTACTTTTCACGGAGCTTAGCCATCAGAAATTGAGTACCAGCGTGTCCATAAAGCTGATGGATGCCACGGATCAGCTGGTCCACAAGGGGATGAGATTTTGGCAGTAGGATGGGGTTTAAGAAGTCCTGAGTGTCTGGTCTATGGAGTAATCTGGTTTGAACCCGGAGCAGGCTCTTCTTGTCTCGTTGTACCACCATCCCTCCAATCCTATGGCCTGGGTTGGGAAAAGAATCATGCTGAACTTGGCGTAACATGATTTCCTCAGCTTCCCTCATTTCCAAAATAGTGAGAAAGTTTGACTGGAGTGTTGCTCGTAAAGGTTTACTGGCTCTAGCACACTTCACAAAACGTAGGACCCAACCCCAGACAGCTACATTTTTCCGGAAGGAAGAGAATGGTGGATCGGGAACGACGTGTGTAGCCAGAATAACGGCAGTTTTCTTTCTCTCTGAATTTATGGCCTCTTCGTCAGAATCTTCACAATAATTAGGCCATAATTGTGAAGGTTGCAATAGCCAGTTCGGACCCTCCCACCATTTAGACTGCAGTAATTGATGAGGTGAACATCCTCTGGATGGGAGATCCGCAGGATTCACGATGCCTGGAACATGCCTCCATTGTTCTGCACTGGTGGAGCTGAGGATTTCTGACACTCTGTTTCCAACGAATGTGCCCCACTGGTCATTTCGTCGAATCCATGCTAGGGCTGTACTGGAATCACTCCAAAAATTGAATGTGGTATTGTCCCAAACCAGTGCCTCTCGAACAGTGTTGCAAAGACGAACTCCCAAAAGACAAGACATCAATTCCAAGCGATGGATGGATGTTTTCCTAGCACTTTTAGCTACAGGGGCAAGACGAGATTTGGCCAGTAGGAGTTGTATTTTTACTTCTCCGTTGTACTCACTCCTCAGGAAAACCACAGCTGCGTAGGCATAGGAACTTCCATCCACAAACGTATGAATTTGTCTGGATGTTTGAGACGAAAGTTGATAATGTCTCGGTACTTTGACATCCTTCAAAAGGTTGGCAGCTTGTCCCCATGTCCTGAATTTTTCTTGGATAACATCTGGGAGACTGTCATCCCATCCACATTTGAGAACAACTGCTTCTTGAAGGAGTAACTTGATGGAAAGTACCGCTGGTGATGTGATGCCAATTGGATCGAAAATCCGTGCCACAACTGAGAGGAGTCTTCTTTTTGTTGGCTCCTCCTCCAGGTTTATTTCTTGTACATCACAAAACAGCACATCATCCCGACGATCCCACAGCATTCCAAGTAATGGCATACATTCCTTTGTCTCAGAGGTGGAGGAATTTTCCAAAATTGTAGTTGCCCATTGTCGTAAATCCATTCCTGCCATGCTCATCGTTTGTACAGCTGCATCCTTGAAGTGCTCATACTCGTCGTATGAGGAAACGGATGACACAGAGTTATCCACATAAAATGACAGGCGGAGTCTTTCAGCAAAGTTTTGATCCTCCAATTTAGACAAATGGTAGTTTATTGTAGCAGCAAGTAGAAAAGGGCTGCATGTCATCCCAAATACGACACGGTTGTGCTGGTATACTTTCAATTTTTCAAATGTTGGTCCAGACCACCAAATAAACTTTTGATACTTGCGGTCTTGTAGTAGCACCAACATCATTTGAAAGGCCTTCCTGATATCCGCTGACACTCCAATCCTGTTCTCACGAAAACGGATGAATAGAGATGGGATGAGTTCAAGTAGATTAGGGCCAGTGTACATCATGTCATTCAAAGAGGGTCCTTTTCCAGTCTTGCAAGAAGCATCGAAAACAGGGCGCACTGGTGTGGAGGAACCTTCTTTGAAGACAGGCCTATGTGGGAGGTAATGTCCGTCTCCAGTATCATCATGGACTTCAGATATGAATCCCTCCAGTTCCCAAGCTCTAAATACTTCATCATACATTTTAAACTTGCTCTGCTTTTCCAGTTGAGACTTGACACGATGAAGTCGACGCTCAGCAACATAACGATTGGTAGGAAGAAGGAGTTTATTGCTGTTCCAGGGAAGAGAGACGATGTAACTTCCAGTTTCATCTCTGGAGACGCTGCTGTTGAAATGTGTTACCGCCTCCATCTCATCTTCTCTCTTGGTCTTGGTCTCAATTGGATCCTTTATTCCTAATGCCTCCAGACTCCACAAGTTGGTTATGTCTGAACTGGCTGCTAGCATGGAGATCACAGACACTGCTACGTTGGAGGATGATACTGGAACTCGTCCACTCAGAGTCCAACCAAATATGGTCTCGATTGCGACTAGTCCACACTGTAGTTTCAATATCCTTCCTGTTAGCACGTTTCCCCAGTAGTCATTCCCCAAAAGAATATCCACATTATGACAGCCCAATCCCACATCAGATATGGAGACACCGTGTCGTGATAGTTCATCAAGCCAGGGGCCATTGGGGACCTTTGCCAGCTGTCCGCATATCTCGTTCCGTTCCAGAAGTTCAAACTTGTTTTCCATCATGTTCACAGGGTTGAGGAATGTCACGTTATATTTATGGGATAGCACTGGAGGTGTGGTTACACCTCCAAACAACACATTTTGTAACCACTCTTGACCGATCCTCTCACATCCCAGTCGTCTGGCCACATCTGTTCTGATGTAACTGCGTTGGCTCCCGGTGTCTCCAACAAGTCTGACGGTAATTGTGGAATTTCTTCCCTTCAGTCTGACAAGGAGAGTGTTGAGCATGACATCAGAACTGCACTGGTTGGCTGATGATGCAGATTTGAATGTGGAATCTGTGTATGTATTTAGTGGCGGTAGCGGAGGAGGCTGTTCATATCCTGGATAGCCGTAAGTCAAGTTCATGGAGTGGGATGGTGGATCCTTTATGCTTTCCTGTGTGTGGTTGTTGTCCTTGGTCATCGGTTGACGAGGACCTTGACACATGATTGCATAATGTTTTCCTCCACATATTATGCACTGCACTATCCATTTGCGCTTTTTGGCTCCATGTCCAGGACGAAGACATTTGAAGCACAATCTCTTGGCTTCAACCTTCTCTTTCTTTTCCGCGTATGTCATATTTTGTGCTTTTACACACCGATCACTGTCATGTTTCCCTTCACAGAAGGCACAAGACACAACTCCCGTCATGAGACCAGCTGCTGTTGCAATTTCCTCAGAGTTATTCTTCCTCCAGTTCTTTGCTTTGCCTTTTCCAGCTGGTGTTTTTGAGTTGCTTCCGTCTGCTTGTGGTACTTGAAAAGTTGACTGTGCCAAGGATATTTGCTGTTCAGTCCGCACTTCACCCTTCAAGAAGTCCATGAGGGACTCAAGCCTCGTTCCTGTTTGTTGTTGTTGGCTATCATGTGGACTACGCTGCCAGGCCCGAAGCGTTTCTTCCGAGAGACTGGACTCCACCAAAGGAAACAGCCAGGTAGCAGGGTCAGCTTGATCCAGCTGCAATGTAGCCAAACAACGAAGGTGCGACTCAAGTTTCATGTGTAATGTTGACAACGGCAGCTTCTCCTTTTTTGTGACGTTACTGATCACAAGGGTGAGTAGCTCACGAACGTAAAATTGTAGCTGAAGGTCATCTCTGCCGTAGCGGTCGATTAGAGCCTCCACTACTCTCGGGTAATTTTTGGCACAATGAGGGTAACTGTTGACAAGTTCCTTAGCTTCTGTCCCATCCATGATAGCTTGTGATAGGTGGTGAAACTTGTCCGCATCATCCAGCTCCTCGTCATCATGCACTTTCCCAAATTGAGACCACCACGAAAGCCAACCCTTTAAAGTCCCATCAAAAGGTTTGAGGATGATGGTTGGCAACTGTAAAGTCCTTGTCCTTCCGCGTTCGCTTGGGGTGGCAATGGAGACTTCTGAAGGTGATGGTGAAACTGCAGGTTTGTCCAGTTTGTTGATCCTGATCCTGATGTCGATGTATAATTGGCGATAGTGGCTGACTGTGGTACACTCTATCTCCATATCATTGTCATCGGCGTCGTCGTCAAGCTGCTGATCCTTTACCTTGGCGTCCAACTCTCCCAAATTCTCCATCACCTCATGTAGCAGAACAAGCTTTGCCTGAAGGTCATCCTTGTCGGGGTCAATTCCCTGCAGGATGGCGTTGCACTCGTTCACCAATTTAGTGACCTGGGAACGGAGTGGTTTTCTGCTCCGTTTTAGACGATCCATAATACTTGGGCGTAATTATAAAAACGGACACCAAGTACACTTCACGTCACTTTAAACTTTATTGAAGCACTATATCTCGGTGGAACCTCCAAAATGTTGAATCCACAAGGTTCTACCCGAACTCAAGGGATTTCCTATACTGGTTGATGATTAACTATGATACTTTCTAATTAGAAAATATGCTACAATAATGTACCACAACGCGTTGGCTTTACGTGGAAAAATACAAGTTAGTTTATTTAGGCAGGACAGTTAAAATGTAGTACAATTATCTTACAGACAGCATCCTTTCAGCTAAACTAGTAAAGATAAAGTATACCTACGACAAATAACGTCACTCACCAAGAGGTGCCTAACTAACTAAATCAAGTCAACGACAAAATTGATAAAGAATTATAAAAAGTGGAGAGAACTCTCCATCCTACTTGAAATGTATTATACCGACGATCGGAGGATTGATCGACTTAGCTAGTAGAAAAAGGACGCTTCGAGAAGCTTCCACAGCAAGGAGAAAGATAGGCATGCATCATTCATATTTCAAACAAATCTTATACTCTATGACATCCAACACTTACAGTAAAAATATATACTCGGGGTTTTGCTCATTGCTCATGACTCATGAGGGTTGATTAAAGAATGTGACACATTTAATGCATACTTTTCAAGGCTTTTTAGCTTCTTCCGTTATGTTTTTGCAAAGTCCCTGTTATGAAAGCTCAACTGAGCAAATGTGCGTCGTATTTTCATTTGATTTGATGTTCTTACTAAAAGTGTTTTGGTAATGCTTAATGGGAGTAAATTTTTGAATGGGAAATGCATGTTTCCTCATTTTGTAACTACTCCGATTGACAATTATTCTAGCAATAAAAGAGAATATTACGACGAATTCTTTCTCAAATGATGGAAACACCCATACGCATCTAATACGCAATCATGAAGTGACTCAAAACACAAAGGTGTTTGAAATGAAGTGCCTCCAATTAACCGCAATCAAAACAGCTCACGAATTATACCCTACCTCGAAGTTGTCGGTAAATTCCTAATTGCTCTTCAGACAGTTAGCTGATTTTCTTAGGATTCGCTCCTGAAAAGGTTTTTTTACGGAAGGACTTTTAAAGTTTAGTTTCATATTGTTTGATATCAACCGTTAGTTTATTGTTCGACTCATCTCAAAGGTTGGTTATATTGTATGATATGATAATGAAATGAAATCGATAGCCATCAGCAACAGAAGAAATATCTGAGGTAGCATACATATTATCAGCATTAGCATATAACATCGGACCGGAAGTAACAAAAAAGACATTTGTACGTATCAAGTACATTGTTTGTGTGGCAAAAGGAGCAGATGTTCCGATGATATACAAATCAAAACAATAGAAAACGGCATTTCTTTTTGCATTATTTTTCTATGTTTGCAAATAATTTAGTTGTGGTTTGGCTCTGTCAAGTCAACCTTTTTTCCACATTCACGTGAGAAAGTATGAAAGTATCCTTTACTCTTCAATTCAATCTTCTTTTCTTTCTACAAAAGACTTTAAGAATGTTACAGTTCATGAAGTCATCCATCTGCGATCTGTTCCTATTTTTACTGTTGGGATCTTTTGCGGGAATAAAATCAACAAAAAGTGCAGATGCCAAAGAAAAAACTTAACCTTAAGGATACAAATATACACACATAAGTACGTTGAGACGTAACCAACCTTTCTATTTATGCAAACATCAAATAAACAAGGAACTAAATAACACTGACTACTGACTCCTTTACAAAAAAAGAAGCCAGACAGGCTAACAATAACTGGGAGAGAGGAGCATGCAAGGTAAAATATCTTTAGGACGCATTATAGCGGGATCTAAAATGACAATGAAATCCAGAGAAGAAAAAGAATAGGAGAGGAAAAAAAATGAAAGGAGATAAAGAGGTATTAAATAAACTGAGATGGGAAAAAAAGGAATCTATGTTAAGCTCTTTCCACTTCACCTTTTTCTTCTTTTATTTATTTGCTCAGCCGTAGCCACAACCAACTCATCATCATCCTGCAGGTAGCATGATGATGATGATGATGATGATGATTATAATAGTTGGCGGAGGTAGTGGTAATAATGCTCAAACTGATTGTGCAATAGTCTCGACAGACTCGACAACTGCATAATATGTGAAGAAGATGCATATAAACATTTTGCAATTCAATTGATGTACTCACTGCAACACTATTTTTAAACCAACAAAGGGTGTTTTTACGGAAGAAGAGGCGATGGAAAAACACACAGTTGAAGTACATACCTAAATATATCAGCTAGCAAATGATTATGCAAAATATTTAGGTATTCTGCTTCGATAAATTTGAGCAAATAGTTTAGAGTTTTGTTTGAAGTATATTAACCCCCTTCTTCACCCGAATTCTCATGGGCCTGAGAGCTTTTCCCGTTGAAATATAAATGGTCATCTTTGATCTTGACTGACAGATCAAATATTTGGAAAAATAATTAACCCGAAATTAGGTTATATAAAAGCATCATTGTAACAGATTTGGTATATCAATCTCAGTCCCAGCCCAGCACTGGGTTGATGATGACCATCTGAAATTATTTGCTCATGACAGTGAAGTAATTGCAAAAAGAAATATATGCTTACCCAATATAAAATTATGTATGTAATTACAAAGGAGTAAGATACACTGTATGAATTTAAGTTTATACTGCGCCCCATTCATCTCACCAAATGTGTGAACTGTGAGCACGACGAGACGATTGAAGATGAGCAAGAGACACTTACCGTAGCCCCATTATTACATTGCATTCCATAAGAGCCTAATTTGTCAAATTCATCAGGCTTCTATTAAATGAGATAATTCTGAGAACTCATATTTTTCTCGTAATGTAATGTAATGTTGAATGTCATTCTTCAAGATCATCCCACTTATTCGACATCACAAGAGGAATCTTCATTTTAGTTCCCAAGTCGAGGAGGAGGAGAAGGAACATTATTATTGTATTTGTCCTACTGACTTGTAAAATCATTCTTCCTTTGCTTGATTGTTGTTTACCATTGTGGGACAGTAATTCACGTCGTGTAATGTAACAAATTATTATTAGCTCATTGTTATTAATAGTAGCCACTGACTCATTCCTGAAATGCATTGTTGAGCGGTAAAGAAAAGCGCTTTGTCCTTTCGCATTTCGGTTCAATTCAAGTTACAAAGTTGCAACCAGAAGCGGTCACGGCCATGGTCGTGTAGTAATGTGATTAAAGTGTGTGTCCTAATAAAAATTGCATTCCGTCCGACAAAAAAAATTATGTCAATTGCTTATTAACTGCTGACTGGGTTTGATTTGCTGAGTGAATAAAAAGTCGGTTAAGATGGACAATAATTTTGAGGTTTACAGTTCAAAATATTTGTCAATCAACAATGATGTTAAATTCATTTGATTACTCCATTTAAATCATTAAATGAAACCCACCAAACTTTATCGACAAGTAATAAGTATAAACTTGTGTCTGACCTGCTATCGAGTGTTAGTAAAAAAATTAAAATAATTCTTTTGGAATAAAAACACCTACAAATATTCCAACTTTTTGTTTGTTCCTACCAAAGCATGGATCTGATTGCTTAAAAACATCACATTTTAAACTTTTGCTCTCCTGAACGCTTTCAATTCTCAAATTTAATGCACTTCGTCTTCCTGACAGATTTGTTTCTTCCAATCTGGCCATTCCATGTCCAACTTAATATGCTATTCTTTTATTGCATACCAAGAAAGAGTTCATACAGCTTTTTTTATTAATGAACTTTTTTTTTTGCTTGAACTGCCTATACTCTACCTACTTATTAGTTTCTTCACACAAGCGGATGTGTCGATGGTTTTCTCAAAACTTTTGGATGAGTAGGGTGTGTTCAACCTTCAACCATTATTTCCACAAGCAAAACACATTCAATGCAACCAAATCAACAAATCTCACACATCACATGTCAGTTGGTTATTTGGCGTTGTCGAGCATGTCGGCAGTCAGTCAGCAACATCCATTGTTTGCGCATCTTCCCTGGAAAACAGATAGCTACTAGTCTTCATTTTGAAATTATAAAGAAAAAAATCATTTCATCATTCACCATAATGCCGATTACATCAAGTTGTCAATAATCCTAATCATTCGTCAGTCTTTAAGACACCATCTACATACATACATATATGCTCGTTTCTAAAAACTAAAAATCATTCAACGGATCGCACTTCTTTCTTCATGCTTCATTATCATCTTTTACCATCAGCGGACAAAAAAAACTTGAACTTGCATTTTGCTCATGTATGTACTTTTGTTATAAAAACACTTTCTCGTGTTTAGCATGAAACATTACTAATGGCATAACCAGTAAATTTCATGGACCATAGTATTCTTGCTTGATACAAAAACGACAGCACAAGTTGAAACTCGTCATTTAATTTTTTTTTGAAGTATGACTCAGGAACGCGTACGTACGAAGAAACGGGAAAAAGAAAGCGTTTACCACAACAATGATATGTGCCTTCAAGAAATCACTTTACCAGAAAAGTGATATAGCACGTCACATTATTACCAAGCACATATTTTTAATGCTGAGTCCTTTTATTAAAACCAATTATAACTTGCATTTCTCCGCATCTGTATTACGTTCAACGTTTGTTTGGCCGTTTACCTCCTCCGTAGTTCACATAGAGAGTACGGCACACAAAGATTTGCATTTTAGTAAATTTTACTTCATCTACCGATTTCCCATTTTCATACTTAATGATCTTTAATAGAGTACATTCATCTCTGAATGGAAAATTATTTATGCAAAATCATTCCGCACTATCTTCATAGCCATCAAAAGTTTACTTGCGTTTTTTTTGTATTTTTATGGGAAGTAAGTAAATCATCGCCGTAGGTGGCATTCGGAAATAAAATGCATTTTAGCCCGTGGCACACACAAAAGTTAGTAAAAGGAATAGGGAAATAGGAAATCATTTTGAAGTTTGAGAACACCTTCGAGCAATACACTCTCTTTTGCTTTTGTTTTCTTGTAAAACGGCAAAAGGAAAATGATTTTGAAATTTATGCATTTCACAAGTTGACGTTTGGTATTTAAGAGCTGCTGTTTTGAGTTTTCGAGGATGTGGCTTTTTTATGACTTGTAATTTTTTCCAGTTGGATCACACCCGTCGAAGATAGTAACTGAAAACATAGTTTTGGGGCATATGCAAAAAAAAGAATACAAACTCTGCTTTTAGGATCCTTGTCTCATTAAACGCCAAATTATAAACTGAAATTTCTATGCAATACTTTCGCTTCTTCATTGTACACCATGTAATTTTCTATTTGTCCCTTCAAAAAAGGAAAAGCAGTGATAGTGGTGGTGGTGATGATGATATGATATGACGTGATAGGGAAGTATTGAAAAAAAACATCATTATGGTTAAGATATATTTAGCTTGCATGACAATCACAATAAAATTATGTGATCCTTGAAAATGTGGTAATGTTTTAGGTATCTTATAAACAGTTTCTGTGATTTGACGTTCTGGCCGAATCATGTCTCAACTGAATGTATACGCATTTAAGTATGTAAGTACGTATACTTACATGGAGCAATTAACTTGCGATATGTTGTTGCTAAACATTTGGTAGCGTCTCATTGATTTTCCCCAGTTTGTTTGACATTTGAGTGATAAACATTGATGAAACACTTTCATAGTTAATGTAATTTTGGTAATGTTTATGAAGAAATATCCGGAAAACAGCATCAAAAACAACGGAAGAATATTATGTTTGTCATTTGTTATGCACGTCTTCGTGTAAAATTATTTAGGAAACATGAGGATGATCATGATGACACACGCGATTGTTCCTGGTTGTTTAACATAACGGTAGTGACATTTTTGAGGAAACGGAATTTAGCAGTTTAGGGCCTTTCCTCAAAAAAAACTTGCTTCATCCTTCCTCAAAATTTAATTCAATTACTTTTCAGTTTTCTTGAATGATATGATGATGATGGGTTGAGGAGGCACTGAGAACGTGAGAATTTCACAAAATTGACTTTTAAAGCATTAAACTTTCTCCTTCAACGACCATGTAGATGAGGATGGATGGGGCAATTGTTGAATATTTCATGACCATACCATGGCCCTTAAAGTTAAAATCAGCAATGTAATGTCACGAGAGCTTTGAACTCAAAATTCCTTTTGGATTTTTCTGATTCAGTAAAATGTAGTTTACTGCATGAAAGCTCATATATCCAATGAAAGAAAGATTATATTTGTGCAAAAATCCCAATTTTTTCCTTCTGCTTCCACCCTTCCTGCCCTTTTTCACCAAATCAAATCAATGTGCAAGAAAGTAAATCTCCTTTTCTTTTACTGTCAATTGTACTCGTTCGAATTATAAGTTCATTTTTTTTCGCCATTCCTTACTTCAGTCAGAACGCATGTGTGAAACGAACATGAGCTCACGACTTCATTTTAAATTTCATATATTACTTTATTTTTTGAAGAAGGTGAAAATGACGGCTGATGATGATGATGGTCATTGACTCATGCACCGGCCGACCGAACAGCTTCCGAATTCCAATGAAGTGTTGCGGTACCAGTAAAAAACATGCATCCCAACAGTTCTTTTGTCATCATCTGAGTAATCATGCATTTACCCTCAACTAAAGCGAGTTACAGCATGTAGCAATTATTCACTTAAAATCATTCAGCATCCCTCCTGTCAAAGCGAATCTTTCTTCATCATCCCCATCATCATCATCATCATCAACGTGAAAAGATGTGATGATATATCTGCACCTACACACAACAGAATAGAGAACACCACATATGAATATAATATATTGACGTGTATAGTGCCAGTCATCTCCCAGTCAGTCATACCGGCACCGGCGAGTTCATCTCGATTTGACATGCAGAGCATCCATTAAAGTTTGTAGCCCCACACACTTTATGTCATCTTCCATCTTCACTTTACATCCATTATATGCACATATGGTGCACTCCACGCATCATCGGCAATTTGTACGGAGAAAAAATTAGATAATTATCTCATAAACTCATCCCATCAAAGTGTCATCAAATCTTCTCTCTGCGAGTGAATCAGCGGACCTTTTACTATCTTTTCCTTTCAATGGAACATGATGGCAGAAAACGGAAGCCTTATTGGGCACTCCTTTAGTTATAAACATAAATCTGGCATGCTACTGCGTTGCGTTGTTATCATCATCCAATCTTGGATTGTCTTTGTTCTTTGCATTTAATCTAGAAAAATAGTTACTTGAATACGTTTTCAAAGTCCATGGGTGGTAAATGAAACGGCCATATAAATGACAAGGGATGGAGGAAGTAATCATCGTAATTTACAGGATGTTTTTTTCAAGTGAACTCATTTTGAAACCACTGACAAAGAGCCGCTTCTTTGGTAAACACAGAAAGCAATACACCATTTTAATCAGGGGAGTCTGCTCTTCATTTTCCGCTATCGGTTATGGCTTTTGGTGAAGTCATGCCTGGACACCAGTCACATGAAGTGGAATCGCTCATTTTGCACTTTCCACAGCCCATCCAAGATTTTTGGTTTTCATCTGAAAAGCTTCTGCTACAAGTAGCCAAAGCCAAAGAAATCCATGGGACTTGCGGCAGGGCTTTTCACAGGTATTTTCTTATTGGAGATGATGGTTATTCCTGTTTTTTGATTCACTTCATTGGCGTACTGAGCGGTCAAACGCGCAGTGTGCGATGTTGCGGCATCCTGGTGAATGAACACCCTTGAAGGTGTCCTCACCATAAAGTTTTGGAATATGAACCACAACTTGAGGTTTCAAAACATGCTGTATACATTAGTGAGCATTAATGTTTACGTTTGGGGGTACCCTGACTAAAGGAAGCACACCCCTCCCACTTATAGCACCCACCACCATAACTTTATCAATAAACTTTTCTTTTTTTCCTATAACGAGGTTCTCCACCTCGTACTTCTGCTTAGCATAACAGATTTTCCTCTTCCCGTTGCAGTCATGTAGAAAAAACCATGCCTCATCAAGGGTGACCACGAACTCGCTCTTTCCACCAACTAGGTGCCACTCACAGAGGCTCCTACAGTTCGACTTCCGGTTTGCACGATGAGTGTCTTTCAAGACATGGACGACACTTTTTCTTGAGGTTCGTTTCCCCAAATCTTCATGATTTTTTTTGTGGATTCTAGAGGAGGAAACTGGGCATCTTTTAGCTATCTCACGTATGGGAGGCGGGTTCTCTTTCTTGGTAAAAAGGTCGACCTTCCTGATCAAGGCTAGATTCCGCTTTCTCTTGACTTCATTCCGGGGCGGTGTGGTGGCTCCAACTGCATGCGCAGCTCTTCTTTTTCCACCGCAATTGATTACTTATTAAATTGCTGGCCTCGACGCGTTAATTCCATTCACTTTTAACGTTGAAATTATCTTATTCTGGGCGCAGTTACTCTTGGAAAGCTCCAAAATGAGCGATTCCACTTCATGTGACTGGTGTCCAGGCATGACTTCACCAAAAGCCATAACCGATAGCGGAAAATGAAGAGCAGACTCCCCTAATTAAAATGGTGTATTGCTTTCTGTGTTTACCAAAGAAGCGGCTCTTTGTCAGTGGTTTCAAAATGAGTTCACTTGAAAAAAACATCCTGTAATTGTTACCTTTCAATGCATAATAATCGGTTACCAGATTATAATTAAGTTGAGATCCCATTTATACAAAAAAAAGGGTAAAAATATACCAGTCATTCGGTTCCATTGCCCGATTGATGTAAAATTGAACAAAACAGTTTAAGGTACAGTTTTTTGTACTAAGACCACTGAAACTGTTAAATCTCATTTTTGTAACATTTTCATTCATATCGTGTGCATTTCCGAATGTTCATGAACACATTTTCAACATTTCACAAATGATAATCCATCTCAAGCATTTCAATTCATGGAAGATCGTATCGTTTCCAGTGGTCTACCTTGGCTGAAAAATAGATTCAGTTGTTATGATTTGTTTGGGAAAATCAAGGTCTTTCACTTAATCAATCGGAGGAATTCAGGTAAATTAAATCACAATTAATTAGAACACATACACTTGACTGGACAACCTTGTCATTTGGTACCTCAATTTGTTTTACTACTGTTTATGACATTGCAGATTGTAGCCCAATACTATCAAGATTCAAAGATTTCTAGGGAAATACACACACAATATGACATTGATTGAGGTAAACATTATTGTGTGATGACGAAATATATGAATGGAAGATGAGTCGCATAATAAAACAAAGCGATCAGATTAATTAATCGCATACAATACATCCTGTTAAGTTATTGTGTGATACACATTACAAGTATATATTACAGTTTTGTAAGAGGTACATGTGTAGCAATTTATATTCTGTGTAGCGAATTACCACCTGTCACAATGATGCAAAACTGCAGTCTGCAGTTAAGCGAACCGGATGCTGGCAAGGTAAAGCTAAGAAGAGATGAAGGTACTGACTGATTGTGATTGTGAGTGAGAGTAACATAATGAATTGAATCAGATATAAACTAAATACAGTAAATTAAGGACTTTACAAAGGCACAGTGAACAAATTAATGCAGAATGTAATTAATTGGAGGACCCAAAAGTAATGCTATGAAAATATTATGCCAGAAAAAAAACCTTGCAATCTGCTTGCAATGCAATAGCATGCATTTAAGCATTCATTTTAGTATGTTGAAAAACAATGACGAATCGTTGAAAACTTCCAATTTATAATCCTACGTAATCGTGACGGCACATATAAAAACTATTTTTTTCACAAATTATATGTCTTAGTGGAAGGTTGTTCTAACTTTACAAATTCGATAGGAATCAATTACACGGATAAGAAGCTGTCAAATGAAACACACACATGATATTCAAGATTTAATATTTTGTGTTTCTATGAACGTTTGATAAGTTCAGTAGCAGGTATGTTAAACAAAGTAGGTGCTCTATATTTTATTAATAAGGTTGCCGGTTGATCTGTGAAGCTCACCATTAATTTACAATCCAGTCATGGTAATGTTTTTCATTGAAACTGTCGAGTTCATTGTTGTCGCAATGTCAGTTGTCTTTATTTTAACCTTGCTGGATTCATGATCCATGCATTTGACATATTATGCTACATTAAAATACATTATGTGGTCTACAACGAGTGTTGTACATCTTTGAAAAGTGTAAAATTTTAAGTTAATTTGATTTATTCATGGTTTTTGTTATCGTATTTGTTAACAATTTCAAATGGTACCCAATTCAATCTGCATCGAATGATGCTTGCTAATAAACTTAGAATAAATATATAATTTATAAATTTAAGGCTTTTGAACTTCCTTATCGCACATTGATCTAGCATCACCAATATCCGTTGACGTAAAAATCATGATGGGCAAAACAACTGTTAAACAAAAAATGTCATAAGTATTAGTACAATTACAATAAAATCGGAGTATTAATATTATAAGTTGCATCAGGAATGGAAAAATCTTACGTGGCCTTTCCCTGCGTTTCATGCGGAAGTAGCAGATATTCTCCAAAATGTTACCCTCATCATCACAAATCATGGGATAGCGAATTTTGGGGCATCCTGGTATTTTAAATTCTTCACTTAGTGTTGCTAATTGGGTAAGAATGTCCTTCTTTGTGTCTTCATTCTTTACAATTAAAGGAGTTTATTTTCATGAATTGTATTACAAAAATAATGTTTAAAAAAGTATATTTATATTGAATCCAATCTACAATGGAATTATTTTACTTACATTTGTGTCCCAGAATCGAATCGAAGTTTTGTAGGACGAGAGCCTCTCCACAAGTTTTGGGGACAGCTCACTCACTGTTTTATTAGCACCCGCTTCATTCGTAGCAAGGGATTCTTGGAAAAGAATCCCAATTAAAAATGTTAAAATTATTTTATTCATTATAGCACTTGCTATATAACACAAAACAAAAGGAATCGATGATGCTATGTACGTGGTGCGGGAGGAAATGATTCTAGGACATGACCAGTTTATCGTTGCCGTTTTAACTCGAGACATTTTTATACATTTAGTCGAATGAGGATTTGTAAAAACAAGTTTTCTCTCATGATTTCATTTCTAAGAATATACATATATGTAGTCGCAGACTAGTTAGTTTTGCGCATCTGTAGCGTTACTTCTCAATACCGTATTTTTGGCCCTGCTGACATTGGACCATCTTTATTCTTGTCAAAGGATGAAGAATATTAGCAATATCATATATGAGTATGGTATTGCATGTACTTGTATTTGCAGAATTTGTTCGTACCCTGTTCTGATACAAAACAAGTTGTAGCTGTCAATTCAATATGAGGTCATTCCCCGAAACAATTGAGATCTTGGTGACAATTACAGTTCTGTTATTAGTGCCATTGATCTAGACAAACAACAAAACTTACATATTTGAATATTACAGAGGTGTATGCTCTACACTTTCCTAACGTGCCCATATAAAACCAAGTTGAAAACTAGTTTGTGACATCTCATCTGCAATTTTTTGTCATTTGCTTTGGTAATATTTGGTACTAAAGCTGATACCGCACCTGTCAAAGTCAATGTTCCTTTACTAAAGTGAGCAACAATTAACAATGTTTTTAACACAAACAATAATTATATATATGATAATTCTGAGACGCAGTCACGACATTGGATTCGTGTATGTTGATGTAAATGACGATGTATAGATAATAATTGCAATTCGCCTGAAACTGCACATTAACATGCAGATGCCAAAATTGAATTGAAGCAGATGCAAAAATGAATGATACACAGGCAGACGGATGTAAGTTATGTAATACTTTTCTACTTTGATCTTTTGTCAAGAGATTCATGAATGGATTTCGATGTAATAAGAGTATAATAATTTAGTTATTGATGTAGTCGATATGCTCCATGATATTTCCCAGAAACATGACGTATGGAGGTGGCCTTAATCTACAGTTTCGTTTTCATATGAAAACATGAAACTAATTACGAAAAGTTAGAAATTCAATGCCATAATCAGGAAATTTCCAAGAAAAACTGTGTATTATTTTTTTATTCATCTTAAATTGAAAATAATAGTATAAATGGATTACAAGGATCCTCAAGCAACCCAAAAAGTTTACTTTCTTCTGCAACAACCCAAAGGGTTTTTTGTTTGCCTAGGAGCCATTTTCGTTGAAGATAATATTTGTAGATTTGTTTTTCTTGTCACTTTTCATTTCATACTGGAATTGGACAATGTCTCAAGTCCATGACCAATTGCAGCATCCTGCCAATTTAAGTGCTTACGACGGATACGTACACGAGGTGACGGGCGTGCCGTAACAGAGACGTTAGTTGACGTTTGATCGCATCTTAAACAACATTGGTAAGCCTCTTGTCGTGATGTCATCAAGCAAAATGAAGTAGTTTTATTAACTTGCCATGCAAATTTCCCCTGTTCCAGAAATGTTTGCAAAATGCGAAAACTCAACCCCGATTTTAGTACAATTTTCTACATATATATTATGCAAGGATGCACGGTGAATTAAAAACCAGTATGTAGCAGGCTAACTTGTTCCCAAATTTATGCAAAAACTTTCGTTTTCCATTTCAAATCATGAAATGCGGATGTGCCTACTGCGAGACTGAAACAATTTGGAATTGGAAGGAAGATATATGTATGTAATTCTGTTTATTTCTTGAAAATATTCCATTGTGATTACATCAAACATTTGCTTTTCTTGTAGAAATACATTATATTATTCTATACAAGTTTGAGTAAAATCAAGTTAGAATCAACAAATGTGTATTGTCTAATATTTTCCAGAGTACGTTCTAAAAGCATCGTTGTTGTTGCTGTCTTCAGCAGGCTTTGTCTTGTACCTTATGTAGTAAACCTGGGGCTTGGGATGAGGGGTTGGAACAGGACCACGAACACGAATTAGATCTTCCTTTTCAATCTTCTTAACAAGAACATATACAATCGTCTTTTGTTCAGGAGATTCGGGTAAAATGATCTCCGTCTTTTTCTTTGCGGAATCTGGCGTTGGGGCCTTTACAAAAATGATGTTCAAATGTTTAGCTGGCTGGTCCAGTTTAGGTCGAATAATCGTGGTTTCGGGTTCATCTGAGTTCATTTCCTCTGGTGGAACATGAATGGAAATATGTCGAAATATCCTATTCTTCTGATGAGGAGAGTTTGAAGAATCCGGAGGTGGTGGAGGTGGCGACATAGATGGCGGGGGTGGAGGTGGATCAGTTGAAGAATCAGGTGGTGGTGGGTTTTGATTATCATTGTCCGGGTTGTTTTCGCTTTCAGCTTCATCTTCATAATACAACGGTTGCGATTGCAAAGCCCTGCGAAATGGAGTGATTTGCCGGACCGGTTGTGGAGCTTCAGCAATGTGGTGAACGATCCTCCCTGGAACTGCCAAATATTGTTGAGTTCCTAGATATGCCGGATGAGGAAGCTGTAGCATAGGATGCGGATGGTGATAGTACTGCGGGTACTGGTAAACCAGAGCTTGACTGGGGCACACTGCGAATAAAAATACCTGCAAAATATTTTGCCATATAAGTAACCATATTTGTCAAACCTTCCAAAATTGTATGATATTTTAATGATACTTTTTATGCTTTTTAAATTTCGTAGTTTTCTTACTGCAGTTCTGAAAACTTTAGCGCAAAGTTTTGCTGACATTTTGAAATTGTAATTTTAAATACTTTTGAGAAACGAAAGTCAATCTGATGAATGTCTGCCTGAAGTGACAGAAGGTAGTCACTGAATGAATCATGTTTGAATATTTTGTCGAAATATATAAGGAATATTAGGACACTAAGAAGTCATACTCTACTGTGAAAGGAAATGCACGCGTTAAATATATTGTATTTCGACTCTAAGAAATCGTCACAAACTACGAAACTACACTTAAAAGTGTTTGTTCAGCCGATTAGATTAGTCTGGCAAGAAGTGCTCGAAATGCTCACCTACCCTATTTACTATATATATGATGGGTCATATGTCATATGCATTTAGGTACACATATTTTCTCTTCCCTTCAAACTCTTTTAGCAGTTCTAATCTTAATCTTCCCGGAAATATATCATTTTGTTTTGAACAAATGACAGTTTTTCTTTAGCTTGCCTAATTGAAAATCAAACTCAATAATGCCTTGTACTGATTATCTTACTTAATTGCAAACATCCATATTGATTGATAATAATATTCGGTGAAGCTTTTAAATTCAAACGCAGTACTTCTTTTTCATACACATTAGTACATTACAGTAATACCGATAAGGCATTTCAACTTCCTTTACGTGTAACCTAAAGGGAACCGGTTTTGGGAGTCATATATGCAAAAAAAATTGTGATACTGATTTAACATGCTCTTTTAATGGAATTTATAAAAATATGAGAGTCAACAAAACTTTGAATTCTGAGGATGGATGCCTCTATTGTATGGAATACCTAAGACTATTATTATTAACCTATACTATTATTGCCTGTAAACAATTTTTATTTGTACTTACACCCAAAGTGTTTTATTACTAAATACATAAAATTGCAGTAGCTGCTGCAATAAAGATAATTAAAAGCAAACCAAACTGCATAATAATGGCCCTTTTGGCCTGAATAAAATGAATACGTGATGCTGATGATGATGCACCATCCAAATAACATCTCCGGGTAAGATAAAAGTTTGTTTTGTGCTTATGCTGCTGGTTATTCTAGAAATTTCCATTGACACGCCAAATAATCGTTAGTATTTAACAAGTTTTATTATTACAACGAAACAAACAATCAACATCAACAACTTTTGCGAAAACAACAATGTTACATTACAAACCAAATATGGGTTTATGCAACTTTAATGCATTTATCTATGTATGTATGTAACAGTGAATGAAAATGATATCGATTCATTATCGACACTTTTCGTCTTTCAACAATAAATTATTAACACTAAACTAAATTACGTAACAAAATCATCTCGAGCAAACAATAAACAAAATTATATTATTGTTCTCACTTTCCAAACAACTTATTAACTCCAGTATAACTTAATACTTGCAGCGGTTTCATATGTTCGTTCATAACTTACATATTCTTCTCATACTTTCTAGCCAGGAAATACCCCTTATCATTCTCTCGAACACTCATTTCATCATTTAAACTTATCAAAAGTGGTAAGCAACAATAACATTGTACCCTATGCATTTTACTCTCGCTATTATTCGTGCATTTTTCATTTACAATAATTTATATTAAATGCTGAACAAACACAAAACTTATTCACATCTTCACACTTTTGCGATTAATTAATCTCATGGACTTACATGTACTTCAACTTCATACTTAGCTTACCCCTTTGTGCCCCCAAAACTAGTCTATTCAGTTGCATCTTGCATTCATGCATAATATACCACTTGAAATCAATCTTACCACTCACCAAAATGTAACAAAGTCAATGATAATTATTGGATTCACAACTATATGAATATCTAGATTGACTTTTCGTTTCTGTTTTCTCTTAAAAATGATCACACATTTGCTTTGAAGCTTTCCATCTAACTTAATTTCAGAACTCTACATACATATTACACATAACGATAAGGACTAATAATTAGCCTATTGAACAATACAATATACCA
This sequence comes from Orchesella flavescens, assembly GCA_964034955.1. Taxonomy (NCBI): domain Eukaryota; kingdom Metazoa; phylum Arthropoda; class Collembola; order Entomobryomorpha; family Orchesellidae; genus Orchesella; species Orchesella flavescens. The sequence goes on from OZ035954.1 coordinate 22,150,957, forward strand.
CTAAAAAACTTTAACAGAAAGAGATAACGTAAGAAAATGCTTTCTACAGGAACAGGTACAACAGTAATTGAACTGGGAACTAAAGGATGGAGAATAAGTTAGTGGACTGGCGTAATTCGGTCGTATTTTCCACAAATGTAGACTTTTTTACTTCATTTTTTCAGCACAATGTAGAAAATCTTAATAGCTACATATTGATATCCTGAAGAGCCTTCTGAACCCCTTTGGTAGCTGTGGAGCGAACAATTTAGTACAAGAGGGGTCGAAGGTTTTACGCGAAAACTCATGGACAAAATTTGGCTTCTTGACGACGAGACGTACGTCCACCTGGAGCCATCCCCAGTGCCGGGACGAAGATTTTACCAAAGTGTAGACTCTGAAGAAGTGCCCAGTGCTCAAAAGTATTGGTCCCAGACTAATTTTCCCAAAAAAATCTCGATATGGAAAACAATGGTCGAATTTGGAAACGCTTCGCAACCCTACTTTTGAGAGGGTACTATGACGGCGGACGTCTACATTCAGGAATTTTTCAAGCGTCGCCTGCTTACCTTTATCAATGCTCATCATGAAATAGAAGACAAGAATGTCTGGTTGGACTTGGTTTTTTCGCAATATGCGAAAAAGACTCAGGAGTACCAAAGTGCAAAAAACATCGAATTTGTACCCATAGGCAAAAACCCCCCAAAATATCTCCTAGGTAGATTGATTGAAAATTTTTGTGTTATTTGTAAGAGCAGGTACTTGCAGGGATAAGATGCACACAAAAGCCTTCAGGAATTCTAGCAGGTTTGGACAAAAATTCCAACGGAATTTCGAAAACGCCTGGAGAAGCCCTTTTGGAGCATGCTGCGAAAATGGTTCGCTCCACAGCTACAAAAGGGGTTGAGAAGACTCTTCAGGATATCAATAAGTAGTTTGTAAAATTCTCTACCTTGTGCTGAAAAAATGAAATCAAAAAGTCCACATTTGTGGAAAATACGACCGAATTACGCCAGTCCACTAACTTATTCTCCATCCTTTATATGTACGTTTGACGTTCATTCGTATCCCAGAAATTTTACCTCTCATAGTAAATCAGTAATAATAGTAAATTTTCACAATGAACAACTTATTAGATCATCATATTTCAGCCAGGTTTTAACAATATCTGGATAGATTAAATTTTACATAAACCCGTACATTATATTTTTATCTAATTTAACTACCAATGTGAAAACCTATAGTATGGTTGTGGTCCATGCTGAAATGGGGAGTGTTTGACGTGACGATACTTTTTAGCTTCTGACCTTTTCAAAGCAAACCACAATGTTGCAGTTGCTGAGATAACCAAAACCACGCCAAGTATTACAAGGGCTAGGATTACGGTTCCTGGTGAAACGCATACACTATTTCCAATAGAGCTATGGTGTTCTCCGTTTGGATTTGGTTGGAATAAGGGAACTTGGCTGTTTCCAAACATTGATTGACCTGCTGAAGCGGCTGCAGAGGGAGCGGCGGAAGCTGACCCACCATTTGATGAGTATGAGTTGTATGAGGATGTTGGTTCTGAGCCGAATTGTCGACCACTGATGTCCGATGGTGATGCGGGAGTTAAACTATTTCCACCAGAGAGTGAGGAGTAGGAGCCAGATGTCATTGATGGGTGTCTGTCATACTGTTGGCCTCCTGTTAAAAATAAGGTAAAAGTATGATTATAGTAAATTAAAAATGGAACAAGGTTTTTTTTACAATTTCGTCATACCTCCTAAATCGTCCAGTTCAGGTGCAACAACTTCAACTGAATTAACAACTTCTGTGGAGTCAACAAGCACATCTGCTATCCTCCCATATTTATCTCTCCATGATCCAAAATGATTCAGCACGCTATCACAAGGTTCTTGTGGACACGGTCCTTGACAATACGCAACCATGCATTTGATATGTAAATGGTCCCTCTCTGGAAATTTAAATGCCTGGAATGTTGCAAAATGCAGTGTAATCAAACGATTTCTGGATTCAATGGGTAGACGGCGTCTTCTCAAGTTTGGCACCAGACTTTTGTCTAGTGAGCAACCAGCGGAATCTAAAACTTGTTGGGCCCGGCTTCCATCAATTGTTCCTGTTCTTGAGCCGTCGTGTGCGGAACAATTTACTATTCTGGCATCATATCCACCTGCATCACAGTACAACTTGCATCAGAACAATTCTCAATGATATTTATAATGAAAAAAATACAGAAAATATTAAAAACCACGCGGTGAGCACTAACGCATAACTTTCGTTGAAATGACTAATGTAACATCTTCCCCAACTGAGACTGGGGATAATTTCCTGGACTTTGGAGATGGATCCTTTCCAGCCAATATTTCCATCCATGACTCACCAATCCGAGAAGAAATTTTGGTGGAGCCAAACTTACCAGGTTCAACTAATGAGCCCATTCTCCGTCCTTGACGATTTGAAGGTATCAATTCTTCATTACTAGAAGAAAGGCAATATAACATTGATTATTGAATTAGTCCTGCTACGCAATACAACTTAAACATTCATAATATCAGCATCATACATACCTTGCAAGAAATTCTTCCAGAGGAGTCTTCTTGATTTCTGTGCAACTCACAGAAATTTTTTCATCCACCACTTGCTGCAGGAACGCTGAGTATTGTATGTACAGCGTGACCTCATGTCTCAAATCATTTTCCAGATTCTAGAAATGAAAATTTAAATTTAAAATATGGTGAGTCAGAACAAGTACATAAATTTTTAAACGGTTTGAGTATTTTCATGTCATTTAGAATTTACATCATCCAGGGCCAACATTGAGACCCCACAGCTGCCAAGTGGCAATGAAAATGTGATATTGTGGGAGGGTTCTTTAGCGTTACTCGTTCCACACTCTCCTTCATCTGAATACCCCAATGAATACATCCTTCCTTTAAAGATTTCATCAAAACGTCCCATAATTTTCATGTAGCGATCGTCACAAATTGCTTCGATGGCTGAAAAAAAACATTTAAATTAATTTAAAAAAAACTTTGACATGGAATAAATCTTATTTGAACAAATATGCTAATCAATCAATAATAAAGCGTACAGGCATATTTTCGCCCATCTGCAGCCTGGAGTAAATATGGATGTCTCTCTGAATCCGCTGGCATAGGCATCGATTTATCCTCTCCACTCTTTTCCTTATCCAGAGCAGCTTTCATTGCAGCATACTCATCATAGTGATCATGCTCGCTAATGTAATTCAGATTGGAGTCATTATTCTCTTCATACGAACTTGTGAGGGCTGAAGGTATTGTTGAAGTTGGGGTCGCTTGAGTGGACGTTGACGCTGACTCTTGAGTAGTCGTTGTAGTTGACAGCACATCATTGATCACTGCGTTTAAAGTTTCAACGAGACTTCCAGGACGCGGCTCAGCATCCGGAGTTACAATGGTGGTCGTTGTAGCATCTGTGACAACGTTGTTGTTACTACTGCTGTCAGTGGTACTGATTGGAACAACCGTCCCAGGGGTATTGGTATTAGCATTGCTGTTACTTTCATATTCATTAGAATTGCTATTTGCTTTTTGTACAAGGTAACTGGATGGAAGATGAGATCCGTGGGATAGCTGCAGCGTCGAACTCAATGTGAGGACTAAAATAAAGCCCTATAAAAACATAAGAATATATGCACATGTTAAGTGAGTGACAAGTTCGATTTGACAAGAAATGGTAAATTGCATTGTGAGTCTTGAGTGATGCATATACATTATACATACGATGATGATATGATATGCGTGCAGTTAATGACAAAAAAGTATGATCTAACATGATGTTGATGATGATAATGAAAAGCTATAAAGACCCATTAGGTATGCACAAGCACAACCATCGTTTATGCACTTAAGCTAACTCCTAGTACAGTTACCATATATATGCATTGCATTTTAATTTCAGATGCATTTTCAATCTACTCCCTTCTTGTTTACTACTGCTAGGGCCAATGTCCTATTCAACCAACAAGTACACGGTATTATTCCATCATCATCTTATTGCAGCACACTTTAAGGCGCTATCAACTAACATGAAAACACAATTCGAATTCCGCTGCTTACTCAGCCACACTCTGTGTTAAATACAAAATTGGAAACGGAAAGTATTTAGAAGCTATTTTGTCTGAGAATTCATGAATAAACTTCACATCATACTCTATACCAATACCACCAAAGCTGAGATTGAGATGTCAGCACATATAAAGGCAAAACGTTTGCATATAAGTCTGCATTTCATGCATCGTATACTAACTCCTTTTGAATCATCTCCAATCCATTTGCCATTCACGGTCACATAACGTTTCTATAAATAATGGCACGAAAAAATGTACATAAATGAGCAATTTATGAAACAGAAACTGAACCCTCTTTTATATTTCTTCTTAAGGGTAAAAACGGGATATTTTATGTATGCACAAATTATAAGAAAGATCACGAATTTTGTTGTATAAAAAGCAACTGACAGATGCTCTACTCCATTCCTAACTTGGGGTATATAAATACATGTCATCAAATAAATGCTTCCACTCAAATCATTGCCAACAATAACCAGAAGGTTCTTTTCCCTGCTGTATTTACAACACACATCAGACATCACATCCACATCGCATTTGAAAACAACGGAGGAATGGCATTGAGGAATTAAATTCATATTACGGTATCAAGTTCCGTACTTCCCGAAGCTTTTTGTTGGTATTCAGCAATTCAACACTTTCACTCACGTAAAAAAATCGGTACAGAACTAACCATTTTTATCGCCATGTTGCGAGAGAAGGCTAATGATAATTATGACAATTGTTTTCGCAGGTAATTCCTTCTTTTGACAAAAGCATTAAACATTGTACAGACAGGCAAAGGGAAAGGAAGCAAGTAATGAACTGACTGGTGGTGTTTTTTTTGTCTAATCCTTAAAACAAAATTGAATGAATGACTGCGTCCCAATGAATGGAACCATGTGGTATGTTCCTGTTTAGATTTCTTGGATGCAATCATTGCGTCTAGAGCTATTATTCTTCATGTGTTCACCACAGTTAGGAAGTGGAGGCTCTTTTGTTTTGCTCACCTTTATGAAGGGGAAATTACTGAATCCGAATGTTGTTTCTCTGTTATTGTGAGAGGAAGGGGTTCTTCTGCAGCTAGATTTTAATGAGGAATCTTCATCTTCCGATCCTGTTGGCACGTTGCAAATGATGTGTTGCTGCTGCTGTTGGCGGCGGTGATAATGATGGTAAATCACTCTGCTTGAATTACATGTCTTCATACTGTTAAATTGTCTAGCTGCTGATGAGCTAGTCGTTTTTATTTGGGTGAACAAAATGGATGATTGGTATGTGAGTGTGTGTGAGGATACAGTTATATATTATTGTTCCTTCGGAAGAAAATAATGTTGAAGTCGAGGGTTCTTGATGGTGCTAGCAATCTATATAAAACAAAACAAAAATCAACACATCAATTTAAAAAAACACCACGTCAATCACAACCTGGGTAAAATTACATGGAGATCGACAGGGTGTTTTAACCCTTACGGAAACACTTTTGTGAAAATAAACGTTTGAAGCCAGAGCCGGAAGCAAACCTTTTTTTAAATCCATAGACGAGGGTAGCCCTTAGACTATAACCATGATCCCTCTCACAGAGCAGCAACTTTAGTAAATGAATCCAAACGATTCGTTTACAATTCTTGGTTTGAAAGAGTACAAAAATAATAAAAATTATAATTGAATTTTTTGTACGAGTATAAAAAATCTATTAAAATTTAATATAATAGGTGTACTACACACTTTGTAATTCATAGTGTCAAATAAAAATAATATTGTTGTTAAATCCTAAATTTTCTTACGCTGAAAAAAAAGTCTGCAAATGATTTCTGACTACATTTGGAATGATATGCTCTAATAGCCAAGAGCTCGTGTTTGGAATCATTAGTTGAGTCCTCTTATCAATCAAAGTTTTCGTTGAGTTGGTTGCATATACACACTCCCATCCAATTAAATTCGATATGGCCCCTGGTCATGGATCATCCTCTGAAATTTACTTCACACGAACGAGCGGTAGCCATATCGCATGTTCCCAATCAGTTTGGTTCAAAGTAAAACCACAATGGTTACAAATGGTCATCGATAACGGTTCTGAAAATATAACCAATTAAATGAACCAATGAATAAAAGCGCAATTAATTATATAATTTATTACATGCTAGTTATTATTAGATTTGATTTAATTGACCCATATTGTTCACTTCACACTGCTATACAACAATACAACATAACTTTAACACATCAGGTAAAGTACGTAAAAAATCCAACAAGGATAATATGTGCATGTCTGCATCTCATCCTATTATCCTATCCTATTGTTTAACAAAAGACAACTTTACCCTGTGTTTTCACCAAATTAACGACTTTTTATCGAAAATGAAAAAAAAATTAGGGCAAACCTTTCGTTACGCAGCAGCTCAATGACCAAAATTAGGTAGCCAAGAAAAAACTCATGCATGGCTTGAACCATATTATATATTATTATATTATCTTACATTACATAACTGCTAAAACATTTTGCAAACAAATAATTACTGCACCACCGGTTGTACCTTTCAATCGATACTCCACTCATCACGCTATTCCATATTACATAAGCACATCGAAGATATTAAGCTATTTGAGTAAAAAAAACTCTAAAAACGAGTCGGTGGGTAAGATGTGATCATCAATGCATTAAAAAGATTCTTGTACGAAATCTCAGTTTTTGCATCTGTTCCTCTAACCCAATGGCCGACCAGTGTGTCTGTGTGTAGTTGTACATATAAAAGTACTAATGTTTAAAAAATCGATGATAAGTATCTTCCTTATTATTTGCACTTGAACTTGTAGTACAATTATATACAAGAGTATTTTTTTTATCCGCTTCTCATTCACCTTTCTTTTGTCTGAAAATACAAAAAGATAAAAGTTACAAGAAAAAACAATGTGTGTACCGTGGTCAGCCATGCAGTAACAGTACTGTTTTATATAATCAGGATGAAAGCCTCCTACAATACTGACTGCAAAGCAAAAACCAAGTGCGAACCGTACTTTTTCGTGATTATTCTCCTATTGTTGGTTGTACTTACATAACATTCAATGCTTATTTTCATCAGGAAGAGAGCTGTTGGGAAAGTCTGTTGCAATTGCAATTTTTATATGAATAATTTATATGTAATTGATAATTAATAATGATCGGACAGGTGGAGTGCCAAAATTCTAATCAAGGTGAGAAACAGCAAAATGTAATCGTAATCGAAGGCTTGGGGAAATTATCAGGTAATTATGTGGAGGTTATGCAGTTCAAATTCAATATTGCAACGAAGAGTATATTTTCCGGATTCGGCAACTTCGAACTAAAGATATACATTTGTGATTGTAAGATTGATTTGGGGGAACGTGCAAATGCAGATAATTTTTCTTTGCCCTGGATTGTTTTGATTTCATCAAGGACCCACTTGATAGTAGGAAATTGTGGTAAAACCTATCAAATACAATAAGTATTTTATTTTACTCAAACACTTACATGTCCTTTTGGATCCTGTCCAAAACTTACGTTATGAAATTTTTGTAGGTTCTATTCTACATTATAAAATTAGCTCATAAAATCGAAAACATGTTTTATTTCAATTAACCAATTGAGATGCTAATGCATTTTCTCTGCAGATGTGGAATATAGATATACAAATTATAAAATGGTAGTTGCTTTAAAAAGAAAGATCAATTTTCTCGATAATAGTTGCTTCTGGGATAATTATTATTGTTAGGAGAAATTGATGCATGATTAATAGTTTCAATAAATTGAATTCAAGATCAAACAAGCATTCCCTCTTATTAGTTAAGTATGCTTAATTATCTGAATGTATTTGTGTTAAAATGAAATAATATATTCTCCTTATTTTGCAAAAAAAAAATCTTTACAAATCGTAACCGGAAGAGCAAAATTTTATTCCGAATATGATAAACACACATGACTCGGTCATCAGCTCATTCCAAACCTGCAGCCTAAACTATATAGGTGATAAAATACTCCCTTAGTGAAAAACATAATGTACTTAATTGAAGATTGCTTTGTGTCGATATTGGCACTGGTCGTTGTGGTTTGTACACATTAAGTTGGCTGTAAGTTGTAACCTTTTTTACCTTAATAGCTCTAGGGGTAAACTTAAAAACAACGGAAGTTTCCCTTTACTTTATGACTGTAAATTGACTTTTTCCTGTGGATAAGCAAGTGCTGCCATGCCGTGCAACGCTGTTGCAGTAAATGTAAGAAGTAGAATTTGTGTTTAAAAGTGCATTTCCAACAAGTTGACCACTCCATACTGCATGTAATAACGATTGCAAGTGAATAATATATTCATATATGAATAGTACACAGGTGAACTTGATTCATTTTCTTTTACACGCACAAATTGTATTTACCTGGTTTATGCGTACTGCATACAATTACATAAATTTATACATATCAGTATCGTGTATGTGTGTTCCTCCAAAAGTTTTAAAAATTTGTTACTTATTTATTTCGCTGATCCATAAACCTAGGCAGCAATAAAAACGGAAATCATATAAGATTCAACAGCAAACAAATGGAAGTTTAACAAAAATATTTACGAAAGTTATGAATATTATGACCAGCAACGGAATCAAATTGGATGATAACTGATAACATCCGACGATGTAAACAACATTACATCAAAGGAACGATTGCATGATAAAAAAACAGCAGAAATCATAGATGCAACTTTAACATAGCTTTCCCCTTAAAATGATATCATAAACATACATCATACCATACCACGATTCCATGATTTATGATTGTAAACAGACATAGGTACTTATATACAAGGGAGAATCTATCTAAAAGAAATATCGTGTTTTATTAGAAAGATAGAGAGAATAAGGAGCATGGTCCGGCCAATTCTAGTTTTCGGAACAAATACAGTAATCCAAATAAACAATGGTAACCCTGCTGCAGAAAGTATTGCGAAATTAAATACATAAGACCATAGTATTTTTAAGTAAGACAAATTTTTTTCTACAGAGATCAGCTAGGGTTGCTTCCATAATTATCGTATCAGAACATTTCACAGTGCCCATTATCATTTTTATTCATGTTATTATTTCCGCATGTTGTATAAACACCATAGATTTCTCCTCCACCCTTCCCCAAAAAACCAGTCTCATCCTCATAAACCGTGAACTTCAGAATATTATGCATATTATTATTGTGTAATTCATTCGTATTCGTACGCAATTTGATTTTTCAACCCAAGGTTCCGTTTATAATGACAAGCACATGCGATGAGAAACTTTTGAATGCATAAGTGTAAGTATATATATAAGTATGTACGTGCAATGTGAAAAAGTCATAAATAAGTAGATAATTTTATGCACCGTAAATGTTGGCATTCGGGAAATATGGGCTTTGTGAATGAGACGATCATGTGCAGAGTGATCAGACTGATATATTCCAAAAAAAAAAAATAATTGAAGAATAACAGGAGAAATTTGGTTGAATAGACGAGAGAAAACAAGGATATCAGACTGATACAACTTTGATGCTAATTTTTATCAGAAAAGTTTTTGGTATAGGATTTAGGATTTTCTTTTGACATGAGCTTTGGACTCAACAGAAAAATTTGTATGAGCTTTGAGATTTAAGAGAATTTATATACATTAAGAACGGGAGCTACATAGGAAGAATTGTCTAGGATCCCAGAAAAAATTGAAATATATAGTTTTGACTTTGACTTGATTCTAGAGTTTCTCTTAATGTAAAAAGTCTTAGCATGAAAAAAAAGTTTACAAAGTAGATCAGTTTTGGGTACCATACAAAAACTTCATCTCTTTCCGCTTCACATTCAGCAGAGCTCAGGCGAATTAAGTTCTTTAGGCAAAAAGCCGATCCCAGGAAAAGCTAGTTTTTATTTAGGACGAAGAAATAACGGACGGAAACAGACACTGATATATTAAGCCAGCGGGTGGTAAACAAATGTAGTAATAGTCAGTTGCATGGGAGTTGCATACATATTGTGTGTGGGGATGGGAAGAGTTCTAAACACACAAACAATAGTTGATGATAAGTGTCTCTCCTCTTCTACTCTTCTAGCTCGACACAACCACAACAACAGAAAAACAGTAGTACTTATATTGCTTTCTTAGAGCTTTAACTGCTGTATATTGCAGTAAGCGTTTTAGATCAAGCGGAAATATATAATTCGAATTGTAAATAGCCCGACAAAAGGGAGTAACTTTACTTTTTGAGCATGTGTATAGCAAACTCAGTATGATTTTATTAAATAAGATGATACTTCTTCCCATCTAGTTTCTGCTAGTATCTAAAAATTGTGATGACATTGACGCGCCCTTTTCTGAGTCAATATTGGCAATGCAACTTATTGTGCAACTATTCATTATTTTCATGGGAAAGGAGGAATCTGCAAAATACCAACACCAACATAATCCTTCCGTCCCTCATGTTGAATGTGAATCTATAAAATATGACATACAACTTCATCTATGCGAGTAGCACAAAAAAGCAAAGTCAAGTTGAAATGGAAAACTTTGTTTCAGGCATGGCATCAAATTTATTGTGCTTTTCAACTTTGTATTTTTTACTTCAGGAGCTTGATATTCTTCTTAATAAAACTTTCACAGCTTTATATGCATGTATATGATTGGCAGTTTAATTAGCTTACCTGATCTGCTCAGATTATATTGCACTCAACAATACATTGACTTATAGACTTGAGTACTGACAGATTAATTTGCAAGTTGGACCAAACAGTTCTTCTTCCATGTAAATTTTGATGAAAACCGTTAAACTCATTTTACTACCAATCTCTTGTGGAGAAATGCCAAGTCCACTACTCACTGATTTTTTTACTTGGGTTCTTACATTAAATCATTCCCAAAAAAAATTATATAACACGTCATGGAAGTAGGGTTAGTTTCATTAGCATGAAAAAAATAATGCTCCGGTACTTTTCATTTCATCAACACCCTCACCACCATGCCGTCAAGATTGATTTGCATCCTTTTAAGTTTAACTATTTTTTTTTGGATAATCAAGATTACCAATCACTTTAGATAATGATGAGATGAGGGGCAGGGTGAAAACGGGGTTGCAATAAATTACGTGCAGATAGATACGATAGATATAGCGGATATCGATGATATTATATGATGATGGATATGGATCGCTAAAATGTAAAGTGTGCAATGCTATTCCACCGGTATTTTATTCCTTCTTTTCAATTTGCAACAACGGGATTCATATTTCTTCTAATCATTGCATGGTATATGCTCAGCAGATATTTTATTTTACACAACTTCACCTACATGTACCAGTTTTCAAGTTGGGTTGGACTTGGACTGCGTGAGATAATGAGGCGATGTACGGGATGAACCATTGAAATCGTTTAAGGAACTAGGTAGTCCGCACTGGGTTAGTCAGCTAAAGCGTTTTTCTCCTAACTTCATTACGGGAAACTGATCGTAATCATCAGACACCATAAAATCCCATTTATTCCTGATAAATTGCAAAGATTCAATCTATTACACCATGCCGAAAGAGAGCCATATAACATTATCAAAGACATCATGAAAAAAACCGTCGAATCGCTCTTCTATTGATTGAAACTCATTTGTGCGTAAAGTGTAATTTGATACTGACTCAACCATGAGAATGAAATGGAATAATGCTTACCAAGGTTTTATCAACATCGCAGTCCATAAAGTTCCTGAAGAACGAAGATAATATAATGCAAGGCAAACCTATCATATAATCTCCTTCATCATGTATATCTTGCGTGCAAAAAAATATTTTTTTTCGGCTTGGCTCATATTGTTGTATTTAAATGGCTGCCTCAAGACTCTAAAATATTATTTATTCTCTTGAAATCATAAACCTTTAAAGTATCATTCAACCATAGTGTTACCTTGAACCTGATATTGTAAAATTAACATCATCATCCTCACGTTCAACGTTATCACTATCAAACTGCATCTCCACAAAGAAAGAACAGCCACAAAAATCCTTTTATTCGAAACAACGACCCCATTTGCATCTGATAAATCCGGTAACTTCGCATCTTTTCATTGTTATCTATTTTTTTTATTTCTCTCTGCACGACTGGTGACGTCCAGACAATTTTATGCGCATGCATGTAGCCTTCGGCAATAGGATACATATAAAATCAGATCATATAGCGCAGTAAAGTCGTTGTTCGTGCTCAGCTCTGTATCATACATGATCATATCATATTACAACATCAAGATTACTGAGATTTTTTGCGTCTTTGAATTTGAAAGCACAAATAATAATATATTTTTATGCTTTTTCACCAATTGAAAAACTGAGATGCGTTTTTTCTGGTGAAGTACATGAAATTCATCAAAGTATGTTTATTTTATGTGGTCAAATATGAGCATGTGACGTCTGAGAAAATGTTTCAGTCACTGAATTTTGAAATGAAAGCTTCAAACTTCGATTTCTCAAAAAACCTCAACAAATAGGTAAATTTGAAGATGGATGAAGAAGCCATAGGAAGAGAAATTACCCCCATATTCCCATTATTAGTGATGATTACGACCAAATATCTCTAAGAAAGTATGTGGAACAGAACAGCAGTAGCAAAAACTTGAGTCTCCATCATCTTTTTAGTAAAAATGAATCAGCAATAAACTCTCTTCAGTCTCATCTGATATGGACATTCACATTTTTTGTGGTGTGCAAGAGAGCGCACTGTGACATGTTAATTTTTTACCAGAAGAACTTTATCCTAGACCGTTTCCCCCTAACAAATGCAAATGCGTATTGCGTAGCGAGCGAGCATAATGAATTTGGGCAAGTAAAAGCAACGGCATCATATCATCGTTTTCTTTTTGAGAAAACAGCGAGTTGGGTTGTGGGTCTTCATCCTCATGAAAAAAAATGTTGCACAGCATGATACTTTTATTCGTGTATCATTAAATTTCTTTTAGCATACTGAAAAGCGACATTTTTTCAAGAAATGACAACTGGGCGTCACCAACACTAAAAAGTAACACAAAATGGGGTAATAGTCCATATCCAAAAAACAACGGAGTTTTCAGTCTCCTGCACCCGCTTCTGAAGAAAGCTTTTGCTTTGGTGTTTTGCTATTTGTACAAGCACATGTTATTATTATCACTATCTGCGAGCTGAATCAAACAGGAGTCAAAACTGAATTCAAATTTTTCATGGCTTCAGCTTCACAATGGAAAGCGAAGTAACGTTTGAATCAAATGCTTTTTGATCATTAGGAAAATCCTCTACTCTATTCATCATCACAGGAACGAGCAAATGCTTGAGCTTGAGGTGCGTCAAAAAGAGAAAGAGATGCAGCATCATCATCATGCAGGAGATTTGGAGCAACAACCTAATATTTAGGTTGTTATATTTAGGTACACTTCACACAAGAAGTGTAGAACACATATGCGTAATCGCACATTAGGTTATTATTTAAATGAATGAAAGGTATGTTGATGAATGTATGTGTGTGGCATTGAAAGATGCGTAAAAGGGAATACTCCATTCCATTCCAGGATTTCTCATCATCAACATCAATATACTTTGTGCTGTAAAATATATATAATATTTCTTTCGTAGATTTTGCAGTGAATATTTTCCGTTGTAGTGTTAATATTTCACCTTCAATAAATTCGTAGTTTTCGCAATAATAATATTGCTTCAAGTAAATAGTTCGCTTCTATTATACGCTTATTACCACCAGTAGTGCTTACGCGATTATCGCTAGTTGTATCCGCATCACACTCACCTCATCTTCTGATATAGGTTATATCAACCAGGTACGAAACACCCACTCACACATTTATGAAAGTATACACAGAATATCTTCAGACTTGCGGGTATTGCCTTGTTCTCCTTGTTGCTAATATTCGTAATAGTCTTGCATGGCGAGTAAAAACCAGGTGGTGATATTGGTCAATTAGTGATTTTTGTGTAGTGACATTAACGGGGTGGTGGTCAATTTTATGCAGAGCAGTGTAGACTTGCTGTCATAATTTGACATGGTTATTGCATAATATTTTCGGCAGTAGTATGAGCTAGTTTTAGTGAAGAAAATTTCAGTTTTTTTAGTGATTTTTACCTCGTACAAGTCAGAAAAAGTTCATGACAATTTTTTTCCCCGTTATGCAAATGAGATCAAAGCCGCTCAATTTTTTTTTTCTCTCTTTGTTTAATTTTGCTCAGCTAAACGCTATATGAGAATATGCTTGCAAACCAAGAACCAACGTAGTTTAAAATGTAGATTTTTTGTTTTGACTTACTGCAACGATGATATGAGTATAGATATGCTTTGTCAAAGTAGAATTTAGTGTTTATGCATATGCTAGCCACATCATCAAGTACTTACAGAAGTGCATACAATTTTGATTTTCGCTTTGAGTGTTGATGTTACTGTCTTGCACTATGAATTTCTGTTAACAAGTATAGTCATAAGTGCATATGAGACTCATTTAAATACCAAAATATATTCATGTACATTTAGCATAAATCGCTACACGAGTGTAGCTTACACCGATACCGGTTGCGGTAGTGTGTTGTATACTCACTGTTGCGACACGAATGCTTACACTTACACACTATGATATGTCGGTAGCGACATTTTTGTGTTTGTCACACTCACTCAATACATAACTCCGGTAGCGGGGTTTACACTATATACACTCACTTCTACGATACTGGTTGCAGTATACACACAAATAACAAACAAAATCTCACATCTTTCTAAACTACACACAAACGAATTGGAATCTACACATTTGGATGGAATCAGAATGGAATCACCAGACATTCATTATAAATGAATGCATACTAAGTCAGTTATCCTGAACTTACGTATAACTAAGCTTTTTGTTTGGACTGATGTTGATGAGACAAATTAATGTCTGACGAAAAAGGAGCCAGTTGCTGATACTAAGAAGTGTACAGCCCGAAGCGGAAAAATTATAACAGACATCAGATAACCAACTAAAGCAAACAAGAAGAAAATAATAAAAGCACTCAACCAATTGAACCCTTACTCCCAACTGAAGGTACTATAGATCGGGTAGCCGTTCTACCTGAAGCTAAAAGGAGTTTCATTTATGGTTTGGTAGCAAACCAATATCTTTGGGAAATTGGGAGAGACAAGTAGACTCAAACATGAGCGATATAAACGCTAAGATAACGAAGGCCGTTGAAGACGCCCTCGCCAGGCAATTATGGGCATTCACCCAGGAGAGAGAGAAGGACAGACAGCAGATGAACCAAATGTTGGAAATCATCAAACAGCAAACCGACGTAATGCAAGCCAAGGACCAGACGACAGCAGGCGCAATTGCAGAAGCTATGAAGGGGCTCACGCTAACCACCATGAAATGCAACATTGACCCACCCAAATTCGATACCAAGAAGCTGACACCAACAGTTTTCCTCACAGCATCAGAAAACCATTTCAAAAGTATGGCTTACGATGCATCAAAGTACCTTACTCATGTAAAATCCTTACTTCCGGAAGACGCCAAGTCATGGTACAACCATGAACTACCCACTTTTAAAACATGGGATGGATTCAAAACCGCTTTCGAGGCTAAATACAATAGTTGGCAGGACAAAGAAAGACGACGCAGAGAACTTGAGAAGAAACAACAACAACTCAACCAGCCGACTAACAAGTTCATTTATGATTTGTTGGACTTGTCCAAGCAATGCTTCCCAGATGACAACGCAGATGACCATGTGAGAAGGGCACAGGCTGCACTCCACCCAACCCTACGCATTGCACTTGGGCCAAGGACTTTCAAAACAGCAAATGAACTGAACGACGCATGCGACTTCGCCACTTCATCACTTGAAGCCCAAGACATGCTGTGGAAAAGATCCTTCACTGTTCCACCAATGAAAGCAGAAGACAGGAAAGATTATTCCAGCAAACAGAAGCCAAATGATCATAAGAATTTTGAACCAAACCAACAAGGAACCGGAAGGAACACCTTGGAACGTGGATTTTTCGGAGACAACCCAAATGACAACTTTGGAGAAGGAAACCGAGGAAGTCTTGGTGGATTCAACCCAAACAGAGGAAACCCTGAGAGTTTTTACTCATTCAGTGGAAGAAACAATGGAGCAACAGGAGGTCAGAGAGTCCAGGAGAATGAAGACAACCATAGCGCTGGAGCCGAAAGAGGACATCCAAGTGGACCAGGCGGCAGACCCATCACGGATAACAAGACAACCCTGCAACTTGGTCGTGTCCTAACCTCCAACAACTTGGAGAAATGCTTACGTTGCCATGGATATAACCACTCCATCAATAATTGTCCGAGTCCTAGAAGAATGGCGTTGGCCACATTAGAGGATGGAACCGTAGTCCAAGTATATTTACCTGAGCAGGCGGACGGCACTGATTGCATCGGTAGCGATGCGTGCCAGTTAAATGAAAATTTAAACTAATAGGGGAAGGTACACCAATTCGCCAAGGATACCCTTTCCCCACTATGAGTCTACACCCAAATGGCGTACCAGTGATTAAAATCACAACGAAGAAAAGCATTATAAATGCACTACTTGACACAGGATCAAGTCACTCTTTAGTGGATCGGAAACTTGCAAAACTATTGCAACCAAACTTCACGATTGAAGAAGGAGAACCATTAGTTTGTGCCAATGGCTCAACATGCAAACGAATGAGAAAAATTAACTTGCAGCTAACAAAAGGAGCTAAGGAAATCAACCGTGATTGTTACGTGATGAATAGTTTACCAGTACAATGTTTCATCGGAGCAGAAGTCTTGAAGAAGTACGACATGGTGCTTCAGCCGAAACATCAGAAGTTTTGGTTCGGTAGCGAACCTAACTTCTGCTTCCCAATAAATGGAACCTTTAAGAACAAAGCGACAGTTAATCTTACGACCGGATCGGACCAGAGGGACGCCTCAAAGGACAAGATCCAACGTAATATTAAGGAACCTTTGAACAATCACCCAACCATGGCTGGAAACTATATCAATCACATGAAAGAGAAGAGGGAATCAAATAAAGAATCTGAAGACCACGTTTTTGCTCCAGTGGCTTCACCATTCAATGACAGTATCACTCGCGATGAACTGATCAGAGAACAGAACATAAACGATTATTGCAAGAAACCCATAGAAGAATTGAAAAAGAAGAATATAGTTTCGAGAATCCTAATCGAAAGGATAGAAAACGGGAACGTGACAGATCCAGCAATACTCCAGATGTATTTCGAGGAGGATGGGCCGTCAATCATAGGGCTGGTGGGAGTAACTTACGAGTTTTACCCACACGCGGAGACATTGGATTATCCATTGACCGCACAGCTAACGGGATGTGAAAATTCACTACCCTCAGAAGAAGGCATGCCAAGCATAAATCTGGAATTGGCCATTCCAGTAGCACTAACCGTTACCCGAAATAAAAATTTAAAGAAGAAAAAGAAGGAAGACGATCCACAGAAAATGAAGAGTAAAGATTTACTGAAGAAAATAACACTAGCACTTACTGTGCCACTAGCAGTACCCTATCCTTGCGAAAGCGGATCCTCAAGATGTCACTCAATAGACATCGGGCGTACAAGCCTATCACCCGGAAAATCAAGGACCGTTTCCACTGGTATAGATGGATAGCGAGAGAAGGAAGTACCTTAAGGAGTACCGAGGTTTACCAACAGGTTAAATCCCTAAAGCAACTCCATCATATGGACTAATTCAGTCCACACGGATACCGGGCCACGACATTGAAGCCATTTATTGGCAATGTGTAAAAAGAGATTGAAAGAATGAGAATGCATCACAATGCATACGAAGGAGACACATAGCTTTAACTTTAAAGATTCGGGTTGCCGAATAATGTGTGTGCTAGATTCGGGTTGCCGAATGATGTTTAGTTAAATTCGGGTTGCCGGATATAAACCATATGATTCGAGTAGTCGGATATTTCATATACCGTGCAATGACACGAGTTCCTTAAGCGTAATAAAATAAAGAAGGACGTAGGATTCGCCTACAACAAAGATGACTCAGAAGGGGATCGACATGTATGCAGAGTCCCAACAAAATCAATAAGAGATCCCAGTCAGGAGAGGAGGCGTTAGTTTACCCCAAACCAACCCCCCTACCCCCCAGCGGAGAGTCCGTTCCGGAGGGCATCATGGAGGTGCAATGCAGGAGATTTGGAGCAACAACCTAATATTTAGGTTGAGTGACGTGAGATGAAGTGCCGAGATGTTGGATGCAACATAAGGCAAAGGTACACTTCACACAAGAAGTGTAGAACACATATGCGTAATCGCACATTAGGTTATTATTTAAATGAATGAAAGGTATGTTGATGAATGTATGTGTGTGGCATTGAAAGATGCGTAAAAGGGAATACTCCATTCCATTCCAGGATTTCTCATCATCAACATCAATATACTTTGTGCTGTAAAATATATATAATATTTCTTTCGTAGATTTTGCAGTGAATATTTTCCGTTGTAGTGTTAATATTTCACCTTCAATAAATTCGTAGTTTTCGCAATAATAATATTGCTTCAAGTAAATAGTTCGCTTCTATTATACGCTTATTACCACCAGTAGTGCTTACGCGATTATCGCTAGTTGTATCCGCATCACACTCACCTCATCTTCTGATATAGGTTATATCAACCAGGTACGAAACACCCACTCACACATTTATGAAAGTATACACAGAATATCTTCAGACTTGCGGGTATTGCCTTGTTCTCCTTGTTGCTAATATTCGTAATAGTCTTGCAATCATCATCATCATAATATAATAATAATATATTATTTTATAGAGTTTGTTTGAGCGAATCCCGTGAGAAAAAAAATGCTTTTTACATAACTGTGTTAATTATCCATGTAAAAATTGTTGTAAGAACATTTTCTAACTTAAAAATTTCACATGCATTGTTAAACTTTTAGATAACTTGCAATAACAATGTGCGATTTCTCAATACTGTTCGTTCGTGCCAAATTCGTGGTGTTTATGTTCGCACTTTTTGCTTCATCTGCTCCAAAATTTGTTCAACGCATCTGACTTGTAAAACATGCAACTTAACCGTGAAATTTAATCATGGATGATGATGATGGTGGAGATACTATCGGACGTACGTACGAAGCCGATGTTGTTGACGACGATTTAAAAAAAAGTAGGTTTCTGCTCTCGCCTTTCAGATCAGTGGTTCACTTGTCTGTTCTCAAATGAAATCCAGATCATACGCATAAACTACATTATTTACAACCTTTTTATTTGTATATTTTACTTTTCAAATTTAAAAAATGCGATCGTGTAAGCTCAGGCCTAAAGTTTTTGAATATATATTGAAGATATTGCAGCGCGGCCGAAGTCATGACTAAATTTATTGTTTTCCTAAAGATGAGCTGCCTACAGTCTGAACTCTTTACATTTTTCAAGTTCAAGAAACGGGACGGAATGTAGTGGTGAGAGAAAGAATGAAAACTATAATTGGGATTTACAAACACAAATCTAGATGGGAATGAGGAATGATGCGGCAGATAATAATGGAGCACGCTTTAAAAACACTGAGATCGTGACATGATCGGGTTCATTTAGTTTGTTATAAATTCATGGCACAGTGACTGAAGATGTTTTACCTGACATTACCTAAGTACATCTACATAATTCATTATCATGTTATGTGGTCCAATCCTCAAATTTTAAGTAAGAAAATGTGTGTCTGGTTTAGTTTCTGTTGAGAACGTCTCAAACTATAGAACAGCTCACAATATACTTTCGAAGAGGACATATTCATGAGAAAATTAGTGAGCCAAAACAGAAGAAATTCCTTCGTCCGCACCGAGCCCCTCAACGCAAACGAAATTTTTAGTCACACATAACTAATGCCATGTTTGGATAAAATTTCTGGCTCCTTCTATCAATTTTTTTCTTCAATGTTACATTTTACAATGTGCCAAAAAGGATAAGTTCTAACACTATATATCCTGTTATATTAATTCTTACTGAAAACTGCAGCTAATAGGTGTAAAGCCTAATTGAATTATGAACATTTTTCACCATTTTACCAGATCTCCCATTAATATATCTCTCAGTCTAATGAATGTATTCTTGTAACGAGTAAACATCTTCTTCATACTTCCTCAAAAAGTGCAAACTTGAACCGTTTAAGTTTTATTGTTTAAACATTTTAGCACATTCCTCATAAATCTTCACTAATTTAATCGAGTCCTGTAAATACAAATGTAGATCAGTAAGGGTATCTATCTTTAAAATTTTTTAAAAAAAAACATCAAGTGCAGTTTTAAAACCAGCATGCACACAACTAACTGCGATTTTAGTCATTTAGTTTGCTCCTACTTGGCTAGTGAAAAAAGGAGAGAAAAGGACTCCGTTTTAAAACAAGAAAAACGGACATGGATAGCTTCATTTTACGAAATACAATGTTAATTTATATATAAGCGATATTATATAAGGTAAAACAAAGAAGAAAAAAACAATTATAAACTTGGCTAAAAGTTACTGAAGCATAAGCACGAGCAAGTTCAAGTGCGTTGGCGTTACGTTACGAAATCTCGATAATGAAAGAATCATCATCAGCCAGTCATTCATAAGCCCAAGACGAAGAGTCATGTTATTCGACCATGTTACTGTAACTCTACACATTTTCACCCTACTTCTAAACTTCTTCTTCTTCGTGAGCTGCGAACTGATGTAACAGCTTTTGTTGTAATGAGAAATGAAGTTGTATTTTTTTGTCATGTTGATGACCATGACTGCATTTAAAAAACTTGTCTGGTGTATGGTGTGCTCTGTGCTCTGCTGACACAGTGAAAGAATGAACGGAATATGCAAACATTTGCAAACCATAAAAAAATCTTGAAGAAAAAGAAGAAAAATTAAGAGCTCGAGGAAAAAACAGGAAGGTAGGGACATGACCGAACACACTGTTGAAGTGAAGACAGAATACTAAATGTCAAGTCAAGCTCAAAGTTAGTCATGATGATGATGCAAGCAGTTTTGCAAGCACGAGTAGCAGCACCTAGATTATTTGCGAAGACAAATACGTGTACAAGGGCGTACCATAATGAGAGGAAATTATACATATAAATTTACTTAAAAAAAGTTAATGGGTGCATAATGCACTATACATACATGTTTGCATTTTCTTACATTATGGTAAACTGTAGTAATATACTAGAACTAGTAGAGCACTTTGTGTACTTAATGTTTTAAAATTTGTACCCGCTTAGTTAGCAATGCAGAATAGTTTGATTCTTTACATGCTTACAATTAATCGTAATGTTGTTGAATGTCCTTTGAATTGAAGCAATATTGTCGCATAACATGAATATATTTAGATGTCATTGTGATGCTGTGACATACATGTACATTTGTACTTCTTGTACATAACCTTTGCCTGAATGACATTTCTCAGATTTTTAAAATTTTAACTTAACGATATTATTGATGCAGTTATGTCAATACATACTTGACGTAAGTGAACTAGCATGTTGAGCAAAGGGGATGAGGCAAAGACGTGAGTTCCTTCATATGATTGTGCATTGTCTGAGATCATTTTTATCAGTAAAAATTCCTCTTCAACTCTTTATTAATATTATTACACAGTCGTCTATTCCCAAGCTAACTAGAAGTAGCATTAAACATTAGTAACATGTTGTTATACTTACAGGTATATGCTTGTAGCTATTATTGCTTCCACCACCACCCTCGTCACCGCAAACGCTAGAAACCTAGTGATCAAATCGAAATAATCATTGCAATAATAATGTTCAATGAGAGTCACAAGTCAAAATCCCAGGAGTAGTTTCAACATTCAAAGTGTCGGTCTCTCGGTCGGTGGGTAAATTTGTGTTCTCATAGTTGAACTATATGCATTCTTATAAATTTCACATTTACACACGTACAAAAATACTTATAAACATATATAGAAGAGAAAATCTTCTGATCTAATCTTGAGATGATAACTTCGCTTTTTTCCTCAAGTTATCATCATAATATTGACTGTGCTGAAACTTGTCATGAGTTGAAATAATATAATGACGATTATAACTTCACACAACTGTGCGGACTTGTCGTCCTGCTGTGTCTTTGCTTTACACATATACTTTAGTGTCCATATATATATTTATGGATGTATATAAATTGATACCACTGTTCGCCATTGATCCTCAAGCCTCGAGAAAAAATGCTGAAAAGAAGACGAGTCAAAGTCAAGGCAAACTCACAATCCGGAAAATTGCCTACAGACTGAAAACTCGTCAACCACGTTTTTTCATACACGTTTCAATAAGCACAAGAAAACTATACGTGTATATATATCATGCATTTTAAAACGTCCTCCGGGGATGTAAAGCAAGTAAATGATGGGAACGTAAAGTTGAATAATGACTCTAGTGACATAAAGAAAGAGAGACGTGATGTGATGTGTGCCCGTAAGAATTCCGAAACCTGTCAAGCAAGCCCTTTTGAAATTTGTAATGCCATGCTTAATTACTTTTCTTTTAAAAAAAACTTTTATTGCACTTTAAAGTTACTTTGTATTTTACCATTTTACCAAGTGAAAACCTTAATTGGGTTAGCTGGCATTATTGCATTGTCGGAATTAATGGATGCAGTTCACATTTTTTCTCCTAGTTTCACATAATTCATGGGATTCAAACACAATATAAATCACGTTTTTCCATTTTTTTCTAAAAAAACTGACAAAGGATTGTAAATTGTAACAAAGTATTTTATTACCTGCTCCTTGTCTTTGTCACATATGAAGTTCAATACCTGCCCAGAAATTGTGTTCTGTTGTATTGAATAAAGTAAGCAATCAATTATATATTTGTATTTTTCCCTGAAACTCCCGACCCGATGCTGTAATAAATATCCTTGTCTGATACCATTACTGCATGTTTACTTAATGTCCCATTGTTACTAACTAACTCGAATGACTCTTACAAGAAAGTAATTAAAAATCTAACCATATCACATATCATGATGGTTGACTATCGGAAAATATACACAGTCCCCGGAAACTCCGAGTTGGTAATCTCCCGTGCATTAAACTATAAATTGGATCAGGCCGATGGGATTACAAAAAAATGATAATTATTGTTATTTTATTATAAATAATAGAAAGATAAAGGCAAATAGTATATGCATTACAACTCGGATTCCTTTTTTACTTTCGAATATAATGTATTTGAACTTAAGGAAAGGTAAACTGTTTCCTCCATGAAGAGATGTCATAATAAAGTCGTGAGTTTTCAAACTTATTGTTTGCTTTTTACGTCCTGCATGCTTGCTAATTATCTACTTTGTGCTTGTGGTTGCTAGTTATAGTTCTATGCTTACTTTAAAACATTAACATATTGTAAGGAGGAAGCTGTTTAAAAGTAATTGCTCACGATTTTAGACTTATCTATAAAAAAATGCCATGCCACATTCAGTAGCTTACTACAAGTCGTAACGTTTAAGAAAATTTGCAAAAATGTTTGGATAGTTCAATCATCACTGTCCAAATATTTTAGTTTTAGTGAACCGAACAAAAACACATGGGTAATGCCTGAGATTTTAAGATAATAATGGTTCTAGCAAGTTAGTAATAATTTGGTACCGTTGTTGTGTGCAATTAAGTGGAGAGAGGACATGCATTAATAGTAGCAATCCTTACCTTCCTCGGTTGGGTTTATCTATACGTACATTCATAGTAGGATTTAATGTAAGGCTGAAAAATATTCTAGCGAGAGAATGAAGAAGGCAACCGAATTTAAAGACGCTTTAAAATTATAAAGAAACAATCCCCGTGGCTTCACAAAATGCACTTTACACATTTAAGACGATCATGATATGATTACATCGTCTGACTGAAGATATGTAATTGCAGGTGCATTCCACTCCTAATTATGTGCATTTAAAAATAAATAAAACCTACTAGTACAGAACATAAAAGCAGCTCATGATGAATTGGGAGTATGAAATTCTTAAAGTTGGGAGGATTTTCAGGGAATAAAAAATTAATGGGCATTTGGCAACTTTTTCCTACATTTTGCAAGCATAACTTTACAAGCAAGGTATTATATATTGTTTGGCCAGCTTAATTTTTTCATTAGAGAAGAGGGATTCAACTTGGACAAAATAAAAGAAGAATCATTAAGATTTTTAAGAACTGTGAATAATTATTATTACATTGAAATTCTAATTCCTCTAGCACATCCTTAATCTTGTAGGACAAGACAACGTGAGACATTTCATTCTCCCATAGACACAAAAAAAAGTCTTTCTTGTCCATCAGCGTCACCCGTAATTTTGCTTAAAGTGGTTGAAAAAACTTGATGGCACATTACGAGTGCGGTACTTGACACATGTCAAAAACGTGCAGTGACAGGCTTATTATTGTATTATAAATGTGTTCCAACGTTTTGATAAAAAAACAAACTTAAAAGCATAATTTCAAAGATTTTCTTCTTTGAATCAAAACACTTTTAAGGCTCCTTATAACTGGCACATCGTTAATCGTACTTAAGAAAAAAGATTCGCTTTACAAAGCAAAGAAAATATATTTTAAGCTTAAGTAGAGGTGGTAAGGAGGTTTGACTGAGCTAGAAAACCTGCACATTATCATCAAGTTCCTATTTTTACTACAAGTGAAGTGTTACTACGTGTTCATGAAAATTCTTTGTAGATTTTTTAAACAATTTATTATGGTTTCTTTCAAGAATAATAGGTGTACGACCTGGTGGTGGTATGGTATGGCTATGTGAAGTGTGTCACTTTGCTTCTTTTGCATTGGCATTGCCATTCACTAATTCATACATTGTAATCATTGTATATAAATGCACACGAACACAACAATGTATACAAAACAGAATATGAGATGAAAAAAAAATTGTCGGACGGAACCATGAATACAACAACCACACTTTCGTGAGTAAATACATTACTGGTGGTGGTAGAAAAGAGTGCATTTTTTGTAATAAAAAAGAGACTTCATTGAGCTAATCCTAAAGAAGATGATGATGATGCTTCAGGGTACAAAAAAATGTTTTTATGTGCCACAAAGATCATCTTCCTTCACATCACTATCCTACTTTCAATTCAAACCGATGAAAGCCATAAGAAATGGTGGAATTCCGATAAAAAATGCAAAACCCTAATAACGCCGAGACATGAAGGATGTATACATTATGCAAAAAAAAAGTACGGTACGGTCAAGTGGGATAATCAGAGATTTAGCAAATATTGGGTTAGTTCATACATCGTAATGTATGTAAATGTAAACCACATTTTTATTTTATGATTCATAAACGTCTTTGGAATGCAAGGACCAGAAATTCTGGGTTAACAGCTTACGCAACTTGATTCATGTCACATTTAGATTCTGCTCTACATCATCTTGGGGTTAATGCGCATGCAAATTAATCTTTGGAAAATTGGAAGTTTTAGTCAGCACTAAAAGGGATCGTTGCAGAAACTTTCAAACATCCAAAAGTTGCACAATATTGGTCAATAAATCAAATCAGACTATCAATTTAATGTAAGAACAAAGCAAAAATTGCGTACCTTTCTTAATCAGTCATCAGTTCCATCCATGTAATAACTTTCCCGGTGGACACCAAAACTACAAATTGTCAAATATATTTTACCCAGTCACAAATTTCTCCCAGGAACCATTTCTTTCTTGGGGCGGCTCACCAAACCAATACAACATTTATCACATTCACTGTGTGGGTTCCAGCGACAACTTTTTTCTCAATAGAAGCTTTGCTTGTTCTTATTATTTAAGCGTCACTTTCGTCCTTTTGCAACACATACCACACAGAGCACAAAGTAACATTGAGTAATGAACTCTCTTTTAAAATTTTCATTTTTAGGACCGTTCAAGTGCCTTCATTTGTGAAAAAACTAAGTGATCTTTTGCTACCAGTCACAGGAAAACTTGCTGTCAAAAAACAACTGTCAATTTTTTAGTAAAATATAAGTAATAATGATAACAATAATGAAAAGTTATTTTCCACTAGGCTGAACGTGCAACTAGTAAAACTGTACACAGACTCCACTCCACATTGCATAGATGAGGAAGAAGAAAAAACAGTAGGCATTAGCTAAGATAATAACAGCTTTTGCAGTTGTGTATTTCTGATGAGTCTGCGCAACGATGATGATACAGCTACTACGGCTACGGCCACACGAGCTTACGATACCAGAAAAGACTTTCCGCAAAACGAAGCAGCAACATGAGCGAATTCAAGGGCGAATGCGATGGGATGGGATGGCAAAGCTTCTGAGTACAAATGGTAACGTTTCTTGGCGTAATAATCTCAAACACAAAACCACTGGTGACTTGGGGGAAAAGAGCTCTCTCTCTGAAAAGCAGCAACAGCAAACTTCTTCCGTCCGTGTACGGATTCAACAACGGTTGCCTCACAAATGCATCATTTTCATGGCAAGCCCAGTGGAGTTATATGAACCATGAGAATATAGTGGTGGTGGTGACGATGATGATCATGATGATGATGAGGAATGGGGATGATTCGTAGAAATTCAAAATCTTACATACACGCATTCTATCCTATTACACGGGGAGTAATATGCTTTAAACAAAAAGATTCAAACGTAACAGCTAACACCTTTATTTTACCTGGCACGAGTTTCAAGGGATTATGTTTGTAACATAACGTACATGAATTTACATCAATATTTTTAATGCGTACACACATATACCAAGTCATTTACTATACATAATATCGTTATGTTATGAATGATTTTATACCGGGAATATATATGTAAGTTCGTACCTTGAGTACGGATACGGAACGGAGGATCCTAATATAACAACATACGCCATGTTATTATAAACTAGAGTACATTTCAAATCCCATCAATTGCACAACCTACCTGTATGTATTACATTACATTACACATGGTATTAAGTATGCAATTTTTAATAGTGCAGGGCCAGAGGAACGAGAGGTATAGAGCAAGGTAAAGGTTTATCCGATGAAAGAATGAAATGATGATAATAACGATAATACCCCGTTACCTGCCTTGGCTTTGGTTAGGTCTTCTCCTTGTCTAGTTGCTCTCTCTGAAGTTAAAGTTAACATACAAAACTTATTGGATAGATTTTAATAGCTTTGGTATGTACTCTATTGTTACTTCACCATCATCATTCATCACTCATCATCAGAGAGTATATACACATGCATATAACGTAACATGTACTACACTTGCAATGTTAAATTTAAAACGTCTCACCTCATGTGCGTTTTGTGATTTCATTACATATTGCATTGCAGTGAAAAAAAAAACATATATGGGAGCATTTTTACATGATGGTAACAATTACGCAAAGTTCGCGTCTTTGAAAGAAAGGGCCTGAAGCGTCAGCTCACATGCTTTTTCTTGAAGATTCCTTTCCTCCTTCTGTAATAATAAGTACGTGTGAATGTAAAATAATGCGTATCCAACCATCCATCCATCCTTCTTGCATGCTCAAACGACGACGATGGTTTAAAACAGACAGACGTACGAGAAGCAAACAATAAAAATAACAGTAGTGAGTATAATGTCAGCAAGTACCACTTTACTACCATGTTCATTGTTGTAAACGAGTGTTTTATTTATTTAATTTTATTTTAACAATATGACATTATGATGAGGATGATGATGGTTGATGGTGATCGTTGAGACTGTTTTCTTTGGCCACTTTGTTTGTTGATACCCAGAATAACATTGATATTACATATATATTGTATACAGAATACAATATAAATACAATTCATCTTTTTCTCGCAATGTCAAATGTAGTACAAACACACAATGCTTCGGATTTCGGATATGTTATGTCGTGTGTTCCTCCAATTTTTAGTTCATAATACTCTTATTACATTGTCCGCGTGAGTAGCCGGTAGTTGATGTCCGTCCCTTTTCTGTCGCTGTTTGTCAGTAGATCAAATTTCAAACTAAACAATCAACACAGCGTCTCCCATTGTTAAGTTAAGGCTATTTTTCTAAACAGAAGAACGACACCAGCAACTGGCACTCAGCTTGAGATGAGCATTTTACCAACAACATATGAAGTAATTAATGGTGCCTGAAAGTTAGGACTTGAGTTGGAACTAGGACGTTGCGTTACAAATTGCAATGGTAAACAAACACCCGGGTTGGAACTAATAGGGTGCTCAAAAGAAAGCAAAAAAAAGGTGCTCCTAAATAACTAGGCTATTGAGTTATCGTTAATTCATAGTGATACATAAATAAACCCAAAACCTAAATATCAGAAAATTGCTTATCACAATATCACATAAATTTTTGAACTCTTTCAGCAACTATCAAAAAAATTGCACTTTTGACTTCACTGAAAGTATTCTAAATAGAAAACGAGAGCATGAGATAAATGCGGTGCGCACTCGATTAAATAGGATAAAATAACATATTCATCTCCGAGATTTGAGTAGAGTATGGTTCATGTTTGTTCACATAATAAATTATAAATGAGCCAGATATTTGTATATTATAATGAGTGTTGCGTATGTATCAGTATTGCTACATTACACAGGAGTAAAAGTTGGCTGTGAAAATAATTGCAATAAAGCTTTAACAATAGGCAAATGTTTGTTAGATTTCAGGCCTTTCATAAAGTGAAGTGAAATGAGGTTGCCGAAAACAAACGTCCTAGTTTGAGAAACATTGATTGTGATGATATCCTTATAAAAGCGAAGTAAAGCTGATTATGATAACAAAAAGACTTATGTTTTCATTATTCATTTTCTCTGTTAAGTTTCTGGGCATCAGAGAAATGGAATGGCACAAGATAATCACGGATTGAGGTCTTACTTCACTTAAGAGATAATCAGGAATACATACACATATATCATTATATCAATGATGAAAAAGGGAGTGTGAATTGTTACACACATTTATAATATGCTCGTATATATTATAAGCTCATCATTTCTTACCGAAGAAAGTTGGCGTTGCATTGCATTGATGTTGAAGATGAATGGCACAAAGCACAATGATACCCTTTCTAGGACTTGAGTTCCCGTCTCTGTGTCAGTTCCCAGACTCATTTGCATCTCGCTTTACTTGCATCAATTATATTGAGATGAAGGAACAAGGAATGTACACAACACACATGTTATAGTTATAATGTACGATTTGATATTTTTCTTTCTTCTCCTTTGAAAAGCCCGACAGCCTTGTTGTGTTCATTTGCATTATGCGGTTGGTCGCTCGATCAGCACGCATCAATACTCGACAATGACATTGACAATGAAAACCAAGTCAATTGCATCACGAAATGATGTTGCTGAAATGATATTTCTCACAGCATCATCGTCATCTTGTAACGTTTATACAAGACCGGACAATGCATAATGAAAAAAAGTGTTTTTCCTTTAAAATACATACAAACAAACACGAGATTTGCAGATCAAGTAAGGAGGTTCGTGAGATGGATGTTTTGTCATTTGTGGGACTATCGTCATCACATCACACAGTATTGCTACTATCACACTACATATTTTCATTACATCCGTTCCGTCATTTATAAAATGAAGAGCGTAAAAAGGAAAAGGAGAACGCAATGGTCCACTTTACTCGCACAATGACAATTTTTACCTTGCTAGTTGTTGGGTAAACTACGGAAATGTCAATTGGAAGCGCTTAATTAAAGATACTTTGAGTGTTTGTATATACACAGAAGGACTGGCTGTCTATTTGAATCAACTTATTTAACTATGTTACGTTGATTATACCTCGTTTGTACCTGATATGTAGGCTAAAGAAGACGGAGTGAAAATTGCAATGCACCTATTCAATTGATAAACGGTGCAAATAAAATTCGATGAGAGAGATTTCATAAGGGAACGTTACGTTAGTGTTATCATCACTACATACAATGATGACCTAGAGGTAGACCCCAAAACATACATAATTATTATACACCTACATTTTATACCGTACACATTATTGTCGTCTTTGAAAAAGACACGCACATTACGTACAAGTTTTTACGTACTTTTTTATTGTTTACTTTTCTAGTGAAACACCAATAAGACAACGTAGGTGTCCCTGTACAATAAATGTGGAGTAGTAGAAAGTATTACATTTGCGAATACCAAATATCAACAGCAGCAATGATAATATGATGATGATAAAATGTGAGTTTAGGTACAAGCCATGCAAGTTTCATTTTTTATGCATTTTAATATCCGGTTAAATAAGAAATTTCGAACGGACATGCAGCACAGTACTCCCGATACGACCCACACGCCCGTTTCCTTCTTTGTGCTACGCTGCGGTAACTTTGTATTTACAAAATTACTAATTTTTATTGTGTTTATATGGTGCCACACATATTACTAACTAACTAAATCCGACATAGGTACTTCGGGTAAGGCACAATATTTTGTGACACAAGGCAAAGTCCCACAAGTGCTTATAGTTATCATCAGTATAATTTTTATCAAAGATGACTTATGTTTTTACACAGACGAGTGACTGTTGTGTTCGTCTGTCTTTCCATTTTAGAAATATCATGGGTTCCGGTAATTACAAAAAGGCATATTGAATTGTAATTAATCAAGCAATGACAATTAAAGTCACAAGTGCACAAAGCTTTAAATACCAATTTGGGGCAATGAAAGACAAGCAAAGTACCTATTTTTGGCACAAGACTCTTTGCTATACCATGTTTCCTAGAATTATGCCATTAGGATTAATCGATACTGTCTCATACACTCATGTTTTTACAGCAGTAGTCATTTGTCATTAAGGGCTTTAAGCTGATTATCAAAAGAAATTGGTAACTGTTTCCTTCTTTCTCTTATTGTTAGCTTCAAAAAAATGTTACGCTGTGACTATGGCAAACAAAACTCAATGTACACAGGGAACCGATGATGATGACAATCCGTTACATACCTACTGAACCACAAGAAAACAAGAATTCATCAAAATTGATGATATATATTGTTTGGTTAATGCGGTCCTTTCAGCATCAAAGCCCTAAGAAAATCATTGATTCTACGGATGAAGATGATTATACATAAAGACGCATGATAAAGATGGGATGTTTAGTTTCATGAAGCGAACCGTGAATGAGTCGGGGAATTTTTTCAAGCTTGATCATAATATGCAGGCAGACAAACATTTTTTTTCATTTTAGTAAGTACCTACAACTACCAAATGCCTACATATATTTGATATGTAAGCATAAAAAATATTAGTCTCAGTCGGTTCACACAATCTGATCACGATGAAACGTCGGAGAAATGAATGAATGCTTTGTCAAGTAAAAACTGGTTCTTCTTGAGTCTTGGCATGGAAATCCAGTGAGGCATGACCGGACAGACAGTACTCTACTGTAAGAATTCGGTATGTGCTCAATGGACCACATGTCAAGTTTGTTTTTATTTACCTAATTAACTTGTTTAACATGCCAAAACAAGTGTGTAAAATTGATGAGGCAGGCTGAATAGTTTTATAAGCCGAAGTATACAATACAGCTTCAGCTTGTCAGAATTTGGACCATACTTGACAGTCAACATTATGTATTATCTGCAAAAATGAGAACTTTTTTTCTTAAGGAAAAAACGGAAGACGGAAGGGTACCTAATTACGAAAGTGGTATGTAGTCCAATTTTGCATAATAAGGTAAGCATAAGGTATGTCATAATAATAAAATAAAGGCAATTGTTCATAAAATTTCGTTTTCACGTGATTTTAATTTTCCTCACATCGTGAGCAATAATGTGAACATTCAAACTGCACTGCTTTTTATTAAACTAAATTGTTTCTTTGTAAAGTTTCAAGATTACAAACAAGCATGTACATATTTTTTTTACGAATTATTCCATTTACACTCGCGATTACTAAATTTAACCTGTTCCTAGTTCCTACTGTAGTAAATATATCTATGTGTATATTATACAAACTATTATGCTTCGTCGGACAGTTGGTTGATATGAGAAAGGGAAAACAATGAGATAAAATGTATGCATTAAAATAAGTATGTATTTAAACCCGAAAAAGAACTCGATACATTTTCAAAAAGACTAGTATGTTTCATAACTGCAATAAATAATTTATAACATTCACAGGTTTCAGGTGAATGTCGGATGAAGGTTAATAGGTTTTATAAAGCTTTACAGTCAAAAATCGAAACTAAAATAAGGCACTGGTAACTTGGCTCATCATAAACTGGGGTTTTCAAATAACTAACTGAAACATTCCAAGTTTTTACCGGGACACACGACACAACTCATTCTCATCTATTCTATCATCAACCTCGCAACTTATTCCTGTACATACATACATTGCAATTAAGTGCGTGTTCACGTTCAAACAATTATTATTTCTTTCTGTTGTATAATATGAAATTAAAAGGCTTTTCATTTAGATCGACATTGGATTGGAGCCTTTGGCGACATTGCTTTGGTTCAGAAAATGTCAAGAATGTAAAATGGCACAGTCAGTAAAAGGTGAAAATAGTAGTTTAGAAAAATGCATATATATGTTATATGCTGCATTCATTGAAATTTCCGATTCCGGCTAAAACTCCCTGAGGTTATAAAGAAAGATCTAACTACGCACGTGTGCCATACGATAAGTACAATGACCCAACACCACTGGAAGCAATCAATAAGAACGAGCACCACCAGGTTATGTAACCAAAAATGCCACGAAAAACTGTTGCATTGAACACCTAGAAATTGAAAAAAATACTTGCATATGACAGCTATCTATCATCATACTGTTATAATAGTATATATATATCACTCGGTCAGAAATTGAAGTCATGGGGCATGGGTTTTAGTAGCTAATTAGAAAAAAAAGTAATTAAAAAAGACAAAAACTTACAACTTTGAGCGATGCCAGTGCAATTGCAAAATGTTGTGCAGCCGGCAGAACTTCATCTGTATCGGGAAGTACCGGTTTGAACGCTGGTGTTGTTCCATTGCTAGCAGATTCATTGCCAGTCATTAAATCACCAAGCCACGATCCCTCTCCTGTCAAAAAGGATGAAAAAGTTAGTGCAGAAATAGGAGAAAACAAAGGGTATGTATGTTTGTAGTTATAAATGAGATGTGAGATGGTATGGTGGATGGAGTATACTACTGAGCATTTGGTTTTAGATCATCAATTTTTCGAACAATAAAACCAAGCAAAGCAGCTGAATGAGGGCGATCCTTAAATTGCAAAGTAGGACACTGCCCATCAGGATGTGTAATGCATTTAGTTTACGACAACAAATAATGGTCTTCAATGAAAATGGCAATTACCCATATCACATTTTGATGAGCAATAATATGAAATCTCTCAGTTCCTATGCGTAATGTCTGATGAATTGAATACTCATTCATAACCGTAGCGCTTGCCATTATTGCTCATTACGTTTTTGTCCCTTCTTCATGGTATTTTGGGACAAGAAAAGAACCAGTACCTTTATATTTTATTTGTAGGCTCACTTAAGTACACTGGTTAGGTAAGGCATGTAAGTGTTTTAAATCTTAAGTTAGAAGTTCGGCAATGACAAAAAGCTTGGACAGTGAAGGGTTTCGCATAACCATTTTACCATAAACTAATGATGAAAACTATGTGGCTCATCCGATAATATATAACTACAACCAACAATAAAAGTCTTAAAAGATCCGAAGAAAGTACGCTACAAAATCTTCAGATTCTACGACAAGTTCTTGGTCACACATGACAAACCTGAGAAATATTAATCCATTTTAGCACTCAAAAACTACGCAAGTAGTCATTGCCATTCTTATCATCATGCATGTTTTTCTTCACACGAAAGTCTTGTGTAAATAAACAAAAAATGGGATAGGAGGAGTGAGCATGATTGTTATATGAAAGGGTTAAAAAATGTCTTGCTACATGAGATAAACATAATGAAGCATAATACTAGAAACCTACTAAATTTTATGCACAGAAAACATGCTTAGCCCACAAAAAAAGCAGATAGTTGGTCCGAATAGCCCATTTGAGATGCGCATTTCATACACCAAGTATGCATGTATGTGGCTACATTATGCATGAAACTGACTGCTTACGAGAAGATGGAACAGCTTAAGCAGAAATAATCTGTGTTTTTGACACAGTGAGTGAGAAAACGGGACTTCGGCCCTGATAATAATGGGAAATATGACGATGAATAAAACATGGCTTGAGGGGTCGTAATAAAATAAGCCAGTGAAAAATTTGCTTTCATGGTTATGAAAGTAACAAATTATGCTACACTTCAGTCCGTATGCATTCTATTTACTTCCCCTTAGTCATTCAGTTATTGTGTATGTATGACCATGAATGATGATAAGTAGAGTTTTCATTGACACAATTTCATTTTAAGAGGAATAGTGCATACTAGTATATTATATATAGATAGACAAAAGTGCAAAGGCAAAATAGGTACTTTTGATTTGATGCTACTCGAGAATGTGTCAAAATACTTGCAGATGAATAATAGTTTTCGTGTTAATCTGAAACTATTGAAACTTTCGGCGTGCTTTCGTTTTTATCGATACTTAATAAAATTAGAAGTGTATCTAAACTAGACTGACATTGTTAAATTATTGGGGTTTGAGATTGTTACAGGTTAGGATAAAACTGATTTAAATTCAACGATTTTTAATGATGAATTTTGCATGAACAAAAACTAAAAAACAGTTTAAAAATAGATAATGCTATACTCTAGATGCACTAATTAACGCTTTTTTTATCTACCATACCTTGTATATTATAATATGCCCTATTAATATATTCTACAATTAAATTAAAACTTCGTTAAACACGATCCATATAATGGTTTCTTACTTCTGCTTCTATTTCCTTGCTCTATGCATTACCAAACCAGAATTAACATACAAATGCTTCCGAGACTTAGCGAATTGATAATGAAAAAGTATTTCATTTCAGAAAATTAAAATACTCTGGGTGTGTATACAGAAGAACAATCGCCTACTACAAGGTGAAGTATATAGAGGAACAACTAAAATGAACAAATCTATGTCTATGAGTCCAGCACGATATAACGTAATGATTAATGCAATAAAAAGATGGACCTCTGAAGTTTTCATGCGTGTATTTATGAGTACAATACTACTAAAACGCTACAGATACAAATCAAAGTAGAACTTACCCAAAGTTTTGTACATGAAGCAACAGTGAAGGCAAATTAAGCACGGTGCAACATATTGGACAGCTACAATACACAGGTAGTAAAAAATTCCAGCTACCTAGGAAAATAATATATTACAAATACATTAACAATCAATTTATCACACAGTCCTGTCCTGACATTCCTCGCAAAATCAATTCTTGCTAGCAACAGTATTGGTACGAATGGAGAGTTTTTCTCAATGTATTCAAGATAAATACTCATTGTCAGACTTTGATTGTGACACATGATTAATATGTTCAAAGCTTACTTTCTTTTGGAGATCTGTGTTTAGGATACGACCAGCCTCTTTCCGCTGCTCGATCAACTTTTCTTGGGCCACATTTAAGAAAGACTGCAAGAAGAATGGCATCACTGCTATTCTCAACACAACCATGCATACTACGAGTATTATCCTAAGACTTTCAAAAGCCGCCTCCGACATACTGTGAATATAAAAATAATAACTGCATTCTATTTTTATGTCCTTTTAACATGATATCATGATGAATATATTTATATTTAATTAAATTTGAGACATTAAACGATGCCTAGAAGTAAAGATCGAAACAATAGAAGATAAAGTAATATGAACTTTTGAATGAAATTAAACCGTAATCAATCAATCAGAAATTTAAATTATTTCAGATTTATAAACTTACATAGCTTTTCCAGATCCTCCAAACGGCTTGGCAAGAGTATCGCGGCATAATGGACGGATCCACGAAATGGTGAGAATTAGTGGAAACACATATGCTAAATTCAACATAGTTGTCACTAACAGCCTTCCTTCGCAATATCTGCAAGTCAGAAGAGTAAAGAGAAACACTTTTATTCGTGTAACGGTGTAACTCATATGGTTGTTTTTAAACTACCACCAAAATGTATTGTTGGATTACAGTAAAAACGAACCTTTTGCTATCATTAAACATTTTGCTCATTCTTAATCCAGGGAAGGTAAATAAGACCCCAAGCATAGCACTTAAGACTGCCAGAACAAACTTAAGAATCAATTTTGATGCAGGGCCCCTGTACCAAATCAAACAAATTCTTATTTCAATAAATGTTACTCAGTTTAAAAACATTTTCACACTTTTTGTAACATAAACTTACGTAGAAGGCAATCCTTGAGCCTTAAGAAATTCGGATGCGTGCAAGTGAAAACTTTCATAGGCTGAGTCAAGACCAACTTCTAATGTGCTCTCATCAACAATTAAAAACATCATCGAAGTAAGTAAATACACGCCTCCCATACACATACATAAAGCTCTTTCGCCCATTACTTCATCTCCTCTGAAGTACACTTTAGTTACAGACAGCAAAACTTTTCTAAAAGGTCAATTAAATATCAAGCTGTTTAAAGTTAGTACTTACAATGAAAAAATGTATACTAATTGACCATAATTAAGGACTTTTAACAAATTGCTTTACTTACACACACCAAAGTAGGGTGAGAATACACCAATAAATTGACAAATTCATTTCCTCTTTAGGGTTTACAAAACCGTAGTATATCTGATAATAAGAGAGAGGGTTTTAGTAGACATAGGCATTATCATCAACAATCTCGTAATTTTCTGTTTTGCTTTGATACAGGAAATTCAATTATAATCATAGCTTACTTCAGTAGCAAAATAAACAATAGTTGCATATACTGTGTAGTCCAAAACTGACTGATACTCTGTGAAGTATCTCAGGTGGACAACTTCTGCAGGCCCTACATGTACGGAATCCAGCTAAAAATACAAAAGAATAATTTATTCCAGTAAACTACTAACACAAAAAGACTTTAGTTTCAGTTGTGTGTCATTCCTATTAAACGTGCAACATTGGGTGGGGTTACTCAAGATAACTTAAGCTCACCTTGATATCTAAATCTTTTGGAACGTGAAAGGTATTGGGATTTTTGTAATCTTGATTTTTTCCTTTTCCCTTCCCTTTACCCATCACATCTTTAGGAACTCCAGCTAACTCCCTTAGCTCTTCGTCCGTCGGATGGAGAAAACGTATAAGACTGTAGCAGTCATTAAAAAATGAATCATTAATGTTTTCTCCACACTCTTTGACTCTGGCATCACCGAAATTTAAAAAAAAAAATGAATTCCAATTTTTGTCTCACCCAGTATTACAAAGTAAATATCTTGCCAATGAAAGCCTTGCTCCAAATTTCGAAATAATACTGGCCATAATCATGGAAATGGCTAATTGGACCCCAAACAGCGCCTGCAAAATTCCAAAAATCATCATTTCATCTCAAATTCAACTCATCAAAACTGAGAACATTCATGGTTAACTCGAACTCGTAGCCCTATTTCATACCATTTTCGAGCAGTAGCTGAACTTGACTATCGTCGGAAAACTGAAAATTAATTAATTAATTAATTAGGGATGAATGATGAGATCCGTGTCTTCGTTCATCCAAAAAATAAGTGTTGTGGAGCTCCAAAAATGAATCTGTATACAAATGCAAATCAACAAAACAAAAGTTATCTTCAATGTTTATAAACAAATACGTGAACATGCCTCTTCGCACGTGTGCCTATGACTGACCTACAAATACATCTTAAAATATTCAATATTGATGCGTTATGCACACTACCAAAAGAACAGTTTTCTAACATTAAGCAAACCGATTACACCCCTTTGAAAACCAAGCTTAAATTTAATCCGTACGTAAAAAGTACCTGATCAATAATCCAATTAATTCATACCGACACGGTAAAATAATCTTATTTCCATCTAATTTCCCATAAAAAGACACCGTAATGCAAACACTTAAAATTTTATTTATAACCAGTGCAAGTATACTATGTATTCTTGTGTACAACTTTCGCGGGGGTCTTGCAACATCCTTTGCCAAAAACATACCAACACGATATTATTACATTGCATCCTTCACATCACATCACGTACATAAAGGTGATCCCGCTTTGCTATACCATTGATCCTCGTTGCTATACCATTAATCCTCGTTGCTATACCATTAATCCTCGTTGCTATACCCTTCTTTACTATACCTTTCATCCTCGTTGCTATACCTTTCTCTTTTTCACTATACCTTTCGTCCTCGTTGCTATACCATTCGTTACTATACCTTTCCTCCTCGTTGCTATACCATTCTTCACTATACCTTTCTCCCTCGTTACTATATGGCTTAGTATATTGTTGTGTATCCGGTAAAAAAGGTCGAACTGCAATAACGTCGTCAGCTTTAACTTCCACCAACCGAGGTTGGTGGAAAAATTCTTGCAAGGGTCAATCAAATACAAATTAAATATTTCTCGAGAGCAGCTATTCCTTAAAAATTATGTTAATTTTTGGCAGAATGTAGGTTTAAGCGATAAAATTTTTCATTCTAATTCACGCAATGCATAAAATGCATTCCTACCCCTAACCGTTACATTTTTCGTAGTGGAATTGCACAAATTACACGTATATTATACGTCAATTAACAAAGTTTGCATTAAATTTAAGACCTTAATAATCAATAAATCCGACAACAGGCGTAAAGAATCGGTACCTTGATATACTCTGTATTTAAAAATTATTTGACTTTTGACATGGTTGTCGCTAACTAATAACGCCCATCTTGTTTCCCAAGAACGGTCTTGACTTGAGATGTCGTTTAACGAAGAATTGTTTTGAAATCCTTCAACTGTGCTCGCAGACAGACAGACACCATATGTAAAAGTGTAGAAACCAACCCCCCTTGGGTGCCGGTTAATATATGAAGTATTTTGGTCATTTATCTTTGTAAATTTTGGGCTAGGTTAAGTTTGAAAACCAATTTTTTAAACATTTATTGGTGTTTTTAATCTGTAATTACGTTACTAACATCGGATAACTACGAAAATACAATCACCAATAGTAATTATATTGTTTAAATTAACATATACTTTAATGTCGCTTGCCATATATACTTGCATGAACAATCAACAATTCAATATTTAAGGTGTCGGGTTTCTTCACGCGGTCTATAATACTCAAGCAAAGTGGATGGTAGACGTGTTTGCTCATTTACTAAAGCATGCAGTTATTACGATATTTCGGTTGGTGGAAGTTAAAGCTGACGACGTTATTGCAGTTCGACCTTTTTTTACCGGATAAACAACAATATACTAAGCCATATAGTAACGAGAGAGAAAGGTATAGCGAAGAATGGTATAGCAACGAGGACGAAAGGTATAGTAAGGAATGGTATAGCAACGAGGACGAAAGGTATAGTGAAAAAGAGAAAGGTATAGCAACGAGGAGGAAAGGTATAGTTAAATAGTGACTGCCGTACATAAATATTTTATGCATAAAAATATACCTAAAACTCTCAATACGCACGGTATTTATACTCCATTCTCCATTGCAAATATCTTATGTATTCCTTCCTTTGGTCTTGGTCTCTCTATATAACTTTTTATACATAAGAAAGATACATTTAAAATATGGAGCAAAAGTAGCAGCAGATCAGACATCAGAGTAGTGTATTTAGTCTTGAAGTCTTGATTGTTCATCGTTTCGAAGTGTATTTCGGGTGTACGTACTCGTACTGTACAGTTTAGCATTTGCTTATGCTAGTAGATAAGATCATAAGATTGACGAAGACATTATAGGCTTATACTGTAAACTGCATTACTGTTCGCGTATAAGAGTCTCCGTTTAACATAACATACATACCTGTGTTCACATTTCAGGATAAAGTCGGCCACAATATCCATCTTTCTACCAGACCAGAAGACTGAAAGAGATCCGATCCGGAGTGTATTGGAAGTGTTTTAAAAATTAATTTGATCCCGTGTGGTACTGATTACTCATCAGTTAATTTTCGGTAAGTACTTTAAAAGGGTATTTAGAAGGTTGCACCTCCTGGCTGGTTATAACTAAATCACTTTAATATAATGGTAGCTGGTAATTGTAGTTAATGCTCAGAGAAAGGTATGAACACAGCAAGAGCAAGAATCAGCTGTGCCTAGTTCTAGTTGAAGAAATTTTTGTTGCGCAAATGCTTATAATATGCGTTCCAATGTTTTTTGAAAGTCAAAGGTCGTATTTTTTTGGAAGTTTAGGAAAGCGCAAGCACCATAAATGATGAGTTGCTGAGTGCTCTATTTTTTTTAGAAGGGAATACTTAGGCATGAATGTATGAGGGTTGCAGATTACGCCCAGAGTTGTACTTAGACTCAGATAATTAATGGTCCAGTTAGTTTGTAATTATCAATTATTGATCCGCGTTTCTTAACGATTTTGTATTGTTTCAGATTTGACTCCCTGGTGGTAAACAATTCGAAATGAAGAACATTGGACTCAGCGGCTTGACTTGGGC
The DNA here is from genome assembly GCA_964034955.1 of Orchesella flavescens. Taxonomy (NCBI): domain Eukaryota; kingdom Metazoa; phylum Arthropoda; class Collembola; order Entomobryomorpha; family Orchesellidae; genus Orchesella; species Orchesella flavescens. Next base: position 22,191,521 of record OZ035954.1, read on the forward strand.
AAGCATCAAAAAGAATCCAGCCGTAAGACCTTGCTTATAAATACAAAATATTAATTGCGGACGCGGACAGCAAATCATATTAATGTTTAATTAATGCATGCATTTAGTCCATAATAATTGGTAGATGATTGATGTCAAGCTGCGTCCATGTAATGTCCATGTTTAGTCTCCATGGATCATGGATTGATGTCGTAGTCGGAGGGGTGTCCGAATAATTATGGAAACTTGATTCCGAGCAATTTTTGTATTAATTATCAGATTCTTCCCATTTATGGACTGGTTGGTGTTGCAATGGTACTTGCCGGAGGCTACATTGTTAGATTGGCAACCAGGAACCCTGAAGTTACATGGAGCAGGGCCAGGAACCCAGAGCCATGGGAAGAGTACAGGGATAAGCAATATAAGGTTAGTCCTAGTCTTTTTACACTCAAAAGTAAATCAATAATTATATTATGATTTTGCAGTCATCATCGTTGTAATAAACTCATTTTCTTGTCTATTTCAGTTCCTTGCAACCCGTGATTATTCACAGGGATCCCCTGCACCTGATTACAGAAAGTGAACAACCTAAAGGAAACTTGTAGAAACATAGTCACGGTCCGTGTATAATCAGCCTGACTTATGATCCATGTTCAGTTTACAATTTAGTCCAAAAACATAGGAAATGATTAAGTTTAAATATCGTTATATTACTATACTGTAAATGGGTTACGTTTGTAAGTTTAGAACTGCAGCACTATCCTTCGTCGTCTCAGAGGCAATCCACAGCTCCGACAAAAAATGTGACGGTGTAATTTGGCATTTATGGCAAATACTTTTATGCTGTACTTCCGATGCATTGTCATGTTAATATTTATAGCTCATGATTGTTCTTGTGTGCAGAATGCCTGCTATTATGATTTAGCAGCGTATTGAATAAATATTGAATGTAGTTCGGATAACTTTGGGTTGACGAGTAGAATTTTTATTTTTCTGTACACGTTAGTAATCTTATGGCATTCACAGTTCAAAAGCATAATAATAGCTATCTCATTAATTTTAAAAATGCTACGCACAAACGCGGAAAAACCAACTCTGCAGGTTATTTTAAATTAAATTAACGTGAACCGAGCGAAAGTTGATCCAAGTCATCACCAGTTTGATTATTTTTTAACTCTGCTAACGTCTTGGCGAATTTAGACCAATCATCAGTTCGGGGGTTTGCTAATTGCTGCAACCATAAAAAAAGAACCACACACCCATCAGTATTCATTCAATAATTCATTGTAGCCACCGTGTTTGTAGCAACACATATATTTTTTTATTGGATATTGAATAAACTGCAACGCTTCTCATCTTTACCTCTCCAACATCATAAACCCAAATCTTTCCCATGTCATCTCCAGCTGTTACGTGAAGTCCAGATTGAGTCCACGATACTCTATTCAAAGCAGCTGGTCCATCTACTTGTACAGTTGCAGAGGGTAGCTCTGTGTCATTATTTAAATTCCAAAGGTTCAGCCTTCCATTTCCATCAACGTCCGCAAATACAGAGGGATGTATTGGAGACCATGCAACGTCGTAGATGTAATCACCAGTGACTTCAAAGGAGTAGATCGGTCTTGGCTCCTATATTACACGATAATACAATACTTAATGTTTGGAAAAGGAACTGTGATATGATATATAGCAAGTAATGTACAACAACTTGCCTTTAGACTCCACAACTTAACACTCCAATCAAAACTAGACGTCAAGTAGAGATGGGAGAAATCTATGGGACCAGGTACATTATGCGGATTGATTCCAGTGACGGGAGCGTAATGTCCCTCATAACAATCCAATATTCCAGCCTTTGTGCCGTGTCGACAAGCTGCAAAATTAACATGGAAAAAAATACTTTTGTTATCTGATTTACATATATGATATCTAACATGAATAAAAATTACTAAAGGTAGCCAAAAGTACCTGAGTACACAGCTCCTTCTTCACTTCCAATCACAAAATTGTTAACACTGCCTTGGGGAAATGCGAGACAGGTAGCAGCAACGGCTTTGTTTTGCCTGTGCTGTAAGTCCAGAATTTCTTGTGGTTGTGCCAACATGTCTAGTGACCACGAACAAAGTTTTCCATCTGTGGATATACTGATTACGTTGTGAGAGTTTTGAGTTCCAACGACTTTCAAACAGTAAACAGGATGCTAGAAATAAAATCATCATATTTTATCTCATCTGCATCTCTTCATTAAAAAGGAAATGTTTTGAAAACTCTATATATCAAATGGAGAAATGGTTGCAATTGGTCTTACTGTATGTGCAGACGTCGTTAAAGGGCTCCTTTGCACAGGTGTTTTCTTCTCAACTCTGTTATCCCACAAAACAATGGATCCTGAATAAGTCCCTCCCAAAACTAGGTTAGGATGGAACCTGTAGAATAAATATGAAGAAGTTAATAATAAGATAGTATTGAGTCCTCTTTCTTCGTAGGACACATTTAACTCACTTTGCAAATGAAGTGGACGTGACTGGGCTCTGACAATGGAATACATATTCTGGAGAAGTTTTCATAAATTTCGTGTTCCAAATCAAACAAACGCCATCAGGATCGTGTGGAGAATCTTCGTTGTTTGAGTAACTAGCTACAAGAAGTTCTGGATACTGTGCGGACCAATCAAGGGATGTGACGCATCGATTCTTTGACCATTTCTCATCATAAAATACTCGGTTCAAGGATAGTCTCGTGGCAGACTTTTCTTCCCTATTAAAAAAATGTATAATTTGAGTGAAACCCATCCGAATCTAATCCCACAGTTGTTAACTTTATTATCATATTAAAGAACTGTGACGCTTACCCTGCGTCATCTCCATCAGTTGTTTTTGCATAATCTACAAATATATCCACTTGGTGTTCACACAATGCCCTTTCAAGGATCCTTGCGGATTTGTCGACAAATTTCTGGAAATTGGGTGACATGATAATCATTTGCTTCTCCTCTTCACTCAGATCTTTCGGCTTGACTACTTTTTGTTCTTCCTCTTGTTTCGCAGCTTGATCAGAAGCGGTGAGGGCTGGCTGAACGTCAACCACTTGGGGGAAACCATGAGGTAGAATTCCAGGAGGCAGCTTTGGCAGCCGATGGTCCATCGACAGTGACGACTCTTCTTCGTCCACTTGGCCATCATCAAAAGTCAAAACTGTACCAACGTAATAGTAACACACACCCCAAGATGCATTTAGCAAAATAGCGGTTCAAAAGCTAATAGCGTTACAGGGAAAGATTTTACAAGTTTATCTACAACATACAGACTTTCGTCATACGTGTGTCCATATCGTTAATTTTTATAACAAACTACCAACAAATTTCGTTTGGGCACGCATCAGTCACTCTTAGAATATTTTTTTCCATAACCTGAACTATTAACATGTCACTAGAAACTGTTTCCAATCACAAATTACAAATTAGTCTTTTCTACATTATACTTTCACTTCATCGTCATTGCGAGCTATATATAGATCAGTCATCATCATCAATCAAGAAGATCGTTTATTCGCTCGTCCCAAACTCTAAAACCCTTCTTTTCTTAGTTGGTTTTGCTAACAGGATTTATCACAAAGCCCCTATTGATAAATTGTCCAGAAGCATCAAGACTTGCATAAAGTCATTGAATGCATGTGCAGAAACATGTCAGTTCTCAAAAGATGTCTACTTTGCCACACCCCTGCTGAATCTCCAAAATGGATACTTAATTATTATTCAGAAACGTGTTAACGATGGAAGCTTAAAGTTTTTTTTTGATTTTGTACATTACAAACTCATAGTGATAGTTGGAAAGATAGTCCAGATTTTGGAAGCTTACCTAGCTTACTTTAGATTATTTTATCTAATACTAACCTAAAGTGCTTACAACTTTCTCCTCACAAAGCAAGACATTTTTTTTCATTAACTGTCACCGCTACAGTTTTTATTCCAAAGTGATCATCATTAGCAAATCTTCCCTTTTCCGTCATCCCTAATGGCTCCTACCATCTACATCTCTACATTCATCTGACGAACATTGAAATCTAACTATCTGTATTGTGAACAATATGGATATTATGCAAAAGCCAATTTTTGCAAGTAAGCCGCACACAGTGCATACCAAAATATTCATACTATTAGACCAGCTTAAAAGAAGTGTATTGTAACTCTTTTCCCTTCCCATTGCAGTATATCTAGAAGCAGACAGTCTACGCGCACCATTCCATCACGCCAACTTTCACTCTTAAGCTTAATTTGTGTTAAATGTGCATCCGTTCCCAAAAAACAATCCGAATGTTTTTGGGTAGTGCACACGCACACCACATTCATGAAACCGTGTAAGTTAAGTACAAGAATACAAAGCAGTCCTTGCGCACCACGACACTACTACGTTATGAATGTAATGTAATATATATTATATATAACTGTGTAAAATGCCTTAAACGAAAAAGGTGAAGCATGTAATACATCAAATTAATGCGATTCTGTTGATTGAATCAACATTCACCATCCGAAGATGAGGAGAGCAAACAGAAAAAAAACGGAATGAAACTAAAACCCAAACCTGCCACTAAACCCAAAAAAAATCAAATAATTAAACCTGTATCGAAATACAGATGCAACCTAAAATTAAACCAAATTGAGCAGCAACCAAATTAAAAAAATCAAGATTATATTTTCTTGGCATATAAAAACTCAATCCCAGAACAGAGAAAGAGAGAAGAAAGAAGACAAGAGGATCAACTGTACTGCATGATAAGATTATTATGTACTTTTAGTAACTTCAACTGCAATTGCTGCTGCGGGCCAATATTAGCGATAGAAATTATCCGAAAGATATAACGAAATGGAGAATATGTCCTACCTGCGAACTCGTCATCCCATTCTAAACCAGGATTAAGATTGTACTCGTCTTTACATGTGGAAACAAACAAATAGAAAAACAACACAATTTGTAAGCTGTTATCAGCACAATCAGTAGTATCTGTTTGTAATACATAATTATGTATGTATGCTTACTACACACATTTCATATGTAATGGAATCTATTCACATTATCCACTTTTTTTTTGTTAAAAACAGAAATCGACTAAAAACAAAATACGTTGTCTTTCTGTCTTTCCATCAGGCATTTTTATCAAGTCAAACAATCTATTTACAAATTGTTAGTAGAAATAAAAAAATAAAAGCTCTTTCATTTTCAGTTAACGAGAATATAGTTACTTTATCATGTTTGTAAATCATAGGTTAATAAATTCTAGTTGCAAAAAGGACGATGAATGGAAAAACTGAATATAATGTACATAAATTTTACATTGTATTATTTTGCAACGGAAGTAAAAGCAGTATAAGTGCTGATATAAGTGTCAAAATTGATATTTTCTACAAGATTTAATTGCAAATGCGCACTTGTAGATAGATATATATTACATTTTTTTTTCCTTTTCCATGTCTAAAAAGCTATTCGCTCTAGACTTATTGTAACTGTACAAACTTTAAATTCTATTTACACGTACCATGGGATGACTTTGGGTTTGCAAATGCGTAGCAGTCATAAAGAAAAAGTACATACAGAAAGTAGATTTTATTAATAATAATTATTGGTTCTAATATTATTATAGCAATTCGCAAGTCAGCATTGAGAGGCGGTAGCCCATTAGCCACTAAGTTGGCACTATCAGATACAATCCCCCATTTTACAAATACAGCAATTGCCTATTATAACCATCACCATTATTATTACGGAACAAACAAAAATAATAATTTTAACCAAAACAAATTATGAGTAAAATGATCAACCTATCTACAACAAAACAGCTGAATGTTTTTATGCTAGAAATAATTAAAATGAGCCAATAAACCTATATGACTGATGATGAAAATAATGAAACCAAAAATAAGAACAACACAATGATTAATGATGATGGGATTATTGAGAGTTCTTAAATTTCATAAGCGGGTATCATCCTGCATGTACTTATATAGTAGAGCCCAAATTTACCCTGACTAGCAATAAATACCCAAATTTTCTCCTGTCTATAGAAATCGAAATCATGTGGTGGCTATTGTGACACTAAAGAAATAACGGATGGAAAAATATACGAACAAAAACCTTAATTTATTTAAAATTAACCGACAATTAATTTGTAATCAAATTAAAATAGTCAATTAACGCTTGTCAGGCACGTCAATGTTGAATGTAATACGGTAATGTCGTAATACTGTACGGTAAGTGAGTTTGAAACGTAAGGTACGTTAATGTAAGTTTTAGTTTAGTAAACGTACAAGTAGTGATCATTCACAACAACAAAATTAAGTAAATCAGGTAGGATTTGTGCTGGTACAAATACGAGTCATGAAACGAGAACATTGAAACGGAAGAAAACGTACGAGTACAAGAGCAAGAGAAAAACAATGATTGGATGGCCATAATAACTTACCGTAGTAGTCGAAGGCATGAGCTATCAAAAATCAAAGAAACAAGAAAAATCCATAATCATTACACAGGTACATTAACAAAGTCTAAATACTTTTTCTTCAGCATTTCAAGGCATTCCAGTAGCGCCACAAAAAAAATGTTTTTTTAGCATTGCCAAACTCATGCTGTAAAAAACTATGAAAAATTTAAGAAAAACAACATGCATAAACAAGGAGGATGTAAAACTCTGGGTTACTTTTAGTGCAGTTGATTCATGCTTTTTCATACCATAAATAGAAAGGAATTATACTTTCTCTTATGTTGATTTCACTATAGTTCTCATCCCACCCCACTATATTCTACAGATCCAGATAAAATATTCTATAATATCCTCTATCCTATCACTAACAAAAACCAACAAATATTATATGGGATTGTGTGCTGAGCAAACAAAAAAAGGTGAAAGCCATTCTCACATGCTACAACTAAAACGCGGACAAACATACAAAATTCTACATTTCAATTTTCATTTTTATGAATATCTGCTAATCACAAACATGCACTATGAATGAATACTTTATACAGAAAAATGACAAGATTAGATTTACGTAAACAAATATTATGGTGAAAGGTTATTGTCTTGTATTTTTAGTCTGTCAGCCTGACTTCGCAAACCCAAAGTTACTCCCATCATAAGTTTTGCAATAAAAAATGAGTTTCAATTTAGCTACGTTTTTTTAGGTTTTTTTTAAAGATATTATGAGCATCTATTACAGATATTATATGATTCCGTTAAAGTTAAAACCAATACGCACTCTACTCATTCGTATTTCGTAGTAATTTACACTGCACTGCCTTTCCCACTCAAATCAGTGATCGCGATACGGTGTGCAATTAGTCAATTAGCAATGTGTGTTGTTCAGTAGTACAAATTTTCTTACATAAAAAAATAATTTTTAGTTCACCGAGAAGCGTGCCTGAAGTGAAAGTTTTTTTTTAGAACTTTGACAATATATAAGACCGTGATATTCGTAACTCGTAATCGTAACTTAAACCACCTTCTCAAATTTCAAGGTTGAATACATCATCATCATCATCATCATCATCACAGAGAATCGAGTTACTATCGATCTTACGAACACGTATATTATTGCAACAACAAAAAAGTAGGATTTTCTCAGCGTGAATGAGTTTTCTTAAAGCTCAGTTAAGAAAGACGACTGTGGTGCTTGAATAAAAACAACTTTGGAAACTTACGACTGTTACGTACCTTTTCTTGGTTTCAGCCAAATATCATAGTATGCTTTAAAATTGATAAAAATTAATTAAGTAAATGCATTAGAATCATTATATTACACTTCCTTTTCATAATGCATGAGTATACACATGATATTGTTGGAAAAAGCAGGGTTAGAATAAAAAAGATACAGTTTTCAGGCGCCAATGTGATCAATCCTATTATTGGATCGGATTTTTACCTCACAGGTAAACCATTTAGTGCATTCTGATATGAATATAACTTAAAAAAGAGTTTTTTTTAGCAAATCATCCCATCGCCAATAGGTTTTTTTTCGATAGATTTTCCAAGCAATGCAACTCAAACAAGAGAAAGTCAAGTGGAACTACTACTGACATGTCAATCGCAGAAAATACAACCAAAAATGAAGAAGAAGGTGCTCGTGAAAATATAATATATCAAATATTTTGAGAATGCGTTGGAACCGATCGTGCATCGTACAAACTCAAAACAGGTCAAACTATAGCATTTACACCACAGGATGTCAAAAATCGGATTAACTTACAGTCCCTGTGATCATTGCCACTCTGAGCTGTCTGAGTCTCTTTTGTGTATGTGACCTTCTCTTGTGCTGCAATGTTCGTCTGAGTAACTTGGGACACTGTTAACTTTGCTCTACGCCTAGAAAAATCAGGAATAAAATAATATGCTTGAGTGAAAAGTATTTGCCATTTGGAAATATCATTAAACAATAGTATTAACTGACTTACTTTGCAAGTTCTTCTGCCTTTGAAGCTGCATCTTGTTTTCCAGAAGTCACACCAGCTAAACTACTATCGGGAGTTAAAGAGGCTGATGACTGGTCTTCAGAGGATGTATTTAGTTTCAACGCGCGCACTGACACAGGTTCAATGTCTAATTTGGTGAGGAGAGCATCCACATCTTCCAACGATGAAGGACCTGGTGCCCCACCTGAACTAAGACTGCTTGCATCTCCCTAAAAAATTTAAAGCACACGCAATTCTTGAGTAAAAACGGTTTTAATGGTGGATTTTATATGAGAAAGAGTTTTCACTACTGTCAAAAACTGCACATATGTATGTATACAAACAATCTTATAGTAGAAAGAACATAAAACAGACTTGTAGCCGACGTGCTCTCTGCCTCTCTTTCTCAGCACGAAGCTCCTTCAAGGCCTTCAATTTTGCCTGCTTTCTTTCTTTTTCAATCTTCCAATCTCGAGTTCCAGGCAACATTTCACACTCGCACACACACTTTACACGAACGCTAAAAAGTTGTGATGTGAATACGTTTAGTATCAAGGAAGAACTGAGGTAACAACCTTCATGGCCGCACTACTGTTTCACAACTCTTTTTTTTACCCATTGAATTTTATCTTTCGTTCTTTCCACAAAAGTTATTTTCTTGAAAAGGTGATTGCAGACTTGGTTGCTTCATTTTCTTCAAATTAGTTAAAGCTTAGTTCTTGCCAAATTTTAATGCATTATTAGTAGAGGAAAAGAATTTCAAAATTTGCAGTCTAAAATCTAAGTCAGATCTACTAAAAGATCAGCCACCTCTCATTCCTATGGAGCAGGTAAGATGTGAAGATAACCACATAAACCGTGAATTACAAGTTTTAAGCTTGCTTTTATGATTATGAATGAAATTCTTATGGTTAGTGCATCCTATCTTCTAATAGTAATAATAATAATAAAAACAGCTTGTAATTTTCACATTCTTTGATTTTCTTGTGTCAATCTTCATCCTATCGAACCAACCCATCCACCTGATAGTTGATACACATCTAGAACTGTCTGAGCATGCGAACAAAACAGCAAAGGGTTGGAGTTTGGTAGTTTTCTGAGTGATGTATCACTGCAGACTGCAGATGTATATGATGTTAAGCGATAAGGAAACAGAAAAATAAACATCACCAGAAAGGCAGACCCAACATTTGCCTTTTATATATAACGATCTACCTGAGAAAAAATGGGGCTCTCAACTCAAGTAAGAAAGTTCTTAGAGAAGAAGCGTCCGAACTAATATTATCATATCATTCGTCTAGCTTGACTTACTGCTGCTGCTACAAATACACACTAACCACGGGCTTTTATAACAGGAAGCACGCTTAATGAATACATTTCAGGAGCTACGTGAATAATGCAGGTAGTTTTCATTTTGGCAGTAGAAGAGATGTGTAGCACAGAGCTAGCACCACCACTATTATAATGTAGAATGTTCTTGCTTTTCATTTGAGTTGGAATGATGATGAGTGATGATAAAATGAAACAGTATAGCTGCAATTTGACAATGCAGTGAGTTACCTACTCGAGCTTCAAACTAGCTAAAATAGATCTCTTGTTACTGTTACTATCATTCTATCAACGTCAAAACTAGTGTTTATTATGGTGACTCTAGTTGTATCTGAAACCGCATAGAGAACAGACAAAAACTATGTTGTATTATGATGTTTTATCATCCCAAAATGAGCTATATGGTTAGCTCATTATATGCCACTATGTACAGGCGGATATAAAAACTCGTAGTATTATACGCCGGATTATACCTTAAACCTATGTTTTAGTTAGAGAATGAAAGAATGATGAATTCAAAAGAAATGACAAATAGAAGTTCGTGTCCGTTCCGTATTAGAAACATTGTAGGTAGGACTTGCCATTGCACATCATTATATCCCTATATCGTATAGCTATTAAATAATGCTTAGGTTTCCCTTTCTTGTCAATTTTTTTCACAGGAGATACAAAAATACTTCATGATTATGATTGCATGAAATGTACATGAATAACTTTTCAAAGACAGATCATCTATAGTGATTCGACACAGTGGTGAACGTAAAATAACATTTCCCTCATTATATTGTAGATGTAGATTATTGTAGATAAACTAATGCATGTATGTTTAGCATCAGCCTCGGTGCCCCAAGTTTAGATATTAGTAAAGGATAAAGTATAACCTAATCCCAAAAACAATTCTGAATAAAACATATATACGATGCTGATCAAACAGAATCAACTGGATAAGTTTTCATATCAAACGAAAAAGTACAAGTCGGCTGCAGCAAGTTTTTATCTACTGTCATTTTTTCATTGCATACATATCACGTAAATGTGGAATACATAATAATGTGTACATGTTATACAGCCTAATATACCATATCGCACCAAATTAAATTGATTATGGTAGTTATCATATTGAGAACGCAAAATCTTTCTCGTTTTATCTTGTTAAAGCATCACATTGTATAGGGTTATAATGTTTCGTCTTCGACTTCTATTTTATTTTCTCCATAAGCATAAATAATAGTGACAGGAGAAAGCTAACATTGTACATCGCATCGAACCACAAAGGGGCTAGTACATTTCATTATGAAGCAAAAGACATTTCGCTATTACCCCCATAAATCTGAAAAGCTGAAGTACACATGCAGTTACGACTCTGACTCTGGTCTTGGTATCTTTAGCTCAAGCCTCCAGTTATGAGAATCTCGTAACAAGACGAGAGCAGACATTCTATTCTCTTTCAACATTTATAGGTGAACGTAATTAGGGCTATAACAACATAAAACAAAGGCCGAAAGGGTGGAACAACTAAACCGATCAATAAAATGGAAAATATGAGATGAGTCATGCAATGCAATGTATCTATTATTGCTTTCTCTTTTCAAAAGGCAGTCGTAATTCGTTACGAAAGGGAATATGTTGTCCAGATAAAATGACTGTGCAGCATATAGCATTTCTCACTAAATTAAAAAAATATGCTTTCATAATAATTGACAAATCTATCTTTATCATACTGGTAAATCGAGCTCGAAACATGAAACTTTTACTACATGAAAGTATTTACAGATGAACCATCAGTACCTGGACCTATATCCAACGTTGCTTCAAAAACATTGTACTTTCAGTTGCTTTTGCTGACACTGACAAAAAAAACTTTTGCGTAATTTGACATTTGAATTGACTCCAAACCACAAAAGAATGCCAACAATGAGAGGAGAGAGTAGTATAAAAATCCTAATCTCAGGTATTTGTATGATGACGATGCATCATTATCCTTTATGCATGGATCAGGATCAGGAATTTTAAGATCGAGAATAATGGATTTACGTTGTTGTTCTGCATCGATGAATACACCTGCAAGCAGTAACTGTGATCGAAGTTCAGGGCTTTGTTTAGCAAGTTCATGCACGTAGTACTACTACATTATACCACAAGATCGAATAAATCAAACCATGCTACTTTTTTAAAAACTTTTGTGTCTTTGTGTGCAAGATTCTCATCTCATCGTGTGATACCAGAAAAGATATGATACTACCATTACTACCCACTACAAAAGATTCAAATAAAGACTATTCTCTATTTAGACATTCGGTGCATCTAGTCTAGTCCAACGTCAATGCACGTACATGCGAGACTCTTACCCTTGTCGTTGTCGTTCCATTTCCTTCTTATTCATTATTTGTAAGTATTTGTGTCCTTATCCTTTCATGTAGTCGTTTCATTTCTTTACCAAAATTTCCTTACAAAATACCCTGTCTTCGCAGGCATTATTTTCAATACATGTATTGTAGCAGTATTCTTAAATAGCCTTACTTATCCTTCCAATAACAACTTGGAAGATGATGCTAAATATTGATCCCTGATTAATAAGGTTGCATGCAAAAATGTTGTGTGTGAAAAGAAGCGCTGCACACATGAATGAGAAATCTTAAAAGTAAATTAACGACTAAAATCAATCTGAATTTTTAAGGTTGGATGTCACCACACAATTATTTATGAAGTTCAAATTAGTCAGCTCCTTACACGTTTATTCCAATTCCACCGAATCTTGGAATAGTCATTTCTTTTGAAACATGTTAGGATTTATTACAGGAAAAACTCTCATGCAAAGCTATGAAGCTACCTAACACAAAGATTTAAATACGATTTTTTAAAGACAATATTAAAAAGTAAGGCAAGTACTAAGTACTTCCGTTACTAAAAATGTGACGCCGGGCCGGCTTACAGCTTTTAGGACGCCAGAGATCTTATCATATCATCCTCATTCATTCACAAAACCAATATCGTGACATCAACCATCTTCCCCTCCATTTCTTCATCCTTTACAAGAACAATGATGTATAAACACTCAAAACACTGAATAGTGCCTATCATATGATTATACCTAATACAGATCTTGAGAAATTATTTTGACTTTTGTTTTTTTGGAATTTATCCAAATCAAGTCTACTCCAGAATAGAATTCAAGCCAACAACCAACTTGTTTTTCCTCCTTACACCTTTTACTTTAAAACGTCGAGGTTGTGATTCCACTAGTTCTAGTTCCACTACAACCTTAATCAGAAACTATATCTATGTACTAGCTTAAGATAACGGAGATTGAAGATAATCAAAATGACTTACCGCAGCTCCTGCTTTTAAAGCCTGTTCCTTCTCCTTTTTCTTCCGTTCCTTTTCCTCCCGAAGTGCATTTAGTTTTGCACGTTTTCTCTCCAACTCTGCCTTTCGGTCACGGTCTGCCATTCTTTTAAAAGGTTTTCACTAACTTTTTGTCTTAAAATTCTAAACACGATCACAAACTATATTACTTTTTTTTTACTACTGTTAGTCAGCTGCTGTTTGCAATCAAGATTTTTAGTTATCTCTAATCACTATCCCAATCCAATCTACTCATCTCGTACTGATTGCGATTGCCGATATGCAGTCAATAGATTAGTCTCTACAATTATGAAATTGGTGAGAAATTTGATTCTTTTAACCTAAACTAGCAAAATATGTAAAGTCAGCGGCACAGGTTTATTGGGCTGGTATGGTGTATGATATTTTGATACGTCAAAAATTTACTCTTGATCTTGTATTAGTCACTAGAGTATTGTGGTATCCTTTAATAATCCTTTCTATACATTTGTCACTTTTTGCAAGAAACAGCAGACCAGACCCATCCGCATAAAATACATACGTAAGATTACCGAACGAATAGACTTTGCTATTTAGGCATAGGAATTTTATGCTAGAACAGTATAATATGTTATACTCCCTATAAGACCTAACCCTATCGGAATTTAGCAATGCAGATATTTCATATACATTTATATCCATTCATGTTAATATTATCATACACATCCATACTTGCACTCCCACGATCATGTTTGAGCTGTGATCTCATATTGTGCTATTCTAGAGCATGGTGTATGTGTAAGTAAGACTAGACCATCGACCGAAATATCAATTCTTACTTTCTTATGACTTCAACTAGCAGTAGTATAAGTAGTATCCTAGCCTTTCTTTAGCTAAGGATTCATAATTTCATGCGGATATATACAGGATGGACATCTACTCCATTTCTTTCAAATGTACTTAGAAATGTTCATACTGCTGAGGGGAGATCTTTATACCTTATTTGTCTACTTTGAGATCTACTGCTCCACACCAACCGACCACGTATGCTTATGTATGTATGCTTTCACGATCATATCGCAACGACTTGACTCAATACAGAATACAATGGATGCGCCTTGCTGTGTATTATGAAAAAGGGTATTCCTAAGTTTATGTACCTATACGCATGCTTATATAAACCGAGCTCACGTAGTTGAGCTGTTCACAAAATAGATGTGGTTATTCTCTTCAATCTCTTTGTGAAAGTTTTCCGAGCTTCTATTATGAAAACTACAAATGCTAAACTAACGTTTCCTACCAAGGCATGTGCATTAATCAGAATATGATCGGCTTAGGTTTCAAGGATTTATAAACCTCATATTGTACTTTGTTTTTTATTACATACTACAATAAAACGCTATAAATAAAGACAGTAAATAACAAGTTCAAATAAATTTAATCAGATTCAGATAGACCTTTTTCCGAAATCAAGAGACGCTGACGTACGTTATTAATAGAACAATAATTTAAACAAATAAATAGAATGATCTCGATTTCAAAACAGAAGATGATGTTGCTACCTATCAGGAAGACTTTTCCGGAAGTAAGAATGCGATCTTCACCAGTATTTTCTGTTCATCCACTTGTTACTGTTGATGTCGGTGCTGCGTTCAAATTAATCCAATCGACGAACATTGCAACTCGTGAGTAGACCTAATAAGATGTAAAAAAAATAGTAAGATTATTTACAGAACTTTAATGATCAATCAAAGTCATTAAAACTTTCATTAGCTAAACTTACCCCATAAAATGAAGGACGGGCACATCCCTACAAACAAAAAAACGAAAAAAAAAAACATTTTTGTTATACATATTAATACATCATATCATGCATCAAAATTTCATTTATTCTTGCTACATAAACTGAACTTACATAACCCCAAGATGTCACTCCAATTAGTTTATTAGATCGATCAACAAGAGGTCCCCCTGAATCTCCCTGACATGAATCTGGAAACCAAAAGATTTATAAAATTAAATAATAAATAAATTTGTTTTAATTTGTAGTTGAAAAGCATGTTATTTGCAACTGAAACTACCTTTTCCTCCTTCTTCGATTCCAGCACAAATCATTCTGTTTGTAATGTCATCTTCTCCATAACTGTTTTTACAAGCTTCATCCGATACGATTGGAACACCAACGACTCGCAGGGTATTCGAAGTTGAGCCACCTTCTGATGTAGTTCCTATTTTTGTACAAATAAAAGTTTATGGAATATTTTAGTTTCTAGTATAGTATTGCGTGCTCTAGACTCGAAAAAAGGTATTTGTATAATCACTTACCCCATCCAGTGGCATAGACTTCTGTTCCAGGTGTAAAAGTCTGGTCTTGTTCAGGCAGTGTAACGGGGGTTATACATTCATTCTGTAAGTCAATGTCTCGCTCAAGCTAAACCCGAAAAAAATAATTAATCATAGGGGTGAAATGAGATAATAATAATAATAGCAAAAGACGTATATTATTACATTCTATAGCATTTTAATTAGCTTACAATAATGAGAGCAATGTCGTAGTCAACATCCCTTGAATTGTATTTTTCATGAACAACAAATTTCTCAACATTTCTTCGAATGCCATCTCTACCAGCGGCATCAAGTTTGTGAGTTCCAGCTACAACAGTGATCCCTGTGATTGACCTACCGTTCACGCAATGACCTGTAGGAATGTAAGATTTTTTTTTTAATAATGAATCGTTGACGAGCATTTTCCAGATTCTGATGCACAACCGTATAAATAAATGCCTGTGTGTAAAAAAAAAAAGGAGAAGACTAACCTGCAGTGATGATAGTTCGGGCATTAAAAACGCTTCCACCACAAAAGTGTGATGAGCCTCCAGTCATCAAGGATTTACGCTGTACAGAAATTTGATGCGGATAATCTTTGCAAGTACCCACCGCTTCTCCTCCAACAATTTTTCCTGTATACTTCCCCTTGAACTGGGGGAGTTCGCTTAGGCGCTGCGGAAAGAATGGTAGCGTTCCATAGCACACAACTAAAATGCCAAAGTGAACTATATTAATTTTCTTGAGAAAAAATTTTTATTTTCAGAATTTGTAGACGCTGGCTTAGCTTACCTGCTAACTGAATAAAGCACAAAATTGATGAAAATTTCAGCATTTTTCTTTAGTAAGTCAATCTAGCTGGGGACGCGTCACTATAGTTGGAAGGAAAGGATGCACACAATCGTTCTTCACAAACTCAGAGTTCAAAATGCACAAAATGCTTTCGGAGAAGGGTGAATGAAAGTTCGGTAGCTTAATTTTTTAGTCTTCTATATGCCTATATCTTTAGTGGCGACCTTCTTGTATGAATGCTTTAAAACAATTTCATTGTACCTTCAACCTTTGTTCATATATACCACACAGGGCTTAAATATAGTCCTAGGAAAGGGGTACTTTGTACTTTTAAGTGAGTGTTAAAGAAAGCAGACGTATCAGGTCATTGAATTATTAACGGACACATAATACAACCTCATCCAGCAAAAGGGTTCAGGAGAGGAGACAGAATTCCTAAATTTAAACAATGGGTATTAGAACCTTTTTTGTACGCTTAAAATAACAACGTACATTTCTTGTCTTTTACATTCAAGCTTAAATTCTATTTTTAGTGGCGTGCTTACTTAAACTGCATTGTCGTCTGTGAGATTATAAACAACGACACGACATATGCAGCTCCAATCCGACAAGGGTTGGGTATTTCAATGTATTTTTATGATTTTTTCCTAAGCTCCGGCGTATTGATTGAGGATTCCCAACAAAAACGATGGTATTTTTAAAATAATGACCTAAAATATTTGCTGTCAGTCGAAATTAAAAACACGCATCGAATATGCTAAATATTATAATCGGTATTTATAATTGCAAAATATGATGTTTTTGGATGGAAATGGAATGGACCACGAAATGAACTTAACATTTTCATAATGCAGAAAATAACTAATAATATGATATATGCTACGCTGAATGGAGTACGTGCCATTGATGAAGCTTACCAAAATGCTGAAAATATGTATGAACCACAAAAGGTTATAATTCAAACAATTTTTATGTTTCAATTATATATATATTCTTTTTCTACAGTTTATTCACCATTCTAAAAACAACGTAAACGCTGACAGTACAAAACATGATTTTCGAACAATCATTCAGGTTTTAAAAGCTTTTAAAATGCTCAGAGACTAAACCCAATTTGATTTAAAGTTACACACCCTACTACTCAAAACTGATGAGTTTACATAAAAGTCATAATTTTCCATTTAGAATAATTAAAACGGTAAATCAATTATTATTTTTTCACAAGAAATGCATTAAACCTTAGAATTTCTCATTGTTTCATTTTTTGTAAGTCTAACTGTTATCTCATTTTTAATGTTGATTATATATCAAGTGATTTGTACATTATGTACCATGCAGTTCTCTCTCTTTTTAAGTAAATCCACAGTTAATATGTACCAAAATAGCAACATAAATTATAGCTTAAAACTTTTTTTTTGAACAACAACTGTACAAGTTTACACAACTAGTATTTTCTTTCATATATTTTTCTTTCTCTCTACAGCTCACTGATGTAAATTGTCTGGTGTCTGATATTTCACAGACTCACATACATGACTACACATTTTCTAGTTCATGGCTACAGTTTACAGTATAGAAATGACCTGAATAGTTGAAATATTGCAAATGATTTTTCAATATCAACAATAACAATATAATATAATGATTAACTTAACTAATTTAAATCTCTCTTCAATAACTGCTCACATCATTCTCAGCATACATAAATAAGTTTATGCATCCAATCCAAAATTTGTAGGCTCACAAAGGATCTCTCTTTTGTTTGTCGTGCACTGGCACACACTTTACACACACACGCATACAAATCATCAAGTATAATAATAATGTTATATAATATTTAGTATTAAATAGGTATATTACTATAAAGACATATACACTGTAGTATATTACATCATCGCACTAGAAAATCTTATGATTATGTATATACATTATTCAAAAATCTGTAAGGTTCCTGATTTGATTTGCATATCAAGTTTTCATTGTTGAAGACCACTATTGTTGAAAACTATAGACTATTAAAACCCCAACTGGAGCCTTTTTGCCTGAGGTCAGTGTTGTCTATCTAACCATTTTTCTACACACTAATAATTATCTAAACTATATATAATATAAGATTTGGAATATGTTTCGCATGTCAAAATAAAGCATAGAAGAACTCTGGACTACCGTTGGTTTTCGTACACCTACCTACATATTCAACAACTTCTTGCACATTACAGCGTTTAAATCACGATTCACTGCTTTTCTCTGTCGGTTTCTCTAGATAAATAATTATGATGACGACAATAATGATAACACCAGAAATAAAAAATGCTAAATTTTCTTTAGTTTTGTGTAAATAGTATTTATATCATGAAGAACTTTTTCTGTAAATGAACTGTTATCTTATTCATTATTATGTTGTATTCTTTCGCAGTACTGCCACTTTTTTTTTGATCAGCAATAATCAATTTTTACTAATGTAATAATTAATTACAAACTGTGTAGTTACCATTTGGCTATGCTTTAAGACTATAACATTTTTCATATAGAGTAAATGTCTCTCGCATCTCGTAACGAACGTCTCTCTGAAAGATTGATCGTTTCAAAGACCATAGTATATAATGTATGTTGTAAAGTTTTTTTTATTATTTCTAGTTTAGAAGACCATTTTACACCGTAGGTTTCATATTATGAATGTAAATGCTGCATATGTAAGGAAAACCGTTACTTTACCATAACTCTGTTACAAATGAAGACTTTGTCGCTTGTATAATATAATATTAATATGTACAGTTATATAATAACATTATTACTTAGCTTATCGACTGACTTAAGATCTACAAAATTTTGCGATAACCTCACTACATAAGTAAGTACATTACACATATAGATAGATAATCTTCCTCTAAAAATTATAGTAACAACAGCAGTGTACAATATTTAATGAAGTTGTAGCAATTAGTGTACGCAATATATAGTATTTAACATCATATTATAATTTATGCATAACATGGCAGCATATATATAAATATGCAGCAGTCATACGCAAGAAAATCTCTAGTTTAAAACGGATTGATTTTTTTGTCTTGATTTTTTTTTCAATTTCATCGATATTACCATACATAGCAAATGATTGAGAACTGCTTTTTTGGAAGAAGTAAGTTTCTGAAAGAATATTCTTTTTTTTTTGTAAGCAAACTATATAACTTGACTGGACTGAACATGGCTGCCAAAAGATCTCATCTATTAATATGATGTTAGCCATCAAACAGCAAGAAAGACTTGCAAGAAATCATAAACCTTTCTTTCTCTTTAATTACACACAGCCTTTTTAGAATCCCGTCATCACATCATCGCCCAATCCTAGTTGCACAAGAGAATCTTTGGGACAAGAAATATTTTAAACAAGAAGCAGCTTCGCCCTCTCATTCTGTCTCTCCTTTCTCACTCATCAACATCATGAGTTTAGTTATCTTAATTCATGTGTTCTTTACAAGGAAACGAGCAATGGCTCTGATTCAAAACAGGTTGCAAAGGTCAATCATCTAGTAGTTAGACTGTTCGGTATTCCAAAGAACTGGATGTATCTGTAAACAAAAAAATAACGATCGCTGCAGTGGTGGAACTATACCGAAGGAAAAATATATAAGGAAGCTAGTATGCCAACTAAAAGGGAACAGTCGTGGGGAATTTCCCACTAAAAGTGAAGGATATCATGGACTTCTTTTAGTTCTTTTCTTTAGCAAAAGTAACTTTTAGTAAAAATGGGATTTCTCATTCACATCCCTATTTCTTCTGTGTATACTACTACGACTATTAAGAATGAAATGGAAAAAGGGCGATCTGCAACGCTAAATTCTATATGATCAGTATCACGAAATGTGTGGGTTCGAGAAAGTAGTAGTTGCCATACAAAATATGATCCTGAGTGATAAATACATGAAATGACATGACCCTATGAATGTAATATGTTTAACCATCACAGCAGTAAGACCTACCTAGCATCGGTATATTTTTTGTAGAGTATAATATATATATCCTAAGAACAAACTAATGTGGGAAAAGAAGGCATTATTAGAAGTCGCAGTTTGGTTATCTCGCAATGCAGTGTAAATCCTGACTTGATTGGCCGTAAAAATAAAATTGTATATAATAATAATAATAATATGACAATGCAATAAAAAAAAGAAGAGATGATGTTAATATTTCATCACTATGCAGTAAAAAGATGACCATGACCCTTGTGCTTGTTTCTCTTTGATTTTTTTTCTCTTGGTTTTTTTGTCCTCAAATATCTTCCACAGGAAAAATTACTATCTCTATAAATAATATTCTTATGTTGTTAGTAAAAAAGGAATTTCCTAATCAACTCATAATTCAAGCCGACTAATGATATCCTTGACTCTGTTCAGGAATGGGGCGAAATGAACTGAATTAGCTTCTTGCATGGCTTTGACTTCATTCATGTACTTGTCAATGGTGTGGATGTTTGGAGGCTCATGCGTTCCGGGTAAAGGGAGCGATGCGAAACTTGACGCTAGGACACTCCTAAGTCGATTCAGGTTTTGACTCAACATTTCATTTTGCAACTTTTGTTGTCTCATCTCATGCTCCATTCTCTCAATTTCCGCTTGCATCTGCTCCACGTGCTTTTGAAGCGTCGCATTCTGCTCTTCACATTCTGACACAGTTTTACGCAATGCCCGAAGCTCCAATTCTCGAGCTATATTGTCAAAATACAAGATAAAACATAATTACATTTTGCCTAGTGCACACACATAGTATAATTAAAGCGTTCAAGCATTGAAAAAAACAAAAAAAACAAAGAGATCATTTTCCCAAGTAGAATACAGTGACTACTACTCTAGATTGTTTCAAAAATTATTATTATTATTCATACGAGTTTATACTCGTAACAAAATATATATAATGTATATCTTAGCCCCAACTCATTCTGATCCATTTCCCCCATGCCAGTCCATTGCGTTTATGTTGTTACTCAAACAGAGCAAACAAAGCAATTTCTCACAATCACAAAATCAGTAGTTTCCTTTTGACGTGATACATTCCCATTGCTTCCTCCATATTGACATTTAAGGTCACCATTGTCAAAATTCCTTATTGATGACATCACGTTAAAACAAATAGTTTATTTGTGCTTGTATGCAGAGAACAACAGCTCAAAATCATTCCGTGATTGTTATAGATGGACTCGTAATTTAGAATATCATGCTGTTGTGCAAGAAAAAAAAGCGATAGTGGTAGTATGCATAATTGTCCATCGACATGGATGATTTTTTTTTTTTAAAAAGTTCTCTTCTGTAGCACACATGCAACGCAACAGATTTTACAGACTACCCACCTGCCCACATTTGTGGCTCGACCAACCTCAACATAAATTATTTCTAACTTTAAAAAGCATTATCCTCTCATTCACTCATTCATCATTTAACCGCAGCATTAACTTAATCATGATACATTCCATAAATCCGGTAGGTTAAACAAAGATAAGTAAGGAAACTGCATACACCAATGAAATTCAAATACGTTATAGTAAATCTGTTTGATATTGATGAAACACTCAGTTTTTGACTTGTTAACATACTTACTTTGAACGCTAACTTTTTTTTACTATATCTTTAGATCTAACAAATATTTTGTCGAACTAGAGCTAATAGCTGAAGTTTACCAGAAAGAATATGGAGCAGGGGGTTGCGGGAGTAAATTCAGACTGACATATATATTCATATATTATTAGAGACTACAAAGTCTTGATAAAGAGTCAGAGTCAGGGCTTTGTAATATACGTTGTGTGAAACTGAAACTAAAAGCTACTTTCACCTAAACCAAATTCCCTTGCGAAAGATTATTGGGAGTATTAAAGAAAAACAAAATGAAAGAAAACGAAAAAATAAAAATCATAATCTGCTGCTGCTGATGATGGCAAGTTTTAATCTTTCCTTGTTTAACCTACCTTCAATATACCGGCCGTAGCCAAAAATCTGTTGTGTTGTAGCCTTGTATGACGACGTCGTCAAATCTGCAGGAAGAACCCATGGAATCAAAAACACACATATGCACTTTAATAGCTTCGGTCACTAATTTGAAGTGGAAATTTCAACGGCATGTGAGCCGCTGACCGTCACGTTTTAAAGATGGATGATATAATTTTTGTTTAAAAATTGGGCTCACAGACTCACAGAACCACTACTACAGGCTCCAGGGCAGAGAACATACCAATTAATATCATGTCATAATTTTATAGAACATACCAATTAACATCTCATCTTTTAATCTAGTAGCTTTCACGCATACGTTAGTGTTTTACATACTTGATTAGTTTGGTAATACTACATTTACGATTTACGACTATTTGCAAAACATAAAAAAGACCATAAGAGATGGCAAAAAAATGTCAAAATCTGCGTAAGTAAAACCAAAAAGAAATAACAAAAAGTTATTATCTCAAAAGTACGAAAAAATAATAAACTACCTTTGAGCGTTTGAGAGTATATTATAAACTATAAAGCAGTTAACTTAACAAAATCAAAGCATTTATTAACGTGCAAAAATTAGATCAAAAGTCTCATTCCTCCATTTGAAGTTGCATATGATGATGAAGGCTACCACTACAACCACCACCCAAGAAGAAGCATCTAGCTACATGTAATTCTACCAACATGATACATAACGATTTTCTTCTACTATTCTAATGCTACTAAATTTTTATCAAATCCCAACACCATCAGTCTAGGCTGCGCTACCTTAACCGAGAGGTTTTGTACGATCGACCATTACAGCATTCATACACTTGACGCGATAAATCGGTTTGAAGTAAGTGGGACTCCATTTCCGACCGGCAACATTCGCCGGAGTCGTCATACATGATCCAAATGTAAGGGGTTCCATGAGAGTTGCGGAATAGTGTGACAGGTAATCATTTGTATGAAATGAATGTTAATATATACAGATATATTATGAAAAATATACGTTATATAACAGCAGATGGTCATGGGCTCCATAGGTAAATGGTAAGTTGAGTTGGAGTACAAATAATGTTGAATTAAATCAACATTTTAAATATTATGTCAGCCAGATAAATAAATTTTGAAGGCAAAACATTTTCCGAGTTGTAGTCAAAGTCATCTTGAAATATTTTCTCTTCAATTCAATAACAATTAAAGAAAAATGAAGTTGAGTTGAATGTAAGATTTTGATATTATAAGAGACTATTTTAGATAAAACGACAGAAAACAATATCGCTGGCTCTTTGCTATTAAGGGGTCGAAAGGGAAACGAACCTTTGTTGTGGTCGAGAAACTCCTCAGTAAAAATTGGTATTTCCATACCCGTTTCGTGGTTCATGTGAGTCGGGCGGTTCATCATGTTCATAGCTGAGCCGCCCGAAATATTATGTCCGAAAGAACTATTGCCAGTCGCACCTGAAATATTCATGTCCAATGGACCACTTTGTTGATTGGAATGCGCATGGTTCTTCTTCTTCCTCTTGTTCATAGATTTGTACGCCTCAGTCTTCTTGTATGCGCTCATCTCACGTTCATAATTTTGCTTATCGGCTTCCGCTGAGTCAAGGTATTTCTATATCATAAATAAACAATCCAATCAGTTATTGTATAATAATATACTACACGCTTGATGAAACCCCACTTTCACTCAAACAAAATGCTAAAATTTAACCAAAAACATACAAAACGTAAATTTGCGCTCTCCAACAAAAACTAGCTGTATAAAAGTACCTGCTTAATTTCTCGATCCATATTATTCCACTCCTGGGCCAATTGTCGAATAATCTCATAGAAAGGCATTTCTGGGTACATAGACCGTAACTGGTCACGACGTTCTCGCATGTACACATAATATCCTATAAATATAAAAATAATCAGTTTGATATCAATTATGTATATCAGGTATGACGTTTTAATTCAGAGAAAGTCAAAAGTTGGGTTATATTGACATTTTACAGATTTAATGCTATTTGCCTATGTTTAAATTAACTGAATATAATTTGGACGCTAATAATTCGAAGCATGGTTTGGATACCTAAAACATGCATACAACGATTGCGTCATTATTTCTCCAATTCACATCATCACTGTATTGAACACAATATCCATAAAGTGTAGTTTCTCACATATTGACAAGACTTGCTTAAATTTTATTTACATGAAAATGTAAGCAACAAAACGCTTTGTTTCCACCTTCTGATCTGATGCGAAGAAAGTTGAAAGTGGTGAGACAGTGAGACGTTCAGACAGAAATCATTTAAAATCATAAGAAAAATAATTTGTATGCATATTGTATGTCTCTACTCGTAGGTAATATACGAAATGAATCTACTTAGCTGCAGAAAGTTATGTAATCCAAATCCAGCCTATCCATCATCACGAAGATTCTTTGGGATTATAAATCATGAAGCCTACTTTTCTTTCATCTTCTACTTGATGCATTACACCCGTCACCACAGACTTTCGTTCCTGCTGAGATGATTGATGACATGAACACGAACGAAGCAAACCTAAATGTATCATCCATGTCAAACTCATAATAAGTTTGCTAATCTTCGTGGCATCATCATTACACACAAAAATACTGTACTAGGCTACTATCCATTATGCAGATATTTCAAAGCAGTGGATGGGAACGGGAAGACGTCCCACCAAAAACTGAGTGCCCAATGTAGCCGGGTTACAAAGACGAATGTACTTTAGTACCATTACTTATAAAAACACTAAGGATATCGTATTTCCATTCATGCAATGTTGATGGAGTATTATGCCAAGTCTATCATGTGCCAGTACTGTCAGCATTATTTCATCATATTTTCCATTATGCTTAATTAAAACAGTCTAACACGACGTCGACAGGGAAGGTGTTGGGTGTTTTTAAATATAATGATCCCAGAAATGAAGAACAACTGCAAGTAGTAGCTAGCAGCATCAACAACAACAACTATGGTTATGTCATACATAATTATCTCACGTCCGAACTACCAACTTTGCCATAAGTTTTTTAAAAATTATTTTAGCACATCAAGGGAAACTTCTTTTCTCTCGAAACGAGTGGGAGCTATGCTATGAATTATAACGATTAAAACTTTTCTTGACGTACCTGAAAACCTTCGCTGCTTCGGCGCATTAGGGTCAGGCTTTTTGTACACTTTCTTTTTAGGCCAACACTTTTTCTTTGTGTCCCTAGGAGTTGACGTGGCTTCACCTCCACTTGCCGTCGTGTGACCCGTCAATCCTGTATTACTTTGTCCTCCACTTTCACTGGTTTGATTCGTATTGTTACCAGCCCCACTGTTTGCTGTCGTTGTTTGATTTTGCGTTTGTTGTTGAGGCTGCTGCTGCTGTTGTTGTGGAGGATGAGCAGGAGGTGGTTGTTGTTGCTGCTGAGGTGGACCGACTGGCATTCCGCCTCCAGGAGCTTCATTGTGATGTGGAGGTCCTCCAGCCACACTGTGAGGAGGCGGTGGAGGCATCATTGTTGGGGGAAGGTAGGGTTGATGGTAGCCGTTCGGATTCATTGACATGTCCATTATAGGTGGACCTGGGAATCAAAACAACAAATTCACATGAATTGATGTATGGGGAATGCATGCGTTTTACATCTTTTTCATGAAAAAGTTCAGATTGTTATAGACGAAAAAAAAGTTTAACTCACCATTTATGTTCATACTGCCCAGACCAAGCTCAGCTCCCCTCGATCTAAAAATTTAAAACATACAAAAACTCCGATTAGTTAAAAGTCGACAAGAGTGTTGAGACAGAAAATTTGCAAAAGAGCATATTATGTATTAGTAAAAACTTTCTGTTTATTATTATAACATTACTTTTTCTAAGTTTAAGCAAAACTGCGTAAGCTGTTTACGTATTGTTAAAACTGCCATGCTTTCCCTGCATTTTAACTCGATTTTTCGAATACGTTATAATAAACATTGCAATGTACTTTAAATGACTGGCTATTGACAAACTAATATACGGTACTTCTCATCTCCAAATGATAACGAATTGCTCATTAAAACTACAAGAAGCAAAAAACATCGCAATTTGTTTTGTTGTTTTTTTCAATGTAGAGGTCATTGTCTGATGTTGTATGCTTCTTCATATTAATAGTGCAAACCAAAAACTAACTTCAGACGAGCTGCTTTAATCATGGTATCTGTCTACTCTACTCAATACTTTTTCCTACATTTTATTGCTACCATGTTATTCGTACGAAAACTAGTTCAATAAAGATGATAACAAGAATGGTATAAAAAGACATATCAGAGTTTATAGGCAACGTGCAATACATAATATATGCGATATGCATGCTGTATTACGTTACGTTACACACCGACGGAGTAGAAAATGGGGTAGGTTAGGATCTTGGTCTACACACGTCGTGTGCAAGAAGTTATGCTAACTTGCCATTACATACATTCCTACATACCATGCTACATGCATATCTTTCTCCTCCGTTGAGGTTTTTTTTGCACAAACACTACTCAAAACAAGTTCAAGTTTTACGCAAGTTGCTGATAAGTTGTCTCTTTTGTAGGATTTTCTAGCGCAAAAATGGATAATAACACAACTCACTTTTAATAGATGTACAAAGTATGAATTATTCTTGTGTACAGCTCTGTAATAGAATTCTAAAATGCTATCTTGAACTACAACTACAAGAGTTTGTGCTTACTTATATATATTGTAACAAACTCTTCAACATTTCAGTGCTGGAACTCATGGAGTAGATTTAGATATGCATGCAATAACTGTTTTCTTGATATGATGGCGTGCTCTGCGATAACCTCGTCATTTGTGTAAAAATACCAGATCCAGATATGTTAATGTATAAAACTATATGTTCGTATGCATATTGCGTTGATAAATAGAAAAATGAATACACATTTCATATTGTGATGTTGTATGTGAACCATTCTGAGTTGATAAATACATTTTGCCCACTAAATGAAATGAATAGATGAAACAGTGACTTCAATTGATTTGGTTTCGCTGATTAGCCAAAACTTTTGTAAACAAATTGTGAGCTGTGACCGCTTATCAATACATTAAATGTCTTATCACGAAAAGAGAAGAGAACCCATGTCCTTAATTTCCCCCGTCAGTCAAAGTGCATGCTTGATGCTAAATTTACTCACTCACTGCAATCACACTACAAAGTATAAGATAAGAAAAAGCATAGCAAATATAAATGAACTTAACGCTACAACACAACTACCAACTATACTACGTCTTAATCATACCAAACCTATAGTATGTACTACCAAACTAACAAACAAAATGTATCTATCTATCTATATATGCAAATACGGAGAAACTATACCCTTCCCACCATATCTTAAGTTGTGCGTGATAGTGATAAATTATTATTATAAGAGCAAAACACACATGGCAGGCAAGTAACTTGTTTGTATATAAGTTGGATACAATTATTTATTAGAGTGTGGGCTACTAAACATTACAGCAAGTCTGACTCTGAATCGGTGGCAATTTTCTTCACGCGTTCATTAAAATGGAGGCAAAACAGCAACGCAAAACAGTGTTGTTGCAAAGAGCCCCAACTTCACTGCCCATGAAATAATTTGTTTCGCGTAACAGTGTCGTCTTTCGATTATCTCTGTATTTACTCTGTTCAAGCCCCATGAGTTTTTCAATTTGTATCCGTTACAAACATTCCTTCATGAATTTTTGTTTTTGAAAGCCCATGACACGAAAAATATTCTTCATTCAATTTTTCGTTATGAAAAACTACAATTAACGTTTACTCCGACTAAAGCTTTCTTTCAAAACTTTCCCCATTAGATTTTCTAAAAAAAAACTGCTTCTTTCTATAGTCTGGCATAAATCTATTGACACCATTTTTAGCGAATACCCTTATGGCTTGCAAAACTATAATACGACAGTAGTAGTTGAGTCTAGTGTGTGTAACAAAAACCAAATGCTCTAGAGTTGTTTTTTTTTATTACAAGGGGCGTGATTTTTTTTAAATATGCGGAGATTGGAACACACGAGAGTATTAATATGAGAGAGTACTGTATTGCGTATTGCTTTCCATTCAGCAAATTATAACAACAAGGCAATGAAACTTACGTCGTTATTTCCAACGAAATTCTTACTTGTAACGATAAAGTCATAAGTTGTAACCTAAAACGGTTGACGATACAGCATATCGCATGCATAGTTTATAATACATGTTATAGTGTATTGTGTTGTAGAGCTGTTGAGTCACACTGTAGCAAGCTAAATTATTATGAAACACAATTACAATCCAATTACTTGACTTGTACTTAATAATTAAGTACATCATGTAGATCAAAACTTCAATGTGAGTGAGCACGTATTTGTTCTGCAGTGTACCGCATAAATATTAAAACTTTGCCTCAAGACATTTGTAATTCGATGCGTCAAAGTTTATTAAACCTTAGCAGGCCATGCTCGCTCTAAATTTTAAACTTTATATTTCTTGATAGCAAACAATATCCCACGCTAGAAAAGAAACACCATTTGCCCATTTTGCTTTGAAAGTCTCTATATATTACATGGCAAGTTAAGTTGTTTTTCTAAAGGCTACGGATATCCTGCCTAAAAACAAAAACCTGACTCTTATCAAGTTAATTTATTTTATCATAAGCAATACCTGCTTTCACAGTTAAATCATTATTTTTTATTAAACCAAACAGCCACGGGTTGCGGCACGTTGTTGTAATGAAAGATTTCAAATACTTTTTATGGACGGATCAATGATACTTATTATCCCAATGAAAATCAATAGATGTTTTCATTTTCAGCAGATGAGTTGGACACCAACATTCAACACAACCGTTATTAACGACAATTTCAATACAAGTAGCAGTACTAAATTTGTACATACATACATATGATGCCATTCTCCTTTAACAGCTTAAAAGAAGAAGAAAACGAAAAAGTCAGTTAAAAGGAAAGAAGATCCGATGCCAGGAGCAAGGTTTAAAAATATATGTATGCATGATACTCTTCGTCGCTTCATGGAAAGCAGCCAAAAAAATCTTTGCTTCTCTTTTGTTTTGATCATAATGCTATTATAGTAGTGTAGTTAGAGCAAAGCCTTAAGGCAGGGTAACTCAACTTTTCAAGATCGACCGACATTTTACTCACATACATTCTCATCCTTTGATTTCAATCCATTATATGCACACGCACAATGAAGGCTATGAACATTAGACCAAAAGCAAGAAATACGAAGAAGGAATTCAACTTACGGGGCCACCTTAAGAACCCGTTTCCTTCATGTCACTCATACGCTAACCCCTGCAGACTGAAGAATGCGTCTTTCAACTTGATGCGTCTTTTCGTAGTCTGAGAGTTAGTAGTTAGTTTATGCTCATAAGCACTAGAATAAACACGGCATTCCATACTTGTTTCTTAATCATATGCATACACAATAAGCTTTCCGTCAAGTAAACCTACTTTTTTCTCCACATGAAGGTAAACAAATCTTCAAAGGACTTTGTTAAGCAATTTAAGATTGGTTATAAGAAAAAAGTTCAAAGTTGTCTTTGCATCTTTTATTATTGAAACCCGTGTTGTGATGCATTGTAGTATGATGCTAGCAACCTCTTCTGTGTAATATTTCGTACTCTTGCAAGTAGTAGTAGGTAAAAGCTTTACTTCATATTATACTCATAACATAACACTAACTAGCAAAAGAAATATAACACGGCTTAAGTAAGGACTGTACGAAATGTTCATGTTCATACATTTTTACTCAACTCAAAACCTACATGCAATACACGTAGCTGTGGCTTCACAACATTCCCCCTTATACGAATATGTATAGCTTTCGTATACTTACGAAATCTCCGGGAGAATGGAGGAACAACTTGAGCCAGAAGCAATAGAAGTGGTTAGTAAAAATACTGGGAATACATAGCCAGCCAAGCTTTCAAGATAGATTCATACTCCGCCAGAACACTGCTCTCGGCGTTCCCTAATAATCTAGGAACGAAGACGCAGTAGGGGTGTATGCCTTGTATGTGAACAGGGATTTTTTAGCCTATAGAAGTTTCCACTTATATAACTTAACAAACAACCCCACTTTATGTATTACATATATCTATGAAATATATAGAAAAGCAGGCTTAGGGAGTGCCTGTTTTGATAGAACGCTGGAAAGAGCGAGCGAGCGAGGGAGATGAAATCTTGCATGATTACCAAGAGGACACATCTAGTATATGTATATAATGTACAATTCAACATATAAGTTCAAACCAAGCAGTATGCGTACCCATATTAGAGAATATTTATAGGGTCATAATATACCTACTCACTCATACAATACACATATGTACCATACAAAGATATTTTAGCTCGTAATGGTGCCTCGACCATCTTCTTTTCCTCCATATCCAAACATTATTCGTATATACTTATACCTATATCGCACATCGTAAGAACATCAAGCCTAGAAAAACTTAAAAGTTACAACTACACACATAAAGCATATACAGCTAATTGTAAGTAGGTATAGATTTTCCATTGTTAAAGCTTATTGCAATGTCTACTTTTACTCCTGCTGGCAATTTATATAATATATGATGCTCCATATAGCGTAAACGTTTATCTATAGGACAGGACATTACTGCTAACTACTGCCTTGGCTTCCCTGTAAAAACTGCCCATAAAAACATGGAACGTTCATTTTATACTCCAATATCACCGCCAATAGGGTAATACTGCAATGCAACCATGGAGTAATCACAGACCCATTGCTTCACAACACAACTTCTACTGTTTCGTAATATTCTTTAATGTTTTAGCTACCTTTTGCAGTTTTCCCTCTTAAAGTTTAATCCATCTACATTTTTTACTTGCACGTTACATAAAATAGTCCCTTGGTAAAAATCACAGATTGTAAGCTCCACTTTCTTGTCGGCACAGCAGATACGAAATGATGTACATGCATGTATAACTTTTTAGTTGTGAAACCTAAGGTACAGTGTCACAAAGTTTTCATCATAAGACACATTTGAATGGAAGAACGGACACTAAGTGACTAATAAAGTAAAGTACTTTGACGATGATGACTCGACTGACAGTCAAGGATCAGCGTGCTAATTAGCACTCCAAAACGAGCTAAGAGTGCGGATTAGCACTCCTTCGACGAGTGCTAATTAGCACCCGTAAGAGTGCTAATCAGCACTCTCAGCTGCTTTTGGAGTGCTAATTAGCACTCCATGTTAATGGGATACTAATTAGCACTCGTAAGGGTGCCGATTAGCACTCCTGCGACTTAAATTTGTTCCTAAAAATTAAAATTTGAATACAAACCACAAAAAATTAACTTCAGGTGTGATATTCAATGAAAAATGTTGAATTCAATGAATAAAAGAATGAATTTGAGTACAAATAAAGTTGAAACAATAGAAGGCCAAATGCATGAATCATGTATGTGTTTTTGTTTTTTCGAAAGAGAAACACTAATATTTATGAAATTGAGTTTTTAAACCTGTTTAATCAGCTAATCGGACACCCCAAAAATATTGGAGTGCTAATTAGCACTCTGAATTATATTTAGAGTGCTAATTCGCACTCCTAGGAGTGCGAATCAGCACTCGTTTTACAAATTATCCCCCAAAAATCACAAAATTTAGTTATAAATTTTTGAAACTACACACAATAATTTGCAACTTTATTTAGGTATTTTTAGTGAAGCTATTAAAATTTTAGCTTTTACCATTCATTTTAAATTCAATTTCGAGTAATTACAACCTTTAAAATTCATTTTCTCAATTTTGCCACGATGAAAAAAAAATCGCCACGGTGTAAAAATCCTAATTATCGTCTGGATTCATAAACTGATTTTTAATTTCATGAGCACTTAAGTATATGCATGAGCAAAAAATATCATTTTTTCCATGAAAACAGGAGTGCTAATTAGCACTCATAAAATAGCTAAGAGTGCTGATTAGCACTCATAAAATAGGTAAGAGTGCTAATCAGCACTCCAAAAATAGCTAGGAGTGCTGATTAGCACTCTTTTGACGAGTGCTAATCAGCACCCGTAAGAGTGCTAATTAGCACGCTGATCCTTGACTGACTGATGCGACTCAGCTAATGTTAATATTGTTGTAAGTTAATTGAATATAGAATTCTGAATTTGTTTCGTCCTCTTCCTAAAAATGCTTTTTAAGACTTGGACGTTTTGATGATAATCTAAATTCTACGCCAATCCAATTTCATTGCATTTTAGATTTTTATTTGAGTTTAATAGTCGATTTACTTTGTCCTAATGCTGATAGTAGATGGCAAAACTTAATGATTAATTGATTGTAAGCTTCGTTTTACTTGTATTATACTCCGTTGCAAACATTTCAACTGACGATGAGACATTTTGGATTAGAGATGACTGAACTGCTGCGTGACGTCTCAAATTAAACGGAAAAGATGATAACATCAAAATACTCTTGTGCGGACGAAGAAAAGTGTTACCACAAATGGAAAGACAAAAAATCTATTTGGAGATCTTTTTTTCGTATACGATCGACAAACGAATGCGTATACTCATTTATCATAAATATTTTAGTGACTGGTCATTGAACAATGATATCATAACAAACACCTAAATGAAATCAACTTTCGCCTCAAGCCAGACTGAAGTGTCTTTCACCAAGCCAAGTGGCTTTGATGGTGTTCATTAAATTAAAGAAAAAGTCGTCTCGCCTGAATCGTCTCAAGTACTTAGCACTCCACCCATGTGAGGGAAGTTGCTAAAATATTTTTAAAGGTAAAAGTCAAGGTAAGCCAGATTATTTGCACGCGATACATGAGGAGAGCTGAGTGCATTAGCAGAAATAAAAATCTGCAAAGCCGCTGTATTTTTTTTGTTTTGGTATCAGTTCAGTCAATAGTACGGAACAGCTACCAATGAAACCAAAAGAATGCATGCTCTTTAATCCTAGTTTAGTTTGTTACTAGCATCTGCAACTGAATGTATAGAAATACTTGATATAAACCAACTTTACTCATCGTCCGTCCATTCCATTCTTTTGAATTGCCTAAAGGAAGAAAACACTTTGAAGCTACTTTTAGACATCACTACTAGTGGAGGTGAATATACTCCTAAAAAACTAAGTTGTTTTTTGTATTCTTGTAGCCGCTTGTTGACTGCGTTGCTCACAATATCAGTTAACACCTTAGCACAACGTTCACGTTCAAATACATATGGGATGCAAATCTAAACTTCAGCTCTGCAGAACACAACGACAATAACCCCTGATCATATTTCAATGCCTTCCTAAAGTGTGAAAATCCAATTTGCAATTGGGAATGAAGCCGAACCAGCACAAAGATAAATCATAGAAATAGACAGTCCAGGGCAGGGGTATGAAGCAATAACAATAATATGATATTATCCTCAGTCATCATCATCATCATCAGAACTTCTTTCAACTCGTTAGTTCCATGACTGACAGTCCGTAATTGCTTCAATCTTCCAATGGCGGTACTTTGGTTGCATTCATTTTCGTCGAGAATTATTGTCTACACTTGAATGACTGCATAGATGCACTCAACAACTAAATTGGAGAAAATAATGATCGACCTTAGCTCTAGTACTGGCAAAGTGAGTATAGTACTCAATTGCCGATTTACTTTAGATTCTAGATTTAGATAGAAATCGTGATGGCTGTAATGTTGAATGTGAGTACAAAGTAGTAGTGAGATCCACAACTCATGGTAATTGGCTGAAACTATATATGTCATTTCATTACTAGGCTTGAACTGCCGTTTGAGGGGAAAAGGGGGAAAGTAAAAGCAAGAAAAATGATCTCTGCTCTCGTTTGGTCCTCACCATTTTATACAATCATATCACCATTAAATTTTAAGCATTCTATGCTGACATTGAGCATATCCACCGTAGTTCACGAATTTAAGCAATATTTCACAATTATTCACCAAAAATGTAATAAAGAAACCACATTCAGTCAGTTGTGTTGTATCCTTCTTTATATAACCGTCATAAATGACAAGAAATATTACAACGTATTTACACTTATATATGCATATTCATTCAAACTCAAGCCTCAACGCAGTAGAATACCGCAAAAGTAATCTACAAAATGAAAACATCTACACCACATTTATACTATACTAACAAGACCAAACTAAGACGCAAACCGTAAAGAACAACTAGGGATCTTGCCTATTTCAAAAAAACTCTGCACATGACAGAAATCCACCTGCACCTCGGGCAAACTTCATATAAATTTTCATCAGTAGTAAACCCACGAGGAGGTCATGCAGTTGTAACCATCAAACTTAACGAAGAGACAGGTTGTAAATGTATGTTTAAGTTCTCACGCTATGCGATATCTACTGAACCCAGTTGTATATGTATGTATATGACGGACTTATAAAATACAACCCTTTTTACTACAACAAATTCCTTTAATTCAGCAAATACAAAATGATATTGTAATATCATGGGGTATTACTGGAACTTTAGTCAAACTCTTAATAAAATTCCACTGCAATTCATCATATAATCTTACCATCATTGTGATCAGAGCGGGCTATGCACATGGTGTCTCACGTATGTACAGGCACTTTCTTTTCAATAAGATCACAAGCGAAAAAAACTATAACCAAGATCACACAGCGTCACAACGCTCACGGTACTCACACCAGACTTATATCACATCAAATAGGATCACACACAAGATATACATACATACACCTACCACACAGCACATACACTGGCTATATACTTGGTTCCAAGATTCCGAAATGCCGACCAAAAACAGTGACACTTGTTTCTTACTCAAGACCTCTTTCCCAACTCATGGAAATCAGCATGCAATGATTTGAAAGTTCATGTGGTTCTCTGGTGTGTTCTTGGAAAAAAAGGGAAACATACACACACGTTTGTTTTGATGCTGCTTCTCTCTACTCCTTTTTCCCACGTGCATGAAATTACATCAAATTGTGAAACCTTTCTTTCCACAACTAATTACATATTAATAAAGAGGATATGAATGAAAGCACAAGAGTCAGCTGAGTAGGACGTTTGCCCAATGTGAAAAGAAAACTTTACTTTAAGTTGAATCAAGTATGAGTATTAAGTTTTTGCAACAATTCCGTTTATGCAAAGATAGACTAATTGCGGAGGTGGTGAAAATTCGGTCAGCCAACGCGTTTGCTTTCTTTCTACCACGTTAGTCAACAGTGGATGGATAGTTACACACAACAACTAACTAGTGAGTGCAATGAAGAAAAACGATTTTAGTTTTCTGTCTTGGCACGACAAATCCTCAACACACGGCCGGTGGTACTGAATAACTCTGAATGAATGAATGACTGAATGAAGTTTAGGTATCCATCCTTTTCCTCCTTCACTTCAGAGTCCGTGTACTTTAGGTTTTGCCACCGTAAAATGTTCTATAGAATTTTATATAGATACATAAGAGTCAAAGAATAGAGTATTACGTATAAAAGGACTCTATTTCTAAGCTTAACTCCCAGTTTCGTTTTATTATTATTCTTCGACTGTGAATCTATATTATGTATAATGTATACATATGTATGTACGTGTTCACATGTAATGCATACATGCATGAATGCATATATATAAAACCATATAAACCGTGTAAGATGCTTTAATGTAGGTACCACATGCATGCACAGTTTAGTTTTTGTATTACAACTTGTATAACACTGCAACAACTTGCCATATAATGCTCGACTTATTTGACTTTAATACAGTTTAAATGGTTTGATATCCACTATCCGTCGTAATATGGCATGGCATGGCATAATATCTATCGCAAAAAGCCCTCCAGTTCTCTGTTCAGCTTTTCTATACAGAATTATAAGGACTCTCCTGATGTTACATACAGACATTATTAAGTATACGAAAAGTTCTAAAAACGTAAAGAGGAAAGTAGACATAATATACACGAGAAATGAGAGACATTTTGATACTGGTTATATCAATAGAAATACAAGCTTCTACTGTATAGTGTCGTTCTAAGTACGGATGGATGAAAAGGAAAAGTATGTATGTACAAAAGCTTTACGTTGGTCTTGGTAGTTTTAGTAATAGTCACTAGTGACTAGTATATTAAAAGTCAAGTCTTTATATATTAGGGTCTCCTCTGAGAAGAAAAAAGGTATATATGAGTAAAATGTTCATAGTAAAGTGAAGTAAAAGCATGATTTTACTATACGATATTCCATCAAGAGCAATGATTATTCGTGTAAATAATATAGCTCCAGAGCGTTTAACAATACTACTACCACTACACATCTTTATATATAGTACCCAAATGCTTCTTCCCCAGCTAGTTGCTTTTGTGTTATATGTGATCATAATCAATGAGGCATATTACCTACATATGTACATACCTATCAACGTTTCTAATACTTGTGCGTGCACAATGAATATATTATTCACATATACATACAACAAGAACATTATTATTATTATTATTATTATATAATGTGAACGTACACCCCTTCAACTTCTTAAAGCTTTTACGGAGTAGCACCATAGAGGAGAGAGTGAAAAGAAGACAGGATAGTTTAAACGTAACTTTGAACTTGAAATTTTCCCTTTCGTTCTTACACGTATAGCACATATATAATATGATGATGTATTACATTTACACTTGTATTGATGGCAATCCCTTCCTTTTCAACATTTCTTGTAAACTAAATACATAAAATTATAGTAAGCTAAGCCTCTACAAATGAAACCGTTTCCAAAGGCTTATTATTATTGCAACCTACTACACACGTATGGCTACTATTCATTTTATACTATATAGAAATATAAATATGCCCACTATCTGTTCCATCATCGAAAAGTTTACCGAGACTCAAATACACGTGTTTGGTTTATATGAGGTATGTATATCACTTCAACAAACACGCAACCAGCAAATTATATGAAATACAAACGTGCGCAAAAAGAGACATGAGTGACGATGATGATAGATATAACAATGTAATAGAAGATCATAGACGCAATGATCAGAATATATGCTCACCAAATGCTAATGTTAATCTTCCTCATTTGTATGTACCTAGTTCTGTTGATGCACAGATCTATACACATACATTGTAAATATAGTATGTACTACATAGAAAAGGTTACGGCCTTATAATCAATAGGATACTTGTATAATATGACATAATGTAATATACCATTAACTATAAAACTGTACGCTGTGCACTACCACAATAATATCGAGAGAATCGCTTTTGTAACTGCGGTGCAGTCGTTGAAAGTAAAAGGGATGAATAATAAGAATGAGAAACGGCGAGCAGAGCAGGTCCAATTATTTCGATTTCTTTCTAAAAGCTGATGAATGTGAATGCATACAATAAACTAGAGTTCTTTGGTTACATCATTTGAGCTTTTTTCATATAACCTATGAAACATAATCCTTATAATCATTAGGGGAGATGAATATACCTATATACATTTACATTTTCCGTGAATTCTCAGCCATCTCATGTACATATAGCACACTAAGCTATGTTGTACCCATTTACCTTTTGAAGAAACAAATTATCAAACTCACTATGTTTTATAGAGATAGGTATTTCCCCTAACTAGTTACATATATCATCATACTTCCAAAAAGTACCTTAACTTGACTCTTTTTTTCCAACACTTTTTTCAACCTATGCCAAAACAACATTCAAATCCACTCTACAACACGATCCATGTGCTTAGCATTCATACAATAAAAGAAAAATGCCGGTATAAAATGATACATTGGATACTTTTATATTAAATTCAACAACCATAACCATGTAGGTAATATCACCAAAGATCTTATTACCAAGTTTCGTGTACGTCAACAAGTACACAGGACAGGTTATGGGGTTAAGCATGTCTTCGTGTGATGTGAGGATGAAAGGATGATATAATGAACCATGGTAAATAGGATGGATGGTTTCATGAGATATGAGAACACATACTTCTATTTATACTAGTTTTTGGAACACCACCATATGCGTATTTAAGTGAATCAATCTTAAAAGCCGAGGAGTAAAAGCGCGCCATATGTTATAAGAATCAGCCATGCATGTTCGTCCACAAATTATACATATACCACTTTCTTTCCCCTTGGAAAGTTTAAGTACAAGTACATGCTTATACTACCATCATAATTAAATGAACTGCAAAGAATGATTTTGCAGCCTGCTGCGTTTGTTGTCTGGATCTCTATGTATGTATAGTAGTAGTTGTACCTTCAACCTATTAAACTACTGATTCGTTTATATAACTAATATTTGTTTGCGTAAGTATATTAACTTCAATTTGATTTTCTAACCATAATAATATTATAGCTTATGCACATCGTTCTATATATGAATGAACTACTATACCAGTACAAGATACTCCACAACTGGCCTGACCAATGACTTGAATGTGTACGATAACTTATGTATGCAACACGCAACAGTAATTCCTTTTTGCAAATTTTTGTACCGCAATTGCAACGTAAACTTGAGCAATCTCCTCCTGGTATGATATGCTCACTTTTTACTCACCTACCTACCACAACTTGTGCTCATTGACTGTCAGAGAGATGAACTGCTTTTTCTGAAAGCATATATAACATAATACATCTCTCTTTTATGCCTGTACAGAGAGACGCATCAAAAGACTTTTTTTTACTA
The DNA here is from genome assembly GCA_964034955.1 of Orchesella flavescens. NCBI lineage: Eukaryota > Metazoa > Arthropoda > Collembola > Entomobryomorpha > Orchesellidae > Orchesella > Orchesella flavescens. Next base: position 22,230,387 of record OZ035954.1, read on the forward strand.
CTTGACTACTATTATTATTACTATTTCATTCTATTTTACCCAGTTTTTTTCCTTATAAACTTTTTTCAATGTAATTCGTTCGTGTGCCTCACTGACTGCTATCATCAAGAAGGCCAAACAGACGGTGGATGTAGATATATGCTTATGTAATATACCTGCTCTCTTTCCTTTTTCTTTATATTCCACACTACTCAAAAAACCAACCACCACACTTTCGGTGAATGAATAATAATAATGTTCTCTTTACTTTACATATATGTACAAAAGTATAAGTCTGTCTTTATACCGGTAAAACTATTTTGCTTGACAGCATGATGTTCTCCTTTGCCTTTTATTTTCTTCTTTTTTTCATCTTCTTTCTTTTTACTCATTGACTCTAACGCACGCATGCATGATGCATGCAATGCAACTTTTTTTCGTACATACATACATACATGTGCATCAATTACCTTTTGTGCAACGTGGATTTGTTTACATTTTTTCAGCCCAATAAGTTTTTAGGTGTTTTGCCTTTTAAACATGCGTTAGCAGGTTTAAATGAACTGACTGAGCATATAATATTTTTTTCGTACACGATTTGAAATTATTATTAAAAGCAATGAAAAGTTTCGTTTTTATCTTGAGGTCGGTGAGCTTCTGCGATTCAAATGTCCACCTTTACCCCAGAACCCCTTTTACGTGCAAACATAGTATATTTATCTACAGAGGAGGAAAAATAACGTTGCAGTAAAAAGTAATTTATAACTCATTTAAGTACAGCGTATCTGCAAATTGCTCATAATGATGAGTTCATTTAGAGAAGGAGTAAGTGAAAACCTTGCTAACTAACTAACTACACATTCATTTTCATTGTTTTTTTACTCATTTCAACGCAGAAATAACAGGTCAGAGTAGTGGTTTTTGATTAGCATCCGCTTCTTTTTTCTTCTTTATGAAAGAAAAATACTAACAGCAACCAAGATCCTAATTACTTCAGAGCTTCTTCTTTAATTTTCAAACTGAAAGAAACATTCAACATTCCCCTGCTGAGGTCCTTTCAAGGAAGGAAGGATGAAGGATCTAGAAGTGAAGGGCTATAGCTTTCAAAATGCAGATTACCAGTACATTCTATGCCCTACTACTACAATGTTTGCAAACGTTACTTGTTTGACTACTGATCTGCTGTTGAAAACTAAATAGTTGATGAAAAGATGAGCCCACTAATAAAATACACGTAAAACCTCTCTAGTTCCTCTTCTTCTGTTTTGAGTATCTTAATGATTTGAAATGAAAATACATAAAAATTTACGCAAACTTCTTAACAACATACCACTATCTAACTGCAGTGAATGCACCACATCATCATCATCACCAGTTCATTCGTCTCCCTACCTTGAACCTACTTTAAATCTTGTTTTTTACAGGTTGGCTCATTTCATTTTGTTGTTGTTGAGTTGAGTTACAAATTCAGAGGCATTGTATATGCTTGTTTGTCGAAACGTTATACGGAAAAAAAAATTAAGTCGTGTTAAATTACGACTGGCCAACTAAAATGTCTGCATTTCTGAATTGTTATTGTTGATGTTCCACTATAACTTTTTTAAGTGATTCATCGAATGGTGAACATCCTTATCCTCATCCTCCAAAAACCAACCCCCAGAAAAATATTACAAGTTGATGATTTAGCATGCTTTAACACTTTTTTAAATGCTCAGTGTTAGTCTTCATACATTTGACATTCATTCAACAACAATGTTTATTGTTTGTTATCAGTCTGCTAATGAATTCTTCAGCTACCTCCTCCTCCTCTTCGAGTGTGCCCTTTCATTTGTGAAGATATTGTACGGTAAAACAGGTGATAAATGCAATGCAATCTACTGAGCCCATCTTCAAAATAATATTATGTTTAAAAATACATGTTTACTCTACCTGCTCACTAACACACTTTCGCTAAATATCGTCCGGCACCTGACGTGATCTTGACAGTCGTCTTTCTCCTTTCACATCCAATCCAATCCCAGATAACAAATACCAACTAGAACTACAACTCTACTACTGTCGTTTAGCAAACCACAAACAATCAAAGTAAAAATATCTTTGGTTTAGTGATTTTAATCACGAAACTACATAATAACAGTAATAGTTGATAGTTCACTGTCAACTGTAAGAAAAATGACTGCATTGCAATGTGCAGCGTAATCGCTTCCTGATTTAAAATTCACCTTGACCATCAACATTAAACATGTTTTTTAAGCTTGGACTCGCACTCGGCGGTGGTGGCCATTATCAATATCACGATGATTTCATCACTGTCAAACTCTTGTGGTTTTAAATTCGTCAAAAATTTAATTGGCAACAGAAAACAGTCAACATCATGCGAAATCTAAACGAATGCTTTAAAATTTTATTGGTTATCATCTGCTACCGCCACCTTAACTAACGGCAAACTAATTCTTTTGATCGTCAATCGTTAAAATGATCAAAGAAAACCAAACCACAAAATTCTGCAGGCCTGTTTGTTTACATTGTGAGAAAAATTCAGGTATTTCCGGTCCATCATATCATTACAACTTACAACCTTCAAAGTTATGCTTATCAAACTTGGTGTCGTAAGTCGAAACGCGTTCTACATTACATTATTATCCGTTCAGTGACTGTTATATGCCCATATATGTGTTCATAACCCGATATCCGATCTTGATAAATTCTTAGTCATAATAACTTTGAACGTATAATGTTAATTTAAGTAAGAAAAGAAAAATGCATGCCTGACTGTACTTCACTTATGGTTTAATGTAGTATGTAGTTATGCACATTTTATTATCCTTAGCACAATCAGCTATTAAATCTACAAGCACGTTTCACACGAAGAAAAGCAAAGCTCAAACTATGAACTATACTCAAACAAGTGTATTCTAATGTACTTTTGCTTACCTCGTAAATTCCAGATAAAGATCTTGAGTACTTCCTCTTCTATTTCAACTCTCGAACCCAAGGAGTTCACCCCAAAAAATCCAGACTTGAAAGATTTTTGTTTGCAAAAACGTGATCCAAAGAGAGTAAGTAGTTTTTATCTTCCTATCGTTTTACTTTGCATTGTTGACAACACCAACAGAAGACAAGAGGACGATATCGCATTGGATTTGATTTTTGAGTTTGGTTTGGTTATTGAAAGACTGATTCAGAGGGCAAAATGTGAAATGATTTTTTTTTTCAATCCTGACAACTCGTCTCGAATAAAATTCTTGCTTCAATTTATTGTTGGAGGTCGTTGAGAAAGGACATTCAGATAGATGACTTCAATTCAAACAGCTACCATATTGCAGATGATGGGTTTATTACTGCAAGAAAAGAAGGGGAAGGTATGATTAATCAACAATGGACCTGGATTGGATCTGGATGGTATTTAAAACAGGTTTGTAATCAATCTCGAATTTTACTAGATAAATTAGTTTCTTCAGTAATTTTCGGAATGCTGAGTATTTTTTTAGTCAGAGTCATATGCTCAATAGTTCGCAATGCCCCAGTGTTTTGACATTATTTTATGCATATCAAGAAACACGTGGCCGTGGACTTTATCATTCACATTCATTATTCCAAAACAAAATATCTCCTTTCACCTTTCACGAAGTTCGCAGTCGTTGCGTCTACCTCATTATATGTGTGCCGTGTGCGAAAGGAAAATCTGTGTAAGGATTTTCCAGGTATCGGATGTTGATAATGTTATGAAAGGTACTCAAATGATTTTTTATACATACGTCATGTCAGATAGGAATGCCAATGCCGTCGTCCTCTTCTATGTAAACTGAGAACACGCCGAGAGCTTTGAAATGTAGAACAAACATAAGTGCCTAAATGTATATGACTATGACATGATAATAATAAGGTTGAAATTGCATGAGCTCACGTAAACTACATATAATATATATGAAAGCCTCCAGTATTATTTAACAGTACAAACATTGCGTATGCTTAGGAAACTTTTGGTTATGTAAGGTTTAAACAGGGCTCAAATTTGTGTCACCTATATACTCTTCTATAGGGAAACAGTAGTTGCAATGATGCAATCTGTAAAATATGTTTTTCCAAGGAGAGAAAGTGTAAGTTTGTAAGTAGCAGTCACATGTAACATTATACTTTTTTCCTATAGTTCATTCATATTTCGTCTGCCACTCACAAAGAAAGACTTTATTTCTCCGATGTTAGTATTAGAAGTAAAAAAAAGGAGATATATGTAATTGAACTTCGAAAGTACATACTACTACTACCTATACCTACCCAGAGATTAGAGATGTATATGCACAGATACAAAATTCTTTCTTGACACACACACAGCTGCCCAACAGCATATAATAATATTGTATAATGTTATATAAGACAAGCTTTTGTAAAGAAAAGTGTGTATAGAGAGACTACAAAAAAACGAGTAGTTTGTTGTAGAAAAAAGGAAAAGTGCATCAAAGGAGAGAAAGCCATGCCATGTGCTCTTCTTTTCTCCTTATAATGGTATAAAATATGCAAGAAGGAAAAAAAGGTATGTTTTAGAGAAACTGTTTTGCTCAAACTATGTAATACTAATATGTAATGTACTTTTATCGGTATCATATCGTCATGTCATGGTATAAATGCAATATAAGGAATGGTGAATGAATAAAGGAAAAAGAGGAAGACGAATAAAGAAAGAAAACACCAAGTCTCTTACTTACTTGTTTGATATAATATTATAAAAGCGTAAGCGTCGTCGTGTGGCCTTTTTCCTAGAGAATGTGTTGTAGATGTTAGATATACATATACAGCAGTACACAAGCCGTGGTAGATTTCCTTATGATGATGGCTCTTCTCGTTATATTATATTTGTACTTTGATGGTGGTGATGCTGCCGTATAATGAAACTACTATGTACTACACACAGAAGTATTACACACACATTCACAGTGCTCAAAAACGAAAAGCGTCCTTTTTTCTTTCTTCTCTCTCTCTCTCTCTCTCACTTCTCTCCCCTCTTCTTCTTTACCGACTCCTATCACTATACTGACTGACTGCCTTGATACAGTATTATTATGAAGAAATAGGGGAAGAAAAAAGAGGAACCGAAGCAAAAGCCTTTACCCAAAAACTCTCTACTACTCATACTCTCAACCCACGAACATAAAGAAAGAAAGATTTTCTGTAAAAGTGTGTGTGTGTGTGTCTACTCTTAACTGAGTGAGTGCGAGTGTGAGTCACCACCAACCACTCGTACTTTTATATGTATTAAGTATATAAAATGGTTTCGTACGCTAAGGCTTTTAAGCCTTGAGCTTCAAGCTCTATTCCGTCTTCCTCCTCTCGTCGGCACAATAATATTATTAAGGAAAAACTGAAAAGATCTATCGGAGAACGCCTGCTTCGTTGCATGCTTTGTGAGATAAAGATAGTTTTTTTTATAGGGAAGATGGGAAGAAACGGGAGAGAAGTAAAAACTTACCCTGAAGATGAAAAGATCCCTATATATTTTCCTTCAAATGTATGCTCCATCCTATATTACAAGGCAAATAACACCACGTTCGCTAGCTCGCTCGCTACATTGTCAGGATATAAACGGAATAGTGGGAGATTTTTTATATACGGGAGAACACACAAAAAAAGAGGAAGAATCTCAAAAAGCTCTGAACTGAACTTTGCTTTTCCTATTCTGATATCATCACATGACGCTAACATACAGAGAAACACTGGGTAGATACGGAGAACATTAGAAGTCTCTCGTTGCAAGGGTTGTGCCAAGGAAGGGTAAGATAAAAAAAATAGGTTCGCTAGCGAAGGTGTTAAACTTGCTTCGAAAACAAGTCGGAAGAAGCCAACTATACATATAAAAGGAAGTCTTAGTATGCTATTGCGTAACCCAAGCTTAAGCCTTTTTCCGTTTTGCCAAAATAAAAAAAAACAGAAATTGGAAGAAAAAAACACAAAAAGACATTTGGGTTTAAGGAGACACGTACGGACGATTTGCACACAACAGCTATACTATACTATATGGCATCATGTGAGAAGTAGATGTGTTGCAAAGGGTGAAAAAAAAAGAACTGGGTTTTGTTTTTATAAAAAGCGTAAATACTTACATAATGGCAAAATAAGAATTCATGTTTATATATATACCCTAAACACACTCTACTAGGAAGCTGCGACTGATCTTGATCTTGATATCTTTCCCTTTATAAAATAGTAGCGCAAAAAAACCGACCTTTCTTTTATTCCTAGTTTCCTTTGCTTTTACTTGAAGACATGTCAACACAAGTAAACCTTCATGGTGCTTTTTTTTGGGGTAAACATATACAGCGCACATGTGAGAGGATATTATTATGCAATAATATATCAGAGAGAGAGACGAAGCCTATTTGAAATCATTGTGTGTTGAAAAAGATATTTACTTATATGCGTAACATCATCAACATCTTTCCTTTTGATATAATATGTATTGTGCAAAAGGCTCTTACGCTTGATTCAAATGTTTACAGCACAGGTATGTAACGTGAGTTCTTACACTACGGATATTCCATATCGGTTCGAATGAAAGCATTATTATATTACTTTATCCTTTCAATTCATACAAACAGAAATGAAGATAAATATCCGTCCTTCTCTATATTGCCCCCATTTTATAAGACGACCTTATGATGATGACTACTTGACTACAAAAAACTTCCTGTTTGCAATATCCTCTTCTCTCTAATAGATATTAGATGAAGTTTTTGAGGAAGGTTCAGAAGAAATATATGTATTACATTTCTATTACGTACATATAGTATAATACCACATCACTGCTTTGAGCTTACAAAATAAACTCAAGACAAACTTACATAATATGTGTTTAACATCAATATCGATGTTTGATGCTTTTTACTTTGATATAACCCTGTAACCTCTTTCCTTTCTTTTGGTGAGCCGTTAGGTAACTTGACTGGGGTCTCGTGACACTCACTCAAAAAAAAAGTAAGCCGAGTGTGCCCCGTGTGTTGTGTATGTGTCGGAACCTAAAGACTTTCTTTTCCTGGTATCAAAATGCATTTCTTGAGTGTACACACTTTTTTATCTATATAATAAATATACAACATCTCTTTAACCTTATTACTTCCCTTCCTCTCAAAGAAAGTACAAAAGCTATGATGGTGTGTGTGTGTATATAAGAGGAAAGAAAGTCCTTTGGCAATATCATTAAGCCTTAAAAACTTCCGTGTGTGTATAAATATGTTTTTCCAAGAAAATCGAGTCAAGTGATGATGCCATCCTTATAAGAAACAGTGGGAGCTGCAGTGCGTGATGCTCTATCACTATCAAGTCACTCACCATGCTTAATCTTTTTCCTATTATGTCATTCTCATTCTTCCTTATATATGATATAGAAAAATGCAGTCTCCTCAGTTTACCTATTGAACAAGGTGAAACACTTATTCTCCCTGTTTCTTTTCTTTGTGAAGGTCGAGGATTTTTTGTTGCTACTTTTTTTCTTTCCTAAACTACTATTTATACTTATAAGTTTGTCTTTTATCTTTAAAAGATCTTTTTTAAGAACGTTTTCTGAAGTTCTCTCTTCTTTACTTTATCCGCAACAAAGAATGCGTTTCCCCTTTATATACATACCCCTTTTTACTTTTATAATGGAGTGGGCTTCTTCACCAGACAAAAAGTTTTGCGTTTCATTCTATTAATTATAAAGCCGATATGTCTAACATTTTCTGATCACCACTATTTCCGTTTCATGTTGTTGGTGTTCATCTCATTATCGTGCTCTGCCCCCAAATGAAATGAGCATTGATATTATTATTATTACATGTTCGGTGCGAGCTGTCGTATGTGTGTTTATATTTGTAAGTGGAATGAAAAATAAAATGTGCATAGCACATACAAGCAGCCTCATGGTCTGCTCTGGCTGACTGATGCCTGAAAAGATACTCTATATTCAATATTGATAAAGCGTCTTTTACAACTTTATGTTACGAAGAACAATATATAAGGAATTCCCTCCTTTCCTTCCTATCATTATAGCTGTCAAAAAGATGTGGTAGAAGAAGAAATAAGGAAAAAAGGCAAAAAAAAACTACAGATTCCATCAAGAAGGTTTTGGTCCGCAGCTAGTCAGTCACTCAGTCAGTAGGCTAATGCTTATTGCAAAGCAATGCTGATACACTTGCAGCTCCTGTGTCCGGGCAAGTTGAATAAAACTTGAAAAGTTCCAACTTTTTTCATTGCAAGTCTTATCAGAACATATTATGTTATTTTTTACTATTTATAGATATGCTAAGCCAGTTCCACATTTGGATGCTTTTCTTTATCCACAAAACCCTATTTTTTAATATTAGTTTTATAAAGAGTAAAAACAACACTTACCTTTTTTATCTGTCAAATTGCTAATTTCAGGCAAGGCTCACAGTTCACACTTTAGACTTTCTGCAAATAAAAAAAACACAAACCACGGTTCATTTATAAATACACTTTTTATACGTTGATGTAAATCTTAAAGACTTATTTTTTACTATACTACGATAGAATTAATAAATCGCAGAGATGGAGAGGAGTGTGTAGTAATAGCAGTAATAAAACCAATAATAACACATTTTGGATTAGCCTTATAAAAAAATCCTATTCCTTATTTGCTTGATAGTCTATTGAATAACCTGGCTCACGTCACGTGCTCTTTCAAAACACAAACAATTGGAAAGGTTATGGTTTAGCGTGAATGGTAGCAGTAATAGTAGTAGTATCGCACTGTTTCACACTTGAGTATAAGTATAAATTGTGTACATGCAAGTAAGTGGTATTATTATTATGCACACATATCAAAACAGACGACTTCATTATATCTGTTAAAAAAGGAGCACATTACTTTATACCCATATATTGGATCAATGTTTTATAGGAAAAGTAGGTTGAAAAGTAAAAAAGGACAATATCATTTTATGAATGAAATCACAAACAATATCCCTAAAAAGTGCGTGGCGATATATATACCTTGTATAGGCACAAAAACTTCAACAACTCACTGAACGTTCGCATATACTCTTTGGTTTGGTAGTATATGAATGACGATAGTGGAGACGATAATGATACGCGCGGCCTTTTTCACATGAATATTGTATTATAAAACGCTATATAGTAAAAATGGTAATAGTCATGTAATGATATTATTAATACAAAATACCGCAGCAAGTGAAATACTTAATAGTTTTCCGTATTATTATTGCTATTATTACCATTACGTCTACTACTACATATTCTAAAGCTTTTCTCCTCTCCTTGTCCTTTTTTTCCTTTGAAAAGTAATAGGAAAAGCTTACACTATGAGTTTATAATATTATATCAAAGTAAAAGGATATAATACATACAAAAAGTACAGTGGGTTTTGAGAATGAGATGTGTATATTTTGGAGAATGGTAATAGTGAGAGAGTAAAGTAAGCAAGTAAAGTACTTTTATATTATGCGTGTGTCTATCTATTCGGTTTGTCTCCTCTCGGGTTCGTGTTGAATAATAAAGAAAAGAGAAGAGGAGGAAACTAATAAGCGTCCTATACGGACGAATATCAGAATAGGTATATCAGGAGAATGCACTTTTTACTGGTATTATAAGCCCTCAACTCTCTACTACTGCCGCTACTACACACACAACCTTTACATTTACACATAGAGAGAGAACAACACAGAGACGCACACATAAAAGTGAGATAGAGGATAGGGAGAGAGACGAGCGACCAAGAAAAAAGGGAGAATAGAGTATATAGTGTGTGGTATATAATGGGTTGGTTGGAGTTGGATAGTTGGAGAATGGAATACTTGTATATTTTTTGTATCCTATTCCAGATAGAGAGAGACTCACGCACTTTTCTCGTGTAGTCAGTCAGCATTGGTATTGATATTAGTATACAGTATTAGTAAAAGAGTTTGAAGTAAAGGAAGCTTGGCTTGGCTTGGTTGGACTAGTTGGTCTTATTATGTATACGCAATATTGAATTGGATGCACTTTGCTTTCCTAATATTGTATTACATGCAACACTTGTAAATAAATTGAATATAATGTGAGCTAGGTGGAGGGGATGCCATATAAAAGTAAACCTTACGAAGCTTTGGTGCATGCATGCATCCATATAATGTATAGAATGCATTTAAAACTCCAACGCAATGAAGAATGCATGTTCTCCAACTCTTCTATAAGGGGATAATAACAAGTATCAAGAAGAGTGCTCCATGGATGGCTTTCTCTATACAATAAGTGTATATACGGAGGAAAAAGGTGCAATGAAACAAGTTTATAATGCAAAGGCTTTTAGATTTCGTTATATTCATATAAATAATTCCACGACGAGACTTCTCCTAACTTACTATAAATATATAAGCTCAACTTAAATATATAAAAAAAAGTTCAATGCAATGGGTTTCAATGCAACAGTGATGATGTGATGGTTCGAGATCAAGAGCACACACACACATACAAAGAAAGAATGAACATAATTTCATGCTCACATTTTATACCTATTTCGATATGTAAAGGATCAAAAACATGTGCAACGTTTGCATGTATGCATTCAAATATTCCAGATGGGATACTTATATTCAACCAAAAACCAAGTACTCTAAAAAAAGGATCCTTGTCTTCCTCTCCAATACACTGTTTTTAGGGTATAAGTATGATGGCTACCCGAAAAAAACTAAATGTGTTGGGCTTCATATTACCTTATCTGAGCTGCCCAAAAACTTGTAAAGACAAGTTATATATATGTATATTTACTTCATCCATGTCAAACACAGACCTCTTCCCTTGGTTGTCTAGCTTTTCATTTTATTCTCAACAGTGTTTCCTCTCCTTTCAATCTCTATTTCTTGCGAATACACCATATAATTCCATCCCTTCAAACTATTTGTATATGGCAGTATTGCAACCACAAAATACAAAAGACAAGTTATAAAAGTTGTAGCAAGGAATTATAGGAAAGCTTATTGAACCCCCAGACAAATCTCGGAAGTTTTCTTGTAGAGCAGAAAAGGAAATGGAGGTGAAGAAATAAAGTTGGCAGGATAAAACAAAAGAGATGTCGATACGGAGCTAAAAAAAAGTTCACGAACGAAACACATGGAGCATGTTGAAAACTTTAAAAAAAAACTTATTTGTATCTCTCCTTCAAAATGTCTGAAGTAAATTCATACTGATGCGTGTGTGTATGTATACATTCGTTATATAGAGCAGCTGCTGCCAAACAAAAAGGACACGTCTTCTCAGAAAACATGTGTGAGCTACCTTTTTTTACACAAGTTTTCCAAAACTGAATCCTTTGGCATTTGAAACTCTATCATGCAAACCCAACGCGTTTCATTTGGCAAAAGAACTCTGCTAGAGAGAAGCTAACGTTTGGCTTCCGAAAACAAACTATAAAGCGAATGGAGGTATTACTTTTCTGCATCGTAGTATATCTAAGAATTGGGAAAGGAGAAACGTTCCTGAAGGTATGGATAGAGAGACTCAGTCACTACTATAATACTTATAAACCTCAACTCATTCAAAACAATGACAACCAGAGTCAAAACTTTATCTCATGTTTTTCCTTTCGAAATGATATTCAACCCCACAAAAAGGTTTAAGGTAGACCTGCCGGTAGGTAGGACTCGTTCCTAGAAAGAATGATGCTTTATTCTACACTGGTGACAGTATTTTTCCAGTTCCTCGAAAACCCTCTTAAAATATTCAAATCCCTTAATACGCCCAAGTGTCACACATATGCCACCCACATGTTCTTTCGGTCAGTAGTTATTGGCAAAAATGAGCAAGCATTTCATATATAACCATCGTTCATCAACGGCTCCAATTTTGCAATTTTCATTCAATCAAGTAGCGAACTCACCGTCGGCTGACATTGCCCCATTGATGACGATAATACTAATTTATTTAGCTTTACACGTGAGAGAGTACTCACTAAATATTAAATGTGGAATGTAATTGGCATAATAATGAATCGTGTTCCTGTTCCTGACCCTCAACTTTATCCCCTACAAGTCAAGCGTATTTATGCATATTTCTAAAAAAAATGCATGTGAACCAACAAACGACTCGCCAATTCATAAATTTGCAATGTTATGCTAAAACCCTCATTGAACCGTACCATAGTGAGAGCATCAACGTATAAAAAGATAAAAAGGACAATATTACATAAAAGATACAATAAGCAGATATTATTAGCCATATTACAACCTCTCAAAAGGGGAAAAATGATACCTACTTACTCTCCTCTATCATGATAATCACAACAAAAACACAAACAGCCTTCACCAATGTCCTTCCCTATAAAAATGTATCAACTCAAGTGCATATATATAAATATATGAAAGTGTTTTAAAAAGAGCCCACAGCCAGCTGATAATCGTATTAGAGATGACGATGATGATGATGATGGTTATGCGTGTTTAAAGTGTTTCGTTATTCAAAAGAAAAAAAATTGCCATTATACTTGCATATGTATATAAATGCAGAAAAGCGATTCAACCTAAAAAAACGCATACTACAAATATAAACATGGAACAGGCCGTGAGGAAACCCCCTCTGCAAGATAAAAATTAATAGGTCCACAACAATATATGTGCTATAAGATAATATAATGTAATGTATAGAATGAGGAACGGCAACGGGCATAGTGAAAAAGGAAAAAAAAGAATGAATGATACGATACGATACGGTGATGTAAAATTAAGTTAAACATATATATACTACATTTTGTATCAAAGTTTCATATGAAATTCGTACGCAAAAGAAGAAATGGTTAGAGTTAGAGAGGAGAAAACACGTTGTTTCACATAACACACGTTTTGCGTTCCTTTCTGGTAGTGTGGTTCACTCTTTCAGTAATTCTTCATGCGTTTGTGCCTTTGATGCTTATTTTTCTTTCTCACTCTCATTTTCCTATCCGACTGACTGATATAATGGCAATAGAAGTAATAACAACAGTAGAAACGTAATCGTTCTAGTGGCATTAGAAAAGTTCTCTGTTTTTTTTGTTTTCTGTCAGTCTTGTGTCGGTCTAGGGGCTTTAAGGTAATATAGGTTGAAAACCCCATTGGCCTGATCATGATGATGATGATGATGATATGTATGATGGGATGAATGTGAATGTTGTAAAGCAGAAGAAAAGAGGAAGAAGACAAGACTGGATAATAATGAACATATATACATGAAAGCCTCTGACGTATGTACATAATATGTTTGAATGTATGTATGTATCCGTAGTGTACTTATATGCACTTACTTTTCTGTAACTATTTCCACTTTTTTTATATACGTATATATATATTCCACATAGTTGTAATAAATGTGCGTTATATTGGAGTGGGTATATATGTATATTATATCTCTATGTGATATCTGTGAAAGAAAGAATCTCGAAAAACTGAATAATACCTAGACCCAGTTTGATAGAGAGGAAGAGAGTAATAGGGAATAGTCAGTCAGCAGAAAAAGAAGCACTCAGGCACTGTGGTCCTGGTGGTGGCTGTTTTGTGGCTATGCTGTAATAATAATAATAATGATAATAATAGTCACCTTATATCCATCCAGAGCTTGTAGTAGTAGTGGTAGTAGTAATAGTTGAAAAGAGTAGAGAGAAGAGAGAAAAACGCACACACACTGACTGTGTGTATTATTATAGTAGAACTGAACTTGGAAAATGGTTTGGGTCCGTAATAAGTATAATTTTTTTTTCTGCATGTATACACATAGTGTGTGTTATACACTTTTATATGAGAATAACAAAACTCACTTTGAAAAATCCTGTCCTGCATGGAGTTGTTAGTCAACTCAAGTTAGGCAGTCACAGAGGATCATATCAGTGTGAAAAAAGAGATTTCTATATAACCATATAATATATGAGTATGCGTGCATATACTGTGGTGGATAAACAACAGCGTGTTTGTGAATTCTACATGCATAATATAATATTATGTGCCTACGTATGGAAATGCAAGTTGAGCTATAAGCTGAGTTGAGGAGTAGAAGAGTCTCAACCAGAACTACCAAGGTATACTACTGAAGCGATAAAAAACAATCTTGGTACATTGGTTTATACAATGTACAAATGTATTTTGGTATTTTTTTTGTGCATAATATAATATTATATGTTCATACACATTCATACGTGTATAGATGAGATGAGTACATTCATCTAAAACGTGCAGAGTCTCTTCTGCCCAGAGAGAATCTGCTGTCAGTCAGCTTATATGTGGTATGCAGCAGCTTGATTTATGTATCTATCTCTATCCGGCCCAGCCGTACACACACACACACAAACACATTACTATAATGCGCTTATTTTGTGCAAAAAACTGATAATAAGAACAAGCCAAAAACTAAGATTTATCCACTTGCCTGAGGAGGCAAAGGCTTTTTTACAAACATGTTTTTCAAGATATATTGCCTTGCCTTTTTCTTAAATAGAAATCATCTTCAACGAGTGTCTATTAAAAAGGGAAGAGAGCGAGATGCAAGTGTTTTTTGTAAACCTCAAAGAGAATGGAATGACGAGAATGCATGCTTCATGAAAACAGAGTTTTAAAATAAAATTGTGTGTGTGTGTATGTGTACGAATACGATGATGATGATGCTGATGATGATGAAACCAGTCCGCCCTTTCCAGAAAGACGCGCTCAAGAAGAAGACGCTTCTATTCTACTACAAGAAGGGAAGGCAAGGATATAAGGTGCATCCCAAATGAAACTGAAGAATGCAAGGTGAGATCGAGCTGATGCATAAGTATTCATTTAAAATCTGGGCTTCTGCTTGATGCTTTCCTCTCTCTCAAAAAAGCTAATGTATAATGTAGCAGAAGAGCCAAACAGGATATTCCATGGTGTCTCAGTGATCAGGCGAACACTTAACCCATTAAGTGTATAATTTTAAATGTAATAGTAAGTAAAACGAATACATGCATAATTATATAGTTTCTTACGATTTGATAAAAATCACAAACCCATCTACAAAGTTATAAGTACATGCTTTTTTTGTAACGCAACAGTATAATAAAAAAAATGTTCTTGGAGAATATCATAGATATATAATAATATGTATGTACTATATCCTTACGTGCGAGTTGTTTGTTAAATAGGCAGTTCCAAAATGCACAGTATGGCTGCATGGATTTTATCAAAATATGTTGGAAACTCTGTGTGTGTATGTGTGTATATATTATAAGTATGTTGCGTTTGCTATCACAAACAGTGGAAGAGAAAATCTTGTGCCTTCTTATTTGCTTTGATATTAATGTAACGTGTGTACACTGGGCTTATGTATGTATGTAGGTACAGAAGGTATAGAATAGTAGATGCACACAAGCAAGACTCAAAATAGTATATACATTATATTTTGTACGTTCAAAGCTCTCCATGCGGCAATAGGGATATGAAGCAGCCACTATATATTATTTTGAACAGAGAAAAAGAGCTTTTCACATATTTGAACAGGGAAGCTAGGTTTTCACAACTGCAAAGAGTTGAAGAGATGGTTGGTGGCGGTGGTGCACTTCTGTTTATATGTGTATTATGCTTATTTCGTCCTTCTGTCCTTCTCTCCTTTGCCAGGCTTCTTTCTGCTTACTCACTCACTCCTGTTATTCCCCATTGCTCTCAAGTTGTGCCATGCCATGCCAGAGTCAATATAAGGATAACGATGCGAGCGTACCCATATTATAAAAAAAGAGTGGAGAGAGAAGAACTATAACCACGAGCGAGGGAGAAAACGCGTATTTGTAATCTTCTGCCTGTACTCAAGTACAGCGTTATTGCAATAGCATGAGCAGCAGCATCATCACCATCATCGTCATCCTATTCCTACCACGAATCCCTCTTACATAACAAATGTAAAGCGTTCTTCTTCTATTATATAAATATCCAAACCAAGCTAAGCCCAAATAGTATATATGAGTAAGGCTTTATATATTGCTTGGAGGAGCAGAAGCGGAGTGTGACAGAGAATTCAAGAGAAGCGTCTTTCTTTTTGTAGGTATTGCTATATGTATGTAAAAAAACTATATCTCAGCAAGACATTCCTGATATCTCGTGTTTCGTCTCTGGCTCCAGAGTTCTCTGCTTCATATTACACATATTATACAAAAGTATATATGAGACTCGCTTTTAAAAGCAGCCAGCTTGTTGGTTACCAACTGCTTATTTCATCCTTGAATGCATGTACACGTACAAAAACCTTCTCTGCCACTTTCATCCTTTCCCTTCCTTCTCCAGAACTTCTTAGACTCCTCTTGCTATCATTATATTGTATACAAAAGTGGATTTAGGTATGGTTGTACATGCTTCTCTTTTAATATACCGTATAATACGAATACCAACGCCAACATCCATATAGCATCATCATCATCATCATCTTGTGTACCAGCAGCACTAGCTCATCTGTGCCCATGTCTTGATATATGTAAGGTTTCGCGGATAAAGGACAAGAATAAATTACTTTTAGTTTGCTCCCTTTCCACATATATATCTGAATGGCAAAAGTTGGGGGTAATAAACGTGTTTTGATGGCTAGTTTCAGTCACAAAATGTGGTAGATAATATAAAATACGAACACACACTCAGCAAATTATATATCTTGAGTCGAGGTATTACTAGCACTATTCATTTTTACATACATTTGCAACGCATCCCCCAACTATTATGTATGTGCATGAGTAATACTATTTGTTTGGTTTGGTTGGACCACGTTTGTTTACGCGTTTCTTTTCTTCTTGTAAACTGGAACATTTTTACCTTAAAACGAATCCAGTTTTTATGCGTGGTCTAATAATGATGTGTAATGTCTTGCTTCTACAATTTTACATGCCACATGCACATTTGTTTCTGTAATAACACAGCCTTACCCTTTACATCATCATCATCGCCATCATATCATATGATTGAGATTTGTGAATATATTTATCATATGAATAATTTAGGTACTGAAACGGCCGCCGGCTTCATCAATGTGATATGTATGTATATAACACAAACACACTATGAAAAACGGAACATCTACTAGCATCCACGCGACTTTTCAGACCTCAGGTCATATGATATCTTGATTTGCCTAAAAATAATTCTTGTGCCACCACATATTATGTGTATGCAAAATAAAACTATTTTATTCGCATGCAAAAGGCGTGTACGTTACATATTTTTTGACTCATAATAACACAACATGCAAGCTGTCATTATTCGTTCATTCTTAAATTTTAGAGAGAGAGAAAAAAAAAAGTTAACCAACTTCAGAGGCTCATATAAAACGGTATAAGAAAAGAACAGAGATTGGTAACTTTTTTGAAAAGTTACAGTTACAAGTTAAGTTACAGTTAAGTTACATAACTGTAACTGTAACTTGTAACTGATCGAGTATCCAAATGTAACTTGTAACTGTAACTTGTAACTGAGCTTGTAACTGAATGTAACTGTAACTGTAACTTGTAACTGAGCATGTAACTGAATGTAACTGTAACTGTAACTTGTAACTGAGGCTGTTACAAAATGTATGACAGACAGAAATGTGATAAAATTCTTTATAATTTCAATTTTAAATTGGCTAGTTTGGAAGGCTGCAATTGTAGCTGGGTCCAGTAGCATGTATCCATACTATTTCAGAGCGTATCTGGCAGTCAGAGATGGGTAACTTTATTGAAAAATTACAGTTACAAGTTAAGTTACAGTTAAGTTACATAACTTGTAACTGTAACTTGTAACTGAGCTTGTAACTGAATGTAACTGTAACTGTAACTTGTAACTGAGCTTGTAACTAAATGTAACTGTAACTGTAACTTGTAACTGTAACTTGTAACTAAATGTAACTGTAACTGTAACTTGTAACTGAGCTTGAAACAAAATGTAACTGTAACTTAACTTGTAACTAGAACCTTCCAGTTACCAATCTCTGGAAAAGAAACACCATCAAAATCATACTTATCGTCATTAGGAGGAAGAAAGAGTCAAGTTAAAAGGGTGGAAGAGAAGAATTGCAACAGTGATAAATGAGAAAAGGAGATGGAACGTGGAACACCTTTTCTCCCTTTTCATTCCTGTGTTTCTCGTGCTAAATATATTTTACGTAAATCGTATGTATCCATAATATATAGCTAGTTATGTATGTACTTCCTTCTATTTCCTTTCCTCAGACTCTTTTCTCCGAAAAAGGGGGTTTCCCTCGACAAAGAAAGAATGATAAAAGCTCTCGTATATTTCAACGTGCGGAAAAAAATCATGGAAAGACCACTAGCTTCTCTTGAGAAAAGAAATAATGTCTTTTCTTTTCTCTACTTTCACTCGTGTGTATACCTTTTCCGTTTGAGGAGAACGTACATAAAGCCCTTGAAGGAGACACTGGGAGAAATAATGGACGCCATGAAAAGTAGCATTATGAACGCTAGAGAAGAAAAAAGTCGCAGGAGGACAAAGAAAGTTGCTACACCTATGTCACTTTAGTTGTGTGTACAAGAAGAATATGGGGTTATGTTATGGTCGCTACTATATATAACACTCGATACATACATACATACCTGGGAATAAAGTGATACTAAAAATGAAAGAGCTTTCTTATGTCGGGGCGACTTATATTGATGACAGGGCAAGTTGGGAACTGACATATTATGTATATGTAGCAGAGTCAGGGACTGAAAGATGAATAATATTTGTTGGGGCAGGAAGTCTGAAGATGTTATTATTTATAAATATTTTGTGAGATGTAAAATTAGAAAAAGAGACGGATAGAAATGTACGTTAGGGTCTCATTAGTATTCCGTATATGTTAAATTAGACCTAAGTCCCGTATCCGTATCATGGATAAATTCTTTTTGTCAAGGTTTAGAATTTATTTTATGGGCTCATTCGATGTATAACCGTACGTTACGTGTCCTGTTAACTTATCAAAATTTCTATTTAAATCCAACTTGGAGTTCAGCCTTATCAAACCTTATGCATGGGAGCAACACGTCAAGTAACCCGACAGCCGCATCATGCACGTAACTTCTTACCGTTGCCGTATCAACAACTTGTTATGATGATATCTGCGTTTTCTTGATTTCTGCCGCACGCTCGAGGTCATCTACTTGTGGATCAGGCGAGGATTGTTTTAGTATTGTATTATCGATTATGGTGAAATGGTAGAATTTTGTCTTGTAATCAAATTATGGTAAAAACGCTTTTACTGTGTCTAAATTGTACTTGAATTGTATTAAAGTTATATCAAAATTGTAATAGTAGTCCAGTGGGTATTTCATTGCCTAATATTTATATAAATTACATTGCTAGATTTCTCCAGTCAGGAGCTTGTGAGTTGAACTAGAAAAGTGCTAGGTTCATCCAGATAGGGCTTGCAAGTATAATTAGCATTGTAGATACGTTTTCTTAGAAGGAGTAGTGCATTTAGTTTTTGAGCTATCGTAGGAAGTGCATTGCCCCTTCAAAGTGGTCCTTCGAACAAAACCTGAACAGCAAAATGGAAAATACAGACAATAACCAAACCCCTGGACAAGTTAATATGAATCGGACAAGAGTGTGGAGCCGGGCGACTCATGGAGTTCCTCCGCGACGACTTGGAATGCCGTCACCAATCCCGCACACACGGAATTATGAGGTACCTCCAGCAGAAAATTTAACATTCCTTGGAACAAGACAACCCTTTTTTGAGAGAAGGCCGCCAGCTGTTCGTCCAGATGGGTCGTCAGCCTCGGTAGCAGATTCTAATAGAGCGACAACACCTCCGTTGGAGTTGGAGGAAGATGATTTTGATGATGTGGTCTCGTTGAGACAAAGTTTTTGGAATGAAACCCGCACTGTGCCTTCTGAGAGATCTGTACGTAGTGGGAGCAGCAGAGCAAGTAACGCTAGAAGAGCAAGGCGCAGGATTGAAATAGCAGCAGTTGAAGGATTGGCAGCCATTGAGCTTCAGAAGCTGACGGTGAAAGAAAACTTGCTAAAGAGAACCACGGAGTTGCATTTGGAAGATGTGGATGAAGAATCTGATGACTCACAACGACTGAGTGAAGACGAAATTGATGGTTTTCCAGTAAATGTGAATCAACAGCAGCAGCCTCATCCGCTTCGGACAATGGATCCAACACCTGTAAATGCACCGTGGAATGAAAAATCACCTCAGCCTGTGAATGCACCTTGGAATGAAAATGCACGCCAGCTTGTAAATGCACCTGTTGACGGGGTAACACAGTTGGCTGAAGCAATAACTCAAGCCATAAAGAAAACCAGTGCTCCAGCCAAGAATAATGCAGCCATGGCCCGATTGAAGATTGGCAAAGAGAAGATTCCAGCCTTTGATGGAAATCCATTGGAGTGGCCAGCCTTCATTAGCCAGTTCACGGAAACCACAACTGAGTGTGAATATTCTGACGCGGAGAACATAGTGCGACTGCGTAACTGCCTCAAGGATGAAGCTCGGGATTGCGTTCAGGCTCTGCTCGTGTCACCTGCAAATGTGAAAACCATTCTGGAAATCCTAAAGATGAATTATGGACGACCAAGGATGATTGTGAAGAGCCTTATTGACAAGGCTAAGAAGATTGCTCCTGTGAGTGAAAACAAGTCTGAAGACATTCTGAAGTTTTCAAACATCGTGAGAAATTTGGTGGAGACTGTCAAGACGATGAAGTGTAATCAGCATCTACAGAATCCACAGCTATTAGACGAGTTAGCTGAGAAGTTGCCTTTCATGTTCAAGTTTCAGTGGATGGCACTTGTGAAGAATAATGACGACAGCACTCTGGAAGATTTCAGTATTTGGCTATCCAGCGTAGCGGAAACAGTCTCCCTGCTAAAGGACAGGTTACCTGTCTCTGGGGAGAACAAGAAAAAAGATCATTCCTTTGTATTGAAGGATGCAAAAGACTGCTATTGCTGTGGTGAGCCAGGACATTGGATATCAAGATGCACGAAGTTCCTGTCACTTACGGTTGATGAACGTTGGAAAATGGTGACTGAGAAGAAGATATGCTATAGCTGCCTCATTCCTGGACACATGTCTATTCAATGCAGAAGGAAAACGGAATGCGCAGAGAGAGGTTGTAATCAGTTTCATCATAAATTATTACACAAAAGAGTTCCAGAAAATGAGGAAGAAGAAATTGAAAGCAACCATGCAATTGGCAGCAGTCACTGTGCATCCCTTCTTCCTATCATCCCAGTAGTTCTTTCAAATGGAAAGAAAGAAGTCAAGGTGTTTGCTTTACTTGATGAAGGCTCAACAGCCACATTGATGGACCAGTCTCTTGTAGAGGAGCTGGAGTTGAAAGGATCCAAAGACCCATTATCGTTGCAGCTAGTGCAAGACTCGAAACGTGAGGACAAGGAATCCGTGAGAGTGAATTTGAATATTCGAGGAGACTACCCAGAAGCGAAGCGGTTCCGGATTTCGGGAGCAAGAAGCGTGAAGAACATTGGCATATCATCCCAGAGTTTGGATTTTAAGAGGCTTTCTGCTGAGTTTAAGTATTTAGAAGATTTGCCAGTGCAGTCATACCACCAAGCAAGACCAAAGCTGATAATTGGACAAGCTGATAAGTTGCTTACTTTGGCTCGTCGATATCAACATGGAAAACGTAACAACCCTGTGGCGTACAAGACTTGGCTAGGATGGGTCATATGTGGAAGATTTCCAAAGGACAATGGTGATAGCGTTTCATCATATGCAATACAGGATGCAGTCGACTCAGACGAATCCTTTTCAACTGAATCGTTTGGAGTAAGTGTCAAAGAAGGAAACACCCGTTCCAGAGACGACCAAAAAGCACTAGTGATTATGGAGAAGACTACGCAGCGTGTTGAAGGTGCGTTTCAAACTAGCCTTCTCTGGAAAGATGACAAAGTTGTACTTCCGGAGAGTTACCAGAACGCCTTCTTCCGTCTGCGATGTCAGGAAAGAAAGATGGATAAATATATTGCTTTTGCTAAGCTGTATGAAGAAAAGATTATGGATTACATTGATAAGGACTACATATGCAAGTTATCTGAAGACGAAATTCGCTGTGGAAGATATTTCATCGCCAACGAGTTCAGAAGAAAATATTGGATCATTGGAGTAGTAGCAGTCGTTAGAAAAGTCATCCTTAGATGTAAGCAATGTACAAGAAGGAATGTGAAACCGGTTTTGCCTGAGATGGAAAATATTCCAGCCTGTAAACTGGCAGTAGGACTACGCCCATTTACCTTTACTGGAGTCGACTGCTGGGGACCTATGGAAGTTACTATTGGAAGATCAAGACACAAGCGTTGGGGTATGATTTTTACCTCATGTGTTATGGCGATTCTGAGGATGAAAGCAAGGCGAGGCTGTCCAAAGGAAATTCATTCGGGTAACGGAACGAATCTTGTTGGTGCTAATCACGAAATAGCTACAGCTGTGGAAATTTGGAAAAAAGAGGACTTGAACGCGAAGCTTTCGAAGCAAGGGATTGTGTGGAAGTTTATTCCACCTGGTGCACCTCATATGGGAGGAAGCTGGGAACGACTTGTACGTTCTATGAAAACAACTATGAAGATTATCTTGAAGGAACAAGCACCAAAGGAGGAAGTGCCACTAACTGTGATGATTGAAGCAGAAGGAATTGTCAATAGCCAACCGTTGACTCAAGTACCCGTGGACCCAGGAGCTCCGTCTGCGCTAACGCCAAATCATTTTTTGATTGGACCAGATAATGTTTTGGATTTGGATTATACACCAGATGACTCGTTACAACTACCAGTACACGATGGGAAATACCTGCGAAAACAATGGCTCACTTCTCAGTTCATAGCGCTGCAGTTTTGGAAACGTTGGAGAACTGAGTACCTACCCACGTTGGCAAGAAGACAAAAGTGGAATGAGACTAGACGACCTATTGTGATTGGAGATCTGGTCATCATTGTGGAACCAATTGCGGACAGGAATCAATGGGCATTAGGACTGATTGTCGGAACTGTACCTGGAAAAGATGGAGTCGTTCGGATTGTGGATTTCAAGATTGTGAAGAACGGTGGAAAGCAAAATTTCAAAATTATTCGTCGACCGGTATCCAGAATATGCTTGTTGGACAAAGCTGAGGATGTAGTACCTACATCGGGAGGAAGAATGTTGGGGCAGGAAGTCTGAAGATGTTATTATTTATAAATATTTTGTGAGATGTAAAATTAGAAAAAGAGACGGATAGAAATGTACGTTAGGGTCTCATTAGTATTCCGTATATGTTAAATTAGACCTAAGTCCCGTATCCGTATCATGGATAAATTCTTTTTGTCAAGGTTTAGAATTTATTTTATGGGCTCATTCGATGTATAACCGTACGTTACGTGTCCTGTTAACTTATCAAAATTTCTATTTAAATCCAACTTGGAGTTCAGCCTTATCAAACCTTATGCATGGGAGCAACACGTCAAGTAACCCGACAGCCGCATCATGCACGTAACTTCTTACCGTTGCCGTATCAACAACTTGTTATGATGATATCTGCGTTTTCTTGATTTCTGCCGCACGCTCGAGGTCATCTACTTGTGGATCAGGCGAGGATTGTTTTAGTATTGTATTATCGATTATGGTGAAATGGTAGAATTTTGTCTTGTAATCAAATTATGGTAAAAACGCTTTTACTGTGTCTAAATTGTACTTGAATTGTATTAAAGTTATATCAAAATTGTAATAGTAGTCCAGTGGGTATTTCATTGCCTAATATTTATATAAATTACATTGCTAGATTTCTCCAGTCAGGAGCTTGTGAGTTGAACTAGAAAAGTGCTAGGTTCATCCAGATAGGGCTTGCAAGTATAATTAGCATTGTAGATACGTTTTCTTAGAAGGAGTAGTGCATTTAGTTTTTGAGCTATCGTAGGAAGTGCATTGCCCCTTCAATATTTCTTTTACATCTTTCTAACCCATATAAGAGTAGAGAGTGAAGTCGTGGTGGAGGGAGGCAAAAAGATTATTACATTCGACTAGGCATACTACACAGTCCAAAAAATTACATCTTTGTTCTCATGCTTCCAGCATTTGCCTATACTATACGCTTACACTATACTCTCGTCGGCTTTTATTTTGAAAGATGGTGACCAAGAATAATGACTCAAGTTTTATGTGCCAGCGTATTTAATAGGGACATGAACTTTATATGCATACGCTTGCTGAACGTTCGTAAGAAGAAGAGCTTTTGCTGGATAAACTTTTAATGCTTTCTTATACCTAAAAACTCGAGCGTATGAGCAAATGAATGTCGGTTTATGTTTCGTGTCGTTATATGACTATAACGAAATGGAAGTTATCCAGCAGCTGCTGTAGAGAAGAAGAAGTCTTAGGCAGGCCGATAAAAACTTCTTATAAGCATCCATCCAACCATCCAAATATTCCTTTCCGTTCATTCTTATACTTTACATCCAACTTTTCTATATCCTTTTTACTAGTTCTCTCTCTCTCTCCAAAACTACTGCGTATTTTATGTCTTCCCAACTGTGCTCCTGCTGATCCCTTATATAATTCTCCTGCTGTGACTGGATGGATGTGAACGAACGTGTGTGTGTGTGTATATAATGTATATGTATATACCTAAAGTTCCAAGTATGAGCTGGTAAATGAAAGGAAGCGGCAAAACGACTTCCAGCGCTAGTTCTACTAAACACAACTCTCTGGATATGATATAAGGATAAGGAGGTAAAAGTAAATTGATGTGTTGGGTGTGGGGGGGGTATATACATACAAGTGCTAGTGGGGGGAAGGAGTGGTGAGCAAGCGGTGAGGTAGAGTCGAATACCATATAATGAACGCGCTATATAGAAATAAGTATGTATGTATATATGTATGTATCCTCCGGATAGCGCATAGCAAAGAAAAACATTTTTTTTTGTATATAAACATATATTCTCATATCGGATGAATAGCGTCTCTATTTGGAACCCAATGGTTGTTGGAATGGAATGGAACATGAACCATACGAATGACGTGCATGCAATGCCTGGCACAAGAGTAATAATAAAGCAGAGCAAAAGCAAAAGCCAAGCAGATTATATATTGACACGAACTTTGTTATTATGTATGTTGGATTCATTCCCTCTACTCTCTGCTATAATACTTTTGTGCTTTACTACTTTAAGGATTTTTTTTGGTAGGTATATGTTTATGTCTTCAATTCAGTTCACTACACACACACAACAGCACATACACTGCTGGTGATTCCCATTTTGGAACTTGTGCTTTATAGCTTTTTGGTAGGTAGATGCTGTAGTTTAGTCATAGAGGACAAGAGCCAAGAACAGACTAGTAAAAATCTCTCTATATTTTTCCTACCATACATCGTAATTCGTAATCACCATGCTTGTGAATATTGGAATGTCCTTGCGTTTGCCTGACATGACATATAGTATTCCTAAAAAAACCATCCATCCGCTCTTATAGATAAAATGCCTTACACACATCATTAGTTTACTGGATCTTGCTTGCGCTAGGTTCGTAAATTTATGCTGATGCATTCTAATAGATATGCATACCACATGGCAAAATATGTCCTTTTGTACATGACAGAAAAAAAGAGAGAAACTACAAATGGATGAAATCCTATAAGTTAGTGGGAGGTAAAGTCGGTTGAATAAAAAATCAAAAGATATTGAGTTTTTGCCTTTTGGTTACGTTACGTTACGTTTCAAAATCATCATCACATGATGATGATGATGACGACTAGGATGATGATGATGGAGATGGAACCCCTGAAGTGCATTAAATTTGTGGGATGCATTTCAGCTCAGCTTTACCAATTATATTTATGATTTTTAAGAGTTTTATCTCTTCACTCGGTATGCATACATGGCAGAGAGAGGCTCAAATAGGACATGTGAATGTGAATACATCTGGGAATGAGTGAGTGAAGAAATCATGATATTCAATGAATTTATACAATGTGCCTACTGTGAACCTGATATCCTGGTTATTGGGTCTGTTGAGCGATATACGCCCGACAGTCCAACTCTCAACTTGAGTCTAACACGATTTCTAGGTTGCAAATTGCAATGAGAATGAGTGAAATGCAAAAGAGGAAATAATATTAGATATCATATACTCAAACTACAACAAACGCAAACACGAGACTCTACAAACTCCACACTACAAGCTTAAAATGTATACATATATATGAAAAAAGTGAAAGAGAAGAACTTACAGAAATACTGAAGTAACTTGAGTAGTGGGAGACACGACGATAGGACTCTGGTATTATTACTCTAGTGCTTTATATGAGCAGGTTTTTTTGGAAGCCTTTTGGTAAGTTGGAAACAAGACACCACCATGCAGAAGGAGAAAGAAGGGCTTTTTGAGAGTAGTAGTAGATGCTGTTCTATAAAATGTACATAAATATAGGTACATGTAATATTTGTGTATTATTATTTTCCTTCCCAAAAGCTTTTTCTAATATCCTTCATAGTGAAAGAGTGAAGTAACATGTACTCACCAGAAACACACGCTCTCTTCTCGTTCTTACGTTTTAGTTAGGTACACACGTTCTCTCTGCAAGCAGGAAAGGAAGAGTAGTAGAGAAGTACAAGTGTATACAAAGACTTGTTTTTGGAAGTTTTATGAATGTACGCATAAAAGTTTTCTCCTCTTTGCACACATACGAAGGAAACGAAACGTATATGATTCTATGTTTATTATGAGGGATGAATAGAGATCCGGGAAATGTTTTGGAGTAAAGAGAAAAACGATAAAGTGAAAGAGAAAGAGAGCGAGAGGTCTTACGGTAAAAGTTATATGTGAATATACAAAAAAAGTATGTATGTGTATATGAACTGGTATAGTAGTATATAACTAATAGCAAATAATGCTTTCGGTTTGGTTTGGATATATAGGAATATATTATTATGTGCTTGTTCCTATTTTCCCTTCACTCAACTTCTCTCTCTTCTCCCTTCCCTTTTTCAATAATAATAGTAGTAGCAAGGCAAGAGTACGTACGTACGTAGTAATACGAAATGTCTTTTTACTTCTCTTTTCAGATATCACGAATAGGAAAAGCTTTTCCGTGATGGAGGTGCTACTAGTTGGAGAGAAGAGCTCTACTAAAAGAATATTTCAGGTTGGACGTACTCTATATAGTATAATATGGATCTTGTACTACTATGTGCTATGCTCCCACAAAACGGATAACATTTCTCGGGTTGGAGGGAACTCACTTCTCCTCCACAACCTACTTGCGACATTCACATGTTCAAATACAATTTCTCTATTCTCTCCCATGCATTTTTTTTCAGTTTCCTGAGAACAAAGATGCGGAGGATAGTTTGGTACGTGTACCCCACTCTCTCCTGCTCCTATTATATGGCATTTCACCAAAAGCAATGAGAATGAAAGAGAGAGAGAGGGGGAGAGCAGAGCAGTGATGATGATGATGATGATGATGGAAAGTAGGCAGATCCGGAGTATTTTTCAGGCTATATGCGAATAAGTATACTAGCCAGCTTTTCCTAATGTTCTTTTTTTTCTACATTTCTTCTTCTCAATTGTATTGTGTTGTGACTCAAAGGCTCGTGATGGAACACATCATCATATATAGAAATCCATTTTTTAGTGGGAAACTTTATATAATTATATGAAACAAGCATGAAGCAGGGTTCTCTTGCATGTACTCACATAAACAGAAAGAGAGGAGAAAAGAGTTGAGTTGATGGCATGCCATTCTCTAGACACATCAATGCACTCATTGGACTATAAGCTACCACAAACAAAATATAAGAGCAAACCCAAGAGAGACTAGACATTTTCGCTAGAATCACAATAACATGCATACACATACACACACACACACTCAAGCTTTTACCATGCAAAAAAAAGTTATATGGAGTACATAACTCTTATACTCGAAATCTTCCAATCTCCATTGGGTAGAAGGAATTCGGTTAGGCAGGCTTTTCTCCTATAGGGCTATATAGGATGGCAAGACTTGATTCGTTACTGGTTGGACCTCCTGCTTTTCATTGATCCAAAAAGAGAGAAGAATCTTTTTCGGTGTTCACTTTTTTTATACTATGTATAAGCGACAGAGAGTTTCATATATACGTTTCTGATATTATTATATGCGTGTTCGCCTAGAGAAGAAGAGTGGTGAAAAAGTTGAAAATACCATTCCTATTACTTCATAATATATCAACATATTAGAACGTGGAAAGGAGAGAAGAGAAGAGAAGGGAAAGAGAAAATATCTGGTATTATGGGGTATGAGCTTTCCATTTATATGTTCCCCTTAACCCCCGCAGTTCGGGTAGTCATTTGTGTTCATAGAGTAATTTCATAGGAAAAGGTCGGAAGTTGGTATAAATATATGAGAACCAACCAGGAATGTATATACCAACTCAAAATGTCATATATCTATCTATATATATTTCTTATAGGTAGCGTGGGTTCTGTATACTCAGCAAATAGAGTAAAGAAGGAAGATGAGCATCATTTTTAATGTTGATATTTCTCTTTACTTCGCTTCACTCATTCGTTCCGTCAGTGAAATTTCCTACCTTTTCTCTCGGATAATGGATGTACTCTTACTCCTATTGACTGCACACTCTCTTCTTCTCTTGTTCAGCTTTACTTTGCCGTACATCCGGTCGATACGTATGAATTCTGTGTATTAATGAGGTAAACATGCACAAAGTAGGTATAAGCGTATGAGAAAATCTAACGCATGAAGTTTCGGAAGTTCATATATATGTATGAAAGTACGAAGCAACTTTTACTATCATGTACTTTCATTCCATACGATTTGTTTTGACTTCACTTCTGTTCTGAGAAGCAAAATGTGGGATCTCTCGTCGTTTTCATTCTTATGCCAAAGTATATATGCTTATGGGTAGTGACGCCATGCCACTCTGTACATATATTCCGTTTTACACTTCGTTTATGCGTTGCTTTTCATCGAACACTGACTCCCTTTCCCTCCATTTTTGTGGTCTTCAATAGCAAGCAAGAGACTTGGATTCAATCTTCTTCATCCGTGCTTTCTCATCTAATTTCTTCATAAAGTAGATAATACTTTGAATTGATTGATTACATTTTTATACAAGCTGACAGGCTCACATATACAGTTTGTTGCTTTTAAAATTTCACATGCAATTAGAAAACAACAGTGCAGTGCTCCCTGTACCTTAATATTTTCCACTCCACCAAAACAAGATGAAGAAATAAAGAATTTCACTAATCCCGGAAATACAGTTGGGGCTTGAATTTATTTAGAAGTGATTTGATTACATTTTCTTAATAAAAATAATAGAACTACACGTATGTATAACAAGGAGTTGTAATAGTAAGGTACTCTTTTGTACAGGTTTTCACCAATAAAAGTTCTAATAATTGAAAATAAATTCAGAATATATTTGTATTACTTTGGTTGAAACGATAGTATAGATGACTTCTAACGCTTCATTCCAATCTAACGTGTAATACTGGAATAGATGCCCTCATCCCATCTAGATTCATTGTTTAAGACTTAACTGAACGATTGTTTATTACTGGTTTATTATCTTCTTTGCTGGCGTATAACGAAGGACGAATTCAAATAGAGGGCCGTTAACTTCATTAATGTGGTATACGAACTGTTATTTAATGAACATTTCTGTCTCCCTGATTTTTGTTTATAATAATAAGTAGTTGCATTGGTATTGCATTATTGATGTCAGGCATAGAAAAAAAACAGATCTATTTATAATAATAGATAAAAATGCAGGAAAACTTTTCTACATATTCATAGTAAAGAATTTCGTGTCACTTGAAAGCATATATTCAACATATTTAATTATATAGTACTCCGATAACACACACAAACATGCATTACTTACGAACTTACGCTTAAAAATGCTTGCTATCAATTTCAAAAAGTTATCACATATAACGTCAATATTTCAGGTCCAGGTCAACTACTACACGAATGTACAAAGTAACAAGATTAATTATTATTGAAAGCAGAGTTGATTTGTCTTTTTCGAAACAAAATGTGTCACACTTTCTTTACTGCGTCATGCGAATCTATTAGTCAAGGCATGCGTTAGTAGACTACCTTTGTAAGGAAAATCTTAAAATTAATTTGCAAACTGCCGACAAACTATACAAACTGAAACATGTTATCGCAGTTTGTTGACTTAAACATGTAAATCATAATTATTATTTTAAATATACATCGACTAGTCACAAGTTGATTTTGGAATGAAAAGTGTCATAATTCACATATGACCAAGTTACTCCAAATCAGCATGAAAATACTAATCTTTGTCTCGTTCCTTGTCGCGGTCTTTATCTTTATCTTTCTCCTTGTCTTTGTCTTTATTATACTGAACGTTCCATGCCATTACGACACGATCGAATCCGCAAGTAAACAAATTAATTTTCTGATCTTCGCCCCATGCACATGATGTTGCCATTCTTCGATGACCCTTTTAATACAAAAATAAAAATATAAGTAGCAACATTTCCCTCCTCCTGCAAATATAAAACGCTAACTTCTGATGAGTTACCTGTCTATTAGATCTTGGTAATCTTCCCAACCTTTGTCCACTCAAGTCAAATATTCGCACATGTCGATCATCATGTGGGATAGCTATTAGACCATTTGATGACACGGAGATTCTATTTACAGCACTATCCAACCGTATCGTAACTAAAGATGCTCTCATGTTACGAATATCCCACACCTGGTTGAAAGTACAAAAAAAAAACGTTTTGAATTTGATTGACATGGTAAAATAACTTTATACCCATCCTTCATAATTTTCCATTCTTACTTTGACTGATCGATCATCCGACCCCGATACTAACTTTTCTTCTTTGGTAAAAACTGCGCTCGTAATATTGCTAAAATAGATTATAACAATGAGTAAAAAAATTTATAAAAGGGAAACTTTAATCTTTTAAAAATATCCAAACTTACTCTGTATGTCCTTGGAACACCGATACTGAATGAGAATTCATGCGAAGATCCCACGTTCTGAACGTTGCCTAAAATGTAAAAAAAACTATTTGTAAGCAATTTTCCCAAGATGTTTTCCCTTAATGATAACATTAAGCAAAATTATTGAATCACGTCTTTCGAAGTAGTTACAACAAACTTCTGTACAGGGTGTGTTGATACCTATGATCATTAAAATATTAGATTAGCATGTGCGTAAAGTAACAGGTGAAATTGTATATGATTAATTTGAAAAAATATGTCAAACATACGAAGCTAAGCTCAGAGTCATGTCCGTAAAAATTTTGTATACGTTCCCCTGTATTTGTGTCCCATAAACAAGCCGAGCGATCCCAACTAGCTGTTATTAACTGATCGCCCCCTGTTTAAACAAATTTAAATTCAACTTCATCAGGAAAGTAAAAATAACCACACATATTATCTATTTCAGTTCGATTCTAGTATAAATACATTACCACACAGCCAATCAGCACATATGACCACAGAAGTATGGCCATTCAGAATTGAAGAAGGAGTTCTCAAAGTGGCCAACCCAACAGGTCCATCTCCACTATCAACGTCTATCTCCTCTTTTTCTGAGGATTCAAACTCCTCTTCTGATGAAAGTCCTTTTTGAATCTGAAAGATACACACAAATGCATATAATTTCTCTGGATTAGTGCAAAATTGCAAAATAAGCTATTGATGCTAATTTTTATAGAGAAATCAAACTATGAATTTTACCATGCTCTCCCAAGCCACGGCTGCTTGCCATATATGTGCCGTATGATCCCCTGAGGCCGTTAACGCAAGCTCACGTGATGGATGAAACCTAATTGAATTTACAGATCCATTATGACCCTGATAACGTAATAAACACCGGCCTGAATCGGTCGACCATACTCCGGCTTTATGATCTGTAAATAGATATTGTGGTCAAGTATTATTGGTTTGCTTTTCTGGTTAATGTGAATGCTTCAAAGGCAAAAGTCATCTTACCGGCCGAAGCAGTTCCAACAACTGGAATTCCAAGCCGAGCTGACGTAACATCCCAAATACCATCTTTATGACCACTAAATTCTTTGACGAAGCCACACGATACTGGATTGGTCTTGAAACTTGACACTATCTTATGGGTCTGTTGTTTTAACCGCAACGCTACCTTTTGCTGCCCTGGAAGGCCTGTTTAGAAAAAAAATCAGTAATTAAGAATTAAAAAGCACAACAGAATATTATATACTAATACATAATAATGGCTCGCTTAGCGAGGTGTCATCAGTTTCGTAAAAATTGTCATGAATTGTTAATCAGAATAAAATTGACCCCAATAATAATAATAATTATTATGTGTGTATCTCATACCTTTATCACCTTTTACTTTGCCATGTTGTCCTTTTGGAATTCCTCCAGAAGCTTCTCCCAACAATCCATCCGTACAGTCAAGTGAAGCAGCTCCAGTAAATGATCTTTCAGATGTCAAACTAGTGGGTTGTTCTGATTGAACAGCAAGGGCTGTTAAGCTTTCTAACTTTTCATGCACTGAAATACGTACATAACATTAATTTCCTCAAAACGATAACCAAAACATGACCATTTTGGCAATCATAATCATGCACACAGCACAGGCTCATAAACAGATTCACAAATTCAAGCTGTCACTTACATGCTAAATTCTCCACATAGAGAGCTTCAAACTCCTTTTCTATCTGTGTAAATAGGTCATTCAGTCGGGATTGAAACACAATAGGTAGAACTGATTCACCTTTTTCTGTTAAAACCACACCGTAAATTCAAAGTTGAAACCGTTTTATCGGGTTTTGTTCATAAGTAGTAAATAGGAATTACAAACATTTAACTTTTTACACACAAAAGAAATCTTACTTAAGCTGGATCGCTTCCTAGTTGACTTTTTGTACGACATGTTTAACTTTTGGGTCATCTAAGCTATAGGCCGAATTCCACTGATAATAGACTAGATTAGCTGGTAAGATTACTGGATCACCTCTACCTCTGCCATCAGCATGCGAACACTACGTCAATGATTTGGAGATGCGCTACTAACTCAGAGCATTTCAATTCAACTAGTCCTGAGATTCACGTACTAAACCCTTTGACTTGGGCTACTGAGATCAACTTTTAGTTTCTGCAGAGGTGGAACAAAGTGACTAGGTCCCGTTTCAGTATTCAACTCCACCCACACCTAAATTGTTGCCAAAAAAATAAATCGAAATTAAAAAACGCTTGTTCGAATTTCCAAACTTGAGAGCTACCTTACAACAAGTAAGGTGTTAGACTTTTCCAGTTTTCCATTCATTCTCAAAAGCTCTCTATCTCGTGTTCCCATACAGTTCGTTACTGAACACAGTTTTAAAAGCTACTTCTATTTTCTTCCTAGCAAGGAAATTCCGTTATCATTTTTATCATTGAGCTATCACTGTCATGTCATCATGGACTGACTTCTTGTTTGTTACGTTCTCATATAAACTCATGTCATCAATCATGCTTTAGCTTTTACTAAATGCAAAATTTGCGTGCAAGTCACTAAAAATGACCTGAATCCTGAGAAAACGAGAAAATCCATACTACAACATAATATCCGCATCGCTTTATCTCAGAAAATCAATAGCTTTCTAATGCCACAACTACCTGGCTGGTATTTGAAATTGCACAGTTGTCAGTCACTCTGTGCAGCAAAGAAACTACCTGAGGTAATTGAAATTCAGTTGATATAATCGATTTCAATTTCCTCTACCAAGTTTGTAGCTATATATACCCTTCTGTCCACAGTCCACCGTTGACTACTGTGTATTCAATTTCCTGTTAATTAAAATTTATCATGAAACATGAAAGGACGGACAAACACCACCCACTTTTCTATTTCAGGATTTATTCCTCATTCAATCTGGCTTTCTCCTATAAATAACGATGATGAAAAATTTGTAGCCCATAACCAACAACCTATCCTTATGATCATGAGTTATGACCTTCAAACTTAAATGTCAAAACACCAAATC
The DNA here is from genome assembly GCA_964034955.1 of Orchesella flavescens. Classification (NCBI taxonomy): domain Eukaryota; kingdom Metazoa; phylum Arthropoda; class Collembola; order Entomobryomorpha; family Orchesellidae; genus Orchesella; species Orchesella flavescens. The sequence continues at coordinate 22,264,302 of OZ035954.1, forward strand.
CTACATTTTATGAAAAACGATCCAACAAAAATTGAGAGGCTGTACAGTTAGTACAGTATTAAATTGCTGATTGATTTAAGATTCACCGATTAATCATCAGAGTTATTCTTCCTCTACCCATACTACCTACAACCTAATGAACGATCAAAGAACTCGCCTAACCACAATTAAGAATCTCCTTATCTGCTTAACTTACAAACACTTTAACTCGATTCGATCCAATGGTCAGCTGGGTTGGCTCAATAACAAAAACAAACTTCATCCGTCAGCCACTCAATCTAATATTTAGTGTCATAAAATATCGTGCTAAAAACATTTTATGTTTTGGTTGTGTTTTGTGTGTGTTTTGGATATATATTATGGATGTACCTTAAAATCCTTCCTGCACTCACAACACAATCACATTTTTTGTACCTTAGTTTTAAGGTATATGAGCGTATTGAGCTATTCATTTTTAGATCGACTGGATGGAATAAGGATATTTTTCTGCATATCAACACGTTATGCATAAAAATGTTTATGTACTGCATGTAGTATCACTGTATGTACTTTACTCTTATATATAAATCCATGCACTATTGCATACCCAAGATGAGATAGATGCCTATAAGCTCAGAAAGTATATTTGAGTGTGAGAATCAAAAATACAGAAAAACGTGTTCAATCCATAACAAATTCAATGTGCCGATGAAGATTTTTTGAAGATGCATTAAACCGGAGGAAAATTTGTGAAAATTGGACTTAAGTAGGGGTAAGGTAACATTTTAAATGTTTGAATCATTAATTATTTGTTAGAAAACATACCTGTTCTGTATACTACTGAATGTCGTGTTCAGTGCTAAGTGTTAATGTTAAATATGTGATTATAATCCTATTTTGTTATTTTTTAATTTGGTTATAGATTTCACTCCACGATCAACCATACCATACGATGTCAGCATCACTGGTACGAAAAGCTTTGGATGAAACGAGGTTAGGAGCTGACGAGAAGTTGGAGCAGTTATCTAAGGGCTCAAAGAGTAAGTTTATTTTAATAATTTTAGTCCAATGATAAGTACATTTATTATTAGTGAATGCTGAGGTGCAGTTTGAATTACATATTTTTGCTTCCTTTTTTTAGAAAAATTTAAACCACTGAAGAAAAAGAAGGCCATACCGAAAGATAAGATCTTGAAGCAGAACCTGAAAATTTTAAAAGCGTTAGACTATAAGCTTCCTTCTCGAAAGAAAGACTCGGCATCTTCATCTCGTCAGATTTGTCCAATAAAGGTGGAAACTAATAATTCATCAAAGAAGAAGAAAAAGTCAAAGGGAAAGACGAAACAGCAACAGGGAGACTCTTGTTTCACTGAGGAAGATTTTGAAAAGTTTGAGAAAGAATATTTTGTCACTAGTTGAGTGGATGTAATTACTACATGTATGTACTTTTTTAACTTGTAGTTGTTATTACCAAATTGTAGGGAAAATATTTTATATGATGCATCCAGTACTACAGTTAATATTATCTGTAGGTTTTATGGTGGGTCTTGGTGTGCTCCTTTTTGGAGCACCATTTGTTCCCCCATTTAGACCGTATGCGGTAAACATGGTAGTTATTTTAACTGCTTTAGGCAATATTTTTGTATTTTTTGTCATCGGGTTTACAGTATATACTTATTATCAAAGTAAAGAAGATGAGCCTCCTGAAATAAGACCTAACTCTAAGAGAAAAGAAAAAGCTCAAAAGAAAAAATAACTTAAAAGTACAATCCTGCTAAGTAAATTGAAATCAAAGTAATTTGTTTATTAAGATAAGGTTGAAGGTTATTGTTATTTAAACTAACATTTTTGTGAATAAAATGAAATTGATTTGTACTCGTAACTTCAACAGCTTTAAAATTAACATTGTAAGTGAACACTTTAGGTACAATAGCTCGATAAATTTACGGAATTCAAGTCTCTGGGAATATCATTGACTTCATCACAAAAAATTCGCATGCGTCAAATGCAATCATCCGTTAAAAGTTCATGTTGTTCTCCTCCAACTCCTACACAGACCTTTTATTGCCACATCTTCAAAAGAATGAGAACACAAAGAATGCTTATTGCACTATTTTGCATCAGATTATATGCTCGTAGATGTTTTAGCCATCGACACTTATACTCGGTATAACGTGTATGATATTTTTAGAACTTGTAGACAGTTTTTAACATTCTAAAACGATGTTCGGAAGTATGCTTCATGTGAGTATTATGTCATAGTCATTATATTTATATACTTCATCGTTCCAAATGCATTATAGTGTATGTTGCATACGATAAGGAATAAAGGAATATGTACGTAGTTTGAGAACAAACGCCTTTGGGTTTACCCGTGTGTGTGTATTACTTCTTGTGGAGACAGTTGAAGTTGTGTAGTGTTTTCAAAAGTAATATAGTAATGAGATCATTCATAATCTATACTCTGCCGGAAAAGTAGTATTGGGATAGAAATGCAAAATTTCTGCGTAAATAAAATTCACTTACGACATTTGAGTATGTAAATCCTGTGATTGTGTTAATAACCCTCTAGATTACACTTTTAAAGGTATTAAATTAAATATTTTAGTGGATATACATGAATAGCATATAATTAAAAAAGCAATAATTTTTAAGCTAATCATGCATCCGTTCTTCCGGTTCGGGCAACCTATTGGTACGGCTTTGGTCATTGTTGCTCTTGTTGAAACGGTAAGCTGCAAATGCGAGCACCAATTTTTCTTAGAAATATTAAGTTAAAGTAAATAGATAGTTTATCCTACCAATCTTTAATTACTAGATTTATAGCTCATTCTGGCTACTGCTTGACACTGTGTCGCTAGAACATACTAGCAAATACAATTTTTTCAATGGATCTGCTGAATTTGGTAAAGTAAAAACATCCCTTTCATATAATGTCTACAGTATGTCTAACACAGACTCCACAAGAAGTTGAATGTTATGTGTTCTTATTCTTGCAGAGTTTTTCGGACATTTACAATGGCATTTATGGGTCGCTCTTCATTTCCTATTATCATGCTTATTCTGGATTGCAATAATTTTTGAGGTACCCAGTGACTCTTTTTTTTAAAAAAATCCATGCGAACAATGTGACAACTTGGTATTCGATTTTATTTGGATAATGTCCTGAATCTCACTTTTTGACAGGGGCGCAAGTACTGCTTATATGCATGGCTGACAGTATCCTTCCTACACAATGCAATGTTCATTACAATAATCATATCCCAATCGATACTTCGACCTTGCAAAGACTCCTTTCATACGATCCTAGTTTATTTGGGGGTGTCGTTTTTCATTATTTGGAGATGTTATACCATGTCTGTTGCGTGTCAAGGTCTTCGTAGACTACGATTCAAATATGATTTGGGATCCGACAGCGTTAGTGATCTAGATGTTTGCTTGGAACCATTGGGGAGTGGATGTTGTCAAACTTGGGAATTTTACAAGGATTTACCTGGAGCCGGCGCAATTACACTTTTAACTGTTGAACTGGTACCGCAGCATACTGCTTCTTATTTTTACGATCAATGGAAGAAAAATATGTTATTCCTGAGTCCGACTGATTTAGGTATGGAACATAGTTAACTTGTGTACAAGACCACTCGTCTTGCAAATGTTTGGTTTAGCTACATTGCAAATGCCATTGCAGTATATGGGAGAAGTTGCGGATTTCTATTTAGGTAATTTAATTACAATTTACTACACTGAAACTATCAGCATACAATCACTTTAGTTTATATTTTAATATATTAAATTATTATTTGTGCGTTATAGTCGAAGAGACTGCGATTCGAGGTGTACGGATTTTTTTGGATTGCTTTTGCATATATTTCTTGTTCAAGGTTAATTAAATTTACATTTATTTTGGGCTACGTAAATACGTAACAAGTGAACAAGAAGACCCAACCCAAAGCAAGTCGCAATTTTAAGTTTTTCATTCTTGTTTCAGGAAAAGTCGGCTGCAGTCAGAATCTGGGTTTGCTTTTACTTCATTGTCTTCGTGATATCAAACGTTGTAGCTGCTTTCATGATTACTTACTGGTGGACCGTACAACCCGGGCTGAACATCATCATCTATCATGCCATCAATTTGTTTGGGGATAATCTTTTCAGAATATCTGTTTTGTATTTTACGATTAAGTATGGAATGGTTCATATCAGAACTATTGCCAAGTTGTAAGAGTTACTGTTGTGGTTTCTCTACGATTTAATCTGCATCGAAAAAATCGAAATGCGAAGTAAATAAACTACAATTATACAGCAATAATAATAATATTAATGTGAATTAGACATTGAAGTTCAATTATCATGTAGATCCTTTATATCAAGATTTATGAAGGTATCTTATATGGGGCACTATGAAATGCATGCTTTTGCATACAGACACTTCTCTTCACATGTATTTATGTATGCACTTTGAGTATTTACTGCAGCATACTACCTTAATACACAATCCACACCTATCCAGTTTTAAGTCTGGTGATGAAAGTAACGGTACCAAGAATCGGCTCAATTGCAGGTAAGGAGATCATCCCTTCAACTCCGTTAATGGTACAAATGCGAAACAATGTCAACCGTTATTTGTGACTTTACCTGAGGTGATAAAAATAGCTGAGCCTTACTATGCGTAGCGTGGTACACTTTCTGTAATGGTATATAGGAAGTACGCATTTGACATATTTGATGACTTATTGAACAGTAGGTTACCTGTATCAAGTACGGCCCTTTGTAGGTCACACGAAAGACTCATTAGTTTTTCATATCAAAGTCTATAAGTTATCCCCAACTGATGTAGCATTCGCTTACTAGTTTTTCATGGTCACTCGGAGCCATAACATGTGGTGCTGGAATTATAACTGTGCATAAAAATGACGTATAAGTTTCATCGGACGTTTCTAGCCCTCTTCGGAGGACTTGTAATAATTCTCGGTAATAAAAAAAACTACTCAGTTTAGTAATAATTTTGAAACTTTGTACTGATTGCATTGAAGGGGATTATTTATAACACATTTTTTTGTTGAAATTTTAGGCTTGGTAGATCTTTCCAAAGGCAAGTATATTATAAAACTACCACTACCCATCAAAGCAAAACCAACTCAATCATGGACGGCCATGTTAAACCAGCCACACAAGCCATCTGGTAGTTATGGGGGAGTAAATTCTCAATCCCCACAATCTCAGGACTCGGGAGTGACTGGGGTGCTAACCTCACCTTCGCCGACTGCTGTGACAAACTTACCTCCAACATTTTCACAACATGTAGTATCACCACTAAGTATGGTTCCGCTTGAAACTCCTCCAATAAATGTGATTGATTCAAATATGGCAAGTTCCAGTGGCCCACTCAACGTCATTTCATCTCAGTCTTCTGTGGGAAATAGCCAGAGTCAAGCGGTTTTTACGCAAAACACAGCGGATGGTGAGCATCTGGTCCATGTAGAATCCTCACAGGCATCACCTAATGAAGGCGATGCAATTAATCACGAGCCTCAAGATTCCATCCTAACTGTGGAAAATGTACTTCCCAGTATTCCTTCTGTAGGAATCGACCATTATCCAGTTTTTCCTCAAGATTCTATGCATCAATCAAATAAACCTACTGCTGCTGTTAGTGAACAGCCGTCGTCCGTGATTCCTACACTGTCGGAGAATGCAATGCCACCGAATGCACCTGTTGCTAATAATCCAGGTCCAACAGCACCTGCATCACCAGAATCTTATGGAACTGTCCAAATATTTGAGGAACCGGACGTCGACGTGCCATTTGATGTTGCACAATATTTAGCACAAGCCAGTTTGGTTTTGGGTTCTAAGCCAAAACCGAATTCTGCTTCACCTGGGGCAGCAGCTCCGTTATCCAATACACCAGCTAATATTGCTTCTTCTCCTCCACCAATTTCACAGCCCTCAGCACCCATTGCCCCAGAAACTGAGAGTTTGCAAGTTGAACAGCCACCCTCCACAGGTCCAGTTGCTGCTCAACATGTTCCCGAAAATTTGCAATTTTCAGCAGAACACTCATCAGTAGCTACACCGATTATTGCACAAACCACTCCACAAGTAGCAACTTTTCAAGTTGAACAGCCAGCACTAAGTACACCAATTGTAGTTCAAAATGCCCCGGAAACTGAGCATTTCCATGTTGTACATCCATCCGCAGTTGTACCAATTGTAGCTCAACCCGTCCCAGAACCTGTGCATTTACAAGTTGAACAATCACCTGGAGCAGTGCCCATTGTCGCTCAACACGTTCCAGAACATGTACATTTACAAGTTGAACAGCCATCTGCAGTAGTACCAATTGTAGCCCAAAGTATTCCCGAAGCTGTGACTTCACAAAATCAAGCAGAGCAAAGTGAAGACGTACTTCGGCCCCAAATTTTAACATCAGTAACTCACGAAGGATTCGATGATGTATTAACTCAATCACCAAATGTATTGTCAAATAACAATCACGAAACACCAATGTCAAGCATAATGTCTGTTCTTGGAGATGTGTCTGACGCTTCAACTCTTAGTCAAGTTAGCAACATTCCAAATCAAAGTAATTCGGAAGGTCCTGAGGGTCCAGCAAACGCTGAAAACTCTGCAGAAACCCTTTTAGGTCAATCAGGCTCTCAGGTTCGACCACCAGGACCAGTGGCATCGTCCATTCTTGAAACTTACACGGTGGACCCAAATCCTCAGCAGCAAAATGTTCAACTTTCAGTTACTGGAACTGTACCTGTATCATCAGTTCAGATCACTGAGCCTTCAGGTGTCCCATCAGAAGCTCAATTTCAGTCCCAAAATATTGTGTCTTCTGCTAGCCCATCTGACGTGAATAATTTAGCCGAACAAACGCCAACTGAAACTATTCCAACTGGGCCATCGTCACCAAGTGGAATTTCTACTGTATTAGAAAATGTGGTATCGGTTGCATCGCCTTCTCCTTCCTCAGACTCAATTTTGTCGTCCCAATCAAACCCAACTTCTGAAGTAACACAAATTAATCTGGTAATACTGACTCCTCCAGCCACCCAAACTACTCAGTTAATCCAACCAAATCAACAAGTCTCATCAGCTCCAGAGACAGATTCTCAACCTGCCCCAGCTTCCCAATCATCACTTTCATCTTCATATCGACCAGCAACTCCAAGTGAGATTTCTTCCGTTCTTGACACAGTTGTATCAGTTCCATCTGATAATGAACCTATAATACTAGCTTCTGAGCCAGAACCAGCCGTTCAACCAACGCCACTTTCTCCACAAGCTATAGCTACTCAATCAAATCCAGCCTCTCAGCTAACACTTTTAGGAATGGAAATGAGTCCGGGTTTAACTCCATCTGGGGATACAACTACTATGAATCTTGCTCATTTTGGTAATGCCCCACCAGAAGCTTCGCAGACATTTTCAACTAGTTCAGTTATTCAACATCATGTAGCTCCAGAAAATCCAGTTGCACATTATCACCAAAGTTCGTCATCTACGGGTGAATCAACTGGATCAGGTCACTTTGTAACTCAATCTGGTGAGCCAGAGTCTCTTACAATTATTATGCACCCCACAGTTGAATCACTAGTAACTGTTGCTGAAAGTGAAGAAGAAGAAGATGACGATCCTCCATTTGATGTTGAGCAGTATTTGGCACAAGCAGCACTCTTATTGAATCCCATTAACAAACCAAATACGCAACAGACACTAAATAAACCTCCGGCTACTTCCCAAAACAACCCTGAAGTTCTTGGACAACCAGCTCAACTTTCTCCACAGCAAGTTTTCTCAGATATTGGTGACGCACAAAACTCACTCTCATCAACAAATTCGGGCAATGTTGCAAACAACCTTCAATCGAATCCTCTACAACAACCCGTACAAGGTCAGGAGCCAGCAAATGAAGTGCTAGCTGCATCCCTGTTTCTTGACATTTCGACTGCAGCAGTAACTGAACCTGAGTCTTCTGTAGCCCCGTCGTCACCAACGGTAGATAATCCTGTGCAAAATGCATTTCAAAATATGGCACTCCCAAATTACAATGCCATTTTTAATCAACAAGCCAGTATTCCAACATTTGAGTCAACTACTTTGGGACTTGCTGAAAATGCTCATGTTTCTGAATCGATTACCAACAATTTTAACTTTCAAACCCAAAATAACTTTGATAATTTAGCTAATCTACAATTACAAACGACGGGAAATGCCCATAAACCTATATCAGATGCTGATAAACAACGCAATAAACCAAAACCTGGAAACATGATAGCTCGACCTTCGTTGGCAGGCATTACCCCTGTCTATACTTATGCTGGAGGCAAGTTGAATCTTGGAGAGGATCTCACTTACATTCATGGGAATCTGGCGACCCTCGCCAACAAAAGTCCACACATGAATAATGCCGGACAAGTTACTCAAGATAAAGGAAAGTTTCCACCAAGTGCGGGCTCCATGATGGCTGTGTTGAGCAATACAATGTACAACTCTTATCTTAATGGAGAGAAGCCGGTTACAGGCAACATTTATGCTGTTCCTAGTATTGCTTCATTTGTCAGTTCGCAACCACTGGCAGTACCACTTTTAAGTAACAACTTGAGTGCGATTGCTGATAGCGCAGTGTCCAACAATAACAACATGAGTAACACACAAAACTATGAGCACTATTATTTCCCTGAAGGTATGCTTTATTTGACTTTTACAGAATTTGATTAAATTCAATGCATCATCGTATGGTAGATTTTATAAGTTTCTAATAGTAATTACTGTATATTGTTTTACTCTACAGAATCTGTGCGAACCGCAAATATTTCAATATCTAATGGAAGCCTCAGACCTCCGGTAGCGCCAATTTACCTTCCACCAGAAGAGTCCCTTATTCCTAAACTAGAGTTAGAGACAGACATTACTTTATTGGATTCTTTCAACGAGCTAGAGCCTTTGAAACTACTTGAGGAGCAACGTGAAGCTAAAAGTCAAATGGTTATAAGTAAAAGAACTATCTCGGAGGAATCCCATGAACTAGATATGCCAGAAGCTGAAGATTTCGAAAAAGCCAACTTTACAATCCCTGACTCTGTGTCAGAAGACCTTGCACCAGCTCATTTAACTGTCGCAGAGCCAGTGGAAATTGAGAATACAACTGTATTTGTGATTGAAAATGTGATTGGAAAAGAGATTGACGTTTTGCAACCGCCTGTTACCATTCAGGATGTACAGTCCTTAACGGAAGACCATGAAAAAATCACGAGTGCCCCAGACAGTATAATTAATGCCACAACTAGTATGGAAAGCAACAAAAAGATTATAGAAAATAAGGAAGCGATAGCCGTAGAAGATTCATCCTTGTCAAAAGAAGAATTTGAGAAGGCTAAAAACAAACCTCCTCAAAAACAACCTTCTACTGCAAGCTCCCCTCCGAAAGACGACAGTACTCCTCCGAAGGAAACTAGTTCCCCTCCAAAAGATACTAGCTCTCCCCCTAAAGGTACTAGTTCCCCTCCAAAAGATACCAATTCTCCCCCAAAAGATAATAGTACTCCTCCAAAAGAAACTAGCGCTGCGCCCAGTGCTCCCCCAAAAGAAAATGGTCCTCCAGCAGCAGCAACAGGTCCAATGTTACCCCCTGCACCAACACCAGTGGGTTTGCCAACCATACCCATTCCCGTTGGTATTCCTTCCCTTGCTGATTTATCTATTCCAGAAGCTCCAACACTAATAATTGCCCCAGCTCCACCTGGAGACGTTTTGGACATGCCACAACCCATAACTATACCACCCATTCCACAAACTGCAAAGGTTCCAAAACCACTGGATGACAGAAGTCCCAGTAGCAATAGTAAACATGGTGGCAAAGGTTCCTCTGGAAGTGGGGGGAAACCAAGCACCCCATCCAAAAAACCCAACAAACCAAGTCCAATGGCTCCAGATACCCCCAAAGCAGGTGCTCAACCCTTACCACAGCAAAGCAGGCCGGAACCGCAACAAATACCACAGCAGCATAGCAATAAGCCAGAGCCGCAACAAATACCACAGCAGCATAGCAATAAGCCGGAGCCGCAACAAACATCACAGCAGCATAGCAAGCCAGAAGCTCCACAAATGCCACAACCCCAACCCCATCCAGAACCTCAGTACACATCAGAAAAGGGTAACATGGCAGTTGGACAACAAACCCCTACTGATTACGATACTTCTGATCAAATTGAGGAGGAACCAACTTCACAAGTTGAAGTACAAACAGATTCAAATAATGAAGTGAAATATGAAGATATGGAGAGACACACAGAAAAGGCTATACCTGAAAGGCAAAAGCCAAAACAACCATTAAGCCCAATTCCTTTCAATTCCCCCAAAGTTGAAGATTGTCCTTGCAGAGATAGTAATAAAAACAATAATAACAATAATCCCAGCAGCAGTAACGATAACATTGGAAATTCTTATAATCCTAGTAAGTATAACCCCGCGACAAATTCATTTAATGGTCCAGTTGATTATGGCATCCAAGAGGATAATTCAACAGCTCCACGACCTGCAAGACCCTACAAACCCAAGCGTCCAGGACGCCCTTCATACAACAACAAGCGGCCAAAGCCCAAACCCGTGGACAAGGATTTGGAGAAGTCGAGTGAAAAACAGGCCGACAATGGGGACCTGGCAATAGACTTATCTTTAATTGATGATGATAGTGAACCATACAAAATTAACTTTTTCGGGTGGGAAATCCCAATTCCTAAATGGTCCACTTTCACCGAACTATTCAATAGCTTGTTCAGCAAGAACTTTCGCACCAGTTCCAGCTCTGGTGAGTTCATTTGTGATGAATCCAATGATGTAATCTTCGCAGTACGAAGTGAGCTGGATGTGGACTATCTTTGCGGAGAGGGGGAGAATACTGGACGGGGTGATGCACTTGACTCCAACATTTGCAACATGTTTTGCTCGTCGAATGGGTTTACTAGTGGAATTTGCTTGCCACAAAAGTCGTGCTTATGCTACATCAGTGAAGAGAAGAATTTTGGTAAGTTTACCGTACCCTCATGAATGAATAATTGTTCAAATAAAAGGCATGTTTTAAGCACAAACCAATAAATTATATTAAGTAGAACTATCTAACTATCTTTAACTTTTATTTTTATAGCAATCAAATTGGATCGCTTGGATCATTATAATAACGCAACAACAACAGAGGAGAAAGCACCAAGTGGATTGATGGATGATTATGCTGAAGGTGGTGGCTGCCAAACTTGTCGCTGTCTTAAATCTTGCCAGAGTCATGCCAAGTACATCGGATACTGCAGTAAATCATGTCATTGTGGTATGCCTTGGTATAATGAGCAACCAAGTGCAAGAGCTCCTGGGTCGTAGGCTTTATTTAGAATATATACTCAAATTCATAATAATTTATTCTAATTTATTACTATTTATTTATTTATTTATTGAAATGTCTAATGTTTGTTATTTTAACTTTGGAAGTATACGTTATTTCGTGACTGATTGTGAATTATTTATTTGTACAAAAAATGGTGCATTATATTGAATGGTCGAATAAAGTAATAAACCCTTTAAACTTTAAAATCGTGTCAAAATTAATTGTAACTTTTTATGAAGTCGTTGGAGAATATTTGGCATACATATATCATAAATTCTGATTGATGTTTTCTTCAATCATCAATAACCACAGAGTGGAAGGATATACTCTTCAATAATAATTAATTAATTATTCTTCGTGACTTCACTGTTCTTATCCTCCTCTTTATAACATTCATTTAATGCTTGCGCTTATTCATTTTGACGATTCTTTTCAAATGTAGTTTTCTTTTCTCCATTTTTTGTAGTCTATGGACTTATTCAGTTGTTACTAAATTTTTCAATACTACTGAAAGTCTGCAAATAAAGCCAATAATAATATATATATATACGAAACACAGTTAACTAAACTACTACAGATAAAAATAGAAATATAACCACTACGTAATGCATAGCTATTCCTAATTACATTACATCATCGAAAATTCGTTCCAGTCAAAAGAAAGTGAAATTGCTCATAAAATAATAGACTTTCCTTTCACTACTTACTTGATCACGTGTTTATACAACAAGTACATGTTTGCATTATATTATCAGGTGCCCTGAATATTTGTTTCCAACCGGTGATTTAATGCTATTACTCATTTTACCTGCTACTTCTTGGATGGTATGTATTTATAGCTGGTCCTTTGTTTAGAATGCAGGCCAAGAGTCTTACCAAACACCAATTGTATAGGTATTAGGAATTGTCCCCTTTACCCCATTTTATTACGGGATGGATGCATGTGAATATGATCTCATTTCTTCAATGAAGGTGTGAAGAGTATGGACAATTATATATCTATAGTAGTGGTCACCCTATTGTTAGAAAAGGAAGTTGGTCATTGTTGCATGTCTTTCCTTTCGATTGCTTATGTGTTTATAATGGGAGCTCAAAAAGGGTTTCGTTTCCTATGTATCCTTCCTTCATATATATCAAATCTTCATAGTACCCTTCCACTTATTCTCTGCCTATGGAAAGCTAGATTACGGGACTTTAACCTATATCTATATATGAGGGATAATTTTAAGAATTTGTCCCAATTCAGGAATAGTGAAGGGTCGCAAAATCCAATAAAATGCGTTAGCACGTCAGGTGAGAATTGACATTCTGACTTTATCTTCAGTAGAATTGTCAGTTCTCTGTCAGTGCTCCTCCGCACTAGTCTAAGACTTTAAATACTCTGAAGATTTCGTTTGGACTTGAAGATATTAAAAATGACTTATAAACTTTGTGCAACTTTGCTAACAGCCGTGTTCTTAGGAGGTGAGTTTGCTCAAAGTTTCCAAATTTTTTCAAACATAAGTTATATTCAAGATAATTTTGTTGACTGAAACATTTCATTGTTTAAAAATCCGTGTAACCAAATTATTTTTTCATTGTTTAACAGCACATGGCTTCCCAACGGATCCTTCCCAACCCCAAGAATCTCAACCGTCTACGGGTGACAAACAGGTCAAGCAATTTAATCTGTTTGGGAATGGACTTGGTCTTAGCTTTAACCATAATGGATCATTGGTCCCAGATCCATCATTTGTCAAATTCAATCATTCCATTGAAGATACTTTTGGAGCAGGTGCAAGTGTGATTGTTCCTCTAGTTCCATTTCCCTTTGGACTGATTTTCCCAAAATATCCACCACTTAACCTTACCCTCGGATTCACCACTGGGAAAAACATGTCCCTTATATTGAACGCTGCATCAGGAGGTATATACCCATATTCTTGAATATAAAATACGAATGAGTTTTGGAATATTTAAGTTGTGTGTCACTAGCTTTATAGCTTGCTAATTTTAATATTAATTGTTGCTCTAGAAAATGCAGTCAACCCACCACCAAGTACATCGTCAGATGCTGAAAAGAGGAAAGCCCCAGGTGTAAATCTTCCACTCAATAAGCCTAAACCAAATGTACTGTCCAAACCTACCGTTTCTATTGCTGACGCAGTCGCTGCTGCAAACAATGCTGAGACTCAGTACGGTAGTGTTTTGGTCGAAAACGCTGTAAATTCCCAAGCCCTACTTGTCGAAGCTGCAGAAGAAGAACAACAACTTGCTGATGCTGAAACAAATCAGGATGCTGAAGCTCCAACTGTTTTAACCTTAGAAGTTGTTCCTGCAGAAGCTGAAATTATTCCCCAGGTTCTTACTGCCAATGTTGAATCTGAGAATTCAGAAGCTGAAATTCCATCAGTTCAAACTGTTGAGGAAGTTCCAGCTATTATCATTTCTAATGTTGACGAACCACTTGAAACATTAGTTGCAACTCAAATTGAGATTATAGTTCCAGTTGCACCTGAAGCACCTCAAGATTCCATCAGTAAGTACATACTATTAGATTTGAATGAAAATATTAGCACGAGCCTATATATTTACATATTCCTTATTTATTCCTTTTGTTACAGAAAACCTTGCCAAATCTAGAAGACATGCTGGCGTGGAGCGTCCCGCAACTCTTAGAATCGAGGATTTTGAAGATGTTGAAGCTCCTCCACAGGTATTGCAAAGCTCACTACACCGTAAGATAAATGCAATGATATGAGATGAACAAACTTTCTTTCCATTCTTAGATTGCCCCAATGTCCCCAGCTACGCAAGAAGATATGATCGCCGATGTATCAAAAGAAGAAATGATTCTCAATGCTATGGAGCAAATGCATCAAATTGTTCCAGGAATGCAATTTTCCGTTGCTCGACCAGCTCCCATAAATCCAGGAATTTTTAACCCCAAACCCATTTCCTACCAAAATAGCCAACCTGCACCAATTTCAATTGAGGAAGATGATAGAGAGGACTCTGACGATGTGAGACATTCAGAATCTCCTGAATTTTCTCTAGTTGGAGAAAATGGAGTTATTCCAAAAGTCCCTGCCCCAAAACCAAACCAGGCTGACCAGGCTGGTAAGAACAAGCCCCGTCCTTACGGAATGGATCCATCCAAAAACAAGCCAGGAAAAAGCCGACCAACATTAGAGGGTGGAGTTAAGGACAAGGAACCACAACATTTTGGTCTACCCCATTATTCTTCCGACCTTTTCCAAAAAGAGCAAATGGAAGCCACTAATCCCACCGTTCTTGGATGGCAGTTACCTACCATTAAATGGCCTTCTTTCACCAATCTTTTCCAAGGTATTTTGGGAAATCGCCACAAAGGAAAATCTGATGCAGCTGCTGTTGCTGAGCCCTGCGTAGATGATGATGAGACCAATGAAAAAGACATTGTAAAATCATCTGTCATCCAAGGTGGACACTTGTGCAGCAGCGGTGTTGGAGGAGTTCAGAGTTCCTGCAATCAGCAGTGTGTCAGCCAAGGATTCGGTTCTGGAAACTGTTTGGGACCATACCCCACTCCAGGATGTTTGTGCTCAATGCCCCACCACAAAGAATATGGTACTGATATTAACATTATTATCTTTTATTTCTTCATAAAAATTTAACTTTGCATTATAATTTAACACTTTCTCAACCTCCTCGGTTTAATAGGTCTCATGCTCACCCCTTTGACTAACAACGGTATTAAAGAAAACGTAGAGGAAGACCTCCAGACTAGCGACACCGCTCCTTGTAAGAAATGCAGTTGTGTAGAGTCTTGCCAGAAAACTGGTTCCTACCTCGGATATTGTATTGCTGACAGTTGCCACTGTGCTGTTCCATGGTATAAAAACGCAGCGTAAAGTGTCAACGTTATTGTAAAAGATAACCACGAAAAGAATGCTTGACCGGAAGTGAGGTGGTATGGTTCTAGAATCAACAATATTTATTAATGCTAAAATGCGTTCAATGTGTGCTTAACTTATTTATGCTCATGGCTCATGTTTATTTATTTATTTTTATTATTTATTGAGTTTGTTTGTTGAAAGTGTAATTAAAGTATGGAGTTTAATAAAAAACTGAAAATTTGAATACTATTTGTTAATTTTGATTAATTCATACGTTCATAATCAATCACCAATTTACTTGTCTTTACTTGATATACAGAGATTCGTCAAGTTTCTCTCCTCATCTCACGCTTTCATAAACCAACTTCCACACAACGACGCGACATTCTTATTCTTCCTGAATGCGTTAATGATCATGATTAGTAATAAGGTTCTACGTTAATGATTTTATATGTTGAGAAATCACATCATTATCGGAAAGCAAGAAGTGTCAGCCAAGCACAGAATATATGTAAAAATCCATTTACGAATGTCAAGCACTAGAAATGGAAAACATGTTGTTAGTTCACATTTTGTTACTTAACTGTAATAGCGCATGAAATGAAGGTAATTTAAAATTACTCCGGTAGTGACTTTTTCTTCAAAATATGTCTGTTCAGGAGACTGTGAAATTAGGTCAACTTTCTTATCTTGGCTAACTGCAGCTATTAGCACCCTAGCAAAGTTTCGAACTTTTGTGTTAGGGGTGTAGTCTGGGGATGGCAAATTATTAATCATAACGGCAGATTGGATGTACAATATCCCTGCAATCATTAAGGCGACAGCCATAGCACATTGGCAAATTCCATACTACAGAAAAGATTTATTCATAGTAGACAAACTTAGAGATATGGTTGTGACTGATCGTGAGTCGAATTGTAAGAAGTTAAATCAAGTCCTTACAAATAGAGCTGAGATCTTGTTCATAGTGATGCAAACAAACTCAACTATATACAGAGTGAGTGACAATGTCAAGCATGTAACGACAATGATTAGAAATGACGTTTCGAGAGAAATGTTTGGGCACGAGACCTCTTTCCCCATCATCCATACTTTTTCTGAAGACTCGCAAAGCTTATATTCCTCCTTACTAACCCATGACGAATGCAAGTGGCTCATGAAACCGTATGCAACGCAGGAGGCACTGATAAACTATCATTTTCAAAACGAATTTCTTGCTTACTCATAATATGAATGATATCAATGTTAACGTAAACGGTTATTTATGGTGCAATTAAGATTCTAACCAAAGTCGACAGATGCATCAGACCATATGAAGAAATCACAAATGGGCAGCCGCAATGACAAAGACACAGCATTTTTGGATGGTCAGATTTAGTTGGTACTTGTCAAGTACTTAACTTCTTTCAGGAACCTCTTAAAGTTGATATTATTCATTATGCATAATAATTATTATGATTTGGAGTTGACTTGACTTTCACAAGCAATCCACAATCTACCCCGTTATATTCTTATGTACTACAATATATAGGTATCTCCATTCGCTATTTACCTGATGTTACAAAAATAACAATCAAATCTTTCAAATGGGAACATGAATTTTAAAACTTTATTAATTAGTAATAATGCTTATTGCCCATCCAGGAAGGAAGTCAGATTTCCTAATAAGCTCATGCGTGAATAGGATAACAGACGGAGTGATTTAACGGTTGAAGCCTTCCAGGTTTCTTTAGCAGCGGGCATAGAAATTCTTTAGTGCACAAGGGTTAGAAATCAGGATTTTTAGGAAAATATGGCAAACATTTTCAAAAAAGACTTTGCATGCCCCCGTAGTGGGATGCAACGCGTCAACACGAATGGAAAATTCAATAAAATAGGTACTGCACAAATAAGACACGACACATTTTAATTTTCTTGTTTCATAATACATTTTTACTATTGTTTTTAACGGGGACTCTCCCCTTTCATTCCGGGAAATAATAATTAATTTGAAAATTATCTTATAACTTACACAGATTTAACATGAACTCGCTTATAGTATTCTTGACGTTTTTACAGCAGCTCTGAAAATCTATCTTTTTTTATACATAAAATCTACAAACATTTGCATTAGCGTCAAGCGTTGGATTGAGTCGTGATATGATTAACTACAACCATTTACTCAAAGACATGATAATATCGACTGCTTAACAAACATTTAACGTAACTTACGACTTCTAAACTAATCTATTTTATAATAATCCATAGCCACACATTTCATTTAATTCCAGCAGCAAACGAACATTGCAGGTATTACTACAAAACACACTTTCTAATCTGGTACATCCATTTTGATCTTCTTTGGTGACCTACCATTTTCAGACTCCACTGAATTCCACGCAGGATTGCAACCAAAGTTGACCGTTGACGCGCTGTCGACATCAGAGGGAGGCTCGGTTTCCAAATTAATGTTGCTGTAGTTGGAGTATTCAAGAAGCAGATTGGTATCCTGCTCCATAACACTTGGTTTTGGGTTTTGCTTGAATTTAGGTTGACTCCGAGGAATGAATGGTGGTAAAGAATTATTGGTAGCTGAAATTGATTCCGTTAGACATTCGGGTTTGAATTTTGGTGAACTGAAGTTGGAAGATTGTTGAGTTTTAGTAGGAAGTAATATTTCAAATGGCATCGGCATATTGGAAATATTCGGGTCATCATTTTCAGGGGACGAATCTGTATCTTCATCAACATACCTTACATTTTGAGTGCTTGCCACACGTACAGAAATGACATCTTTAGATCGACGGGATTTGGGTATCTTAGTTATTCCAACAGTGGATAATAATTCCTTCGGCTTGTTCATATAAATCCTGCCTCTGCTGCTACAATCCGTACCTTTGCGATGCAATTGGAAATCTTTGTAAGTTTTGAAAGTCTTTTCACAGTGACCACATCTGTAAGGGTTGTGATAAGGATGTTTGTTCTTGATGTGTTTAGTCATGTTTCCACCATGAGCAAACGTCACGTTGCAAACGTAGCAAGTGTAAGGCCTGGCTCCAGTATGTACACGTTCATGGCTCATAACTTGATGCCGTGTTGGAAATAAGCGTTGACAAAATCGACATTGAATCATTCTGGATATCCTGCGCTTCGAACCCTGTGATTGAGTCGTAATTTCTTGCCGATCTTCAACAGACATGCAATTATTTTCTTCAGATTTATTCAAAACAGCAACAGATTTTTCTTTCCTACTACTGCAACCTTCCATATGGAGCATCAATGATTGATGGTGACTAAATTTTTTACTGCAATACTGACACATAAAGAACTCGGATGAACCAACACTTGCTAATCGATTCATAGGGTAAGAAATAACGTGTGTATTCTGCTCCCTTGCATGTAATGGCAAATGACCGTAATTCAGTCCTGAATCCAGTTGTCTCGATTCATAAGCACCTTGTGCATCTGCAATAAAGTATAGAGTAGAGTCAGTTTGTGAACTATATAAAGTGAAGTTTCAAATTCAATCTCTGACAATAATGGCTTTGAATGAGACATGACAACCACCTTTTAAAGTCCAATACAAAAGATTAACAAACACTTACCTCCACCACCTCCAGGGTACAAGGTGATAACATTATTTCCACCAATTTCTGGCATCGAATAAAATTTCTGATTAGTACTAGAATTGCTTCCAAACATATTGGAAAACGCATTCTTAGGTGACATTGTAGCGTGTCCAACTCCTTTTTCAGCATCATACATTGTCCACCGGCCTTCTTCAATCACCGTCTCTTCTTGGGTCACGGGTATTTCCAGAGAGTATTTGTACATTTCATGATCCATAACATTCTGGAAATTGACTTCTTGCCCTTGGCGATTTGACGAATTCTGGTTTTCCTTCGATTCTACATCAGCGAGTTTGCTCAGTGCAATGTTGCCTAAAAATAAATGAACAAATGTCCTCTTTATTATGGCTATAAGAATATCTTAGAAAAGGATAAACAATTTATAGAATCTGCAAATATATTTTTACTTTCATCCGAACCAGGCTGGGTTTCAGCCTCATCTTCCGACTTGGAACTTGATTCAAATGAAGAAATTCCAGAGTCATTTGAGATTATGGAATCCTGCATGGAGTCAACGATGGATAAATTTCCACTGGGAACGTCCATACTCATGTGAATGAGTGGAGCTGGAGCTGCTACCAATTTACAATTTATTGAACAAAACAAAAGTTACAACAATCAAAACAAACCAAGGCATTTCATTTTCATTCATCATTATATTATGATTAATGACTCTCTCTCATTCATCATTAAATTCATTATCTCTCCGATATTACTGCATCAAGTACATGCAAGCCAATAACTCACTTTTGAAACAGTTAGTCAAGTCTCTCAAAACAATTCGAGTGTGTTTATTTTCTTCTGCCATTTTTTCCAAGACTTGGGTGATCCTACCAAGGGCCACCTTCATACCGTTACAACAGGACCCACATTCGTTTCCTGCTGCCCTCCTCGCTTCGGTTTGCTCTTCAACAGACATCCTTCCTTCACTTCAGATTTCAACCCAAACGGGCCCTAAACAACTTGTCGCCTCGACTTATAGCTTTTATA
The DNA here is from genome assembly GCA_964034955.1 of Orchesella flavescens. NCBI lineage: Eukaryota > Metazoa > Arthropoda > Collembola > Entomobryomorpha > Orchesellidae > Orchesella > Orchesella flavescens. Next base: position 22,284,119 of record OZ035954.1, read on the forward strand.
ACTTCAACCCTACAGTCGGGACACCTACCAACTCTAACTACCAAATGCCAATAATGATGACGCAACAATCAAGTTTCCTGTGATCGGTTTCCAGGATAGGATGAATGAAATTTTAAAGTTTTGCATTCATCCATGCGCCTATTATAAACTAATCGTACGTATTTCAACTAGCTAGTCGACTGAAACTTTCCAACGGCCGAATGGAACCGATCCCGAAAAAGCACGTGGATAAGGAGTTTTAATCTAATAGACAAGCAAATCTGAAATGCTATCCTCAATCCTACACCTAAGGAACTAATTTTGGATATCTGATTAAAATTAACCGACTATAAATATAACAATACAAAATGATTCTCATGACCAGTCACCAGTACTGCACTTACAATTTCTAAACCGTCTCCTCAATCAATCCGTGATTTTCCCGACCTATAAACTTCCTAGTAGGAAGTTTTTACTTTCTACACTAAAAGTTCTTAAATCCTAACTAAGCACACGTGAAAATGATTGTTAATAATATTTATTGTTCGTAATTCACTGGGAAATTATAGATACTGAAACCAAACATTTTGATTGAAGTGGAAGTCAGCAAGCTGCGCTAACGAAAAAATAAGGAGGGTTCCTAAAATTTCAGAGGGGAAGACGGAGACTGTCTCGATGAAGAAGTGCTCTTATAGCATGAACAGTCAACATTCACTGCATAGATGATGTGTGTAACTTCATAAATCAGTCAATAAGTCAACTTTACTTCATAATATTCCAGACACTCAAATACTTCATTCTTCCAAACAACACACAACACCGACAGAAGAGCCCATAAGTAAACAACGTTCATGAAATCGTCTTGTGTGGGACCTCATCTCATACACCTCAAACGTACCAGAATATAGGAAATATGTTGTCAAACATATGCAATCGCTACTTATTAACTGCAGTAATGTCTTTGAAACGATTCTTTCCATCTTTCATCTTTTGCTTTGGAAATGATTGCATGAGGAGATTGTAAGCGCATTCGTAATATCCTAATACAATGACCAAAAAGATTGAGATTGACGAATGCAAGGCAGCAGTTTTGCAATTTGAAATAATTGCATATAATAGGTAGTTGATTTTATGTACGAATTTACATAACCTCAATATTATTTAGTTATTTATTTTGTCATGTAATCAGAAGACGTACTAACATTTGCATACACCATAATACACATATGTGTCAAGGCTATTATACAGACCAGACAGACAGAACTAATATTGAATATATAGACAATAGTGCCTGGCGCCTGGGAACACCCAGACAAATATAATTATCTTATTCAAAAAACTTTGATGTCTTATGCTTTTCGGCGAAATTTGACCCAAGTCGCTCATCAAGCAGCTCTAGTTCAAGACAATCTCTAACGTTCTTTTCCTTCTCTGGAGAAATCTGTTTCATTTCGTGGAGTTTTTCATTAATTTGACTGAGGATACAAGATCGGTACTGCTTTCCTTTTTTTACTTCATCCATTGAAAGTAGGAACTGCATACGATCTTGAATTTCATCTATCACTACAAGATAAGATACATGATAATCAATCTTCATTTCAAAAGACTAATTATTTGCAGAATCCTGATTGGCTGCTTTTTATTTCCTTTGAAATGGAATTAAAACTTTTTAATTACTTACATTCCTCAAATCTCTCCTGTTTAAGATCATTGATAGTTTTCTTTGGTTTCGGTTTCGCTTCCTGCACTTCTGAAGCTATAGGCTCAGCAGGAGGATCTCTTCCAAACGCCATTTTGTGTGCCAAGCGATCCTTCTCAGCCTCTTTGTTCACTGTTGGTAACAATTTGAAGGAGATAAATCATTAATATTCGACTTTCACCATTGGTATTGCAAATCTACTTTTGGATTTACATGGAATATATGTTTTGGGTGGAGTCACCCGCTCCAAATCCCCAGATGCTTTAATGGATTCTAATGTCCGTCTTGATGGAGCACTTCGGCCTCTTCGTACCTACTCAAGGGCGACGAAAGTTTAATTTCATTGTCCTCTGACATGTACTCAAGATGTGTAAGTTCTGCTTAAGAAATGTATATTTTTAGTTCGTTTATGTTTTTCTTACATAATTTGGAAACAGTGTCGGTGGCCTGTAGGAATCTTCATGATTTAGAAGCTCCATCCCCATTTGTCTTGCTTTGTTCTTGTGACGCTGCTGCATGTAAGCTTGACGCCAGCGAGAAGCCATCATTTGTTCAGGATGTTCAGGTAAAGATTTTCCATTTCGTAGAATCGTATCGAATACATGCTTTTGTGTGAATGTCAATCTACTTTCTCTCATGAGATCTAAAAAAGAGGAGGAGGAAATATACCTTTTACTCAAAACTCTTAACTTTATTAAGTCATTCAATTTTGAAGAGTAGTGGTTCGTGTGTGGCTTTACTTTGCACGACAGCTTCCGTTTGAGGACTGTACTGAACTTTGGGAACAGAAAACACAGACGTTGTTGGCCCATCTTTTGGAGCACCCTTTGTTAAAGGCATGAAATATCGCATTCCGTCTGTTGGATGACTCATAATGATTCTACTTCCTGTTTGCTTCTCAACAAAGTCCACAATTCAAATTAGCACAAAATCTTCAAAGTTAACGTTTCAAATGCAGTTTACTAAAAATTAAAACAAGGAAACCAACTCAAAGTATGATACTAGAAATTATATTCTTGAGTGGACAACATGCAACATAAGATGCAAAAAGAGGATTCAGAGTTTACTTCCAAGTTCTAGTATCGACTAAACATTTTTTTAAATATGAAAGTCGACAAGTCGACATGCAAGGCGAATGCACATAATTTCTTATAAAAATGTTTTACAAGACCAATGATATGTTGCGTTGGTATACGCATTTTTATTGTTTCAAATCGATTCAAAATGTGGTTGAGTTGTAGTATCATACACAGGTACAAGTACAAGCTCAAAATGTAAAATACAGCTTGATGCAAGTGAGATCAATAATATCGAATAAACTTCTACTGCTGCTTAGTATTGATCACCTTTTGAAAACAGTGGAGCTTCCTGACTTAAATATTAGATCTTTTCTCGTGTCTCGATCCCATATAAATACTGCCCCTTCCGGAATATTGTCTTCTCTTACTTTGACTTCACCCTCATTGCCAATAAAGGGCTCAACAGGAGGTCCACCTGTTCTAAAGTAATAAACTCTGTGAAAGGGAATTTCACCACCTGAGCCTGTTGGCTCAAACTCGTCTAAAGACAATTCACACATTCCAAGAAATCGATCTTTGTATCCAACATATATCGAGGATACGTCTAATGATTCCCCGAGTACTGCAGACTTTATTGTGATTGACGATGGATCCCATTTTAATCTATCGTATACGTCTTTTGATGTGCGTAATTTGGGCTTTTTATCATCTGGATTAGGTAGCGGTAGCCTCTTGGATTTCCTAGGTCGTAAACTTTGTTCATCTTTGTCTTCAGGTTTTGTGGGTTCATTACAGATTTCATGACTTTTATTTTCAAGGTCAACATTCAATGAAGCTTCGCAGCAGTTGCAGGGTATGCTTGTAAGACATTGCAATGGCTCAGTCTTGGAAGAAGATTCTAAAACAGAAATACAAAACATTTTGTAAATTATATTATACACATGACCTAAAGAAAACTTGTTCGGTTATAATTTTTACCTTCTGTGCATGCACAAGAGCAACAATGGCATTCAGTAGATGATGACAGTTTTTGCTGAACTGATTCTGGATCCGTTTGGTCGATGAAATCAGAAGATGAGAGAGTTGTTTCACATTGCCCCTCCATGACTTAAGATATTTTTACAATGCTGCTACTATGCTAAACTATAAAATTAATTTACAGTGTCAATTAGTAATTTCTAATAATACTTATTTGGCTTGCTTAGTGTCGGACTATAGTGTAGAGACAACAACAAAAACCTTTTTGTTGCGATCACAAAAGTTATTGTAAGTATGAGTGAATGCCCTTCAGGATTGAAGTTTATATATGACCAACGGAATCGGTATATAGTTATTCCACACTTCCTTCGTTCTATGTAGCTTTATTGCTGTACGTTGTACCATACGTTTCATTCATACATCAATATACCTTTTAGCTTTCGTGACGCATACCTCAAGTGAATAAAATGTGGTCATCATTAAAAACGTCGAGAAAACGTAAAATTGATATGCATGAAGGAAGAGTAGCGAATGCGCATTGTAAAGTCAGTATTATCACTTTATCAGTATTAGTGCTATGTGTAAACGGACACTATTGCATACCTTTGTTATAAGTTATAAAGCATGTATACAGTCGAGAGTCAAATGGGAATACAAATGCAATTTCCCAAATACAACGGGCGTTATATAGTGCTCTTGCCATGTATTACTACTATCCTGCATCATTTGTCGCCGTATTTCGCTATGCGTGTTAGACTGCCTTTCAAGTTTAACGTGCATGGTATTACGATAAAAAAGATTGTATGATTATGATATTGATGGTTTTTTTGCTACGCATGAGTCAGAAAGATGCGATTCCAAAAACGCCAAATTAAACCTATTCAAGCCAAAGCAGGTGGATTTACTTAAATGTTTTTACGGACGCTACTTTAAACTGTAAACGGTCGAGATTTGACAGAGTTGGAGTTAAACACGTATTTATTGAGAATCGTACAGCATTATGAAAGTAATGAGACAATAATTTTCTATGAGGTCTCCTTCCCAAAGTGCATTTGCACCTTTGTCATACATTGGAGCTCCCACAAAGTCTGTGCCAATTGAACAATTTGTTGTTCAACAACATTTATTTTTTCATTTACCCCATTGCACACGCTTTGTGCTTGTGAATTATTTTGGAGAATTGTGTTTCGCAAGTCTGCAATGTCTTCAAAAATCCTATTGATCAAACCCTGAACTTGATGATGTGCGTTAATGGTCTGCTTTTCAAACGTCTCGACTTTACACATCAATCCGTCAACCTTTTTTAAAAATATAGATGATTCTATTCATTAATGCAATCAACCATGTTGGATATATGTGTCATTGCACTTATGCATTCCTCTAAAATTCAACCTTAGTTTCCATTAGGGCCATCCGCTTTTCGAAATCATTGCTCACAGCAGTGGGAAAAGGTTCATTTTGCTGAATAAATTGTTTCCCTTGTGGACCTAAAAAGGGATTCTCCATCCGATTTGTACTTGTGGAACCATCTGGAGTTCCAAACGCTGAGCCAAACTGGGCTACTTTTCTAGTTTCTTTATATTCCTCCGCTTTATGTTGAATCCTTGGTAGTAAACCATACAACAGACGTCAGTCACACCACACCACAATTTTATAACACATACTATTGTGAAATCGAATGATTTAGAAAGTAAGAGTAAGACATGCCAACCAACTTAGCCTCTGAGCATGAGAAGCCAACTTGTCAACGTTGCTTTCTATATCTTTTCTTATGTGTTCTGCGTCTTCAAGAGATCCTTGCCTTGAACGACCCCCAAAACTTGCCACCAAATTTTCCATAAAGTTCATTTCCTCCAAAAGTTGACGACCAATTCGAAGCAAGTTAAGCCCAACATTCTTAAGTTGTTCCTTCTCGCTCTCGCCCAATGTAATTTTCTCAAAACAACCAAGGTCATTACTATTACAAGATATTGTATTCACTGGATCTTGAGCTTGAGACGGAATTTCTTGTTGTGTCTCCTCTGTCAATTCATTTTCTAGAATTAAATTGTTTTCAACCATCGCCTCCTGTATGGTTACAGGCAGTTCCACTGAAAGTCTGTAAAGGTCAGCAGTTCCACCAGGTTCCACCTCAATTGGAGCATTCAAACTATTTACTTGGTCATCTGGATTTGAAGAAAACTCCTCGTCAGTAAGTGGTGGCAGAATGTCCACTGTTTCTAACGTTAGCGCAGACGAGCGTTCGTCATCCATTTTTTGTTTCGACTAAACTAAATGTACTATATAGCACATAACTAGAACTAACTAGAAGACTCTCACACTGAAATTTTGGTAACTGTGAATGGTAATGAAATTTTGGCTTAGAAATTTTGTCAACCTACACACGACTTTCGATGATGTATGTGCACAATTACTTATAATTGACCTTCTCTGGAGAGTTTGGAATACAATATATCCAATCGCATTGGAAACACGCATAGTTAAAAAAACGTGGAATAAACCTAGTTTCTTACGATAGGATTAACAGCGAGGTGGTGCACAAAAACACGATTTAATTTTGAAGTAATGTCCGTAGAATAATAGCTAAGACCGAACTAATAAAAAATTTTATCAAAATTAATTTTTTTATTACATAAATTTAGCACGGATTTTTCCAACTTTTAATACAATGCTAACAAAAAAAATAAAACTCACATGTCATTTGCATAACTATTATTTCTGAAAGGTTCCAAATAACAAGATGGTAATTTGAAAATTGAAATACTTAACACGAAGCGTTCATAAAGGTGAAATACAAAAGGATTGAAATTGAATTAGCACGCATTTAAAAAAAATTATAGGCCCTAAAGTTAACTAACAACAGCGAATCCAACACGATCCCTTGGTATAAGCCTAAGTTCTGATCCATGTTTCAAAAAGACATTTCCTGTTAGGGCACAAGATAAGAAAGAGATTCACATATTAATGTCACAATAGTAGTAAATGTTTCATGATTAGCCTTCTTAGTTCATTTTTAGCGTGTTGATTAATACCTGCAGTTTGTTGGGGATTGATACCAATTCCATCATCAGTGATAATAGCCGATGTTGCTGGCGGCACCTTGAACTCCTCCGCTGCAAATTTGAGTACCGCTGTAAAAGGTGTGTTTTCAGGTACACTCAGGCTGTAAGGTCGAGAGGTATGAAATGAAAAAGGTTTCAAAATTAGAATACATCTTTCTCCGTAAAGTTGAGTACATACAATGTATTGAAATTTAAAGGGTAACCTACACTTTGAATGGTAATTTTGGATCCGAAGTAAGCACAATCTTAAAAGTAACTTTAGACCTGTAAATAAAATAATTAGAATGTTGAATTAGATGGACACGGCAAAGGGATCAACAGTTGGCAAAGATTTATAAATGAATGTGAATAAAAAAAAAGAAATGTAAATAGCCTGCAGCCTTACGCCATAGTGAAAACCTTCGTCGAGGACCCGGATCTCGGAGAAAACAACTTTTTACAGTTTCGAATTTAAAGTTCCAAGACGCAGATATTTTTTAAAACAGCTGGTTTACGTGGCTTGACAGAATAAGAAACGTGAACTTGTAGAGAAGTGAAAGTATGGTTTTAGTGTAGAATGCATGAACGTGTACATCTGTATAAATACATACAGCAGCAGTTGCTGCATGCAATGCAATCCTGCTCCAATGTTGAAGTAGTGTGTTCGTTGCAAATGCATTATGCTATAGATTTTCCTTAGCGATCTCGTTATGTATTCGGCCGATAACGATACTGATATATAACATTAAATTTTAGGCATGCAAAAAGTATATTGCAGTGCCGTTCTAACTACTTTTATATATAAAGAGGCAACAACGTGGTCTGGGTTGATATTGTGTGATGGGCATTCTGAGAATATTTGCTGGCTTAACGTACAAAGTAATGTACGAGTAGTATACTGACGTGTAGTTGTGTAAATACTTTTAATTGTCTATCCATTTCAGCAGTTACTAATACTACATTATAACAAGCCATACAATTTTGCTGAAAAGGTGCATACAGTATCAGTACATTAATGCAGTGCAATCATGCGTTCAAAATCATAGTTGATGATGATGATGATGAGGAATGATCAGTCATAAGTCATAATTAACTGCGTGATAATGTGTCTCCATGCAGTTGAGATGTTAATGATGTTATGTTAACTATCATGGGCATGTAGATTGTTCTTTGTTTGTGCTGATGTTTGTGCTGTAAATTATTGTCAAATCTAAGGAAACTTCCACAACTTAGCCCATATCGTTTCAGTCGGGACTGCTTTTAGATGAAACTGTTCCAGTCCAGTTTGAATTCATGTTTATAAGATATTTTTTCTGTAATATTATTTTAAAGAAACATTCATATACGGTACACCCATACTATGCATGCAAACGTTATAGTATATAACGTCTATGGGTAGATAAGACAAATGTGAGAAAAAAAACGAAAATAAACCGTATCCAAGAATCACAAATTAAGATTGATGACAACAAATTGAATAATGCATTCTTTATGCATTAAGTTTTTATTTTTTTAATTGTCGGATTCCCAAGAATCGTGAAGGCTTACTTCAAAATTAAGGTAAACCGTTTGGACAGGTAATAATGGTTACAGAAGAAGGTTGGAATACATGTCATTCTTCATCTTATGAGCTATAGTAATTGATGTTACTCCATACACCAGAGCATTTTTTAATGTCAGAACCTTTAAAACAATGGAAAATACTGTAGACATATATTCAGCATTTTATGTAAATGAAAAGTTAGATAATCCATTCATACCCCAGCTACTATCTTTGCAGCATTCAGCAATTTCGGAGATTGTTCGTCTGCAGAGTCCTCCGCAAAAGCCCCATTTTCAATAAGTTGATCGATTTTTGCAGCAGAATAAATCATCATACAACCACTACTAAAAAGTAGGATTGCGTACATGCTATGATATATAGTGTCCTTAGAATATATATAAAAATATTTTTTTGGATGATTTTCAAAGTCAAAAGTATTGAATATTATTAACTCGATAAATTAATCACAATCAGTGGAATATCTTACAATTATTATGAATTTTCTGCTTGTTTCTGATTGCAAACTTGAAAAATACAGCGTTGCAGCTAAGTTCGCTATAGATAGAACTAAAGCCGTTATGATGATTACGATGAAGAAAATTTCCAACCCAAATGCTGGACATTGAAGTACCGACTTATCGTTAGTAGTCCAATTTTGGTCTTGGGTGCTGCTGACGCAATAAATGGGTCGCAGCTTGTTCCATTCTGATCCGAAATGTGCATATAAACCAATGGCAGAAATCAGAAAGCCGAATCCCTAGTTTAGAAATTCAATAAAATTCCTGAACAAATTGAAATAAGCAATTCAGATCAATATTATATGGGAAATATTTTTATTCTGATGCTTACCACGGTGGATACTTTCAGCAATCCAACACTGGAACAAAAATTCTGTTGTATCATTTTCCTACATAAACCCTTTACTTTCTTACTCTTTGAAGTCATCTACGCAAATGCAAATTAGCGTCATTCTTGCATTTGACATTAATAATGAATATAATGATAAGTAATGTCATATTGCACACTGCAAATATTCTTATCAGGCATCTTGTATTGGTTACGATCACCAACTTTTAGACAGTCAACAGTTTGGTGAATATTTCTCTATTTGTAGCGTGTATGTAAAACGGAAAAAATGTTTCATTACACGGAAGCAGATAACAAAAGGGATCAATAGATATATATGTACATGAAATCTCACTATCAGAATAAATGTCTTTCCCTTTATGACGCATGTTGGGGTAAACAAAACTCAAGCATGCATAATTTTTAATGCTGCAAGTAAACTTCTTCTCCATACTCCATGTTTCTAAGGAAGGTCAACAGTGTCAACTCTTCTCGGACGATCGAGGTTTAGAACAATTTTGTTTTACATCATGAAAATGATGACCATTATTTGTGTTACCACTTCATTTAAAATTCGAGATACATATATGTATGATACAACTAAGTACCTTCATTAATTCAATCTCAAAGTAATTCTTAAATCAGTACCTGAAATTTATAATAGATTGCGTAGAGATTGTAACAGAAATAATTAATAACAGAAGCGTTTTTATTATTTATTTTGTGGAGTAGAGTAATTAAAATTTTATCAGTCTATAATATTGTTAACAATAATTTCTTCATCATTTGGAAAATCAGTCTTGGTCAATCTGATTTTTCCTCCGTCCGCGTTTCAGCAGTATTGCAACTGCTATGTAAAATACGGACTGCAGGAAAGTAAGTCCCTATGAAAAAGATCCAATTAAAAATAGATTAGATCATACAAAATAATTTTGTATAATTATTATAAGAATACATTACATGAGTATTTAAAAATTCGTTAGAAACTTACTGAAGCCATAATTTTTTGTCTGCTTAAGAAGACTTCTGTATCATCAAATCTTATAAACCCAGGGGGTAATTTAATTGCATCTTCGTTAGTTAAAGGATGGTTATCAATTTGTATAGCAGAGACAATATATAATATCGCTGCTATGATCAAAAGAAGCGACCCAAGGATATGATAACCAAAGTCCTATTTAGAAAATTCGAAACATAAATTAATTTAAATCTACCGACAATAAAATTGGAAACTGAGAATCATTTTTCATTTGGGCTTACAAAAATCCAAAACAATGTAGAATATGGATTTTCAAGTGAAACCGACAGCAGCATTCCAACAATTGAAAGAATAAAACACAAAATTATGACTGCAACATAAAATCGCTCCATTGCAACGTTTGGACATGGTTCCTGATACGTGTGGTGGAGAATGTAGATTTCGCATACTTTGTAGTATTTATGATCAGTCCATGCGGATTGGTAATGTGATCGTAAACCAATAATTAGAACTATAACTCCAATGACCTAAGTAAAACGAAAGTCGTCGGAGTGAATTTTCTCATAGTTCAATAACTTTCAGAACCCGAAATAAATTCAATTTAGTACAAAGCTTACAATAGTTGACAATTTACCAAATCCTGGTAGCGAAAGGATATATCCATTGTGAAATCGCATTTTTATGCTGGTTTTCTATTCAGTAAAGTTGAAAGTATAACGCAAAACACTATCTTAATTAGAAATTGTGAAAAAATATGCCCAACCTTTTTGTTAAGACATTTGAATACAAATGCATTTTCATTACTGTGATTTGGCAATGGAGGTATCAAATTGGCTGGCTCAATGTAAAATAATCTTTTTTCACAAGTTCATGGCGTGGTTATCAGCAAATATTGTTGATCAAATTGTCAGCGTTCTTTGTACCATATGCCAGATAAAAGCAAGATAAGAGCTGAAGTGGAAGAAGCAGAACAGCAAAAGTAAAAGTACTTGCGTATTTAGGCAATCTGGTCATATAAAGGCGTACAAGGAGTCACCAATTTGAATATAGGTAATGACGAGGATGACATATTAGCCTTACGATTAGTCATCATGTCAATAAGTGAGGATTTTTTTATTCGTGCATTATAAAAAGGGCGAGTCTTAAAGTAAGCAAACATGAAAACTTTATTGCATATTAAAGCTAAAGCGTCACTTCATGCGATTTCCGCACATCAAATTTGTAACAGCATCTGCGTACGACTAAACTATCCTGCAATAGCTTTATCTAGAATTCTAAAATGCAGCAGCTGCATATGTATCCTTTTACTCCATTCTTGTTTTACCGGAGGTTAAAATTAGTTATGTGGAAATTGTGGAACTGCTCTGGTATATTAATGACAATATCTCAGTTCAGCCTTCTTCTTTCACAATGCTACAATATGGCACAGGATATAAGTGCATAATAAGGCACAGGATGCATAATATGTAGGAAGTAGTAGGAGTAATGGATGGAAGTTTTAAGCTGCACTGTCGCATAATATATGATAATTAAAGGTGATGCAACTCTGGTTTCGGTTTGTGAGGGTTTTGTTTGTATGCGAATAGAATGAAAAATTAGCTCATTATCACTTCTCAGAAGAATAAACTGCTAGAAATTAGTATGAAAGGTGAGGTGCTGTGCTATGTTATAATGAAAATAACATTGTGCAATGGTGAGAGCTCAAATGAACGCTACCACTGTCATTGTCAGTATAATGTTCAACATTTTCCGTACGTGTTATCGTAGTATAGTGAGGATCAGATTGACGAAATTATTATGGAAGATAAACCTATATATCATGCATAAAAGAAGCAAATGCAACTCACATGTCATATTGTATTTACTCCCACGATCAGACACATGCATGGTTTACTTGCCTACTTAATTCCAAAGATTGTAGTGGATCCAGGTTTGTTTGTCAGCTTGCTTGATTAAAAATATGTCGAAATGACCATGTTTTTAATGCACTGGTTTGTGATAGTACTGCAATTACAGATTATGTGAAATATCAACTCTGACACACTCGCAAATAAATTCATGTTCATATAATGATTTTTACACCTAAGGACTTTAATAAATTTGATTTGTTGCATTCGGATCAATATCATCATTCGTCGGCAGATATTTTCGGTACATGCATGGCTCTGTTCTGTTAAAGTGAAATTTTCTAATTTGTATGCAATTATTCAGTGAATTAGCTTTCTTTGATTTCACGTTTTGGAGCAAATGTTAAAAAGGTAAGTTTCTTCAGTTATTATACATCAATATTCTTCATATACTAGTTTCAGTACGAGATGGGTAACGGGGAATTCAACCTCCATTTAAGCCTAGTTTTCCATACATACTACTGACCAAAATGACATAGGGGCACCTACAAAGCAACACTTGAACTCACACTTATATGTATCTTCTCATGACTCTATAATGTTTTTAACTATTAACTTATGTCTATGACCATAATTCCCATCAGAGAGGCAAATGGCATTACACAGAAAAATTATCATTGCTGCCAGCAGCCTCGATCGTGTTGTTTGACTGATAAGACTGGCTTAATTACACAAATACATTATTGTTATATATAGAATTATCGAAATGGACGAGCTCGAGCAAATTCCATTCATTGACCAATCCAGCAGCCGAAGGACAAGCCCAAGTATTTTTGAGAGAAAAAGTTTAGAAGCTCTTCATAAAATGGATAGAGATTCATTGCAGCAACAGAAAAGATCCGGATTAGTTCAAGACACAATGTTGCAATCTTTTAGCAATCCGTCTTCATTGGATCCTTGCAACTCCAGTAATTTACAGGGCAGCACTGATGTAATTGATATACCAATTACAAAAAGTAGTACATCAATTACCGACGCATCATTCAATTTTAAATCCAATGACTCTGGATCAGAACTAAATGGGAAAGGCCCAGAAGAAGCAATAGAAATTCAGCGAAGGAATTCTTTCAAATTCCACATCCATGAAGCAGCAAAGAAAGGAAGAGTGAAAGAGTTGGAAAGCCGGCTAGAAAAGGGAGATCCTTTACATACTGACTTTAACCAAAAGACACCTCTTCATTACGCATGTGAATTTCGTAAGTTCGTATTGTGTATATGATAACAAGTAACTTTATCCTAAAACAGTTTAAAGTTTAAAGCATAGTATTTTATTAATTTATTTAACAAAAGCGTATCAAAAGAAAGCGTTGAAAATGATAGATATCATTCTTAAAAGTCCACAAGCTCAGAACAGTGCCACCGATAAGACAAGGAAAAAAAGACTTGTGGACTACCAGGATGAAAATCAAGAGACAGGTAAGAATGGCTCTCATTCTAATGTATCTAATGAAACCAATCATTGTACTTTTGACTATGTAGTTTTCTACTTCAAAAGCACTGCACATTGCCGCAAGAACAGGTCATCGTGAAGTGGTAGAGAAACTGTTATTTTCAGCAGCGGATGTAAATCTCAAGTAAGCTCTAATACAACTAACATAAAGGAGCATGCATCAATTTTGAATATGATTTCATGGAAATAATAATTAAGGGATAATAACAAAACGGAGCCACTGCAACTTATCTACAGTCATGTTCCGACTGCCATGATCCCAATTTTTGATTCCTCGGTTGAATGCAAAGTTGGTGACAGTTATGATCAAAATTTATTGCTAACTTTTGACTTTGGGTAAATAGAGAAAGATATTGTGATATATGTATATATTATACACTTTCTTCCAACTGTACATAACTCTTTTCACAAAATGGCTTTAAAAATTTCATTCCTTTTCCTAGATCAATCGTTGGTTATCTTGATCCTAGTACGGATTCACTTTTCTTTGAACATGAAACAAAATTGTTATCGTATTGTCTACAACAAAGTGAACAAAAGAGATCAGCAATTCTGTTGCACCCTGTTGTTCAGACATTTCTACATTTAAAATGGAAGAAAATTCGATACCTGCTTTGGTTATCAATTTTATATCATGTAAATTTGCATTATAATATAAATATGATACATTATCATGATGAATTCAAACAAGGATGCAAGTCATTGTAAATACCAAAAGACTATAAATGAATCATTTTCTTAATTAGGTTGTTTGGCTCCTTTTGTACACGATTTTCATCGTAGATCTGTATTTGATCCAGTGTCCATTAAAAATGGAAAGTGGTAAGATACATAAAATAGCATTTCTTGTTAGTATCAAAGTGGAGATTTAACTTGATTTTATTTGAAGTAGAAGCTAGTCAAAGCAATAACTCATTAGAGTTGGAGAAGAATTCCAGCAGTACAAGCCATGCTAATGACAGTAGTGGACTGATTGACATAATTAGCAATGCTACTGAAGAGCACAACCATACCGGTAAGAACAAGACCAGACAAGACAAGTAGAATGTAGAATATATGGAATGCGACGAATCGTATGAGTAAATATTTAATCTGTGTAAAATAAGTATGATATTTTTTGTAGGATCCATTTGTGATGTTGGCCACCATTTCTCAGCCCTAAACACAGAGCTTATAATCCTATTCATTGTTTCCATTTCTGTTGCAATCAAAGAATTTTATGAAATGTATTCTAGTCCAGAGCTGAAATACTACTTTTTACAACTGGAAAATGTTGGTCAATGGATATTAGTTGGAGCTGTATTTACAACTGCAATCCCTGTCTTTTCAAATGCATCCAACTCTGAAATTAAAATTTATGAATGGCAGTATCAGGCATCCGCTGTAAGTTAATGAACTAGGAATGAATTGGACGGGACCTAAATATTGATCTTGATCTTGTTGATTTGTTCTTTTTGGTAGTTTGGCATCTTTTTGGCGTGGTCCCTGATTCTCAGTCAAATAGGAAAGATCCCAAGATTTGGGATTTATATTGAAATTCTGGCAAAGGTAATAAAAAAGTTACAACGCAAACATGAAAATGCCTTACAAATCTTAAAACTCATTCTTTCCTTTGTTTGATTAGGTGCTTAAAAGTTTTGTGATGTTCATGATAACCTTTGCATCCCTTCTAATAGCCTTCATGGTGTCTTTCCAAATTCTCATGCCAGAGGTGCGTTCATACGTTCACTCATCAATGAATATTCATAACATGTCATACATAAGCTTGTGTCAATAACTCAATACTTCACGGGACCTATTTTTTTACAGAAAACTTCATTTAGTAATTTTCCGTGGGGATTTGTTAAAGTGTTGACGATGATGACTGGAGAATTAAATTATGATGACGTATTTTACAGTGAAGAATCTAATACTGAAATACCCTTTCCGACTGCAACCAAGCTCCTATTTACAACATTTGTCGCAATCGTCACCATAATACTTTTTAATTTATTGATTGCATTAACTGTGACAGATATTCAAAGCTTACAAAATGTAGCTCAATTGAGTAGCTTATCCAGTCAATTGGAGCAAATTTACTTGATGGAGAAGCTTGTAATGTCGAAGAAGTTTCAGATGTGGTTGACGAGATTTGGAAAGAACCACTTGCTTCGGTACTTTCTCGTAACTCAACAACATTCCGATGTGGAAACAAAGTATGATATGATAAGTATTTTTATGTTAGCTACATGAAGTATGCATTTTAAATTCCTTAAAAAATGCCATCGCTTATTCTTCTTTATAATTAAATTATAGTATGGGAGTTGACATCCACATTACAAAAATTCCGAAAGATCTGCAACACAAAGTTCGTGAAGTCGCTTCACCTAATGCTAAGCAGGAAAATGACGATGAGGAAGAAGAATTTTCTTCAGGCAACGCTGACAAGACTGCGGCCGAATCAATGGCATCCTCTAGATCTGATGTTCAAAGCAGGGAAGATCTCAAATTCCAAATGAAGGAAATATTGAAAGAATTATTAGAAGAATTGAAACAAGAGAGTATTAATGGAAGTGCAAAGAATCAAGATACTTCAAAGTGAAAGCAAGAAACCCACCCAGCTATTATATTCTTATGTATCGACATTTTCCAACAAAAGAGCTTCCCGAAGCCTCAAGAATGTAAATGTATTGTACGGTCAGTTTACAAGGAGTCAGAGAAGAACTGTATATTGCATGCAATTGCGTTGTGTGGATGCATATGGAGTGTATTCCTTCCGTCTTTGAAACCCATGCAGCCAGCTTAACTTTCCCAAATGAAATTTGATCCTTTTTATATTCAATAATAGGAATAGTAGTAAGATACCAGTGCATTTCTACTTGGAAAGAAATAACTCATAGATTTAGGAATAAAGATGAAGCACTATTAATGCGGCTTAAACTAGCATATCAAATGTCACACGCAATATTGAATATGTGCATAAAAAATATTTCTTATAAATCTATTAAATGTGTACAGAAATCAACTACGCATTATCGCCATAATGTCTTACTATAGAATACACAGTACAAGGTGATAGTGACAGCCCTATCACAGATACTCTACTACTACGTACTATATCTCGCAATTCTCACATTCCTCGCTTTGCAATCCGATAAATATTTACATGTAACATTTCTGTCAACAGTACAGCTTTAACTTGAGTGCGATCATCCACAGGTCAAATGTGACCTCGAGGTTTCCAGAAAGGTTATTTGTAGTCATTATCAGATTGAACCAATTGTTGTAAACAATTTCTTGGTTCCATAAAAGCAAAAGGAATAATACGCTGAGCTGAAAGTTGAAAACTGCTTGGCTCATAATGATTATAATCTTTATTTAATTCATATTACAAAAATCCATTTTAAGTGCATTATCTGAATACTATCCTCTGAATCGTGCTGAACTGTACAATTTTGATTAAAGCTCGGTAACACCCGAAAAATGAATGCAGAAACACAAGTTTCCAAATATAAACACTGGAAAACTGATGAGACAACTCCACTTGTGAGACCACATTTACAAATTCAAGACAATGAATCACAAGCGGTGCTTCCAGTGGTTTATATGAAAGTTGGCCAAACAACAAATTGTGCCACTTTTTGTGTAATCCTGTGAGTTTTAAATTTTGATAAATAACGTAATAAAAAATATACTCATGGTTCGTGTTGGCTTTTTCATAGTAGTGTTTTATGTAATTTTCAGGGCAATTACCATCATTGTACTGCTGTCTTGGGTTGCTATTTTTCAAGGAACAAGAATACTTGAAGTCGCAAATAAAACAAGACCGGCTATACCATTGCTTTAGTTTGCACATCCAAAGGGGTGACAGTTCAGCCTATTATTTATATTTCTACCTATCAACTATTTAAACGAACACCAAACAGAAATTTAAGAGCGATACATATCTGACAAGCTTTTGAAACGGACGCTTCCTTTGGGCTATGACAGATTCTAAAATTGTAGTTGCATGTATTTTAATAAATCGAATCTTTTAAACTATTATCATTATTATTGTCGTACTTATTATAGTATTTTATTACGATAAATTCAGATAAGATGTCTTTTACAAAAATAAAAAGTTCCCCAATTCATCTATACTATCTGTTTATCTACATTTCACTACTCAATATTTCATTTAAAAAATATGTCCAAAAATTTATTTTATCAGCAAAATAAAACTGTAACAAAAAGGCAATTACTGATTAGTCCGATGGCAGTCCATATAATTTGAGAGTTCCACTGTCACGTTCGCGATCATACTTGTCTTTGTCATCACAAGCAAACGCCAAAATATTTCTTGTGGGATGGAAAGCTATTGTAAATGTTGGATTCTCAACAGGAAAGTCACATACCTGTTATACACAAGAATAATATATTGTTTAATATGTAAGATAACACATTGCTACTTGCACAATTATACTCATTTTCAGTAAACCAAACTTACCTTTTCACCCGTTTCTACATGGGATATATCAATAGTGAGATCCTCTGATGCCGATGCTAGTAAACTTCCATCATGATTAAAGCTGATCGCTCTAACAGGCCAATCTAAATTCGTAAATGTTCGAATACAAGCTAATTCTGATGCATCCCACAACGAAACTACAGCATCTGCTGAACCAACTGCAAAGTATTTTCCAGATGGGTGAAACTCAATACAAATGCAGTTGGCTGGATGAGCCTGAACTTGATGGACCAGTTTCATTTCCGGAAAACTAATTAGCAAAGCATTGATCGAGATTATTACGCACACTTTTGACAGTTTTTCCCGTTTCTCATAATCCTTCTCAGGAACAACTAAAAATTTCTTACGTGTAAACTAACACACATCCTTGCCCATTGGTCGTCAGGAAAAGGTTTGAGTTTGGATTGAAAGTTATTTCATTAACTTCAAATTTGAATGGTACTTCCTGCCTAATTTTGCCAGCTCGTATGTCAATAAACGTTATCAAATCTTCCTTATTTCCCACAGCAATAAAATTTCCATCTGGGCTCCAAGTAATATTGATATTCTCTCCTTTGGTGCTAAAAACCTCAGTCGTTTTCTGACTCCTTGCATCCCAAATCCTCACCGTTTTGTCCCCAGATGCAGTTGCCAAAAGGTCAGGGTGTTTAGCATGCCAGCATAGTTGATCCACAGAATCCGTATGTCCTTTAAAAGTTACCTCCTTAGACTACAAACAACAATAACACAAAGTTAATTCTAATGAACAATATAAAATTCCAATACGCCACTTCTTGTTTCATAATCAACCTTACCAATTTGTCTCTATCCATCTGAAAGATGCAAACCGTTTTATCAAAGGAACCGGAAGCCAGTCGGCGCCCATCCGAATTCCAATCCAAAGTATGGATCTTATGGGAATGTCCTCCATACTCCTTCACCCTGTTGTTCTTCTTGAAGAACTCACGAAGCTCTTCTAAATCAGTGTCTTCAATCATACCTGAAAAAAATAATGCATGAGATGAAATAAAAGCACATATGTACATAATTAATAATTATTTTAACGCACAAAAAAGAAAACAATTCATACCTGTTGGATCATCAGGACTGTTCCCATTAGCCGAACTTGTCAATTTATCCGGAAAGTTGGTACTTGTGCCTGAAGATGAACCCACGCTGCTGCTCCCAGTGTTCGTCATTATTTCTGTTACCAAAAATTGTATATGAAAACTGAAAGAGGAGTAGTACTAGCAATGTATTTCAACCAGTCTAGAGTCGAGGTTGCTCCTATTCTAGCATTCTAGCTCAACAACTTCAAAAAAAAACACAACGCTGCTCACATTTTATATTTTTATGCACACATAATAACATGAATACTAACAAAAAAAATGTGTAGATTGTAAATTAAGGTAAGTAAGTAAGTACTAACCCAAAAATATTTCTGCCCTGTCTGTGTTGATGATGATATGATGGGATGGGATGCTAATGTAAACTTGCTTTCTTCTTCAAACAGAAAGATCTTCTGGATGCTGCTGATACCTACAACTGGCTGGATGCTGCCGGTGTATGATGATGATATTTATGCATAAAGTGTACATATTTTGTACATAAGAGATATCCTTTTTTATATTTTATTTTATGGTCGTAGGTATAAAATTTACTTTTGTGTATATTTTGCTATTTACCTTTTCTGCTTTCTGTTTCATGCATCCACATCCGCACACAATAACACAAACCACATGTTTCACAATATCCGTAAAAGCAAGTCCGCCGTCCGCGAATAAGCTTTTTGATGACATCATGTGCCTTCTCTGGAGATGCTGGAAGTTCAATTTTGTGTTCTACATTTTTTGTGAATTGACAAAATAAAGGCTTGTCATTAAAAGTTGATGAGTGGTTATCTAAAGTTTAAGAATGTGCGTTTGTTATGTTGCCGATTGTCCAAGTCGTAAAAGTAAAACTGGACGTCAGTTTAAGGTTCCAAGGAATGCATCAGAGGAGGTTCGAAAAGCATGGAAGAGAAATATTCCAGAAAGGAAAGGATTCCCATTTGACCTGGGCAAGCATATTCTTTGTGAGAAACACTTTGAGGCAGAGTTCATAGAGACGGAGGTTAAGATTCCAATGCCGGATGGCACCTGGTATCAACATGAGAGGAATAATTATACTCTCAAAAAAGATGCGATTCCTACGATATTCGGGGACAGGGTCATTGGGAAACGGAAATGTGTCAAACGGTGGATTCCAAAGAAGAATGTGGCCAGTGTGGGATTTAAACCTCAAAGGAATGGAAACGCAAAAAAGAGGTAATAACCTTTAAACTGCACCAACCTCCATTCTGTAATCGAAAACTGTTGCTAAATTAATCGGGAATGCATTATTATTTATTGGATGTTTTAGTACTATTGGATGTGGAGCACTGGAAAAGCAAAAGGAATCACTGATGAAGATTTCAAATCATGGATATTTCTGTCAGATATGTCTGAAAATGTGGTATGAGAATACAGTCCAGGACAGTCTAACAATTAGACAGGAAGTTTATTCAAAATTTGTAGATGCAATGTCTAGGCATTTACATTTGGATAAGGTGAAAAGCATGTGTCAGTTTCCTGTAAACTCTGTGACGACTGGGGCATTCAAAAACTCTTTGTGTAATTCTTGCTGGCAATCGACCTCTGCAATTAGTAAATTTTTTATGGAGCTGAAGCAAATGGAGATAAGACTTGTTTCTGAGATTTCAAAAATCACCCACATGCTAGGACAGCCTAAATTTATTAAGCAGAAGGAACTGGCGGAGAAAATGGTTGCTGCCAAATCCCTGTACGATTTGTATAAATTTAATGAAAGGTTTATGATTGCAGGTACTTCAAATATGATGATAAAGATAAATATGTAGCAATATTTATCCGTGAATTTACATTCTTTTTATTCTTTAGGTGACGAGTTGGCGTCCTATCCAAAGTTAATGCTGAAACGCGTTGATGATAAAACCTTACCCGGAGAAAAGCAAAATTCCAGGCCTGCCACAATAACATCTTCGGAGTCAAATAATGTGATACCAACTACATTCTATGGAACGCATGGAATACGAAGTTTATTAAGAGACATTGTTCGATGTAATTCCTGTGATAAGTCTTTTTTGTCTCAATTAGACTTAAAAAGTCATGAAATTACTTACCATCCTACACCACCAAAGCCTAGACCAAAACCAGCTCGGATCATAAATCGCAGTGTTTATGTAAAAGCAGCCTCACAAGAGTTAGATAATGTGTGTGATAGTGTAAATCTAGATAAAAACAAGGTCTGGGAATCAGTTAAACTAGGCATAAATGACATTGGGATTTGTGAATCAGTGGACCTAGATGATGCGAATGATGCCTGTGAAACGATAAGTCTAGAACTAAATGAGGAAGATATTTGTGACACTGTGAATCTAGAGAGGGACACAGATGATATTTTTAATCAAAATGAGCAACTGAAATCAGTCAAGTCAACTGTAATTGCTGCCAGTAACAGTGGTTCAAATTCGCTACCAACCCTGGTATTGAACGATACTTTATTAGAAACACAAACCCCTGATGCAATCGTTCACAATGAAAGAGAAGAAGTCGAAAACCAAGAATCACTTCCTGAAGAAAGTACTAAAAATTTCAATGAAGAATTGCAATCGGAAATCAAAATAGAAGATGTCGAAAAGGGGATTATTTTCAAGAAGAAGCTTCCATTCATGTCATCAAAAGTCATGGGAAAGTATCGTGTGGTATGCAAGCTTAAGAACATTCATACAGGTGAAACATGCGTTGGAGTGTTGGGAAACTCAGGTGTGGACAAGGCATTACCAAAGATTTTGTCTTTAGAAAAATTTCAACAAAGACATTTCCCCAAACAGCAACGAAAGCCAAAGTCAAAACAAAAACATCAGCCTATGAAAATTCCTGGACCTCCATTCATATGTCCAATACCTGATTGCATTAAGCAATTTGAAAAACTTGAAACATGTCGAATTCACCACAGACACCACAAACGAAGACTTGAAGATGCAAAAAAGATACGAATTCTAAATGCAGAAGCTCCAGTAGTTATAGGACCTCTGAAAGTTGGGAATCAAACGGGAAATACCAAGGAAGAAAAAGTTAAACTGAAACTGAAATGTCCAGTAGAAGGGTGCTTCTTTAAATTCAATTTGAAAGATACTCTAGATTGCCATTTGAAAACGCATCCAGAACATTCTTGTCAATTCTGTGATCTAGCATTTTACGACCCTGGTAGTCTAATGTCCCATGAAATACAACACAAGCAAAATATCAAAACTAACACTGAAGAAGCTAATGCGAATGGCATATTTGACTGTCCTCGATGTGAAGATTCTTTCAAGTCTTATCGATATTTGAGGTCACATTATTATATGAAGCATTTGAAAATCAATCTGACACCGAAACAGAGGCCCAACCCAGAGGCTGCGCTTGCTCGTCGTTGCAACGACTGCAACCACGAGTTTTCTACTTTAGCTTTTTACCACAGACACCGGAGTCAACTTCACGGAGACAAGATAGATTTGCCACACTCATGTCCAAATTGTGATAAAAAGTTCTTAACTGATTACTCAATGAAGGTTCATCAAAGAGTTCATGCAACGCAAAAATTTACATTTCAGTGTCACCTCTGCCCAAAGGTATTTCACCACAGATATAGATATGAAATGCATGTGAAATCTCATTCTTCAAAGAAACCTACTCAAGCTGAGCGTCGGCAAAGTTCAGGTTCTTTCATTTGCGACCAGTGTGGAAGAGGGTTTGCACGAGAAGCCTATTTATGGATGCACATGCGTGTACATGAAAATTCTAGTGGTCCAAAATTTAAATGCTCTATTTGTGACAAATTTCTTATCTCTCCTGCACGTTTGGAAACGCATATGCGGAGTCATTCCGGAGAAAAGCCATTTATTTGTCATCTTTGTGGCGATGCTTTTCATGACCGCCGACTTCTTAGTTGCCATTTGGTGAAGAAGCACCCGCAGGATTAAGGTTTAAGAAATTAACTTTGTAGTCTAGTAGAGTTATTTATGAAAACTTTGTAATGTTCTGTTTGTTTGTTTTCTATGTGTTCTCTCTTTTACAAAGCCGTATGTGTATAAAAGCGAAATATGTTTATATATGTCCAAGTCACCTATTAATTCAATAAATTTTATTTGTAATTTATAAAAGTCATAATAGCATTAATATTTATTTTTGTCTAAGTATGCACTTTGATTATGAATCTAATGCAATTTGCATAATGTGTTTAAGTGATGAGAGATTGAAACTGATGTAGCAAACTGGAATCGAAAGTATCTCATGCTGCATGCAAATTATAGCAAATCTCGTGTGCATGCGCTACCAAGGGAAGTGTTTGGTTTAAAGCATACACTTATCGTTAGTTTTAACGTAGGCATAGGTTGTGTAATGATTTGTCTGGTCATTTGGTTTGCATTGCATTAATATATTCAAGTTTCTGAAAATCATGACAAATTGTCAATATCGTGATGAATATGTCAATATTATACTTTTTAATTTGGCAAAGACCCATTTTAAGACTTACTCCAAATTAATCTTAATAGTGATTTATGAAGGTTCTAATGGTTCTCGTTCTCAAATACTTGAGTGCCTCATGCCTCATTATGCACCCTTAATATTTTGACTACGAGACACGTCTATATAGTCACGGCAAGAAAAGAGCCTTTTCGTTTCCTTTAAAACCATTCCAAATTTAAACTATATGCCTTTGTATTACTATGTCCTTGGCGTGATGCCAGACTTATAGATTACTTACTTAACAACTTAAATGTACACTAACCGATTATATGAGTGCGATTTGCTTTTTAAAATGATGCGACAAAGCAGAAGGACAGTTAATTTAGCAAATCATCATAGCATGTGGAATCAGTAAATAAGTTCCTACATAGGAAGGGCACCTGTCTCCAAATAGTTGACAATAAAGCATTTTTGTTTGCAAAGTATTATAGTAAGTATCTACACTTACCATGATGTTTAGTGAGAAAGATATTGAATTAAAGTCAATATTAAGAAAATTGTCGTATCACGCTGGCTACTTTATGATAGCTTTTATCAGTTTAACAGCAGCATTGTTAGAGTTCAGTTCCTCCCTATTGTGCAAAAATTTAGGCTAATTTTTTTTTACCTGTAGGGAAATCACACAGTTAATTAAAATGAAGCCCCAATTCAGTTTTAGTAGAAGTATTCGACGGGTTTGCATCAAACTTTTTTCATTGTTCACTAATCACAATATTGCGATCTTAACGGGTTTAGTATTTTTATCATGCTCAAGAATCATGTCTTCAGCCCAATTTTTGAGCATAGGACCTTGCCCAAGGGTTTACGGAATGCCAAACTTCAACATTACGGGTGTAAGTAAAAATTGACAGTATGGTGATTTACATTAAATTATTTGGAGCCATGCTAATCAATACTTTAATTTTCCATTCCATGTGCTTCCAGTATGAAGGAAAATGGTATGAGGTTGAGAAGTATTGGTTTGTGTTTGAAGCTACATCCTCATGTGTAAGTTAAATTGGGTGCATTTAATTGGAACTATTTCGGGAATTTTATCGTTCCAAAATCTTTATCTTTGAAGTAATATATTCAGATTTCAGTTGAATATTTGGACAAGGGCGATGGAACATTTGCAGTTGAAATTACTCAAATTGAAGGAATGTAAGAAAGTATCCATTATTTAAACAAGATCAAATATACGTTATGTATGCATTGCAAGAGTTTTATCAACTCCAATTACTTACGACCAGTGAGTAATAGCAGTATGGGTGTGCTTTTTATTAGAACCGGACGTAAAATGATGAATCCAGGCTTAACAAGGTATCTTAGCCGAGATGGAAGTGCTGACTTTGTTCTAGATTTACTGGTAACTCAAAGCCCAGTTCCATGTAAGCAGAAACATATAATTTTTTTTTACTTTCTGCATCCCATTTCGAAGCAAAATTTATATGAACAGCTACTTTTTCTATCCATTCACCATTATAGTTCGCTTTCAGTATCCATACATTGTCATTGACACTGACTACACAAGTTATACAGTCAAATATAGATGCATGCAAGCTGGACCCTTTAATCTGCGTAAGATTTTGCAGAGATGTTTTCATATTCATTTTCAATTTCCATACATTTGCATTATCTCTTGCTTTGCATTTCTGCTTTCAGAGACGATGTGGATTCTTTCCAGAAATACTACTTTATCACCAGCAGCAAGAAAAGCTGTGTACAATAAACTACGAACAATTGGGCTAGACACTACAAGATTAACAATCAGCGATCAGTCTGGCTGTCCACCACCATCATGAGTTAAATGAGTATCATACAAAATAAAAGCTAAATCATTGTTTGCAGCTTCCATTTTCACCAAAGTTGACAGGAGTGCAATGTGCAATATATTTTCAACCTTTATATAAATTGACGCTTTATTTCAGTGATAATTGATGCTTGCAGTTAAACGTTAAGCCCATGTATTTGTAATTACTAATATAAATGTAGTCTTTATTAGGTACAGAATAATATCTATTGTGTTATTTATTTTATGTACTATGTCAATGTATACATCAAAGGTTGATTATTTTTTATATATATAAAAATGCAGTTCGTGCAGCTTCTCAAGTACATAATATTTAACTATGATTGATGATATCACTGCTTTATTATATGTACAAATTACATTAAGATAAAGGTATGCATTCACACACAGAAATTAGTTAATAACAGAAAGAAGGAAGGAGAAGTAATAAATCGCATTATTTGGGATTTCGTAATAATGAGTGTGAACACTGCTGTGAACAACTTCTCCTTTTCATAAGACATTTTCGCTCAGCATGCAAACAAACACACAAAGCTTTGTGTTAAAACAACTTTTTTTAATGCCTACGGCAGTGATCTACTTAGAAAATTGAAGAGCAAGCAAACAGGGAAGGGAAGGATATACGTAGAAAAATGCGCATTTGAAGCTTAAAGTATACTTCATTTCTAATAAATGGCTAGTAGTTTACAGGTCAAATGGTTTTTACGCATGGCATGGCACCTGCTTATCTTATTACTCTATTTGCAAATTCCCAGTATATAGTCGAGTCCATTATACTAAAAGTCAAGCGGTGGTACAAGATGGTCAAGTCAAACAAACATACAAGTGTGTGAATGATGTTATGAAAGAGATTATCTCATGCCATAAAAAATAAAACCCCATATACATACGTTATAACTATGACTGTCCTCCTGTGGTATTCCTTTAGGAAGGGTGTGTGTGTTACTGTAGAAAAACAACCTTATTTGCATAATTTAGAATTCGAAATAGGCAAAAATATATGTGAGCATATCCATAGTTCACTTTCTGGGTTCAGTTTAGCCTGTCAGACAGATTTAGGGACTGGAACAGAACAGACGTGCAGTTTCTACGTAAGCAGTTTCCGTTCTTCGAGCCGTTGCTATAATTTGACAGTTTTCGCTTAAACAGCTATAGTAATTGCAAGTGCGAGTGTTGTAAAGGCTGATAAATAGAAGCGATGGAGAACGTCACGGGAATCATCTATGAGCAGGAGGAGTTCATCCCAAGATTGACGGAAGATGTGCGCAACAGCTTACGAGGTACTATTTCAGTAAACAAGTCATTATTGAAAAACATTTGCAAAATGAACTTTGTTCGAGTAACTGTTTCCCGTATTAACAAATCGTTTGTACATATATGCTAGCTGTTATTGCATGCATAGCAAAAATGTAACGGTACATACAATTGGACAGTTTCTTATGAATGAATCTCGTTCTTTGTTTCAGAAAACCATCACTTATGCATTCCCTACGAATGTACTGGTTTCATTATCCGCTGCTTGAGAATCAAGGATTATGACGTGGACAAAGCTGCAAAATTGGTAAGCAATTAATTAAGCAATGTTTAGTTAAAAGCATTAAACTCCGTGCCACAAATATTTATATGTGCCCGATTGGTTTGATTCATGTAGGTGAAAAACTTTTCAAGGTCCTCCCATCAACTTCATGACATTCTTGAAAAATTCCAACCAAAATTTTACAAAGATCTGTACCTAAATGGACTTTTCACAGTCTTGCGTTCCAGAGACCATTTGGGAAGGCAAGTGCTCATCTTCCGACTAGGTACGTATACATATGTGATAGAAATTCAGTGACCTTTTATGAAAATTAAATAGAATGTAAATGAACGAAATGTATAATATTACTTTACATCCCCTTTTAACTACTAGGAAAAGTGGATCCAAAAGCATTTGATTTTGATGATACGTCCTGTGCTGCTATGCTCCTTTTTAGCTACGTGGTAGGCCAATCCGTAGAGTCTCAAAGAAAAGGTATAGTCTTTGTTCATGATTTACGTGGATTTGGCATCCAGCATGTCAAGTCGGTTAAACCAGGAAGACTGACTCAGCTTGTTGGACTGATGCAGGTAGGTTTTTATTCATGCATAGTAAGCTTAATCATGCTACAAACCAGTTGTATTTTTGAGTATATCGTTTTATGAATGTTTTAAGGACGGTTCTCCCGGCCGAATTAAAGGAGTTCACTTCATCTTTCATCCAAAAGTTTTTGGCTTAATCTACCACATTGTCAAGCCATTTCTCAAAGAAAAACTTGCAAAACGAGTAAGTTTGTTTTATGCCTACATATACTAAGTTGGCTAGTGTCTGCAGCTTCATTAGACAAGACCGAATAAAGGTTGTCTGCCTCTTGATTTACATATGTATGTATTTCTTGTATTGCAGATTAATTTTCATGGGGATGATGTGACCTCTCTTCACAAGCATCTCAATCCAGAAATACTTCCGAAGTCGTTGGGAGGTATACATGATGATTCACAATGCTATGATCTTCCCTTGCTCCACAAGCTCATCCGTGAGGAAACTATTCACAAAGGTAGACAGTCAATACTTAAATTACCTTAAGACTTAAAACCCTACGCATTTATTATGCTAATGAAAAATACTCTTTTCCTTTCCAGAACTACAAGCTTACAGCGTCCCAACATTGTAAGTCTGCTCATTGGAGCCCTAGTCTCAAATCTACATAAATTGCTCCATATATTTTACATAATGCAATCTTCAGTTAAGCCAGTACGATGACTTTTTGTATTCTACATTGTAATTAAGTATGCTAACCTGGTAAAACCAAAACCTACAAATATCGCGAAATGACAAACAGTGTGACTCATCATCACTCTAATTATTTATTGATTTTCGTTTTCGTTTGAATTTAAATAT
This sequence comes from Orchesella flavescens, assembly GCA_964034955.1. Taxonomy (NCBI): domain Eukaryota; kingdom Metazoa; phylum Arthropoda; class Collembola; order Entomobryomorpha; family Orchesellidae; genus Orchesella; species Orchesella flavescens. Next base: position 22,312,301 of record OZ035954.1, read on the forward strand.
GCAATTTTTCTAGTATAAAACTATTTTAATATTTAAATCTGACAATGCCCTCTGTGATACAGTTTTCGTTCGAGGAACTCCGATGTTTTATACTGATCGGTACTCAAAAATAATAATAATTGACGAAGTGAATTAAACCGCAATAAAAATAATAATCACTCAATTAAAGCTTTGAAACACGGTTCATTTAATTACATATTTCATATTATGACAAGCATCGCGTAAAATAAATAAATGAATGTGCATAATAATATATGTCATAGTCTCATACGGAGTGGTTGTACAGGTTTCTATGTTTGATTACACTAAAAAATAATGAGAATAGGATGATAGCATCTTGTATCAGAGTATACGTCATGTGACTCACATTTCATTTGCATATTTTTTAATTGCCGAATTTCCTTCAACTTGACCTTGAAGATCTTACTCAAACATACTTTTACGGAGCCTTCTGAAAATATAGCTGACTATGTTCTATGTAACAGCAGTATTAATACAATGGGGACTGGTACAACATCTGAAAACATCACGTAACACACAAAGAGTCGCTTTTCGTCACAATCAGTTTTTTAAAAACATTTTCCTCCTCACCCTTACGCTCACCTCATCCATCCACAGATGACGGAAATTGAAGAATTGGTTACATTTACATGATTTTTGCTCTAATGAGATGTCCACTTCTCAAGCTATTGGAACTTGACTACCCTTCGGCGATTTATTAAGACCCAATGCTACCCTGGTGAAGAAGAAACAGCACATGGATACAGCTTTTAGTTTAATCAAGCAGTAGGAGCAAGTCTCGTTTTCTGTAGTAGGTACTCAACCAAGTGATGATACCCGATTGTATTTTGTGGAGCTTTTATGGTTCGCAAATTACTCACCAACGTCATTCCATATAATCGAATGTTTCAATGTGCGTCTGCGTTCTCTGTTGTCTGTGTTGTTATTAAGGCCTTTACTTTACAGCACAGCCCAGTGATCCAGTGCCCAATACACTTGATTAGGTAGGTACATACTGAGAGAGAAGCTCGTTAAGAACAATTACCACACTACAATTTTGCATACCATTCGCCTATCATCTTCTCTCTAGAAAAAAACTAGATGTAAGTGATTCCTCTACTAATTGCAAGCCAGCCGTATTTTAGTTGATTTTCTTGAGTACTTCCATACAGTTGCAATTTCTGCATCCGCATGAAAATGCACATTATGAAGATAAGTGTGAATTCTCATGAACTGTGTTATCCAAGTTTTACAAAAAAAATCTCTCGTTAGCATCATCAATTGCATTATTGACCACAGTCAATTGTATCGGTATATTGGAATAATCACATTTTTGCTTCCTTTAAAGTATCCTGGACCGGTAGTAAGATTGAAGATATTGTCTTTTTGTGCATCCTCATTTTCTAGCATTATTCTCCGTTCTTGAATCGTGAGACCTGCTTATTATTAGAACCCCTGCACTTTACTAAAGGTATGTGTATTTATTGAGCACAACACAGGAAAAGAATATAGCTAGTCGTTAGCGAATCAGGAAATAGGTAAGAATTTTAGCACAATTTTAATCAAACTCAAACCTATTTTATTTATTTACAATATGAATCATCTGCTTTTATCATGAATTCACCTACTTAAAGTTTGCACAAAGTTTGTAATCTCTGTTAAGGATTTGGACCAAAGCTACCCTCAGCATTTATTTGTGAGGAGCACAACACCCATGTAGCTACTGCATATGCCTTTTAAAAAGATTTCTCTATTTTGTAGATTCGGTACTTGTAATAATCTTCCTCTCCAGTAATTAGCAATCCCAAATGATTAAGAGCATTGTAGACTTTGGTCTAAACTTTAGTTCCTTTTTGTGAGTGCTAGTTCAAAGATGTTGAGGAAAGGTAGTTAGTTAAGCAGTGAGTCTGGCTTTTGGAAAGCACAAGCACTTTACCTGAGTTGAGTCTTATGTGTTAAGGGGTTAGTGTGTGGAGTGGGGCATTGTGAGAAGCGTCTACAATAAATCCAGCCAGTACAAGTGAAGTTATTGAATTTTAGTGACTCCTGGAAAGGGTTTCCAATATTCTGTTTAGGATATTTTCATTACAATTTGCGTTAAACAAGATGGAAAATATTATGGAACAATCTGAATGGAACGAAATCGAGGAGAAGATTCCAACTCAGGTCAAGAAGCTTCGATCAATTTTGGAAGGTATGGGAAAACGAGTTATTCTTTACTCTGTTTTAAAGATACACTGAATTAACATCTAAGATGATAACGCAACTTGATTATACCTTTAAGTATTGACAATAAAATAAATTTCAATGCTTTCAACAATAATAGACAAATATGGCATCGTCGTTCCCTGTCACTGTGACGTATTTCTAGCTCGTTGCTTACGACTCAAAGATGGAAAAATAGAAAAAGCTATTAAGCTGGTAGGTTTAATCTTACATTCTTTACAAACAATAAAACGTGTTTATCCTGACACATATTTTATGTTAAAACATGGCTACGAAGAAAGATTGAAATATTGCAAGACTGAATCCTTTTTTAGATCAAAACATATCAAACAACCATGATGGAATTTCATGAATGGGATGCCAGTATGCAGCCAAGTTTATATGCGGAAGTTTTAAGAAATGCGTTTATTTCGCTAGTTCAAAAGGATCCTGAAGGACGACGCATATTCATCTTTCGAACTGGTTAGATATAAACTACCGTTATCCTATAATATTGTTAATACTGGAAATACTCGAATGATAAACTCCGTTGTATTTTAAAATGTAGAAATGTGGGATCCACAAGTCAGCAATTTTGATGAACTACTGGCAACCCTGTGGATATTTGCTCAACATTTAAATATTGAATATAAGGATACTCAACGAAATGGCTATGTTACAATTTGGGATTTCTCCAACTTTACTTTGCAGCAAGCTTGGGCAATAAAGCAATGGAGATTGCTAAGCCTTATGAAATGGGTTCAGGTATTTTGACGACAAGTTTTGTATTCCCAATTAAGAAGTCGTCCAATGTAATGTACTGACTGATTAAATTAACTTTTTTTTATAGAATGGAGTGACTGGTAGAATTAAAGCGTTTCACTTGATATTTCATCCAAGAATAATTAGCATGGTTTATGCAGGAATAAAACCCTTTTTGAAGGAGAAGCTTAGAAAACGGGTAAGCTTTCAGTATGATTTTTATATATGTGATTTAATACACGTATACGACCAAATCGAAGCGTTTAGTTGTATCAAATCAACTGATATTGTATTGTATTTCCCAGATACACTTTCACAATAGCCTTGAAGCCCTTCATAACCACGTAGATCCTCAATATTTACCGAAATTTCTCGGTGGAGATTTGAACTGTGAAGGAGATGGGAGCGTGGACAATGCTCTGGTAAAAAATTTGCTTCAACAAGATGATTTTTATAAAGGTAATAATGCTTTATTTGTTTTCATCCTAAAGTTTTGATTTGTTGTGTGCGTTTATCCTTTTTTTATTAGTAGCTATATTCCCATGCATGCAATGAATCGATAAGTAGTTTTGATATTCGTATTTTTTTGCAGAAATGGTGAATCAAGGCTTTCCCTCCGAATGATGAAACTATGTCATAGGTGGTACCCATTTCCTACTGGGTTAAGTTATTCAAGTTATCAATACATAAATTTAAATACTTACAATAATATTCAATGTGAAATTATAAAATGACTCAATCAGTGACTTTGGCAAAGGTGCGAAAATGTTTACAAACTCTATTATAGTATTATGACATGTTGCATTCTTTGTAACAATGTATATAAACCCAACGCAAATAAAAAACATAAACTCATACTGTAAATATGTATACTCCATAAATGTCACATGCAAACATTGCTAAGATGACCATAATCGAACTTTAACTCAAGCTTGAAAATAAATGGGATTGGGATGTACATGGAATGTATTTGATAAGTAAACAAAATGCTTACTGTTCACATGCTGTTCATGCGTATTTCACAACTACTTGGTTGTTTGTCTGCGGTAGGTACAGAACCAGAAGGAATCATAAATGAAAATTGATTATTGTAAGATCATCTATACACTACACAAGACATTCAATGGGTCAACCCTCGTGGTTGACTCTACCGTCACCCTTCAGCCTGTCTGTTTGAACTTAGTACTATCAAAATTAGTAATGAAAATTAAGTTTATCAATCTCACTTCGTCTTCGACAACTTGTAATAAGACTCATACAAGACTCCAATAGTTGATGGATTCATTCACATTTGGAATGGAATAACCATGCATGCAGCAAGTATGTATATCAATTTATGGTAGTATGGTTGTTGTGATGTTTATCTTGCTGCATACAGATAAAGTACAGGCAGTGCATGCAGGGAATGACTTATCCCAAGAATAAATGCTCATATTTGTTTATATAGCTCACGCCACGAGTGATGGTCATGGACTTGATAAGAGGATGAACCATAATAAATTATACATGTTTTACATTAATGCTAAAACAAAGAGTGGTATATACCAATACTTGTGATTATATGATTGAAAGTGAAAGTCAATAATTATCTCACAAAAGTAAGTAATGTTCCCCATTACACAAAATTATGAAAGGAAAGACGATTCCAGTTTAACTTTATAATAAAATATTCTTTCGTTTCATGAAGACTGTCATTTCTCCTTTTGTGAAACACAGATTGCTGACCAAAGCGAAATGAGTTAACCTTATTAAAGTTCATTTGTTTAAAAGTATATACAGCCGATTTGAACAACTATAAAAAACTGTATTCGTATTGCCACTTGTTCATATGAACTTACTATACTTGCTAATTTGTGACCATGTATCCCGGTACTTCAGATGGGTCCGAACAGTCCATCACTTTTTTAAATAAATATCATGATAGCAATATTCAAAACACGGACTCTGATATCTGGAGATCATCGTCTATTCAACGAATCCGCAAATTATTAGGTGAAAGACTGATTTCCAGAATCTTAAATAAATATACAGGAACTTTCAACCCTATAATATAACCCACATCCTCCTTTTGTTACTTTTTAAAGCAGAGGAACAAGGTGTTGTCATCCCCAGTCATTGTGACCAATTCATCCTTCGATGCCTTCGTGTGAAAGATTACGAAGAGGATAAAACTGCAAAGCTCGTAAGTGAAAGTAGATAGATATATTTAAATGTATTGACGTACGCATCCATGATTTCTCATTGACACGTGCAGCATACATTTGTGTTTAAAATAGCTTAAGAACTTTGGCATCATGATGAGACTGGAAGAAATGCAGGATTTATTTCAACAATTCATTCCGAGCCAGTTCAAAGATTTGTATTATAGTGGTTATTTGACCCCGTTGTCTCAACGAGATTCACAAGGACGACTCATCCTACTGGCACAAATAGGTCAGAGCCGTCAACATCCGTTGTAAAGAATTTGCTAAAAGCAGGTTGCAATTTATCAATGAAGACTATGAAGATCATTCACAATTTCACAAGAACTTTTTCAGGCAGATGGAATCCAGAGAAATTTGATTTTGATCAAGCCTTAGCTGCTGCCATTGTTCTGTTTAATTATTGTAATGCAAAATCAACCGAAACACAACGCTGTGGAGTGCTAGGTGTGTTTGATTGTAGAGGATGGAATTTGAAGCAGATGCGGGCAATCAAAATTGGAAGATTCAAGATTGCTTTGCAGCTAATGCAGGCAAGTATATTACACGAAGAATAAAAAAAGCCCAATTTTTTCTTTCTGATTTGTTAAATCATGAACTGTAAGTTTTATGTGTATTATTTTCTTTAGGATAGTTGCCCTGCAAAGATTAAAGGTTTTCATTTTTTGCACCATCCCAAACTAATAAAACTTTTGTTCGCCTTGATCTCACCGTTTCTGAAGAAAAAATTAACCAGTCGGGTTAGATTGTACAAATGAAATTCATTTGACTTGTTTGTATATTTACTGAGGGGTATAGTCTAGTTAATGTGCAATGTAACACTTACTTTGCGAATAGATTAATTTTCATAGTGATGAATCATCCCTTCATCAGTTTATTGGACCTGAAGTTCTTCCAGAAATACTTGGGGGTACAGCTCAAAATGATAGTTATGTTGATGAAGATATTTTAAAGGAGCTACTCACAGCAGATAAGTACAATCAAGGTTTGTAAAAGTGTAAAACTGCTTTCACCTCAACCGCTTCCAAAAATTGTTGTTAACTAACATTTTTCATTTTGTAATGAATCCTATTGCAGATATGGTCGCCTTCGGATATCCTTCCTGCTAATTTAATGTCTTATTTATCACCATATTTCGCTTATCGCGTAATCCTTTTGTATTGAAACATTTAATTGTATACGTGCATGAATAAATGCAATTCCGTTCCTGCGCTCAAATAAACCGGAAATCAACATGTAATTAATTTTTATTCATCCTTCCAACGCGTCATTGCAATGAGTTCAGCTTTGTACTGTGTCTTACATATATTATGTATTTCGATAATTTAAATACGACGAATCTTTGATTACATAAATAAGATGAGAATTTAATTGATTCTTTCAGTCAACCAGAATCTTTTTCTTAACAGGTATCGCTTTAAATGCAGTGGAACTGATCTACAGAAAGAGATTTTTAAAGTTATCAGTTATCGTTTAAAATCATTAATGTTTTTTTCTCTCGATATACACCATATTAAAAGTACTCTAGTAAAATGTCATACCTCAGTCCGAATAAGCGTAATATCCTGGAGATTCTCCAAATCCAAAATTCCGTAATATATTGACCAATCACTGATATGGTTTTCATAATCAGCCCACATCTCAATTGTTAAGCTACGCAAGTCTGAAAGCATAATAAATTTAAATTTTAAATAAAATTAATAAATTCTTTATTCACTGCTTCGACTTTCAATGTAAATGAAATTTGTAGTGCTTACTTTTTAAATTACCAATGAATGGACTTTTTCTATGCTTCTTTGCCTCAAAGCTTGAATACCCTCCCCAAAACTTTAATATTTCACAACTTATTCCAGTGATTCCCTCATCAGTTAGCCCATCCCAAGAAGTTACATGAAGACTTGTTAGTTTTTTCCATGTATCAGCCTGAGCACATAATTCATTCATCATCTCATTACTGACGCGGAGCTGCATTGTTTCCAAAGCAGGGAAACAAATGGCAAGTTTTTCAATACAAGCTCCGGAATTAAGTGGAGGCTCAATATACAAGTTTTTAACACCTGTATGTGACACCCTTTGAGGATTCGGTGTGTTATGTATCATTTCACAAGATGGTAGATTTCGATAATCTCTGAGAATGATGTGAAGAGTTTTCAATGCTGGAAAATGCGGTAAAAACGAAAGAGAGGGTGTCAGCGAATCTGAGATTTCCAAGAAGACAACGTGGTGCAAGTCAATGGCCAACGTTACAGGTACTATTGCTAAATATGGATGAGGATACCGTCGAAGTCTCAGTGTTTTGAGGGTGTCTGCGTTCCTTTCAAGAAGATTACTTAAAATATCAAGGCTTGTAACTGGACTTATTTCAAGGTGGAGAGTTTCAAAATGGCTCCTCTCACTTAGGTTGACTAGTCCTCCTAAATGTTCATCGTTTGGAATTTCCGGAAATGCATTTCTGAAAGCAGAATATGTTTTTTAAGTCGTCCTGTACTTTTAAATTAATTTATAATTTATTTGACATACTCGTCCAATATCTCCAAACTTTTCAAGGATTCATTGGATCCCGTAGCCCTTACCTCCTTCAACGAGTCTATCATTTGAGTGACATCTTGAGCATTGACTCCAATCAAAGCTAAATGCTAAGAAAATGTTAGGTTTTATGGTTTTGAATGATATGAACAGATTTCGTTACGACTACATAATACAATTAAAGTTACCAGTAAAGATGGAAATCTTTTAAAAAACGTGGTCCATGAAAAAGGAAACCAAAATTCATCACCGCCTTCCTCGTATCCATACCAGGACATTGACCCAAGATAAGACAGTTGAAAAGATTGGAGCCTAGAATTTGGCTCCATTTCCGCTTCAGCCTCTTGAATGCTCAAAGGGTCTTGAAAATTTTCATCTACTGTACCCCAATACTTCATCACAAAAATTTTTACTTTTACTAGTAAAGGAAGGTTGTGCAGTAGTAGCATTTTTAATTCTTTCTTCGCATAAAAAGTCGTCACATGAAGAGTCAGATATCTTATATTTTGATGGATTGTCGACCACAATGTCCGGACTCCATCATTTGTTGAAAGTATACTGTTAATTTTTATGGTATAGTTTTCAAACTGGGTCATCGTGAGACTTGGATTATTGGCAGCACGTGTTTCTTCAGACACCAGTTGCTCTAGACTAGTACCCTCCAAATATACCTTTGCTTGGTTTATAAATTGGGACAAAGAAATTTTATGCCAAAAGTTGCAAACTAAGCGAAAATTTTTCATATCAGAGAATTCCAGATAGGTCAAAACTTTTTCCAGTACCTGCACGACAATAATGAATACCAAAATGGACATTTGCATACAATATTAATCTTAGTTTATAAAAAAATATTACTTATCCTAACCAAGTGGTTAAAGAGTGGAGTCTCGATTTGCACATAATTTTCCATTTTATTACTTTCTGGATAAAAGAACAGCTTTCTGCTTCTGGACAGTTTAGCAACAATACTTTTTTCACTGTTTATGCGCTTAAAGTACAAATAATCGATCCTTTCACTAACGGAAGCATACGAGCACTATAGTGCAATTATGCATATTGAAGTGATACACTCATACACTGTCCCAATTTCACTTTAAAAATCATATGCTTTGAAACAAATCTATTTTTATCACATCAGACAGTATACACTATACTACTACATCCAAGATCCAAGACACACGCGAATATTGCACACCTACACTGGTATGTGCAGTGCTTGAAAGGCAACTTCGACGTAAGATTAGTAAAGTTGCTAAATTGTGCGTCATTAAACAGATACATATAATATGCAGTTAATTGAGATTGAGACATTAATCACAATAATTGTTCTTGCCAAAGTTTTGTTTAATTCATGCATTTTCATGATAATAAATATAATGTACATGTCTATTATGAATCTGCCGACATTGCTAATTTTAACATTTCAAAATACCAAGGAACGTCTTTTTTTTGGGCTTGATCATACTTAGTTAAGGGTATATCGAAGTACAGTGGAAACGCAGTCAATGGTCTATTTGCCCGGTTAGCAGAAACAGTAAAGTACTTGGAGGAACACTGAAAAATACAAAAACCCGATATATGATATATCTATATATTTATTGTATACAACAAGTGCAAAATTGGGATAGTTTATATACGGTCCTTACCAACAATTCCGGAATAAAAAGAACACCAGCTTCCCAAGACATGATCGATAATCTATCACCATTTTTATTTAACTTTCCCCATGCCGCTTTAGAAAGATTGGCACTTGTTAACAAAAACCATGCTAGCTTCGTCTGATCAGGCGAACAACGACTGTATGATTTAATATGTGGTGGAGCTCTGGAACGGCCACTGCAATCGGCTTTCCATTGACTGTAAATAACCGAAATATAGTAAATTGGTTACGATACAACCCTTAATATAAATCTACGAATTGTTTTCTACACATTAAAACACGTTAGTACCAGAAATGGCTTCGTAACCACTTTTGTTTCATATGCGTTAATGCCGAGTACGGTAAACAACCTCCTCCAAGTATTCCATCAAAACTACCCTTTACATTTTGTTCCGTTGGATAAACCTAGACAAAATGGCTAATGAATTAACTCAATCTGATTTAGAATTCGTATTGTATTGGGGAATTTTTCTATCAATCTCTACCAAGTTTATCGGGCCCAGTACTCTTTTATCTTTGCCTGCGAGCGCTGCTCCGAATTCGCTAGTAAGCCAATCATCCGCACTTGCACCAAGTGTTCCTGAAATAGCCAATACCGTTTAATACCAACTAAATTGGGCTCCGTATGTTTAATTTAAATTAAATTATATATTTTTTATAGTATTCGAAAGAGGAATACTAATTCAACACAGTATTTATTTACCTATTGATGAGCATTGAACTATGAGTGGCCAGTTTGGTTCCGTTTCCATTTCATAGGATCTCAAAATTTTCTCCATTTTCTTTATGCCGAACTGGAAGCCATTAAAGCTTGATTGTGAAGTTATTGGAACAGATCCAATGAAGAAAACTCTGATAAAATGAACAATGACAAAAATACACATGTGTTATGTGGTGTTCAAAATTCGTAGTTTGTCCAAATCCGTATATACAATACACATACGTACTTTATAGCAGTACAATCTGCACTTTTAATCACATCTTTCCAGGCTGCCGTGGCTTTTACCGGATATGTAGAAAGATACTGAAGAATGTCAGTACGAAAGTTTGTAGGAGATTCACCAAATGAAGAGGAGGACCCAGAGGGCACTTTGGGACACTTTGGACTTATCCAAATTCTACAAAAAAAAATACCAAACAGGATTCGTTTCAATAACATGTACACCTTTACTCACCTAAAATATAAGTGTAAGGTTACATAAATTGTCCCTATTACCCTTGTGTTCTATTATCCCAATCCGACTCAACTAAATTCGCGGTGTAAACCATGAAACGAACAGATAAATCTGTATACTGTACGATGCTCATTTTTCTACAATGTGAACACATAAATATCAATCATATTTTTTATGCATAACTTTTCAGATAAAAAAACTAAAGATTTGTCGAGACTACCAACGTGTGATGATGTCCAAATGGAAATGGAGACTTGACACCAAAAGATTTCAGCCATGGAAAAGCATTCATTGCATTTTTGAGTTGTTCACTTTCTGCCCCATATATAAGCCAAGTTGGTTTTCCTCTGGAAAACAAATTTTCAACAGTGTTATTAACTCGACTTTGATTAAACATTATAGTTATCCAACATAATAAAAATGTACACTTACTCAATACCTGCCCTTATAGTTTGATCAAAGAACCAATTGGGTTCTACCATAAAGTTAATGTGGCACAATGCTTTAACATCTCCAAGTGATGCCTCAAATAGATCTAGAAATAGTAATGTATTGTAAATTATTGTAGAGCATTTTTAATTCATAAATTATACAGAAACGAAACATATTATCACACTAAAGGGTAGGCGGTTGTTGACGACTCACCTACAAAATTTGCCGATAGTACTCCATCAACCTCCACAGGTACATCCCTAACTTTGGTTAGAAAAACATTGTACGGGCAACTCGATTCCCATTTTTGTGCCATACTGATATGCAAAGTATTTCTCTTTGAAACTACACTTGCAGTTGCAGTCTTATTTAAATCTATAGTTTTTGACTCCCTGGTCTTTACTACTGCAGTTTGGATTTTAGCTTTTTGTTCCTGGTACTTTCTTCGTCGCTCATCAGACAAATTATTAATGGAGCCCGTCCAAGGATCACCACTGCTTTTACTTGCGAATGCTTTAGTGCTGCTTGAGCTGCTACTGCTAGATTCGTTCTGAACCTTCTGAATTGTAGCTATAATAAATGAAATATGACACATTTATACACACAATTAAGTACCAAGATTTATAATTAAAGCATACGTAATAAGACAAACTTTGAATAAATAATGGTATACTTACTGGAGCTCTGAAATCCAGCGTCTCTCAATATAATAGCTTGGTCAAGAATGGCGTCTTCGTCCCCATCCCTCAAATTAAAATTTCCAGGCAATCTAGTAAAATTATCGGCTGCTTTCATCAGACCATATGCTTCTTCCACTAAATTTTGTCAAAAAATCCAATTAAAGATAAAATGGCACACAATAAAACAGTCAACAGTATGCCGTATTCAACACTCAAAAGTTTTATGATGAGCTTACATAATTGATGTTGGAACTGGATAAGATGTGCTTCATTTCTTCTATAACATTTTGAGCCGTAACGGCATTCCCCTCTTTTTAAAGTCGTCCCCTGTGGCAAAGGATTTGGGGATGATGTCACATTCACCGTTGCGTTACCACCGCTCAATCTACTGCGACTACCACTACTAATGTTGCCTTCGTTTAGTACCGTTTGGTTTGGATTTAACTTTTGACGTTTTGAATTTGAAGGGGCATCCGAACTTGAAGAGTCCATGGTTCTGCACAATCACAAACTTTTTTGCTTATCAAGAACTTACTAACTTTTGAAGAAAATTTTGACACAACTTTAACTGGCATGCGATATTCAGTTCGGACATTTCTTGTTTTGTTTTGTTTTTGACAATATTGTGTTCAATACACTTTGTATGTTGTAAGTTCACATCATAACATGTAGCAACCTGTGTGAAGAAAATATCGCTTAGCGCTTCGCAGTCGTAAGGTTGACTCAAGCTGCCCCAGAGCATCACCGTTCTTCCTTTGTATGTTTTAATTATGAACCTTTGTACAAACTTGTAATTAATTGTATGTATAAATGCGTGATGTTAATTTGTTATGTACCTTTAGGTACATATTGAAAAGACTCGGGACACCGTCCGTCTGGAGGCACGATAACTTAAGAACGATATTTTCGCCAATCGAAACAAACGTTAGCTTAGGTCAAACTAAAAATCGATTCCCTATACGACCTTGCCCCTTTCAACCCAAAATTGCTAGTTTGTTATATTTTCTGTTACTATGCTTATTTGGGTATCCCGATTATCCCTATATTATCCAATAACCTCTAAAGGTACATTACTACGTTTCGATTTGTAGGGTTTATTATAGCTACAAGGCTACAACTTAGAACGAATCTAACAGTAGCAGCTCTAGCAAAACTAAACATGCGAAAGTAAAAGCATTCGTGGTCATTCTCGGATGGGCTTCAACGGGATTCATTTGTACCGTTCGGAGTCCTAAATATTTTGAATGAACTCTCTCATGACATGACCTGTGACCACTTCTTAAACAAATAATCTTAATTTGCCCCATGGTCCAGTTCTTGACTCATATTGTCAGGTTTATTTTTGTCTTCAGTTCTATCTCTATTGTTTTGAATATAGTATTTAAATTACGACTAATTTAAGCGTGACCTCAATTGTCACAATTAGCACACACATTTCAACAACTGCAACAAAATATTAGCAGATTGTAAACCGAGTAGTGTAATTAATTTTAGATCTTGTTTTGATTGAAACCAGTTTTTGTTTTTTTTCGAATCCCTTTACCAAGGGATGGAATAAGTAAGATTACAGAAATACATCCAGTGTAAAATTCCGTAAAAGCTTGTTTTTTATCAGAATTTATCTTTGTATTTTCGTAGCAAACACCATGTACATATACTTGCCAACAACCGTCTAGCTTCTGAAAGTACAAGGAATTTCTAATAACAATGCTTATCAATCACACTTGTCTCTTTCCGCATCGGTGATAATAGGCTTCATCAAACGTTTGCGCTTTGGAAGCTATGAAACGAACTGCAAAAAACTGGTTTGAAGTTGTTTTTGTTGAAATATAATGCTTCAGAAATTTCAGCGCAGCAGGTATGTATGTGAGTGTGAGTAGCTCCCTAGTTTTAGAGAATTTTTATATCACCGAAAAATAAAATGAGAAATTACCCAGTTTGAAGGGCAAACTCGTAAGTAGTTTTTGTTGTTTATTTTCCTATGCCTATGCCTCTTGATTGTGAACCTCTTGTTTCTAAAGTGCCTTTACACCTTTGTTTGGCAGCTAAAGGCATGCTTGATTATAGTTTCTAAATATTGCTGGTGCTGCGTTAGGATATTTCCTGAATCCATCGAATTATTATTATTGCTATTTCTTTTGTGCATTCGAGGTGGGTGAGAGATTCGTCCATTTTAGAATATGCTGACATGACACATATAAGATCTACAAGTTTGTAATAAATTATAGCACTCAAACTTTATTGCTCATTAGCAGAATAACAAGAGTCAAGTAAGATTACAGCCGCATATACTTGCATCGGAAAAAATGAAAATTTGACTGGCTATTCATCATTTGCTATTTTTTTCTTCACAAATGACTAGTGCTGTAAACTGCTTTTGCCGCATAGCTTTGTGTCAGATATTTATAGCATCTGCTTTAGTTTAGGTTTTAACCACGTTCCACCCCCTAACAAAGCTAGTAATGTACAATATCTTCCGTAGTATACCTAACTACATAGTCAGTAGACTATGCATGTAGCTTCGTGAACCCAAGTAGAAGTTGAACCATCATCAAGGTTGAATCTGAATCCAGTTTTTTGTGAGAATTTGTTAAAACTTCATTGATTGAGCTCTAAGATAAGAGAAGAGATAATGGTGCGAGAACTGCGCCGCTTTCCAATGATAATTGTGGCACAAAGATGAAAGAAAATGGAAACCTATAAAATCTCTAGATATTACCTGCATATCAAACCCAAAATTTCCCATTTGTTATTTTTGTCTGGTCGGTTGCCCACTGTATAAAATCCAAATGCCGACAGAATCTTGGTAACAGTCGGTGCTGGTTCACTGCAAAAAGCATACCTCAGTTTTTGAAACTCTTCAAGGAGCCTCTTCCCTAAAATACTTTTTTGGTATACATTAAGTTTCTCACGCATAATTAAAGCTGCCCGTGCTTTAGATTAACAAGTTTAGTTGTAATTTTCCAACTATACCACTGCTTTTAGCTGTAAAAAGTTTTAAAGTTTTTACTTTTCATCATTCATTCATCATGACGAAAGCTGGAAGTTTAAGTTTTGTCGTCTTCGTCTTGGTTTTTGTGTTTTCTATCACCAACGCCAGACCAAATAGAAGAGATAACGCTGAAAGATCCCAAAGAGATACTTATGAAGCTGTGGACGAAGCCAAAGACAAGGTGTGGGACCATCTTCAAGATATTGACAATGTGCCTGACCTCACTGAGTTCCTCTCCGCTGCATCTCCCTGTCTTCATGGTCCACTCCTCGAAACTTGGCAGAGGATTCAAAAAGTTTCGTATGAAACTAGGATGAAGGGCAGATCAAGACGGGATACTTATGATACTGCTCTCGAACAAAATCAAAATGTTTTGGATCGCCTGAGAGAAATCGACACTGTTACGGACCTTACTGACTTTATCGCTTCCGCATCTCCCTGTCTGCAGCCACTGCTTGCAGAAGTTTGGAAAGCGTACCAAAGGCAGGCTTTTGAAAGCAGAAAAAGAACACGTTATGCGAGAGAAATATTTAGAAACTAAGTAAATCTAAGTAAGTTGTTACTTGTTACTTGACAGTCCTGCTGTGTTCGGGTTCAAATTAGACTGTTCGATTTTTTATTAGTTATCGCTATTCGCATCATTTGCGACTCACAAGCCACAGCAATCAGGTATTAAGTTTGAAGTAGGGATCTCAAAACTTCCAGGAAAAGAGTCGATTATATTTCAAAGTCATTTATTATCTTTTGTATATATTTTTATTTATAAGTAGTAAGTCTGGTATGAAAATTAGTATTTTTCTTTTATAAACCTTAATCACGGCAGGGCCGTTATATCACATTATTTTTAAAGATTACATTTCCTATATTGTAATTCCTGATTATGTAATAGGTTATGCATTTAATGCATGCATTACGATGAAATGTATAAAGTTTACACAAATATATAAACATGTAAATATATTGCGATGTATGTTCAACTTTTGATATTATACGTCTTTTTTTCACGCAAAAAATCTGACTTGATTTCATAATTATAATTGAGCACCCTTATTTAGCTTACCAAAATACATATAGTACGCATCAAGTCACAGACAAAATGAACACGTGCCAGGTGTTTGGAATCTGGAAACGCAGTAGCCCATGACAAGATGATAATAAGTTTTAACAAATTATATATGGCGAACTTGGTTTAAAAATTCATCTTTTAGCCGACATCACACGCAACAGCAACCCGACAATTTAGAGTATATCTCATTTCTTAGGTACACGGTTTAGTTAGAGAACTAACCCAGAACCCATGAAAATGGAAACACAACATTTACATCATTGCTTTCTAAATGTTGAATGTCTCTGCTATATGAAGTTATAGGGAGTAGTCAATTATAAAACTTTTTAACCTTAAACCGTATATTCTAAACATATCTGATAGTGCATTATTCCCATCGTCTAACATGTCGTAATCCGTCTGTAATTTTTTCATGGCTGAAGAAGACCAGTGTTTAGATTGGGGTGCTCTTAATGTAGAGTGAAGAATTGAAGACAAGAGTACATGCTTCAAATGTCTCAAATGAACATGTAATTACAGGAGCTGTGTGCTCCAGATCTCACACAATGAGTGCATCTACTAATACTTCTTTCTTGGTATACACTATTGGAATCTGTTTTCCGAAAGAGAAAACCATTAGTAAGATTTACACACTTCAACCTCACATTTTATTGTCGTGTTTTAACATTTTATAGCATTATAAACAAATCCAGCTCAAGGACAAGCTAGCAACGTGTTTGATATTAATAATGATAACCCTGCTTTGGTACTAGTACGAAAACCCATTTTCTAGTTTTAAGTTGAAAAGTGAAAATTAAGTTGGTTCTGAATCGAGATTATAATATAATTAACCCTAAAAATGGAATATATTATAGAGCTACATTCCTGTCCACGTCTTATGCGCATATAACTAACTAATGACGCATACTAAAACTCCTTGTCATTTTAATGCCATACCTTTCACTTTCATCTTTTGCAATATGATATATTTGGCAATGGCAAAAACTACATTTTAAAAAACCTTTTAAACAATTTTCGCTCGTTTGAAAAAAAATTAAAATTATGCTTAATTTTTTTCCAAGGTTGAAATTTGGTTTGGCTGCACCAAATATGTTATAGTGTTATAGATGCATTATTCCAAATGGAAATGATCTGCCGTCTACCACTTTAGTAAAACCAGAGTGTAATTTAAAAAATGCAGTAGTAGACATTTGATCACATGTGAAGGAAGCTGCGTTTCTAAAACAGCTTAAAGTTTGGAACAAATTACTAAGAAGACGAAGATACATAGTACGTGCACAAATTAAATTTTAACAATAATACTAATTAATCAAGATTACAGGCGCTCTGCCCCAGAAGCAAACCACTACCAGATATACTGAGGATAAGTAAGTAATTCGCCAGTTATAAATAATAATAACACCTTTTGTTTTCCATTTTCACTGGGAAGTCGTCTGCAGAAAACTCGTATGAAAAAAATCCACTTCCATGTCTGGTTTTATAAACATATATTTAGAGCGTTTTCTGGAAAATGGGATTGTAAGCTCACATAAATGGCATTGCATTGTTGTCAGTGTCGATATTTGTGACGCAGTATTCTTATTGCGAACACGAAACTTCAGATAAGGAGTATCAGTATGGGAATCCTCGTGGAAGCTTTATTATACGACTTTTAAGCGAAAGAATACTCCGTATTTAAGAAGGGATTAATATGACGTACACCAATTATTTCACAATTCGAATTACCATGCACTTATCATTACTAAAATTGATACGAATTATTAGATTCAAAGGAGCTGTGAAAAGAAACGTCAGTCTTAGCAAGATGACGTGAGGGAAACAAATACGTTGTTTATTAAGCACATATATACTTGATAGTACGAAATTTCTACTAGATATATATATTTTTTTTATAAAGGAACTAAAAGATATCTGGTTTTTGTCAGTGATATTTTGATTTGTGTAGTAAGTAGGTATGTACTTTTCCTAGTAAATTAATTAGCAGAAATATGAATGAATATTTCTATTGTTTACTTGCACATCTTTCATATTATTGCCAGAAAGATCAAAATCAAAACTAGTTTGTACGACTTATACGAGCTCAGGTTTCTAAAAAATACTTCCTGTGACTTAATTAATGCATGGATGAGCAAAACAATAAACAGTCGACTCCAGAAACTTCTTTCTCAAACATTATAGTCTTCAATCCCACTCTGCGGTGGACAGTGGCTGCGTTGGCTTCATATTTTTGCAAGTGAGCTTAATTTAGCATAAAATGCTAATAAAATTGTACTCTTCAAACTCTGGTTTAGGTTAGATTACAATATGATAAGGCTCCATGCTCCGATCACGAGCTGCATTTCTTGAAAACAAATTATAAAACTTGTAAAAATATACTTTATACAAAAGTTAGTTGAGGTGTAGGTGGTGTAGCCACCCAACCGAAGTAAAAGTCACCTCTTCAAACCTCTATACGATATCTCCACCATATCCAGCATCAATATATATTGGTAAGCATCCAGTTTTTCAGGCATATAAATGCGAAATGTGTTGAAGTATTGTTCTCTTCGCTCTAGCAAACTAGATCTTGACCATACATATATAAAACTTGTTATACATGTCTTGAAGTATTAAAGTTGCATAATTCTATATATACAACATTCTGGATCCATTAGTGAAGTTTCATAAAAACATCCCACAAATGCTATTACTCATCTAATCAACAATTTTACACTAAGAATACCATCCTCCATCATGTTTCGCAGTTTTATTCTAAGATATAAAAATCTTATTTTATTCCATTCCAGATTTCTCACGGTGCTTAAACAACCCCGCAGCATAATTACATGTTTGGTGATCTGCAACAAGGAAGGTATATATCAACATTAACATCAACAAAGGTGGTTACACAAACGCATTTTTTTGTTGGTTTAGTACAAATGCTGCTCCTAACTCAGCACCTAACTCATTTTTGAAAGAAGCGTTGTGTTTGCAACAATAGAACGAGTATATATTCTTCAAAAGTTTCTGGATTTATATCTGGATAAATTTTTTACCAGTTTTTTACCTCCAAAATACCATCATGAAGTTTCGAATTTCTCCAGTGTCAGCAGCCGCTGTTGCAGTTATTCTTGTGATACTATCTACAGTATTGATCCTTCCCACAGAGGGTGGGTCAAGGTATTCCACAGAGCCAAAAACCAAACGCCAGGGTACACAAGACGCTCTCCACTACTTGATGGATCATATTTCGGAATATCGGACTGAGGCAGACTTCCAAAAGTTCCTCCGGTCTGCCCCCAAAAGTTTGCATCCATCTCTAACTGACATGTGGCAACACAACAGGCAAATGCAAAATGAAAACAATGCAAAATTGAAACGTGGAAAAAGATCCGCTGAGACGGCGATGGATTAAGTTATTATTGGAAATATCCAGACACCAAATAAGTGGAAGCAGTTTTACAAACTTAATGTTTCTACTTGAATAATAATATGTACAAAACTGAAGTTTTAATTTCTTTATAGAAATGTTTTTTTTGCATTGTGGCTGATTTTTACAAATGTATATAGTTTTTTATTCAACAAATACTTTAGTTATATAGTTCATGAAACGTTCACGTATTTTGTTGTCTTTAATTTTCTCAAGTTTGTATATGAGCTTACTGTGGAAGGTATGGGGTGGAAATAAATAAATGCCTTGTTCAACTACCACATTTAATTATTTTATATATACGCTGAACATTTTATTGCACTACTCATGTTTCATACATAGCAAAAATCATAGAATAATTTACGCAGAGTGAGAAGTTACATAAAATAATACTGTTGAAGAGCCAGTACCAGTAATAATTAATACATAATAGAAACATCTAATCATTTTAAAAACATATTCCTTTTTAAGATTCATATATTTTTTGTTGAATAAAATAAAATAAATGCGGTTACATTTTTCGCGTACCTTTTTAAGTCCAAAACAGTAAAACTAATTTAGTTGGAAAAATTTGCTTCACTAAATAGATTAATCAATGAATTTTGTTCCGTATGGTATATTTTTAACAAATTTCAATAAAAGACAAACTTTAGTTAGAATTAGTAACGTTTACCCTAGTTAAAACTGCACTCGGCTGCCTGGTACTAAACATTTTAAATATTATTTGGCGTAAACATCTTATCGGTAGTAACAAAATATACATACATATAACGCTTGTGTAACATTTCGTTACAAATTTATTCGGCTAAATAAATTACAGGTTAATTTACAGATCAGCTCAAAAACGTCAAACACCAATCACCAAACCAAACAATCACATCACAAATACATTCGCATACACTTGGCGAAAAATCACGCTTGTTCTTAAAACAAAGGTTAGTAAATAATATAAAATTAGCAGTTTATACGTCAGTACAACATGAAACTTTTAAGGAACTAGCAATATTAGCTGCTACTACTTAAAAATAATGAACAGTTAAATTTCAATGTGATCTTCCAAGTCCTCATAATCTGAAACATCGGACTTGTTATACCCTTCCAAAATCCTCAGTGGGCAAGTACTACTCAAAGAAGAGCAGGAAGAATGAACGGACATCACCGACAACCATTGCTGTGACTGAGATGATGGAATAGAAACAGGGTCCGTGGTAGCCCGCAGAAGATATTGTTGGCATACAGAACTATTATTCCAAAGTGGTATCTGTCCATCATTCACCCACACCGCACAAGATGATGGGCTAATACCTTCCTTAATTTTATGATTATGACTTAATTCGCAACATTTATATGCAGAATCATTATTACTAATACTACTACTATGCTTATCTAAAACTAGATTAATATGGCAGTTTGATCGTATTTTCAGATCAGCATCCTCAAAACTGCTGGTATTTACGTGACCAGCACCAGCACCATTATTATTCCCTCTGCATATATCAGATTCGGATTTTGACTTGATTGCCTTCAGCGCAACACCTCTAATACAATGAGGATGGTGATGAAGAATATGAGTATGATGATGCGGACGTGGAGAAGCATTATTATCATAAAGTAAGTTTTGGTTACTATTAAAAAGATGAGGATTGAATAATTCTGTGTCACTGTTGCTATCTGTTATTGTGACAGTTACAGCATTATCAACTTGGTTGTTGTGTGCATTTTCATTAATGTGAACGTGATGATGATGATTGTGCTCAGGTTTTGGTACGCATGAACACGGAAGAAACAACATGTCTGTTGGTGGTTGAGTGATGTTGGACAAACTCCGGAAATTTCCAGTTGTGTCAGGATGCCCAATGAGTAAGTAGGGACCGAGTAAAGATGTTGCAGAGTTAGCTTTACCCATTATTCCCACCGGTAGTGAAGATAGGGCAGCAGTTGATATCAATATTGGAGTTGAGACTCGTTGGTAATTAAGAGTTGCCGGATTAACTGGAGGAGGATCGTCTTCCTCGTCGCTGAATGTCATATCCGCACCTGGAATAGAGAAAGTAAATCATTTTTTTAATATATAAAAGCGGCTGCTTAACTCTTGTTTCACATCTCATTTAGTTTCATTCTCATTAATAATAATTATTGCTTATTCACAGTTTGTCTGCCATCGTTAATTTAATTTATACAACGTCAATTATCTTTGTTCATCCTATAATCATCGAATCGTATTATCATCAATGTCAAAGTCATGTGGTGTGATGTGGTGGTGGCAGTAAAGAAACACCTTGCATGTCGCATGCCGACTGTGTGTGTATTTACCAATATGAAATATGCATCCAACTCCACACAACTATTTGCTTCTTTGGTTAACGTTTATACACACACTCTTTTATCAAAAACAAATGATCCCTTCAACTTCTCTGTAATCAAGTTTTGCCACATTGCCACAAGTAACAACAGGGAACAATAAAAATTGCCACCTCGTAAATCACTGCTGCCATTGAATATTCAAAGGTGTCAGGTACAGGCGTGACCCTTTCTTCCTTGCACGTCACACTATGCATGTCATCATATATTCATAGAATATACTTATTGTTGTGGTTATGCGTATTTACGTATAAGCTCTAGCTAGTTAAATTGCAATTTATAAATTCTTCTCTTGAGAAGAGATGAGGATGAGGAACAACATATCACACAAGCATTTGCATGGGAGCAGACAGGAACCGGTTAGCATCAGAAATAGATAAAATTGCAATAATAACAAAGCAAACAAATCAATACACGTATCCCTTTTTCAACTTTGATCTGTGGCTAATTGCTGCAACCTCCTTGGAGGAAAAATTGACATAATTACAAAGCCGAAAGCGTCCGCTCAATTAAATTAACTGCTTTTATGCGTGTGTGTGTCAGTGAGTAGTTGGATATAATTAGAGGAACAACTGAACTGTGTTATCGCCCGTTATTACGGGTAAATCGTCACATCATCGGTAATGCCTTGGAGGAACAATACAATACAATGCAGCCCTAAGCAAATTAGTTATGCAACGAATTATATATATTCATATAAATGTACCTATTTTCTTATAACTTATAAGCAGAAACCTACAAATCCTATCACACATCACATGATATGGAGAGATGATAAAACTATTATTCTGCGTACAGCATAGATGATGAGATGGGACCTTCCTATGAATATCACTGGGCCTGGAATTTTTTCATAGAAACTCGAAAATGCCGTTCTAAGGTACATTTACTGTAGTAGTTTATAGCGAGAGGTATCCGTCTATTCCATTACCGGCTACTTTACGTCGTAAGTCTAGAAACAAAAACTGACATATATCCCGAAAACTAAGTTGATAGAACGATACTATATACTTATTCAGCCCTGAGCTGGAAACACTTCCTGCTTTTACCCACCTTGTCTCAGAGGATTTTCAAGGAAAAGCTTTTTCAACTCAACCTTGTAATTCCCCAGCTCTAGTTTTATCTTCATCAGGTAGCACATAACACAAAGGGTGTTTCTAAACACACGTCTGCCAAAGTCATATCCTCTTTCAGACTAAAAGCCAAAAACTGCTCTACCAGGAATCGAATGTATTTTTATTTTATGACACATAAAGTTTGGGTAATAATAAAGGAAATACAGGAAAAATTATACGTTCTGATTGAAAAGTATACCAAGATTAAAATAACTAAACATTTTTACTACTTCCCACATTTGACATTAATACTGCAACAAAAATGCAATGACGATTATCGACGAGGCGTCAGCAACAACAACAACTCAAATTGATTGTGAGAGTAATAAACCCAGCTAAAAGAAACACGACTCTATTACTTCAATACAATATGCATGTAATTCAGATCTGCATATTATCATGTATATTTAAACATGCTGCATTTAGATGAAGTCATAAAAACGCCATGTGTCAGTTAATGCCCCCCTTTTGTCACGTCATAATGCACCAGATTATGGGTTTTTCGTAGGCTGAAAGCTGAAATTGCTCCTCCAGGAAGGAGAATGTTCACGTGAAACAGCAATAACTCAAATAGGATGACCTACTTACCTCAAGCGTGGTGCTAGTGATATGCAAATAAACCAGTGTTGCTTACCACATGTTGGTGCATCTTCATTCCTGAGATTTACAGCCAAATACTTTAAATACTTTTTGCTTTTGCATGCATTGCAGAGCTTTAATGGTTAAGGAACCGGAATTTCCATAAAATGTTCGTGAATGGAATTGGAAGCATGAAAAATTCCAGAGTATTAGTGTGGCATCCAATCTGTCAGAAATGATTTACTTTATGGCGATAAGAACTAATGTAAAAATGCTCAATGATATTCCTCCTTCCACCTTCCTAAAAAACCTATTCTACATTTCCTCCCATAAACATCAATTTTCAACTATCGCAATTTAATGTGCTTGTCAAACCCGCTCATCATGTTTGTTTCCGACTTATTAATAATGATCAGCTAATCTGACTGTAGCACGCAGAAAACAGTTAACGACCGAAAAAACCTTGGCTTCCGACGCTCTCATCGGGAGAGAAAAAAGCAAACGCTACTGATGCTGAAGGGATATGGATATAGATTATTGGACTTCGGTCAAAACATTGGTTTGGTCGGCTCGGATCTTGTGCTTTTCTGTGTACTTGACCCAATTCGACATATTATATACATCATGGGGTTTCACATCATCACATTCCAAATTGATTTTCGTGTTTTTTTCAGACAACCTACGATACGATATATTATGACAGCTTCATGATCATGACTGTGGTGCTGTGATGTCTGAGCACTAAAAAACAAAGACCAAAGCAATGCGGTAACCACTTTATTGTTTCCCCTGATGCCTGTTAAAACAACCATATTATCCTACCAATCCTACCTTGGAATGTGAATGTCGTGTGATCTTCAAATTAAGTATAATGCCAGACTAGAACTCAAGCAAATTTCCCAATGTACCGACGACGTAACCAAATCCATGATGTCCGTGATGAGATAATTAAGTGTCAAGAACACGATCGAGTATTAATCGCCCATTTACTATTTAAAGGTGGAATAAAAAAATCCAATCACAGTCAACTTCCAAAAGCTGTGATATCGTTTTATACACAAAAATAAATAAATAAACTATGCAGTTGAGTTAAAACTCGCCAGGGAATCTCCAAGATCTAATATTCCAGTAGTTTAAAATTAGGCATTACAAATCTAAACATGAAAAATGCGAATCGAAATCAATCCGACATCATTGGGGAGTTTAGATGAATGTTCTAGCAATCGTTAGTACCAAATTAACCTTGATATTCACACCATGTTTCATGATGTCATTTAATTTGAAACATGCCAAATGATGACTAAGCCAATCTGTAAATTTTCAGCTAAACATTATTAGCATCAAGTTGTTTTCATAGTGTAAAGTGTAAAGGCATTCTAATATGTATATATGTGTTGTGACAGACATGATCGAGGACAAGCATGTTATGGCTTATTGCTCGTGGGCATCAAATGAGACAGAGTATATAGTTATGTCGTAAAGCAATAATGTTCCATCAGACAAAAGTAGTAATGTTGAACCGTAAACTTACCAGAATCTTGGCTCGGTTTCCTCGGGAAATTTTCCGGCAATACTTCCTCATCAATTACCACTCCCATCAAACTTTCAGCTGAGAGGCACATCTCCAACTTCTCAGCAGGATGATGCTGTTGTTGATCAGGAATAGTGATCGTACGTGAAGGACCCGGCTTATCACTACCATGATCAAGCTGATCAGATGAAACAGTAGTAAAAGTGGTTTCATGGGTTGGGCTATTATAGTGACAACTATTTATTTGCCGTTGTTGTTCAGAGCAAGTCTCTAAGGACAGCTTTTCTGTGTCATTCTCTTGGGGCAATTGGACTTGACCTTGGGAATTATTTTGGGATTTTATTTCAATGTCGTCTGATTCGCTAGATGAATGGCTAATATCATCCTCGTCGGATTCCCGTAATTCAGAATGAGTACGAGATTGAGATGTAACGGCTGCTGTTGTTGATGTTGATGGTAAATCGGGAGTGGAATAATTGTGAAACGTTTGCATTTCCACTGAAATCTGTTGACTTGTTGCTCCATTCCCGTCATATTTATTAGTTGGCTCAACCCATTCATTATTTTCCTTGACTTTCGCTTTCTTTGACATGACCCCATTAGTATGAATGCTGATAATGCTGCCACTGCTATTTCTTCGAACGTTGACATCTGGGAGTACAAGACGTGGCAGGAGGGGCTTGTTTTTGTTGGCTTTCTTCAAAAGTACGGTACGATAATAGGGTGAGGAAGCAATTCGTTTTTGAACTTGATTGATCTTGCCCTTGGCACTTGAAGCTGTGCTACTACCACCAACCATATTCACGCTGTTAGTGGAGGTGACGCTATTATCATCAGATGAGATGCTTTCCTTTCGGGTAATCTTAATTGCTGGCACTTCTACTACTTTCCTATCGAGACATAAATTTTGGAGATGATGTTGACTGGCAGTTGATAAAATATTTTTTGAGGTTTGTCTCAATTCTTCGAGCTGTTGTTGACCTCGTTTTCTCTTTCGGATGGAGGATGCTGATGGTCCATGTTCCCCTCCATGCCCTTTCCTTTTTAGTAACCTCCACAGCTGGTCCCGAATGCTTCGATTGAGAAATCCATACAGGACTGGATTAGCAACGGAGGAAGTGGAAAATAGAACAGTGATACAGAATTGGAACCATCTTTGTGTTGTTTCCACCGTTGAAGTAAACAGAACAAAGGAGAGTGGCAGCTGAGTAAACAAGACGGCTCCGATTAGTAGCATAATTGTGAATATTGTTTTCCGTGGTGAGTTGTAATTGGGTTGTAAGTAGGTCTTCCATCTGTTCCTCAGTTTTCGGGGAGGGAGATGATGATACTGAAATGGGGAGCGGGAAGGATCAATGAAATAACTGGAATTATTAGTTCCTCCTACTCCTCCTGCACCGCTATTTGAACTACTCGTGCTCCCATTTCGACTGCTGTTGCCACTACTTGCTCCAGTTGTGGTGGTCTCATCCGATTCCCTCCGGTTGTTTAGAGCACTTTCAGAGAAAAATGCATTTTTCGGAGGAAGCGTTGGTGTTGCAGGCGGCGTGAGTGGTACTCCTCTACGGTGGGAATTTGGCACTCTAAAAAAATTGAAAATAAAACGAGGCATTGATAAAAAAATGTTTTTATAAGATATCCTCTCTTCTATAATTATTATTTTTAGCATTATGAAAAGGCTTCCCATTTACGAAGGCAATCCCCATTAGACATGAATTACTTTACAAGAAGAAGATGATGATTCATTTAAAAAAAAAGTCCTTCACCATAATGGAAAAGTTGAATTTAACCGATTTGGTATGGCAGGAACAAAATGATGTTATTGTTAAAAAAGATTTGTATGATGCATGAAAGCCATATTATCCCAGCTCTTTGTTTAATTTGGTCATGAGCCATGATTATGATAATTACAGTATCTATGTTGTATATACACCAAAAGCTATAAGCTGAGCATTTTTCCTCGTTGCCTGTTTAAGATTTTCATTCATAATGATATGATATGTGTCTCGGCTGAGCAATTATCCATTACCAAATTGTACGCTATGAGATATCTGCATGAAGGAAAATTTATTGATGCAAACTAAAAAAAATGGGGTTATGGCTTGTTTACAAATTGGCGAGCTGTGATTCGATTAGTTAACATGATTTCGTCATCATCATAATCTCATGTTGGGTCGACTTGCATAAATTAGTACAGCATCCAGTGATTTTTTGTTACGATATTAATTAAGGCACAGAGTTAGATTGCTTTATAAAGAAATTTGTCTATAATGTATAGTTGGTTGGCTAACAAAACTAAAATCTAATTATTGTTAAAACTAGGCTCACTGCAGAATAAGAATATATGAATTTTATATAAAGTTTGTTATTTCCTGCTTTCTTCATCCTTTCGTAAAATTACTTATTGTATGTTCCCTTCAAAAAACCTCTTTAAAGAGCGGCATCATCGACATGCATGCATAATGCTACTGTCATGTTTATTCTCACTTCCAAAAAAAATCTAGAAGAGTTATGAGATTCAGGAAATCACCAAGAAGTGCCAAGGTGCGTGCTATTACATTAGGCACAAGACTGGAAAAAGAATAAAAGCCAATAAAAAAAATCTCTCGCCCTTCCTTCCATTAAAGTTGGCAAAATCTATGTTGAGGTCATATCTTTCATATAAACATTATTAATGCCTTTATGTGTTCAGGCATATCGTGCATATACTCTTCGTGCACAGACAGCACAGGAACCAAAACAAAGGAAAGGGTTTATGTTGTTTACCTGTGCTAGTCCCATTTTTTTGCACCAATATTTTGCGTAAAGTAACGAGCTTATCAACATACACAAAGCTTCTAGTTCAGCTGACCTTTTCCTCGCATCAGATGTGTTATAAACGATGGTACGATCGGTGCATGAAAATAAATTAAACTCGATAGCCATTGTAATGTTTTAGCGTGCCATATATTAATCATATTTTTAATGATAAATGGACCGGCTTGAATGCTTAAAATGCTTTTGGTGTATTTGTATATAAATGGCTTCTCAGACAATGATTCACTCATCTGTGGCATCATCGTCATAATCATTATAGAGAATCATTCACGCATATTTTGTATTTATTGTACAACAGAATCTCTACGCACTCACGCCTCCTCTAAGATACCTTTACAACTTGTTTTTCGTGTGGATTAATAGATCTAAGTAATAAATATGAGTCTTTTACATTTTTCATATAAAATGTTTTACATCCTATTTAATATAAGGAATTTGACTATGCTCTATGTGCCTGCACTATGCGCAACATGATGCACGACTTGATGATGATAACCTGTTGCCTACAACATAAACAAATCTCTCAAATCTGTTCCTTCAGGATATCACATAACACCTCATGGGCTGTACCATAATCAGGCATGTTGCTTCTGGAATATCTGAGGAGGCTTGATTACTTTGTATGAGCGTGAATGCAGGCATGCAACATACAACTATACTTTAAAACTACTTCATTTTGGTAAGTAAGTAAATATCTTTCCTGTGTGCCTCTCCACTCCACTGACGATGATCTAAACTAAAAGCGGCATTCTTTTTGTTAATATTCCTTAGCTTTCGGCAACACATAAACTTTTCCATATCCGGAAGTTATTTTTTTAAAGTTTACTTCCAGCAGCAGGATCAAAAATGTGCTCACGCTCATAAATTTCAAGGAGAAAGGTCAAGGCGGAGAATGGAAGGGGATATTACATTACATTTAACTATAAAGATCAGCAATCACAATCAGTGTTCAAGTCATGAGCTTGTACGAATATGTCGGCTACTGGCTAAAGAAGCACGCACTCATTCAATTTGCATCACATTAACATTGAAATATCTGCATATTAAGCATGCATTAAGTAGAGCCATAAATAAAACTTTTTGGTCGACTTGAATGAGATCATCTTTGTGTCAATTATATCTGTATGAAAAGGGAAACGCATGGTCAATGGAACTGCAACTTTTGCTACCAGTTTCCTTTGCTGATCTAGATCAATGGGATGTGATATGTGATCTGATATCTCAATACAATTTCCTAATATCGTCCATTTAGCGTCCACTCGAGATAAATAATGGGACCTATTGTCTTTCGACTCTATTAAAGGAAACTTTTTTTATACAAGTAAAGAGTTTGTGTGTGTGTACTTTATGCAAAACACTATTATTGACTCTCGACGTCGACCCAACAAGCTCCGCAATCTGCTTGCTGCACCCTAAAAATTATAGGGTTGAAGGTGCCGCATACAACATAATGTACTTCCATGTGGACGTTTGGACAACTCCGGAAGTTGTAGTCCGTTTACAAACATATTAAATGACTGTTTAAGAACCTGGCGTTTGACATCAATTAAAGTTATGGAGGTATAATAATTTCTGTTGGGTAATGTAATGATCGTGGCAGAAACAAGTTACCGTCTTATACACTATCTGAGCATCTCTTATCTATGCTCCATCGCGAAACCAGAACTAATGGAGCCGCCCAATGACTTTAGACAAGCAAAACGCAAATTAGACAAAGGATTTGCGTTCTATGCACAAGGCACAATAAGCATTCTCAATAATACATATACTTTGCGTGAAGAGCTGCATTGCAATTTGCAGTGGTGTTGCTTTCCGGTACATAAGCATGTAATGAGTAAATAAGCTTGTATTGGATAAAGTTATAAGGCTTACCTCAAAGGGTTATGTCTACCCAGGTTTGTCATGAGCACCCAATGCAGCAGAGAATTGGATGACTCAATTCGTGACCCAGCGTGGAGGAATCGATGCTGGCCTTGCACACTAGAGTAAGCCGAGGATGGCCAATCTGATGATATACTTGAAATTTCTACAGATGCAGTAAAGTGACCGATTTGAACTTTCTGACACTTTGCTTTTGCTATCTGTAATATTATTCAAGTATTTAGTTACATGAGTTAAAAACAGCAAAAACCAAAATCAACTGACATGCAATTTTTTTTTCATTTTCTACACAAAAATAGCTCATCATCTATAACTTACCCTAAAAATATGAGAATAGCAAACAATCATCACTGCCAATGCAAAGATGGTGACCACTGTAAAAACAATTCCAAAGTATGTGGCTAGACTTTCCATTCCAGAAAAGGTTCCACATTCTGGATTCCTGCATACAATAAAAAATATATCAGACAATTACTTTTATAGTTCATTACATCATTTATCATTTCTGAATGAGAGGTAACAGTCCCAGCATGTATTGTGATATGGTTTATAGTCCTTCCAGCGGAATAGATTTCATTTCCGCATTATTATGTGCATTCATATTAAGCATATGTATTGTTTTTTTCTTCTTATGTACAAAAGCACACACGTGAGTCATTCCAAACTCAAGCCACACCCACAAATCTCCTTCTTTTTAGATCTTGTCATAAAAAGTAAATGTTGGATGTGGAGGAAGGAAGGCACCTTAGTCTTTTGCATGATTCATTATAGTACTGCTGACGGGGGTGCATATGAAATGAAATATGCAAGTTGTATCTACATTCTACATTGACGGCTTGGTAAAATATAAGGACAACCTTGACAATGTTAGATCGCCCCATCATCATCATAACAGTGCAGTGCAGTACTGACGATACGATGAGTGAATGTATTTATGTATGCACAAACTATAACAGCAACATATTTTGGAATGATTCATGTGTATAAACAAACTATCCAATCCATGCTTCCCATATCAGCTCATAATAATATTATGATTTGTTTGTTTGATAACATATCAAAGTCCAACGAGCACTACTACTGTCGTTCATTCATACCTGTTTTCAAACAAGAGTAAGGGCATCATAGTGATAAGAGCTGCGAGAAGCCAGCAACAAATTATTGCACAAAGGGACCTCCTAGCGGTAACGATTGACTTGTAGCGCATTGGCCGAGCGATAGTGATGTACCTGGATTGGATTAGAAAAGAAAAAAATAAATCATAATTTTTTTATATTCTTTTGCATTTGCATTGTAATCAGGATATTATTATAGACTCTCAAAAAGGAGAAAGGAGGACCTAGAATTATGGTAAGGAAGAGGAGAGAATGCTGCATTTTATTGAATGAGCGCACGCGTATCACAAATGTCAATAATGTGTCACTCCACCAGTCATAACATTATGACAGCTATGTAAACAATGAGTGAGTGAGTACCTACTCTTATATATGATTTATATCATCATTACACGCATCATGTTTTACATTCCATTAATATGCAATAATAATTAATGTAATGTGCTTATGAGAACCATTTATCATGACGGCCTGTTATTCTTAGTGAAGTACTTACTTCAAAACAAATTTTGACTGGGATGCACACTTGGTAAACATTTCTTTGGTGTTTTGAATACCAGTGCTGACAAGAGTATGCGGATAAAATAAGCTTTGGACCTCCTTGACTGAATAATTTTCCATGAAATGAGTCTAAGGTCAATGGATCGGAAAGAGTACTTTCGTGTCTAAATTTTGATGTGAAAGAATTTTGATGGGTTGTGTACTAAGTCGAAACGTAACCCCAGTCGGTGTTGATAGAAAGTATGCATACATACAAAACAAATAGATACGCAGTGTATTTGTTGATAGCTGATAAACTGAAAGATTTCATGCAAGGTGAGAAGTGAGAAGTTACCAAATCGAAGCAGTATGAATTTAAAAAATCAAAACATTTCAAGGTTTTAGACGGTTGTGATTTGTGATCTTGAAATATTACTTTTGTGTGTGAAACAAAAGGACTGGTGCAGCATTTCATCATCGCATCACTATCGGCGGAAGATAAAGCACATTTCCTTCAACAGAAATCTCGATACTCTGATACGCACCCTTCCGCTATATGACATAAAAAATTCATCCAGATATGCCTCTCTTTTGACTTGATGCAAAGATGGCCCAATATATACATACATATGATGATATAAAAACGCATATTATTTACCTATCAAAAAACGAATCTAGAACGGCAGAGATGTTCCACCTTGAAACTTTACTTGATAATAATTATTAAATCTTCGTGGCAGGAAATACAGGCTTATTCCAGAATATGGAAAACAGCCATTGATCACGAAAACTGGAAATGAGTATGATAGGAAAGCTAGCAGTTGACATTGAAATTTTTGGAGAAATAGTCGACTAACAGTAAACAAGAAAGGAAATGCCTTCTTCCCAAATAAACTTTGTTCTTGTAGTGTACTCCTTAAAAAATACGATAACCAGGTCAGGTTAAGTAAAGCAGAGCATCAGCAAGAAGTTTATTACCAAAGTTATGCATAGAAAAGTAGATATAACAAAAAATGTTAAGAAAATCCACGTTAAGCACGTACTAAAGTCAAATGGACCTTGATCTTGGATTATATGATCTTTGTTACATCTTCATTATATTATGCTGTTTTGCCAGTTTAAAAATTAAGAGCGTGCCGACTAATATTTTAAATACCGTAAAAATGTTTGAGTTTGCAAAGAATAGGAAGTTGGTTTGGAGTAAAATAGGATTTCATGTAAACTAAGAGGATACGAAAATAAATATGTTGTTGACATTCAAAGAGCAATATGAATTCATGGACACTTACCTCTCCGCGCTAATAATAGCTACAGTAATGGAAGTACAAACGGCAACCCCGAAATTGATATGCATCATAATTATGTG
Organism: Orchesella flavescens; assembly: GCA_964034955.1. Lineage (NCBI taxonomy): Eukaryota > Metazoa > Arthropoda > Collembola > Entomobryomorpha > Orchesellidae > Orchesella > Orchesella flavescens. The sequence continues at coordinate 22,344,654 of OZ035954.1, forward strand.
GGCCAGATCAACTCCGCTGTTGGCAGTGCATTGAACCGGAACTTGTGAGTGTTGGGCGGAAGGTGAAGAAGCTGCTTCCAGTTTTTGCTGATTGACATAATCATGACTACTTATGTAAACTGATGACGGCTGAGAAGGAACGAGTGTTGTGAGTAGTGAGATCGAAACGCTCAGAACTGAGACGACTAAGTGGGAAAGGCACAAGCTGAACACAAATCTGAAAAAGGTTTTATGAATCACAAATATGAACATAAATGTGACAAATGGTTTTATTTTGCATCCATCATCAATCAATTCCTCAACCGTATGTATGAATTTATGCTAGAATTGTAAGAATTTTAAATATAAATTTATTTTTACCTGTTTGATGGATATTTTAAGAGAGATCTTCTACATAGGGTGCAAATGATAGCCCCATTGAACACAATCGACAGCAACTGAAGAACCACCGAGAGTATTTCAAAGAAAACGAGTTTTCCAACACTTTCTACATGTTCAGCATTGTCTCCACTTACTCCTTCGGGAAAAATTTCCCCCATTTCCACAGGTCACAAAGAGTCACTTGGAAATCAGAGCTAAATCACCCGTTATGATTTAGCCTTGTTTCGCAATAAAATCCAATTACGCCTTTTTACAATCAAATTTGCTAGGACGTATTTACAATGACACAAGTATATAGTTCAAATACCATGATGGTATAAACAAGCATATATATAGAAGTAAGTACACTAAACTAATAAATCTGTTGACTCCCTGCAGGTATTTTTATTATTTATTTACTCTCTTGCTTCAGTCAGACTAAAATTCACAAGAAAAATGTTTTGGCACAACTTCAAAAAAAGAGTTCATAAAGGTGCATTAGAGAGACATTTACGTTGCGATTACATCATATTGCACTTAAGTCCAAGTTGATGGCACGATCAACCAAAAGAATGAATAGATTGGTTGTGATGATGATGATGATTATGATGTAAAAATTGAAAATCACGGTAAATTCGCATGACTATTTCAGTGCATGGTTTTCACGTGTGCACATAGAGTATTAATATTGAAAATTCGTTCATTTCATTCACTACTTCACAGCAAACTGCTCACAATATTGGACCTCAATGTCACTACGACTTCGGTCTATGAAGTGGTGATGAGGATAATGGCAATAAAGACTCACTTTGTTTACGTCTCTGAATATTCCCATTGTTTTCAATCTTTTAACAGGTAGGTATAGTCACATATGTGTAGATTGGATGGGCTAATGATGTTTGATTTGGATTATTTTGGTGAAGACAACTTAATGATTGGGCTAAAGTCACAACCGCACCGTAGTATAAAACATTTTAATGGCTAATCCCACAATCAAGATTATCACGATGAACTTGAATGACTCCAGTTACGAAGGGGTATCATTCATTTTACTTCTTGTTGGTGATGGGGGATCAGATCAGCAGTAAAGGCATTACTTGAAGTATGAAGAGATCTCTGCAATTTCACGAAAAAAAATTGAGCATCAATTGCAAATGATTATAGTTAATGATTCATTATTATGGGGATTTTTTGGAATGCAATTTGTTTATATTACGAAATCCTATACAGTAGTATGTAGAGTGAATCTCGTTAAATAAGTTGCGAAACACAGTATAAACATATCAATTTGTAATATTTGCAGAAGCTATTTTAGACGATCCATAACATTATGTAACAATCACACTCTAATTTGACAATATAATAGCTCACTTCAAGCCATTTGTAGATTTAGATGATACCGACTTTCCTTAGGAATGCACATTTTAGGATTTCACATAATCATAAAATGTGAATTGTTTTGACAATTTGGAAATTTTCCAGAATTTTATTTGGTAAAGTAAAACGTACCTGAAAGCTGCCCACTTTTGATATTGTTAAGTAGCCAAATGTAGCAAACCAATGATGAAATGCTGAACACAGTATTAAACTTTACACTATTTCGGAGCTATTAGAATACATAAATTTCCAACTGATTTTTTAAGTGAACAATAAAATTTTACATTAAAAATGATTTATACGAAAACTGGATTTTTTCAACATTACCCCAAATAATGTTACACAAAACCTATCCCAATTTGTTACATGAAAAAAAGTAATAAATAAAACTTCATATGACTTGACTATGTCAAAAATAAAATCAGGAGAAAATGAAGGAAACCGAACTCAACGTTTGGTTTGAGTCTTGTTCGCATTTGATCCTAAGAACAAATGCCGTTCGCAAACGGTTCTGTCAAACCTTATATGTTAGTAGAGCCACGCCAGCAGTGACAAGAGCAGCATGATAATATGATCGGAAGAACATAGACAAAAAAGTTGTGTGTAGAAAAGAGTAGTATTAGTATTACCAAAGATTACCATGTTGTTTTGCCAAGGCTTACTACCACTGCCACTGCTCACATTTTACATGTGCTTTTTAGTTGAGTTAAGCTGTGGGTTATGTTTGAGTTTGATCCATCCGTGATGCTTTAGGTTTTGGAAGGAATGGAATCACTTGAAAGAGCTCTTCTCGCCTCTTGATTGTAGACAGCAAACAGCTTCAACAGCAGCAACAGCTTTTTGCTCTTGTTTTTGGAGAGCATAAAAGGCACATGAGGGGTATAGTAATACATAATCTATTTATCATGTACTTAGGTACACATCATCACAGAACGGTACATATAACCAATCTTTATAACTATTGAGCACGAGACGAGAGGCATAACATTATAGTGAGGTGATCATATATGATCATGCACACACGATGCATTAATCCTCTCATTTTCACTTCATTTTCAGTCTGACATGCAAACTTGCATTTTCAAAATTGATAAGTCAGCAAGTCTTCTTAGTTAGTAATGCCAATACAGAGCAAGGAAAGCTTCTAGATACATGTATACATGTTCCAAATGTTATGCTTGTTCGATTTGTGACCGTGTTGATGACTTTTTTTTCTCGTAATCCTCTCTCTTTCACTGAATTCTCCATTAACCTACCGACCGACCTGTTCCTGTTATATGACCAAGTTTACGACTTTTCTTATATATGGATCATCCTCCTTGGATGGAATGGAATGGAGCAAAAACATAAGACAAGACGAGGATTTTCATTCAACAGAATTTGTGCGTTTTTAAAACTCTCGCTCTCATTAAATTAAGTAATGACAACAGCGATAATGATCACATCAGGAAAAAACGCGACACTCTCATTAAGACCAGACCACACCAGAATAAACCCGGAATGACGTTAGCAGCAAAAATTAACAGGTTACAGGTAAATGAAACTCACCGAGAGCGGAATGGGCTTGGTGGGGGGAACATCAGTCTTATCTTTTTAGCTTACTAACGTAGAATTCTAAATGTAGTATTATATCATTAAAAACTACGTTAATTAGCGAACTAATTTCCCATATTATATTGAAATAAATATAGAAAGTATTCCAACTACAAACGCTTGCGTATTTACGTCTTCTTCCTCTTTGAAGTTTACAAAATGGCTGATGCATGACTTTCGTTTCGAATTCAAATGGAGCCTTGAAACACGAGTTAATGGACAATATCCGATAAAGATAGTAAAAAAGCAATTGTGCCTTCATTCTAAAAAAGACAGGCGTTAAATAAGGGAGAACCCAATTGGAAATGCGTGAAACTGTCATCAATGTCAAATTTTACTCTCAAGCATGTCATAATACAAATTTTGGAGAACATCCTCAGGCCACGTTCCTTTTTCGTTGATTGAAATCCAACGTGCTTTGAATCCTAATGTAGGAGGCTCCTATAATATGCATTTTTCAACTTATGATGATGATGTGTTATGTTATATATGTAAAATTATATGGTTGTGTCATGTTAAATCAAATATATTTGTATATATCTACCGTTCTGATAGAGACAATGTAAATAATATCCATTTGTCCTCAACTTCTTCACCTTGACTGATGAAATGAATTGTAAGTTTGAAAAGATAATTGCTATTTTATATAAGATTATATGTGTTTGTTTGCTGAACTAATTGTCAATCTCTTTGAGTACTGCATTTGATTTGAATTGATTGACCTAACAAAAAAAAAGTAGGATGTGGAAAAACATTTGAAAAGGAAGAGGAAATGAAATCGTGTCATTGAAAGAAAATGTGCTTGAAAACACAAGTGATGACAGGATAAGTGTAGCGAACTTTTTTTGTAACTGTGTCACCAATACAAAGAAGATTTCAGTTGAGATTTTGTTGACACTCACTTCGTCGAAAGAGTGATTCAATATCTTGACTCGATGATGATGATGATAGAAATCGTCAGTAAACCCTCGTGTGTACCTACGCAATGTCATCATACATCATATTTTATACCCGTAGGAAGGGGCTGCACAAGTCAACATTTCAGTTCAGATGTGACAAAAATGAAATACGCATGAAAAATACAAACATTAAACCAAACCCCTACTAATACAAATATTTACAGTAAATAAGATGGGTTGAAAATATAAGTTACATAAAATTATTCCAAAATGTTCTTCAACGATAAAGGCATTTACCATTAGCTAAACTTACGTTATATATGTTTGTGTCATCGCTAACATAAAGAACGGGGTTATGATATTATTATGAATGAAAAATAATAATTATTAAACCCAAAAATTTTCCGCTTTCAACCAATATCAAATCTACATACATGATGATGTACCGTACCGTATGCCTATTTCATACTTTTATACAAAGGTTTACTAACCGGTTATAATTTAGTAATTTTCCAAATTTTTGGACATTCCATCTTATCCTTTTCTATGAAATAGGCAAGCAAACCTAGACATTATTACTATCCATTCATTCATTTCCTTTTCACGTGTGTATGTACTTATATATGTATATCATCATTTGCATGTTCATTATCATTAGCAGTGAAACTTTTTTTTTTTTGGAAAATCATAATCCCTACTTTTTCACAACTATAAACAATGCCTAGCAAGTAGCAATAAGCTTGAAAAAAATTCCCATTGTCTTTAGCTCAGTGAAAAGAATTCAAAATATTTTTATGATAGAAAGCCATGTAATAACTATATTTGCAGATTTACACGATCATTCAGCTTGAAGCCAAAAAGCATGTCAGCGTCGTCGTCAGCTATAACCTACAGGGATTCCCTAAATTCGTTCTTCCCCATTTTGCAAAGAAAAAAAAAAGTTCGTAAAAATATAATGGTTGGTGGTATGATGTGATGAGGATAATATTTAAGATCCCAGATTTTGGAGTCATGCATTTCACTTCACTCAAACTCCCAAAGTACTAATATGCATACATTATTCTTTTGATCAACCGCAAACAAATGAAAAACTTCTATTATTGCACACATGTTTCTAGAACATGAGCATTCAACATTAAAAAATTTACATATGGCTAAGACCTATCTACAAAATGGTATACATATTTTTTAGCAAACATATTGCATTGCACGTGTCATTCGTCAGTATTACTGTGTGAAGTTGAGCACCACAGTGTCAAGAGTCAAGACTCACAGACATGATATTAAAGAGAGAGAGGTTACGCTGCCTTCTTACGTAAACCAGTTTTTTTTACAAGTTTCGTCTTCTTTAAAGAAATACAGAGAGGTTCAAATACGAGCTCAAGCATGAATCACAATGAAGTAATACATATGAATAATATGAAAATGGGCTTTTGTATAATATTATGTATACTGCAATGCATCAAAATCTCTTCTGACGATTTATGTGTATTTTTGCATCCTCTTAATCAACAGCAAAAATCTAAAAATTCTCATAATATCTGCTCATGTACTTTTTAACTTGTTCTGTGGATAGTCGTGACATAAAGCAGTGCATGCATGTCATGCGAAACGCCAAGTATTATTCAATGGAAATCCACTTGTAAATTATGAATCATATTTATCTTCTTTTTTAAATAATAATAATTTTTATTCCGCATATAATTTTGAGTTCCATGCTTGTCTGCAGTTTTGGAGGTGGTTGTGCAGCTTGCATGGAAGTCTGCAGTCCCGAATTATAAGTGAACTGGTGCAGGTGCAAATGCAAGAAAAAAATGAGTGCTGAAGAACAAGTTGCAGAAGCTCTGGTGGATGTGGTGCCTGTAAAAAATATTTCACTACCGTTTTGGACGTGTTTCTTCTTAAATTCTGAAAATGGGATTTACCCAGCGGAAAATAATACTTTTTACATGTGCCGAATCAAAATGCGCTATATTCTGGACACAGAATGCAGAGTCAGAGATGGAAACTTGCCGTGTGGATATTGGCTTTGTGTGGCTGCAACTGTGGCCATCACCTTACTAGCCAATTTTGGAATGTTCACAAATATCTTGAATCTACTCATTTTGCCAAAATCCTTACAAGGCTGCTCAGTAAAGAGGTTGATGGTGTTACTGGCAATTTTTGATTTGCTAGTTTCATTTTGTGCCATACCTTATGCCATACTTTTACTCTTGATACTAGGTGAGTTTTTTAGTGAATACAGCATAGCCTACCAACCATACCACTGCATAATACCATTGCATTTTACATTGGTGTCTGACTGCTCATTTTATTTGCTTTTGTACAACACAACATAAATAATTAAATTATCCAAATCTTATCAAGACTGTAAATCAAATTGTTAATTTCCTTTCATAACTATATAAGCTCCTACTTTAATCAATTATTATTATTTTTGTTTATTCACAGGAAGATATGAAACGTCGAGTACATATGTAGCCCTTGAGGCGTTCAGAATACTCTCTTTACTCTTTTCATTAGGTAAGATTCCTATTATCGACATAACACTGTGGTAGCAATACAGTACAGTGTGAAAAATTTGGCACCAGAAGCTTATAATATTATATATTATATGCATTTCCTCTTTCCCTTCTCGTAGGTCGTACAGGGTCAATATTTGTCACAATCATGATAGCCATAGAACGCTATATTGCCGTTACCTTTCCACTCAAGCAATGGCTTACAGCTAAAAAAGCTCGGATTCATTTGACCATCGTGCTAATAATCGTGGCCGCTGTGAATCTCCCATGGTGGATAAACAAAAGTCTGGAGACAAATGAAATGTATCAGAAAAGAGACGAAGATGGCAACTACACCAGCGATCTCAGTCGATTCCCATTTATATATAAATCTTCCTATTTTTCCAATAAGATTTACAGGAAATTTGTTCTCTATCACATGCTAATTGATTATGCATCGCCGTTTCCTCTCTTGCTGATCTTTAATGGGTTGCTGTATCGATCGGTAAGTGATTGACAAAAGGGGCAACTTGTTAACAACATGAATGAAACCCCAAATTAAATTACTACTACACATATATATATACATCCTTCTTGTAGTAATTTCACGTGTAAAAGTGTAAACATGCAGACAGCTAAAGGTCGATTTGGGTGTTGTGGCTTGTTTTTTTTAGATCTACATATCAAACAAAATTCGGCAAACTCTAACAACGAGTCAGAGGAGGGAAGTAAATGCTGCAAAAATGTTTTCTATAGTTGCGCTAATCCTCCTTTTGTGTCATACTGTGGCTGTAGTGATTTTCATAACCACACAAGTTCACGGGGTGACATTTCGAGAGCTCCAATTCTTTCAAATGGTTGCGGTGACCATAAATGCTTCGATTAATTTTGTCATATACTACGCATTTGGGAAATCTTTTCGTGATGAATTTTGGACTGTGGTTCCTGCTTGTAAACTTTTTCGTAGTAAAGTGGAGCAGGCTGCCGTGACACCTTCATCAAGCACAATGCAGGGAACTGTGGAAATGGGCGTTACAACCAAGACACGATCCGTGAGACAGAATCAGTCATGAGAGAGAGAGAGAGACATGTGTATTACAACGGAATAAAATGAACTGGATTATCATATCAAAACAAGTTATTTTTTCCTGGGGGATGATGATGATGATGATGCTGATGCGTTTACGACGATGAGTTTCCGTGTATTTGAGTCATTCAACTTGGCGACAACCTGTCTGGTGCGGTTGAGGCTGGAAATGGACGAATATATGGATTATACCAAACAGCCTGTTGTGATAAAAACAAGGAACCTGAACTATGAAAATAGATTTTGTCATAGTGGTGCAGTGCAGTGTAGGTATGCTATATATACGCTCTGTGTTATTAATTATGTGTGTCATGATTTCACATCGTGTCCAGCTCCATGTTTGTATCTCTCCAAGATTTTATACCCTAATGAGCTTTTCTTTAAAAAAAAATATTATTGTCGTACCATACCGCACCTTTCTTCTGAAATTTCATGCTTGTGGAATGGGAACAAGTCACTTGTTACTCGAGTTGCTAATAATGATATTGATATTAGATATGGCACAAATAGGCTTATATGGCATATAATATAATTAACATATAATATTCATGCTATTTTTATAATTCGTTAAAAGTCGCAATATATCATATACAAGCATTTTACATTGGAACATTATAAATGTGGCTCTCCAACTAGTCTCACATAATTGCCACACCTACTAAACATGTGCACGCATCACATAATATAATATCCATGTTATACAGGCTGGATGGATAGAAAACAATCTTCATTTGTCACCAGATAAATTGGTGCTAGCTAGTGTAGAAATGAGTTGTGGCCAGACTCTAGACAGTTTGACGCTGAAGAGAGCTATGCTATACACTTTTAAGATGCGTAATAAAATACATGATACATGTGCGCCAAACCAACTCGATACTACTGCAAGCCCGTCATAAGTTCCAACATTAAAGTTCAACCTTTACCAAACATAAAATATCGATGTAATAACTCTTTCTTGCTACTCCAATTCCAAAGGTCGAGTTAGGCTTGCGTTTAGGATATTCTATCTGATATGATGTGATCTCAAGTTTTTTCCTTCCTTGCTCCTATTTCAAAACATAACAATCATAACATCGTCATCTTTCATCGTTTTTTTGAGAGACTGAGAGGAGCGGAAGAAGCGATGAATGATTTTTTGGCTTAAGTACACATCTCCATTCACGAGTATGAAGATGAAAAGCGATGACATATTAATCTGTCAACTCATCAGTCCTTCACGGTGAGGAAAGGAGCAGTAATATTATCTTTTGTGATGTATATATCACTAGGCTCATTCCACGTCGAAAGAAAATCATTGCATCAATGTCATTCAGAAGAATCGTGCTGTTATTAAGGCATTCTTCTATATAAATGCCTACCTGAGTTCCCTACATGTAGTCTCTAATTTTTAATGGGAAATCCAAGTGATAAAGATAAATAAGTGGATTCATGTGAATGAATGAATCAATGCAAGGAAGGAAGAAAGAAAGGGAGTATGAAATAACTAAATGTTATCTGTTATCATATCATTACTACATCACATCCAACATTACAATTTGTAACGGTTTGGAATAAACACGAGCCATGTCATATGAGTCTTCTTATCATCACAGTATTATTGAGACATGTTTCACGTTGTAAAAGACTGCTATTTTGCAAGTAGCTAGCTTAGGAACACATGAACACGTTTTGCTTTATACATGTGCTTACGCATGTCGTTGACGCAGCTACAGGAGGCAGAAACATTCTCTGAGTATTAAGTATAAATGCATGTCAATCAAGGAAAAGAAAGAAATAAATATTTAAACGCGGTCACTTTTGTCATTAGATTAGAACATTTTGTTAATCCGCACTGATAACAGGTATAAATCTTAAACGCTCTCTTGTATATCTGGAAAACAACGTTAAGTTTGTCATTCGTCAATTGACAAATGTTAGTAATTAATTAGTTTGTGACAAGTATGCAAATTTCCTGTGATGTGGTTTGTGAGAATATATGAAATGAAGTTGCCAGCAAATAACAATAAGTAATATCAGTTTGAAAAGTATATGCCTACATACACATATTTTATGCACCTATATAATTCACTGGTTAAATAGCTAAAGTAATTTATTGTTACTGACTGAATGGAGGTAAGAGCAAGTACAAGCTGTAGAAACAGTAAATTCCTGTTTTTCAAGTGACAACGACAATGCCAGTCATTCACCATTTCATCAAGAGATCCTGTCCAGCAGCACCAAAGAAACTGTAATGTCAGTGTACTTCCTGTGTCTTCAACTTTAATAAAATCCTTTAGAAAATTATTCCTCCTTAAACACGATGATTTGTTAGAATCAATGTGTACATATAAATTGGTTGAAATATAGATGCATCAATAAAGATTTTACGATGTTGTGAGACAAGTATTCAATATATTTTATATATTATGTAGAAATATTATATATTCAATATTCCTCCTTTGTGAATTATTAAGGTTATCTTATTGAGTTTTTGCATTCATAAAAATTTAATATTATTTCAGGTTTTTGCATCGCCACCGTCCGTGCCAAAGAAAAACTTTATTACTAATAATGCTGGGCAAACAAATCATTTTTTGTCAGAAAAAAATAAATTGACCATTTCATTGTACTTGTGCAAAACAATCAATATCAAGCGCCCAGCCTAATATATATTCGCAGAATGAGAACCGGATCATAAATGAGGTTTTATTTGACAGTTAATGACGCGTTTATAGATTAAAGCCAAATGATAAGTAGGTACTCTAGATACGACGTTATGTTATGTATTTGTTTACTCTAAATTGAAACACAAACGTGGAAGCCGGAAGGTTTCAATTTACATAAGAACTTTACGTTTTTTTAAATGACTAATTGAATTCTGGAAACCTCAAAAGAACTGGAACAGTTCAACACTATCAACTATACGTAATCAATCTGTGAAACTAATCATACTCATCGTTGTTGGTGGTCCAACACTGGATTTCCATGCATTGCTAATTAAACAATTTGCATAAATGACATCATCCAATTTTGATAGTTGATGAGATGCATAAAGATTGCCAATTAGAAGAAGAAATTAACAAGTACTTTAAAAATCAATGAACACTCAATGCAATGCACAACCTTGATTCAAAAAGCAGGAATCATTCACCTTCTTCCAAAAAAGAAAAGGTGTACAAGCAAAAGCAACAATATATATGTACATATTTTCAATTATCCTGTTTTGCTACCTTAAAGCGATTTTAGTCATGCTACTATACCTACTACCTACACGGACTTCCTTAGAATTTTGGAATGAGCTACCGAGCAAACCCGCAATGCTGAATACTGTTCGTAGTTCTACTGTTCTTCATATTAATATAGTCACAATCCAAAACACAATTTGGCTGGGTTTCAACATATTTAGAAATTACAAAATGTACATTTAGAAGGAAGAGCTTTTTTTACCAGTATCCTTATTTTTGTACACGATGTAGAACATCCATAATAATAATACAAGAAAGCAGAGCCAGCCAGGAATGGAATGGACAATGAGCGAACAAGTCCAATAAAAACATGTTAAGCTGCTTATTACAAACTACCTTTTGGTTTGCATACAAACTGTTTTGTTCCTCTCTGTTCTTCTTTTTATTATTATATACAATAGCTTGCCAAGCTCTTGTTTTCCATCATGGACCCAGTAATTACAAGTTTTGTCTTTCTCTATTTTTATTACTACCTCTTGATGCAGTCGTCTTTTCTTCAGATCAAGGTCGTATATTAGGTGATGAGTGGCAGTATGCAAAATCAAGCAGAATTCGCTGAGAGAGCCATCATAATTCACTTGCTCTTTTGTAGTAGATGGATGGACAGTATTGCTTTGTTACATCAATAAACTTAAATCTTCAAAATTCATCTACAATTCATGTGCATACAAATAATACGCGTATGCATTTGTTTCCACTCAAGCTTTTGTATTGTTAATGATGACCACAAAAGTTGATGATGGAAATTGGCAACGATAGAATCGTGATCAAGAACAACAGGTAGACGAGTAAATCATATGGAAGTTGCATTCTCAACAGTTATGATATATACGGGCAGAGTATATCGTACGTACGCAAAACTAGTAGTAGTAGCAATGATTGTACTTCATCATAATTCCCAAACATTGTAAAGCATATCCTTTATACTATTACTAGGTAATCCAAACCAACAATTACCCCGTTTGACTGTAATGTAATAGACTGTGTGAATACGACTTAATCTTTTTCCCCTATCGATACCTATTTACTTTGCAATTAGTCACTGACGTATAGGATACTTTATTACCTCAAGGTAATTTGATATGACAAAGGGAGTTCTTTGTGGTGATAAATTCACCACAATACTTTAATTGTCTCATCTCTTTTAGCTTTAATCATTGATGATTACATTTCGTTAAAAAAATCTCTATTTTACACGTAACTATGTGGAGTTCCCATCAGGAATCTATGTGCTACCTACTTTTTACTTTTTATATATTTTGCATTATTGGCTGTCAACTTATTAAAACATTTTGCTTACCTCATAATATTTCAGTAGGATTTGACTGGATGATATTTGGAAATCCGGTTGGTAAACACAATATCAAAGGTTACAAGAAAGTTCAACGCTCGACCTCTCTTGCAAAATAAGTGGGCACGTAAATATTCAGTTTATTGTAAGTTCATGCAAAGAGATTTCATATTCGCAAGACTTTTTGTGGTAGGTACGTACATAGACGCTGTGTTTGTGTACATGTTGTCACAATATTATCAATACTCATAAGTTTTGTTGTAGCAGGCACAATCACAAGCACTATGTTCCAAAATTCTCTTGGGTGGGCATAGTATGTGCACCGACACCACCATCAATTTACAACGTTGCAAACAATAAAAAGTTTACGACGGAGACAGAAAACCATTTCCATGCATGCATTTCATGTTTTTGCTCCTGTAAACTTGAGTGAATCACGCCTGAATGAATTAGATCACTATGTCATACTTAATTCTTTAGTACAATGCCCATCACAAGGACTGGAGAGCAGCCAGAATCCACGAGCAACATGAATTAGGGTGGATTGGCATAAAAATCAAGTTGCCCAATCAAACGTAAAAACTGTGACGACAGCTACTTCAATGAACTATTAATAAATTACATACATATATATATGAAAGAATTCATAACGAAGTCATACGAGCTACATAAATCAATGAAACTTATCATACAGTCCATTGCACTTTGTGTAAACACTTTTTTCTTTGCTTTAAACCTGAACGGTTGAATCACACATCATCACAGGTTGTTTTTGTTTTATCGAGTACTCCTGATTACACAGGAGCTAAACAGTTGAATAATCTAATGAACGTGTAGGTGTGCAACCTTCTTATTATTGGCAAATAGACGGTGTTACGCAGGAAGACAGACATTTTACTCGTTTCCATTTGTCTGCTTCAATTTAGATTGAAGACATGATCAACATGATCATCATGTTCATAAGCTGCTAGCTGATGTTCTTATTGCACAGAGGCGTTTGCATTCTGTAATAAAGTCTTTCTTTTCCGGTTCGGAAATACGTTAGGCTCTAAAGCAATCCTGAATTTTATAGAGATTGAAGACGCGTGCATAAATATGTCAGAAGAGGACGGATGTGAGGATTTTGACAGACAAGGTAAAATGACTACACGACATCCTCTAATCTACAACAAAAACCAATGCATAAAATATATGTATCACACATCAACATCACATCTTATCATATCATGTTACTACTATATTAAGGAAGGCCACGTTGCGTTCAAAAAATGATGATGATGATGACTTGACGTGCTCATAAATTGCTCACTGAAAATTATTTTGCTGACAGGTTTGACATTAACAGCTTAAAGGCAGACGCAGCAGGAGGTAGCAGGTTAAAAAAATAAGAGTAGATTGGAGTTTGAAGTAAAACTGAAGACGATATGGAATGATGATGATGATGATGATGATGCACATGAATTTTCATATACTTAAAATGCTCTCATCACAAAAAAAAACAATCCAGCTGAGCAACAGGAGGCATCATCATCAGATATTTTTTTTTACTTAAATCAAAATCTATCTGATCACGAAAAAAAAATAACTATAAAATCTCAGGAATCAGGGTTGTAAAATCTTATCTCAAAAAACGTTTCGTACCTTTCTCAACTTCCTTGAATCTTTAATACATCACTTAGCATGTAGGAGGGATTACATCATTTTTTTAGCACTAGAACAAGAACCACTTTAACTGCACACTGCTTGATATATGACATGTAATATAACGCGTATATGGGGCTTAGCCGAAAATGTTACTCAAGCTTTTTACGATGCATCTTCTCTTGTTCACCTACTTTCCAACTTCCGATTCAAAATGCACTTCCGCAGAGATGAGATATAAATCCACGCACTCAATATAGTGAACAAAGGATGAAGAACAGACCCACTCTTCCAATTTATCATAAGAGTGCAGCAGAAGAGAAGAAGACACGTTTAGTCTTACTCAGATATCACATCATCCCACTACTACACGATGATGCTTTTAAGTTTTATGTCCTGGATGGTTTTTTCATAGTAAATCCAAGAAGAGCTCTTCCCTAATGAAATTTTGGATGATAGAGAGCCACCACAATCATCAGCCAACTGCAATTCATTTAATACCTACAGATTAGATTGGAGTTGTAGTCAGTAAAGAGTAAGTATTGCCTTTAACGCATCAAAGGCTTTCCTAACAGCTGTACAAATCCTCCACACTCACTCCACCATTGTGATTGTGTGCTGCTAAAAATTACCTGAGCAAAAAGCAAAACCTGTTGAATTCTCTTCCTACAACCAAAAAATTACATACTTAATTTGTCTGGTACTAATCAGAAGATTTTGTGTCCTTAGTCTAGTCCTTCTTATTCCTTGTTTTCATTCAACACACTTTTAGTCTGAAATTATGCTAGTGTTAGAACGCCTTTAGCAAGCTGGCGTGAATAGGAATAATGCCTTCATGCAGTAGTACATGCAGTAGTTACTCATATTCACTATTTATAGATAACCTTTCTGCATTTATTGATACCTTACTAAAAATTGTATAGAGATACGCACTCAGATTCAGCAGACATGGAGTCTGCAATTAGTTATTACAGCGATGGAGAGATATATTGTTTTTGCTCATTTTAACTGTATTCTTTGAGTAAAGAGATGAAGTAAATTACACACCAAAAAACTAATTCTCTGTTGTGTACTTTTTTTTTGACACGAGTTAAGTTAAATTACAGAGATTTCATCTACTGCTCGACAATGCATGGCGTGGTGCAAGTGGTAACAATGAGTCAAGTATAAACCTTAAGATTAGTATGAGGTCAATTTTGTCATCATAATATTATTATGTCTAATTCCTTCCTTACAGCTATGCAATTAGAATGATACAACAAATAAAAATGGCACGCTACATTCGTCTAAGAAAATTAAATAGTTCAAGCTTACCTAATGACCTATGCATGGAATCATATATTATGATGTTACATAAAAAGTCTAGCGAGTACTTTTTTTTGACAAGCTACATAAAAACAACAACAGTATTATGTAGCTCTAACTTATTCTCCACAACGAAAAAAAAACTTGTAGTAGTATCTTAGAAATCTCTTGACGTGATGTGATGTGATGAGGACCAAGCACCAACACCAACATAACAGTTAACTGATGAAACTATATCCACAATAACTCAATTTTTTGGCAGTCTCTTGTAAAAACAGTTTTACGATCATTTCTATTCTTTGCATAAAAAAAGTCACATAATATATATTAAATATTTGTCTTGCAGCTGCAAAGTTTTTTCAACAAACTAATAATTGTGATATGTGAAGGTAGTTTAAGACGCGTTTAAAAAGAGAGAGAGATTAAACTTCATTTTATGAACTATTTTTGTTGTCAACTATTCACGTGCCGTGATTTGATATCAATGTGTGTGTTGTGTACTACTGACTGACATGTACAGCCTCAACAATGGACTGTTCCCTTTTTCTCAAGTCCACAAGGAGACCTTTAGTACTATCACATGGATTGGATTTGGATGTAAAAGTTTAATATGATTTTTGTGTGAGGTTGAGGTGTGCGTATGATACAAAATGAAAATGAATGCATGCTTTCCGAATGACTTGTTGCATACGTCTCTGACATATTAAGCTTTAAGGACCTTCTTACTTTTAGGGTGCTTCACTCTTACCTTCTGTTTCTGGTATGTCTTACATGCATTTAATATGGGCTAGGTGTATAGTTGACTCAACGTAATACACATACCTCAGGTAAGCCAGCTATTCGATTCATTGTATTCTTTACATATGTGAATAGTGAATATAGCATGCATACCAAATGCCAAATACCAACCAAGAGCTGTACAAGAGTGGAATGGATCTCTGACATTTGCTCAAGTAAATTGTGATTTAGATTGGGATTTAGGATATATACAGTGATTCGGATACCCCAACTTGTATAGATATATTGTACTATATATGTGTGTTTCTAAAGTGCATCTGCACTCTGGAATTTTAGAACATTGTTGAGTTTGAGAGAGTATTATAAACAAGAGACAAGTAGCATATCATCATCATCCGATACTTTTTATTAAGTATTTCCATTCCCACATTTTTTGTGACTGCTCATTAAAGCATACGAAACGACAGGAATATTGCTTGAGATCAGTTCAGCCCAACAATAACAATGGTAGCAGATACCGCAATCACGAGCTGTCTTCATCATCTCCATATGTATTTTTTGAAAGATGAGTGCAATGCAATCTGCACAGATCATTGGTGCGGTGAGATAGAAAATGAGAGAGCGAATGCATGTAGAGATGGGATTTCAACTAAAAATGTGGTTGATTTACAGGAAAACCATTCCGGCTGAAATGAAGGTAATTAACTGGGAAGGAACTTGGCAAATGATTTGCAAACATTGATGAGATGAGGATGAGAGGATGGAGTTCATATATTTTAGGTTGTCTGCTATATTACAGATCCTGACATCGACAACTAAACCTTGGTTCATAGTGTATGGTTGCATATTTATTCAATTCATGATGTAAGAATATATGTATTCTCATTATAGTTAGTTAATGCTGATACTAAAATCAGTCTGACAAAATTATGGATTATAAAGTGTCAAGGCAAACGGAGATCCGTGGAATGGTAGAAGAACAGTTTTTTTTTCTGTCGTCATTACTTAAAATACGGAATTCCTGATTTGCACATGTCACATTCGCGGTACTGCAGCTGCAGATCGCGGTACGCACTACAGAATAATAGAATTTCATTATTCGCCGTTTTGAAGCATTTCACCTGTTAAGCAAACAATTCGTACAGTAGAGAGCATAGTACAAAATCCATATATACATACATAAATTGGTGTCACTGTTGCAGATTTCGTCTACAAAAAAATAACCCAAGAACCTTGAAGTTTTTGCATCGTAGCTATTTTCAGAGAAAAATGTGTTTCTACTCTGTAAATTGGATTTGGGTTACCAAAAGTCACAAAAATCGAGGTGCCAATGACAAAAAAGAGAAATGCAGAATGTTGAGAACATTTGACATTTACCTA
Source organism: Orchesella flavescens (assembly GCA_964034955.1). Taxonomy (NCBI): domain Eukaryota; kingdom Metazoa; phylum Arthropoda; class Collembola; order Entomobryomorpha; family Orchesellidae; genus Orchesella; species Orchesella flavescens. The sequence continues at coordinate 22,362,050 of OZ035954.1, forward strand.
CTATTACTAATTGCAAAATTTCCTTAAGGCAGCTTCCATGTTTGCCATGCATGTGCTTATAGGCTATGATCCATTAAGACTAGGTCCACCAGTGGCAAGGTTAAATCAACATTTCGAGGAAACCTTGTCTGTCTACATCTGTATAAGGTCTTATCTTTTGCTTATTTGCTTTCCTGCTAAGTTTTTATAGTGCCGACTAGGGATTCAATTAAAACCAGCAGCTTTACTAAAATCGAATGAAAATCTTTTATTTAACACGCAAGAATTTATGGTGCATCTGTTTATCAGGTAAAGTAGAAGGCAAGAACTACAATGAACACATATATTATTATTACACATTCCATGAAGGTCAACATGAAATCTAAGTCATAGAAAATGTAATTAAAATGCAATGACTAAAAGCAAAAGCAAAACTGCTGTTCCTAAACTAAACACTTGATGATATCGAACAGCTCCAGCAGACGAAGTCGTTGGTCCAGTAGTAGTCACTGGAGTAGTCACAGGTGGAACTTCCCTCTCAGCAAACCAACAATGAAGACCATGAACTTTAAAGTTGTTGACTTTAAGAGTAGCAGAGCTACCAGCCTTGCTCCAATTATTAATGTAAAGCTTGTCCAATGGCTGAGATGAGAAATGTATAGCAGTCATAGTAGTAAGACCCCCATCAGCAAAAACCTCAATAGATGACACATCCAAGAACATCCGTATAGTAATGGTTTCCTCCGTTATTTCTCGAACAGCTTTCGAACGCAAAGCTTTTGTGTAAAGGTTATTGATATTTGCAGTATTATTTGTTTTGGACCTGTCCAGGTAATATTCCGTATTGTTGTAGCCAAAGCACACTTCTTCGCCTAAAGAGTTGTGAGCACAGATAGCGAAAGAAGGCTCAGGGGTTTTGGAAATGTTAAGGGATATTTCCAACTCCATCAGCGGGGTGCTAAAGGCAGCTTGCTCGGTTAGGCTGATAACGGATTGCGGAAGGACATTTATCTCTGCATTATATTCCAAATATTGGAGTGGGTTACGAAGACCTTCTAGCTCTTCAGCAGGGGTGGAGACAAGGCGGTATTGATTTGCAGTTTGATTCAAGACCACAAGATCCAGGGTTCTTGGAATAGTCATCTGACCACGCCATGCAGTACTTGGAGTGACGTTTGCATAGTTCCAGTTGCTCATCCAAGAAATGACGAGAGCACGTCCTTGAGGTTCATTAGAAAATGTGACTCCAGCATAATTATCAGGGCCCCAGTCCATCCATTGTGTATTGGTCCAAGGAAAAGTTGTAAAAGTCGTGCCATCAAAAGTTCCTACAAAATATTGTGTGGCTGATCCTGAATTTGGACCCTACAAAATTCATTTAGATATCAAATTATGTTATTTGTTTTGCATGAGTTATTAGTAAAAACAAGTCGCTACCTACCCCAGGATTTATGCTGACGAGGAGCACCCACAGCTCAACAATTGACGTGCCATCTCCACTAACATCAACAACAAGTGGGATTAAGTCAGGACATTCCCAAACTCCATCATGATTCCCTTCCAGTGGATTTCCTCCAAACTCACTTAACTTATTCCATGAAGTAAGATTCTGAGAACCATAAAACTCAATCTTGTTACCAACTGCCAAGGCCATGATCCATTTCCCGCTGTAATAGAAAACTTTTGGATCCCGGAAGTTTGGGCTATTTTCATCTCGTAATACTGGATTCTTCTCGTATTTCTTGAAAGTTGTTCCTTTATCAAGGCTGTAAGCCAAGCTTTGAAATTGAGTCAAATGATTTTCTCCACTTGCACTTGTGTAAATTGCTACAATAGGATCGTTCCCATTGTCTGATTTGAGCCCTGTAGTGTTTGTTGTGTCTACGACAGAGCTTCCACTGAAAATTTCACCAAGTTCATCTGGCTTCAATGCAATATCAAGTTCTTCCCAGGTGATTAGATTAGTAGAAATTGCATGACCCCTGAAAAACGAAAGAAAATAATTATTCTTTATGAAAAACAGCAACAAACATTTTATTGCAGAATGAATGAGTGTTATAAATTTGGTGACACGAACCAATGCATTGGTCCCCAAACCGTGCTATAAGGATGATATTGATAGAAGAGGTGGTATACACCGTCATAAAAGACGAGACCGTTTGGGTCATTTATCCAGTGCTCTGCTGGACTGAAATGGTATTTAGGTCTAAATTCTTCTGATGTACATTGTGTTTGCTGCTTTGGCATTGATACTGCACTTTCTAAATGTAACGCAAAAAGGGCGACTAAGCCCAATTTCAGGTTGTTCAAGGTCTTCATCCTACACTACTATTCCAATGCTATGAAAAAAAAGCCTATTTTTTGAATTATTATAAGCTACTTGTATTGATGAGATGAGATCGAAATTGGAACTGAATAGAAATAAAACTCGACCAACAATTTTATTCTTGGATGGAGATGCAGCTTATGACATTACAGATTTCATCATTCTTTCAGTCATTTCATTGCCACAAATTTTCCCTTGCCGTCGTTTGTACGTACTGGAATGTTTTATCATCATTGTATTTCAATGAAAATCAAAATTTACGTAGGTATATATACTTTAATGGATAATACTGACACATACTTACTTAATTATGCATGTTCCACTTGATGTTGAAGTAAATTCGTTTTATGAAACTTCCTATGTGATTCCTTTGCTACGATGCGACATTGACATTACTACTTAAATGGAAGAGGATGAATAAAGGATGTTTCATTTATGATTATGATGATTCATGAACTTCGATTTGTTGTTCAAACAAAATTTACGTTCATTTGTATCATACGTACATCCATTGTACAATTTGTACTGATAAAAATTCCGCTGGACAAAGCAACTCATCTCACCGGTATAACCCAATTTGTCTCACCATCATCTAGTCACGATTGCATCATTAAAAACTGCTGTCTCATGTCACTGCCCTGCTCAATGAAATGTGTTTTTCTCCAATGCGATTCGCTAAACTTGCAGCTTATAAAGTTTATCAGATCATCGTATCAACAAATATTTTTCATGCTACAATAATTATTGGTAATGACAATGACCAATTTTCGGACTACCACATGGCGTGAGATAAAATTCATATGAAAGTAAGTTGGATGCAAATGGGTAATACCACTAGCTGTGGCGCAACAGTAATTCTGAAGAAATGTAATTATTGTCAACAACTTAACATCCTCGCCGACAGACATGTAATCATTTAATGCAAAAATCACGCATTCGTGAACAAACAAAACCAAGTAAAATGAATTAAAGGCAATGTGCAAGTGGAAACCAATTTAATCAATTGATTTTGTAAATCCTTATGATTTCATGTAAACCGATGTCCCCATTTTCGGGTTTCCATTCTTAATTTCTGTACCCATGCTGGGTGTGATTTTCCTGAAAATCTAATTAGATCAATGATTGCGATAATTTTGCTGCATGTCGGCTGCATTAAAGAAAAAAAGCTTGCGACATTAATGTAAGTCCTTTGAGTCGGAAAAATGCATAAATATTCAGCCATCTATTTCCGTGTAAGACGAGCTAGTGAAATTCAGAAACGGTTGTGTATATCAGATATTCAGATAAGATCTGGCTGGACATTTATCATTATTCAGCTCTGTTTGTCGTCTGTGCTGTACATCGTTCGTTGGCATCCATTGGAACCAGAATGTATGTATGTACCCTGATGTCTGATCGGTACCGTGACAATTGCTACAAGGAACTGGAAAGTCTTTGCACATAAAAAAGATGAATGTTGAATGAATATCTGAAAGAAATCGAAGAGCATTGCGGGAAAGGGAAAAATTTAGGAAAGTTGCAAAACCTTGTGACTTGCATGCGTTGATACAAGTATATACATACGTGCTATGCCAGTGTTAAAATGTTTAGACTCATTTGAATAATAGATTTCTGAAACAGAATGGCAGACGGTAAAGAAACAATTTCTGACTCAAAGCCAGAGGAAACGACTACCCCAAGTAATCCTCTTGCACAACCAACAATAACGGTAGAGCAGACTCCAGATCCTCCAAACTCTCAAGAGCAACCTGAAAAGCCGAGACTGGGTCGAAAGTCTTATCCAGTTCTGAGAAAAAAGTCCCACGATGGTGGTAGAACCCTATTTTCTCGATCCTCCAAAGATGGTTCTGAATCTTCATTTCTAGTGAGGTCAAATAAAGTTGCACCCGCTCTACTACAAACTACTCAAGGTACCCGACAAAATCCTGGACAATCACTTTTTTTAACTGCATTACCAAACAAGTCCCCCGTACTCGGAGGCTTAGCAGTTGCCAGAAAATCAGTTACATCAATGAGAGAAGACGTGACTCGACAAAGCATAGCTGTTCCCAGAAAATCTGTTACATCAATAAGAGAAGACGCGACTCCACAAAGTCTAGCAGTTGCCAGAAAATCTGTTCCGTCAATAAGAGAAGACGATTGGAAGAGGATAGAAGATGCGACTCGACAAAGTATAGCAGCAAGAAAATCGGTTACGTCAATAGCAGGTTCGGAAAAGAGTAAAGATGTATACGAAGTAAAGCTGCCACGACCATCCTCTACAAAAGACCGACGATCCAGCATGCAAACAGCTCAAACCACTGAAACATTCTCGCAAATAAACCCCAGAACCCTTGGCTCCTTGATAATGTCACTGAAAACCGTTTATGGAGACCATTATGAAGATGTTCGAAAGAAAACCCACCATCACCGGCGACGAACACGAAAGTCAAAAGATACTAGTGATTTGGGTTCAGCTGAAGCACCTCCAATAAGGCCTGAACTAACAGCAGATGGAGCAGAGGTACTTGAAGCTCGTCTGTACGGAAACCAGAATGACGTGATTGAAAAATTCATGCAGAGTAGGAGGGATTGTGAGCGAGAGTTGGTATTTGAAGAAGCCAGGTTCCCATTGTGGGTGACGTACTTGTGGAAAGTCCATTTGATTTATGAGTTTGCGTAAGAAAACATTAAAGCAGAACTCTAAATAATCTTTCCATTTAATATCGAATACTTGGAAGTGAACCCTAATTTGGAAGTGATAATTTTCGCAAACAGTACAAGTTGTATCCTCCTCATGAGTGTGTTTTACGGAACGTATGCTTCCTTTTTTCGGGATCATAGCTCAGACATTGAGATTTTAGGAGAGATCGACACTTTGATTGGAATTGACGTGATTATAAGGCTACTAGTTGAGCTATGGAGAAGTTTGACTAAATGTCAATATGAAGTGTTTACAGTAAACTATACTTTTGGTTTGGCCCTACTGGACGCAGTGGCATTATTTCCGTCGACATACCTATATATGCATTTTGCTGACGGAAACCGTCTAAGTACTATAATGTTTGTTCCAAGATTTGAGATGGTCCAAGCTCTTCACAACTTTCGAATGGTGAAAATATTAGGTATTAGAATAGAAATATTAGAAATATGTCCAGTCATCATGTCATCATCGTCACTTTTTGTTCAGATCATATATAATAGTTGATAGTTTAATGAATGATATGTACTGTTTCTGGTTTCAGACAAGTTGCAAGATGATACGAATGTTAAAGGGTACACCAAATTTTTACTTTTCCTTGTGCGATACATCATACACTACCTTTGGCTGGTACACATACTAGCCTGTATTATCTTTGTTACTGGACTAAAGGTCAGAGAGAAAAATTGGCTAAAATTCTTTGAAGCCACAAGTGAATTTATTGATAAATCAGTTTAAAGTGTTATTTGAATAGAACTACCTTGAGTGGCTTTTAAATATGAAGCCTGAAAGTGAAGAATCCAAGCAATATGTGACCTTCCTGACAATAAGATCTCATCTTCCAGAACCACCAGAAAAATTTTTCTTACCGTATCCAGAACCCTTCGGGATTTACACTTTGTCTTTATACCTTGTTGTAGCCACAGTAAGCACCGTTGGGTAAGTTTGCACTTGGCGAAAGGCGAAAGGATGATATTAACTATATAATTGGTTCTAGGCCTTTGTCCCTCCACTCTCCAATCCGCCCAGTACCTTAACCGTACCCGAATCCCTCAAGATCATGGTGACTTTTATCCAAGATATAAAAAAAATCCAACACTCGACAAATTTTATCTATATTATATAGTTAGTGCGGGATTTTAGTATGAAGTTGGTGAAAAGTTAGTGCGACTTGATGCGAAGTCAACAGGGGTTATGATGTTGAGGGATTCAAGTACGGAGGGATAAGGGGCTACGGGGATTCAGATTTTTGCGGGTTTAAGGGTAGGTGATAAGAGCCGGTAATGATATAATCACTCTTACTTTTATATCGTTAGATTTGGTGACTTTTTTCCAACAACAAATATCGGTAATGTTGATTTTCCATGATATTTTTATGATACGAATGCATTTCTAAAACGTTTTCCCATGGACTTACACAATGTCAATTTAATCCGACATTTCAGAAAGGATTTTAATTATCATTATGATGATGATCGGGGCAATTTGGATAAGTGGAGAATTGGCTTACAAATTGGGAACCTTTTTCACGGATCAGGACGCATCACGATACTTAATGTTCTTTCGTGTGAACTGTATAAAAATTCATTTGGTAAGGCATCCAATTTAAAAGTTGGTACACTGTTGCAGCTTCATTAAAATACTATTAACAAAATAATCCATATATATTTCTGTAAACAAAACAATTTTCAGCGAAATTATCACGTGTCTGATTTCATCTTAAAAAGAACCGAAAACTACTATTTGCATTTGTGGAGATACCGAAGAGGTTTGCTGTATATAATCGTTTGAATTGGTGTGGGTAAAACAATTCAAGTGCACGTCAATTTCATGTTGGTTTTCAGGGGTACACGAGATTGACTTGACTTATCTTCCCCATTGTGTCCAGGAAGAGATAAAGTATGATATTTGTGAAGAGATGTTTTATAAATCCCCAATGTTCCGAGGACTTGATGAAACCTTTCTTATGGGATTGGCAAAAGATGCTAAAGTAACTAACTACCCACAACTACTTTCTCCACCAGCACAGAAAAATAACTTTGATTATTTGCAGTCACCTTTTATTCTATTGGTTTTATCCAGGTGTCTCTATTTTCCCCACGAATGATTCTATTTGAAAGAGGAAGCATCACGAAGAAAATGTGTTTCATTCTTCAAGGCGAAGTTGCAGTGGCATCCGACCTAAGTGATGATCACATCCAAGCAATTCATCGTGCTGGCTGTCTTATCGGAGAAATCAATTTGTTCATGTCACTCCCATACGAACAAACCATGTACACAAGAACAGTTTGCACGATCATGACCATCACAAAAAGGGACTTGATGCTGTGTTTACAAGACAATCCTCACATCTTTTCCATAATGAGAGAACGGATGAGAGTAAGTTTTGAATTGAAGGACATTTTTTTAAAAAAAATTTAGAAAGTGTTTATCAATCTTATGTTGATTAATAAACGCTAGAAACGGCGAGAACGATACAGGAATGCATTCAATTTACAAGATATCCATCCATATGTGCAATGGATTTATCCAAAAGAAGAAACTAAATGTGAATGTGATCCAGATTTTCCTGTCAGCATCAACAAGTATGCCTTTCCTGTCCACAAAACATACAATTTCCTAAGTAGTATTATCTTCAACTTAATTCCATTCATTTTGATTGGCAGTATGAAAGGCTGGAACAAACCCGTGACAGGACATCCAATGCAACACCTTGATGAGCAGGTTATCGTTGAAATGCCATGTGATCGAGAGGACTTGAAAAGGGTAAAAGTTTTTTGTTATATCATGCACATTTGTATTCAAATATCAGTGTTGTATATATGGTCCCAACTTTCACTTTTCTAGGGAGTAATAGAAGCGTATGGATTAGTGTCTGTCCCTCAAATCTATTACAATCCGGGATTATTTTTGTTTGCCTACAATATTTGCACACTAGCCGTTTGGTTTTACCTAACTTTGCTGACACCTGTTTGTGCCACTTATGATAATTTTGAAACTTCATATTTTGGATGGTGTCGAGGGTTATCCTCTCGTTGGGATTTGATAATAGCAGTTTGCATTGTTGACTTTATTGTGGAGTTGGTTTACGCGTGTCCATCCACAGGTTTGGGGCTATTTGAAAGTAGGACTTTCTAATCAAAAGGAAATATTTTGAAATGGATTTTCTTTACTTTTAAAATCTAGGTAGATACTATAAACTACGGGACGGACTTATAGTCCGAAAAAGCTCTTTTGGATTCTATTGTGATCTCCTAAGCATATTGCCATTAGAGCTGACGAGCTATGGTTGGAGTTGCTCACTTTTCCGAGCGTTCTTGAAGTTCTGGAAAGTAAGAAATCTTAAACGTTATGATTTGCAATTTATGCATCCAATTGTAATGTTTCTGAAGTATGAATGAGTTTTCATTTTTAGATTAGTCGCTTATGGGATTTTCTAGATGAAAGATGTGCTCTTCGACTGTTCTACATTAGAATAGCTAAAATGACGTATTATTTGCTGTATCTCAGTTATATAATTGCCCTATTTTTTCTCAACCTTGTTTGTGCGCCTGGGTAATAGTAATAATTATAATGGCAACATGTTGAATTTACTTTAAAAATGATATGATTATAAACAATACACTTGTTCCAGGAGAGGTACGGAATGCGTAGAAATCTCCTTTTATAATCCAATATATCCTCAAAAACGGTGGGAACGTGTTAAAACTGGTCATCACCTGGAACAATACATATTATCAACTCCAGTAAGCATTCAAGTTTCACTCCCCTATCATGATGCAATTAATTTATTGTTTCATTGCAAAAAAATTGTCTTTGTTTCAGATTGTATTTGCAGTTAGCACTGTAACGTTAGTACTGATTTAGTTTGATCTTTTTTGCAAATATTTTCCCATATATTTTGAATATGATTTGGTTTTGTGGAATAATATATTATATAGCAAATTATTAATCTTTTCGAGCAGAAGTGTAGGTTTTGGAAACGTTGTTGCTCAAACTACAAAGGAAATACTTTGGACAACTTTATTCATGATTATGGGTCATTTCTTTGTATCCTACATTCTTGCACAACTTACTTCAGCCCTGTCCGCAAGACTCACTCCTCAGTAAATAAATAATATATCATATTTGCAGTTGATGAAGATAGCGAAGCAAGTTTTGGAGTATTACGAGTTTTGTTTCCAACTTTTCAGACTCATTTTTCATCAGAAGCTTCTTGTAGTCGAAACATTCATTCGTCACAATGGATTGTCTACAAACCTTTTACGGAGACTTGTTAGTTGATATGATAAGCTTTATACTTTAAATGTAACAAGATTGAGTTGATAAAGTTGATAAATAGTCAACTTTTTCACGTTTGAGATTAGATTGAGCATTATGATCTTCAGCATCAGTATGTCAGTGGGTGCTCCTTACCTGAAGGAACTCATTTGATGTATGATGGTCACAGGTAGTGTAATCAGTGAATAAAAACGTTTTTCATTTTGAACATTGAAAACAATTGGCCTCACAATTAACAATAACTTTTACGCTTAACTTACAGCACTTTATTTGAAGATGTTCTTTTAGTGGAAGGGGAAATATTTTTCGATGGTGTTCCCGCATTTGCTGTAAAACTAGATTCATAAACACCTTCAAAATACATTACGCAATTAAAGCACTAAAAACTTTATTTTTTTTTATAGAAAATACCTTCGCAAGCTATTATTGACATGTCGCGTCTTATGAGAAGGCACTACTATAACAAGCTTTTAATACATCATTCTAAATTATTTGAGATTTTTTATTATGAAACTTTTAACTCTTAGGTTCGTGGTCCCTCCAGACCTTGTGTTTGTCCAACGTGGAGAAGTTCGACGAGAGCTATATGTGATTGTTAATGGCTCAGTCGCAGTAAGGAATTGGCAGCTTTTTATTATTTTCAATATATCATGCATCTGTATGAAAATTTTGCTTCCTGTTTTCCAACTGCTCATAGCTTTATCAACATGGGGAAAAGTCTGCAAGTGCAATCTTACGATCTACTGGACATTTCGGTTTAAGGGACCTGCTATTTGGCGAACCTTACCCATATAAAGTGAAGACCTTGAGTTATGTAGTATTGTACAGTGTTGATTATTCAGTGTTTCAAGAGGTTCTCGGGGATGATGAAGGCTTATTGGAATATATAAAAGATGAATTGGTTAGAAATATTCTACACTTTTATTGAGCTGCTATTACTATGTCTTTTGTAGTTTTAAATCATGCATACATTCCACTGTAGATGAGACGAGAAGACGAAATCGGTAACTATCAGAATGCACGAGTTGTTGATGAAGATGGCCCTTCTGAAAGAGAAGTAGTTTCCCCATCCTGGCTCACCTATCCAGGAGACCCGGATGCTCCATCGATTGGGGGAGATTTAACCTATGATCATTTGGAAAGGCCATTTTTATATCACAAAGGCTCAGATTTTATAAGACAATGGACAATGCCCGACATTCTACACCCAGCCGGACAGTTTGGAACTATGTGGCAGGCAATTATGGGGCTAGCTGCTGTGGCTAATTTGGTATTTTTGGTCGTGGAAACCTTTATGGGACATAAGTTCGTTGTTTCAAAACATAACTTTTTTCCTTTAATGATTTTTGCTGAAAATGTATATATTTATCTTGAATTTATGAATTGCTAAACAGGGGGCCTCAATTTAGAATAGCACAGTTTTTACTGGATCTCCTGTTCTGTGCAGACATGTAATTAAAGTAATTTTACTTTTTATTTTAAAACTACGCATTAAATAATCTAACTACTTATATTGTTTTAGTTATATCAAATGTCATTGGGCGTATTATGACTGGAGCGATGGACATTTACGATATCATCCCGTATGTAACATCATTGCTATTTAAAAGTTTTTCCTAAAGTTTGCATGAATTAAGTCTATATAACTCATGCACGACATAATTTGGCATTTTTGATAGGTGAAAACTTGGATTCGCTACTTGTTTAAAGGGACGTTTTTTATTGAAGTTGCAATGATGATACCATTAGAGCTTATTTTAGCGTTTTCCGGATCTACAGATTTGATGGGATATGGCCCAGGTTTTTTACAGATGATATATCAGCAATATTATATCAGTACACTTTTCTGCAAAGGCCAATTATTTTTTCAAAATATTATGTTGCATAATAGGTCATTCATGGTACACCAAACTAAGATGGATTAGGATGCTGAGATTTTTAAAATTCATTGAGCTCTACGAGATTGTTCATCGAATCTTTGAAAACAGAACTACAGTGATGTATGATGTTATATAAATTCTAAAAAAATAATACCAAGCAGGAGAATTTCAAGTGACACAACTTTCACTCTTATTTTTCCAAGGTTTTTGTTTTACTTGTCTATCACTGTCTTGATGTCTACCTTAATTGGAGCAATGGCGTTTTTTATTGCTTGCCCAACTTTTGGATACACATGGACAAACGGGGATGAGTTTAGACTTCCAGTATGCGAAGCAAGCACATGGGTGCAGTTCAAACATCAAGGTTTCTACACTCATAATTCTTCAGTTTATCATTATTAATGCTTTTCTTGCAGATTTAAAAAAACTTATACCCACTTTATTTTAAACCTTCAGAGCAGAAAAATCTCCGAACTAGATACAAGCCACTTAGCTCAGGGACTCCAATCCCTGACCTATCAGTCTATGAAAAGGAATTATTTCATGCAAGAACTATATGGGAGAGGTGGATCTACGGTTTGTATTACATAGGCCAAGTGTTAATGGTTATTGGTTTCGGGGATCAAGCAACTTTTAGAAGCACTGAATTACACTTTCTAACCAGCGTTGCCCTGTTTGGTATTATTACAGAAACTAATCAGATCTTCAACCTTGAATAGTGTAACAAATGAATCCAGTTGATCTGTCTGTAAAATCATATAAAATATACTGTACCTTTGTCATCAGGGTTCATTGTATGCCAGTCCCTTTCTGCAGACATAACGTCGGCACAAGTTGATACTGACGAGATTCGTGCAATTAATCGCGAAAATTTAAATCGTTTAGCTATTGCATTATCCCGTGAAGGAGCGTCAAGGGCGTTTGTCAAGTAATGTTAAAAAAACTTTAGATATACGATATTCCCTAATAGGAAATTAATTTATTACCACGACTTCTGCAACCCCCCACATCCCCATATTTTTTCCAGGTACATCAGATCAGCGTTCCATTTATCATACAGTTACACAAGGGGTCTGCAGCCAAACGATGTAATTATGCGATCCCCCAAAAAATCGTTACTAATAATACTAATGAGAATGTATAACCATATGTATAAACTGTGATTTTCCAGCTATTTGATGACCTGTATCCAGTGCTCCATCGAAAATTGTTCAATGAATATGTGGGAGATATTCTTGACAGAGTTAGTTGGTGTCATTATTTTGCAAAATATCATGATACCACGCATGTTGTCAGAAAGTGTTATAAGTGATTGCCAATTTTTGCATTCCAACAGGTTCCAATATTTCTTGGATTCAACGATGCATTTCTAAATATGCTTAAGCGTAAGTTTCGAATCGAATTTATACCAAAAGGAGGACTTGTTACGAGAGCAGGAGATTTAGATTACAAAATGTATATTGTTGTACGAGGGGAAATGTGGGTTTGTGACAGAAATGATAGGTGGCTATGTACGATGAGGGTAGGAGAGTAAGTGTAATAGATTGAAATGTCATGGTTTGCTATTTTCATTTTGCAAGCAAGTGCAAAATGTGACAACACTTTTTCTAATATTAAATATATACTTTATAGGTCAGTAGGTGAAATGAGTTTGATCTAGTAAGTAGGAGATGAAAATAAGTTTCATTATTTTTGAAAAGATATGCGTACACATTTCCTTAAAATTAGACCCAAAACTACTAAACAATTTTACTATTTTGTAGTTCTGCAAAACGACGGTTTTCCGCATATGCCGCGACGAACCTTCAAGTTCTCGTTCTGATGGCTGAAGACTTTGCCCATGTTTTAGAACTGTTTCCTCTGCTCCGAAAGCAAATTTTGCGAAGCCTTCTTGACTATAAACGAGAATCCTACATCATAAAAGCTTGGAAATGGACCACGAGAGAACATGAAGGTTATTTGAATGAGCAAAAAGAAAATACGGAAATTCTCACACATTTTTTACAAAAAAATGTCACGCGTATCCGTGTCGAAGGAAATGTCAAACTTGATGAGACAGAGAAATACATTCCGGAACCCAGTTTCTGGAAAACTATTGTTGGATATGGACCCCAGGACATTTTCCCACATTATATTTATTTTGCATCAGAGTAAGTTCATTATCAATAATTCATGTACTAACTCAATTTATCATACTATCAATATCTCATTTAATAAGAAGAATCTCTTCGTTTGTTAACTTTCTCAACAGCAATGATAAATTCAATCCTGTGATTCACCCTTTGTCTCCATTTATTGCAAATTTCCACACCCTAAAGAGCGTTGTTTCGTTTTTTGGTCCGATTCTCTCTGTCTATAACGTTTTCTTCTACGTTCCAGGAAGAGATAAGAATATCACGCGGGTCACGATTAGGCTGGGAGCAGTAATTGATATTGTTCTTTGGATTGACATTTTGCTTAAATTCTTTACAGCTATTGAGATATATAAGAGGAAAACATTTTGCAAGAATTTGATGAAGATTGTGAAACAGTAAATTTTGTTTGGTTATTTTAATAGCAAAACTTGCATTTTGAAACGTTGTGCAGATTTAACTACAAATTATAAATTTTTTTACTTCATTTAGTTATGTTTTTCGACCTACTGGCTTTGTCTACGATTTCATTGTGGCTTTCCCTTATGATTTAGCGACGGGAAATGAAGGAACAAAATTAATGATGCTTCGATGTTTCCTTTCAGTGAGTGTTTGGTGTCACTTTAATCTGTTGTGTCACATATTTGCAACTGCCAAAAAATTTAACAATTTGTTTTTTTCCTAATAGTTTAAATATTTCTCGGATTTATGGAGGCTACAAGATGATATTGAAGTGTCCACACTTAAATTCAAACTCACAACTTCCATCTCCTTCCTTTTGTACTTGGCTCATATTTTGGCCTGCATTTTCTTTTGGATATCCTGTCCTGCTTCAGATGATCTCAGTAATTGTCAACTGAATGGGTGGGTGTACACGTTTCGAATACAGTTTGGAAAATTACACACTGCTCCTCTCCCACCTGGTACTTCTGATAAGGATTTCAATGATTTATATCATGATCCAAATCCTAGCCATTGGTAGAACTGCATAAACCTATATAAAGCTTTTACTTCTTGCTATACTAGATTCTAGATAGATTGCTTATGCGTATGTGGATTTGGTTTAATTGCCCATATTACTTTAGGTACATAATTTCACTTTACTGGGTGATGACTGTCCTAACCACGGTATTTTTGTTGGAATATATATATAGCCCTACCGTTATTCTTAAATTTGCAAAACCAGAGTAAATTCTGTAAAATATGTATGGTATAATTGTGTAAGTAGGTTGGATTTGGTGATATTACACCTACAAATTTTGAGGAGATTACACTTGCAGTTTTCTGTATTTTCTTTGGATCCTTATTTTTGTCAATAATGTTGGGAAACATTACAACAGGATTGAGTTCTTTGACCAAGGCCAAGCGTAACTTTCTTGGGAAAGTCGAGAAAATGTTGGATTATCTTCAAATTATTGGATTGTCTTCAGTTGCTCATAAAACACTTTCTGCATACTGTAACATGACTTGGAATAACTGGTAAGTTGGTTTTGAAAAAAAATAAGTAGCCAAATAAGTTACACAGTGTAAAAGTGCAAGTTTGCAAGTCATAGGCAAACTAAGCTTTTTTTCTCTCTCTCACTTCACACAACCAGCCGAGGTGTTAATTACAACGATATTGCTGCTATATTACCACTTTATGTCCAACAAGATGTGTATTTGGCAATTTACCATCATTGTATCACCCATTCACTATTTTTCGGTGAAAGCTATGACTTATCTTTTGTCCGAGCAATATGTTCTCGCGTGAGGCACTACATGTTCCTTCCGGGAATGCGAATCGCAAATGAACTGGAGCCGGGAACAGGTATCTTCATTGTGATGCGTGGAGCAGTCACATCCTTCCAACAAAATCCATCAACAGGACAATACGAGTTTATCAAGAGATATGAAAAGCATCAAGTGTTTGGAAGAATCCCTGCCCTATTTCCTGGAGCCCTTTATAACAAATCATACAGGGCTGAAGCCAAGACGGAAGTGTTACTAATGTATCATGCCGATATCAGACAACTAGTCACGAAATTCCCAAAATGGAAACTTTTCCTACAGGAAATCATTGCTCGGGAGTATCCCCACTTTGCCAAGCAGTCCAGCTTGAAAGACATCACAGAAAAGAAGTTTGATATGGATGAAAGACTCACCAAGAAACTAACTAATGAGCAGTTTATGGAAGCAGCGGATATGTTTTCTAGTGATCCTCTTGAGCGAACAGGAAAATATAATGAAATTTTTAAGGCAGCGCGTAAAACTGTTGATATGGACAAAAATGAAGAAACTGTTGCAAATGCTGGTTCACAATCGGAAGTATCAAGACAAACTAAAACCAAGAATGAAGCACGATCTCCAAGTAATTCAAAGGCGACTACGGGTAAGGACAATAAGGGCAGAAAAGCTTCTCGAAGAAGAGTGGCCGAAAGTTTCCACAAACATAGAGCGGCCTCAGAAATTTCAAAAACTAAAAGGAAATGAGGGATGCTCAGTGTAAAAACAAGCGGTTTAAGGATAATGCTATTAGTGAACTCCACATTTTGCTGCAATCACTCGATTTTAATAATGTATGCTAGTGCGTTTTTAAAACTTACCTGTAACTAAACATACATCTAATATAAATATTACGTACTAGATATAAATGTTTTATAGATGAAGAATGTCTTATGATGATGATGATTGAATATAATACAAAAGTCAATTTGAATAATTCTTTCGTCATTTAAAATTCTATTTATTTTCTCTATTAATCCTACGCGGACTCTTTATAATATTATTATCTTTGCTAGATTTTTTAATTTGATTGTTGGAAACTTTTTTATGAGTATTGCTACCAGAGGAAGGACTTTGACTACAGTCACACCATGGTGAGATCGTTATATCGCATTGTAGTCTAACATTAAGGAGAACTAAAGGAGCTTTATCAATTGTCATGTGGGTAGTGGATAACACTGTATAATTTAGATTATTAAGGCCAGTCAGCCTATCACGTCGTTTTGTTTTGTTAAATTGATCATAGCACTTGGCAGTATCTCTTGGTCTCACTTTCGGACTGTGAGAATGTCGAAATGTGTTTTTGTTATCAGTTTGAATGTCAAGAGGACGCTTAACCTGAAAAGAAGCAGGAGATCCATTTCAATCAGATCATGTGAAAATTAATTAGCACCCTTGTTAACAGTATGAAAGATCCAAATGTAAATTTATTTTCTCACCTCAATGTTAGCATGTTTAAGCCGGACATAAAACTCATCGTCTTCCATTCCCCATCCCCAATAGACATTGCTCATCCCATTAACTTTGAGAAAGTCAGGAGCAGATACCAAAAGTATTCCTCCAATGAAAGTAGGATAATTGTACTTTGGATGAAGACCAGGGGCTGCGACATGCATTACGCTGCCATCCCCTGGAAATTCATATGGGAGATCGTAGTTCAAGGGAAGGAGGTCAACATCATGCATGGCTATATAAAGCTTCCCATTTCCTCCTTGCTGTTTCTCCTCGGATGTTGTTGCATAAAGAAAGCCTGCATTGATGAGGCTAGCTCTGTTGAATCTGTAGCCATCAACCTATAATATATTGAAAACAAATAATGCGAAACCCGTTACAATTTAGACCATCAAAATTAACAATGCAAACAAGAATCTTGTTGAAAAACGTAGTTTTTAAAAGGGCTCCGTAACACCCAGCATCTTTCACTTCATTTCAAATGGAGTCATTTAACATAGTTGGTGGTGCTTTTCTTCTAGTAACAAAACGTCATTCCAAACTCCATAGTATGAACTATGGAACAATATGGCTAGAATTATTTCCTTCCTCGTTCTGTTAGGAACTTTGAAATTATTTACTGCAGTAAAAGCTGAAGAATTATTTTATGAATTTGGCGATAACGAAACCATAAGCAAAACTATAAATGGATTACCTAATCCTAACCCATCGAATCCATCCTCTTTGTTTGATTTGCCAAAACTTCCTCCATTATCAACACTCGGAGACTCTTTAATGACGGAAGCGGCTTTACCCCTATTGAGCAGATTAAGTGAAAACGTTGACAAAGTGAAGAAATGGCTTGAAACTAATAACATTCGTCTACCATCACCATTTTTCGATACAGTGCAAATCCCATTATTTGACTTTGAAGGATCTATGAGTGAAATAGCAAAAAGACACTTGGAAAGATTCCTGTGGGTATCCCCAGTTATAATCTATGGAGCCTTTATATTCGGACCATCACCTTTCATCCTACTATTTTATATTTTAAGGATTCTGTTCAACATTGGTTCTGAACTGATTCCTATTCCTTTTTAAATGAAGAAGGAAACGAAAACGCATTTACCTGATTAACAACGATGATTTCATGGGAAATTTTCTTTTGTAGAAGGTACCGGTGAATATAAGGCACAAATGTGAGCAGTTCTTCAAATCTGTCCCGGTATGGAACAATGACCTGCGTTTGGACAAAGAAAATGAATTCTTAATTCTAATGTTCAATGTATGTATTCAGCTTTTTTTACCTTGTTAAAAAGAATGTAAAATGTTAATAAAATTCTTATATTACTTTACCCCTAAATGATGTGTCTCATCAATCGGATCATCATTTTCTGAGCTTGACACACTTTGAGGTTGGTGCAGAGGTAAATTTGTAGCAAAGAACTTGCCTACATCCATAATACAGATAATTTTGTAATTTGTTAGAATGCATAACTTTCTCCAGCATTTAATACACATTCGAATGATACGGTAATTGTTGACATACTTACCTCGTCCATCACTATTCCTGTAAGATGATGGCATTGACGAGCTACCCAGGTAGATAGCAATAAGAAAGCAGGCCAACACTGCTAACGCCAATAGTTTTCTCAATCTCCATATCAATCTCCATGCCATGTACCAATGTCGATGCGGTGAAAAGAGGGTACTTTTTGCAATTATTTTGATGTGTGAAGAAAAATAAGGCCTTATGAACTCAACGAGCACTCAAATTAGGGGAGCAGAAAGGACCGGTTTCGGTATTTTAATTGTTCCCTTCATCAGCTTTCTATAAATATTATATACATACAAATGTGTAGTGGCTGACAATGCATAATTATGACATATTAAAATTAGGTTGAGTTAAAGATAAAAATAAAAATAAGAATACAAGTACGGAGTCAATTTAGTAGATAAAATTATATTACATAATAACTGTTAGTATCAATAATACCTGCTAGCGAGATGGTAAAAGTTTGAGCTCG
Source organism: Orchesella flavescens (assembly GCA_964034955.1). NCBI lineage: Eukaryota > Metazoa > Arthropoda > Collembola > Entomobryomorpha > Orchesellidae > Orchesella > Orchesella flavescens. Next base: position 22,380,547 of record OZ035954.1, read on the forward strand.
TGAAATTAGTTTAATTGAAGCTCTGGTGTAAATTACACGTTTTACTGTATAAGGTTTAAATCAAAATAATATAATCATGATATTGTTGAAGAACTCTTAGTTGATCTATTGACAAATATCTTAATTAAAAACCACTTACAATTCCAATGATGTTTACAAATATTATATAGTTTAAACCACCAAATATTTTTATTAAATTATTTATATTATACTGTGGATAAATCGGAATCTAAAATGAAGTATATTATGAGTAAAAGTGTATATGTTGTGTTTTTGTTTGGATCTGAGTTGACGGGTTTGTTATTTTGACTCTCTTTTACAGGCATATTTTGTTTGATCTTTGATTGTCATTTTAATAATACATCTGACTCAATAAACTCGTTTGAATTTGGATTGGAAATGGGAATGTTTCGATTTCTATCAATTCTTGGATTAGGATCACGCTTACGGGCTGTGCGTTCGTGATTGGGAAAAGAACGAGACTTGACTCCTTTTTTGTTATCAAATCTTCTACTTTTGCCTTTTGAAATTCCACTATCTTCAGTTTCTCTTGAAATTTGAACATGGCTTTGTGATGGTGGGATAGAAGATTTGGGTTTGAAACTGTCTTCAAAATCTTTCAAGACACTAATTGAATTAAGAACAAATTTACCTTCTTCTACTCGCTTAACTAGATTATTTGCGTACCTATTTTCTATATTTTGAGGCACAGGGTCTCCTTTAACTCTCCAGCTAGGAAAGCCACAAGTACTTTTGATTTTTGATGGTTTTGTTTCCCAGTCTAAAGCTCTCACTGTCTTCTGTTTGTGAAAATTAGTACGGGAAGCAGTGTATAATGTCAAAAGAAAGTAAGTAAATACAGATTTTCTATCTTCTTCATTAACAATTTTTTCATTCACAAAAGGAATTATACGACTGTATATTTTTAATAAAATAAGCTCGATGTTAAAAGCTGTTCCTTTTGCTGAAGACATTTGTAAAGAAAGGACAAGGTTTTGTTTTGCATCTCTCATTTCCTCCAGGTCGGATAAAGGAATTGTGTTGTACTGAGGGGTCATTAATCTACAGATTGGATATGTAACTGCCACATCATGCTGAACTGCATTTGTCATATTTCTAACATGATTTCGGCATTGAAAATAGGAATGAAATAGTTTTAAACAATCTGATTGTATATTAGTTGGGAGCTCAAATGGAGGAGTTTCGAGTGAAGCGAGAATATTATTATCGGGGATTTCTGGACTTGTCTTTGCTTTACACAGTAGTTTTATATATTCCCTAACAATTGGATCTCGATCATAGGATTTGAGATATTCCCATATGGTTAACCCTTTCGGTGTTTTTAGTTTGTTTAGAAGGAGTTTAAGTTTCATTTCTGTATTGCTTACGTTCTGGACTGGTGATGGAGGGTGGTCGGCGGAGTCATCATCATCGGGCATAATGATAGAAGCTAGTAAGTCGTCAAGTTCAGAATTCTCCAATTCCATTTGGGATGTCATGTTGATGTTGGAGTGAGGTTGAGGATCCTGAGATGCTGAAGGCCACCAAACAGACTTTTTGCAATTATTTTGATGTGTGAAGAAAAATAAGGCCTTATGAACTCAACGAGCACTCAAATTAGGGGAGCAGAAAGGACCGGTTTCGGTATTTTAATTGTTCCCTTCATCAGCTTTCTATAAATATTATATACATACAAATGTGTAGTGGCTGACAATGCATAATTATGACATATTAAAATTAGGTTGAGTTAAAGATAAAAATAAAAATAAGAATACAAGTACGGAGTCAATTTAGTAGATAAAATTATATTACATAATAACTGTTAGTATCAATAATACCTGCTAGCGAGATGGTAAAAGTTTGAGCTCGTGAAATTAGTTTAATTGAAGCTCTGGTGTAAATTACACGTTTTACTGTATAAGGTTTAAATCAAAATAATATAATCATGATATTGTTGAAGAACTCTTAGTTGATCTATTGACAAATATCTTAATTAAAAACCACTTACAATTCCAATGATGTTTACAAATATTATATAGTTTAAACCACCAAATATTTTTATTAAATTATTTATATTATACTGTGGATAAATCGGAATCTAAAATGAAGTATATTATGAGTAAAAACGTATATGTTGTGTTTTTGTTTGGATCTGAGTTGACGGGTTTGTTATTTTGACTCTCTTTTACAGGCATATTTTGTTTGATCTTTGATTGTCATTTTAATAATACATCTGACTCAATAAACTCGTTTGAATTTGGATTGGAAATGGGAATGTTTCGATTTCTATCAATTCTTGGATTAGGATCACGCTTACGGGCTGTGCGTTCGTGATTGGGAAAAGAACGAGACTTGACTCCTTTTTTGTTATCAAATCTTCTACTTTTGCCTTTTGAAATTCCACTATCTTCAGTTTCTCTTGAAATTTGAACATGGCTTTGTGATGGTGGGATAGAAGATTTGGGTTTGAAACTGTCTTCAAAATCTTTCAAGACACTAATTGAATTAAGAACAAATTTACCTTCTTCTACTCGCTTAACTAGATTATTTGCGTACCTATTTTCTATATTTTGAGGCACAGGGTCTCCTTTAACTCTCCAGCTAGGAAAGCCACAAGTACTTTTGATTTTTGATGGTTTTGTTTCATTCAAATTTCAAAAACTAAAAGGAAATGAGGGATGCTCAGTGTAAAAACAAGCGGTTTAAGGATAATGCTATTAGTGAACTCCACATTTTGCTGCAATCACTCGATTTTAATAATGTATGCTAGTGCGTTTTTAAAACTTACCTGTAACTAAACATACATCTAATATAAATATTACGTACTAGATATAAATGTTTTATAGATGAAGAATGTCTTATGATGATGATGATTGAATATAATACAAAAGTCAATTTGAATAATTCTTTCGTCATTTAAAATTCTATTTATTTTCTCTATTAATCCTACGCGGACTCTTTATAATATTATTATCTTTGCTAGATTTTTTAATTTGATTGTTGGAAACTTTTTTATGAGTATTGCTACCAGAGGAAGGACTTTGACTACAGTCACACCATGGTGAGATCGTTATATCGCATTGTAGTCTAACATTAAGGAGAACTAAAGGAGCTTTATCAATTGTCATGTGGGTAGTGGATAACACTGTATAATTTAGATTATTAAGGCCAGTCAGCCTATCACGTCGTTTTGTTTTGTTAAATTGATCATAGCACTTGGCAGTATCTCTTGGTCTCACTTTCGGACTGTGAGAATGTCGAAATGTGTTTTTGTTATCAGTTTGAATGTCAAGAGGACGCTTAACCTGAAAAGAAGCAGGAGATCCATTTCAATCAGATCATGTGAAAATTAATTAGCACCCTTGTTAACAGTATGAAAGATCCAAATGTAAATTTATTTTCTCACCTCAATGTTAGCATGTTTAAGCCGGACATAAAACTCATCGTCTTCCATTCCCCATCCCCAATAGACATTGCTCATCCCATTAACTTTGAGAAAGTCAGGAGCAGATACCAAAAGTATTCCTCCAATGAAAGTAGGATAATTGTACTTTGGATGAAGACCAGGGGCTGCGACATGCATTACGCTGCCATCCCCTGGAAATTCATATGGGAGATCGTAGTTCAAGGGAAGGAGGTCAACATCATGCATGGCTATATAAAGCTTCCCATTTCCTCCTTGCTGTTTCTCCTCGGATGTTGTTGCATAAAGAAAGCCTGCATTGATGAGGCTAGCTCTGTTGAATCTGTAGCCATCAACCTATAATATATTGAAAACAAATAATGCGAAACCCGTTACAATTTAGACCATCAAAATTAACAATGCAAACAAGAATCTTGTTGAAAAACGTAGTTTTTAAAAGGGCTCCGTAACACCCAGCATCTTTCACTTCATTTCAAATGGAGTCATTTAACATAGTTGGTGGTGCTTTTCTTCTAGTAACAAAACGTCATTCCAAACTCCATAGTATGAACTATGGAACAATATGGCTAGAATTATTTCCTTCCTCGTTCTGTTAGGAACTTTGAAATTATTTACTGCAGTAAAAGCTGAAGAATTATTTTATGAATTTGGCGATAACGAAACCATAAGCAAAACTATAAATGGATTACCTAATCCTAACCCATCGAATCCATCCTCTTTGTTTGATTTGCCAAAACTTCCTCCATTATCAACACTCGGAGACTCTTTAATGACGGAAGCGGCTTTACCCCTATTGAGCAGATTAAGTGAAAACGTTGACAAAGTGAAGAAATGGCTTGAAACTAATAACATTCGTCTACCATCACCATTTTTCGATACAGTGCAAATCCCATTATTTGACTTTGAAGGATCTATGAGTGAAATAGCAAAAAGACACTTGGAAAGATTCCTGTGGGTATCCCCAGTTATAATCTATGGAGCCTTTATATTCGGACCATCACCTTTCATCCTACTATTTTATATTTTAAGGATTCTGTTCAACATTGGTTCTGAACTGATTCCTATTCCTTTTTAAATGAAGAAGGAAACGAAAACGCATTTACCTGATTAACAACGATGATTTCATGGGAAATTTTCTTTTGTAGAAGGTACCGGTGAATATAAGGCACAAATGTGAGCAGTTCTTCAAATCTGTCCCGGTATGGAACAATGACCTGCGTTTGGACAAAGAAAATGAATTCTTAATTCTAATGTTCAATGTATGTATTCAGCTTTTTTTACCTTGTTAAAAAGAATGTAAAATGTTAATAAAATTCTTATATTACTTTACCCCTAAATGATGTGTCTCATCAATCGGATCATCATTTTCTGAGCTTGACACACTTTGAGGTTGGTGCAGAGGTAAATTTGTAGCAAAGAACTTGCCTACATCCATAATACAGATAATTTTGTAATTTGTTAGAATGCATAACTTTCTCCAGCATTTAATACACATTCGAATGATACGGTAATTGTTGACATACTTACCTCGTCCATCACTATTCCTGTAAGATGATGGCATTGACGAGCTACCCAGGTAGATAGCAATAAGAAAGCAGGCCAACACTGCTAACGCCAATAGTTTTCTCAATCTCCATATCAATCTCCATGCCATGTACCAATGTCGATGCGGTGAAAAGAGGGTACTTTTTGCAATTATTTTGATGTGTGAAGAAAAATAAGGCCTTATGAACTCAACGAGCACTCAAATTAGGGGAGCAGAAAGGACCGGTTTCGGTATTTTAATTGTTCCCTTCATCAGCTTTCTATAAATATTATATACATACAAATGTGTAGTGGCTGACAATGCATAATTATGACATATTAAAATTAGGTTGAGTTAAAGATAAAAATAAAAATAAGAATACAAGTACGGAGTCAATTTAGTAGATAAAATTATATTACATAATAACTGTTAGTATCAATAATACCTGCTAGCGAGATGGTAAAAGTTTGAGCTCGTGAAATTAGTTTAATTGAAGCTCTGGTGTAAATTACACGTTTTACTGTATAAGGTTTAAATCAAAATAATATAATCATGATATTGTTGAAGAACTCTTAGTTGATCTATTGACAAATATCTTAATTAAAAACCACTTACAATTCCAATGATGTTTACAAATATTATATAGTTTAAACCACCAAATATTTTTATTAAATTATTTATATTATACTGTGGATAAATCGGAATCTAAAATGAAGTATATTATGAGTAAAAGTGTATATGTTGTGTTTTTGTTTGGATCTGAGTTGACGGGTTTGTTATTTTGACTCTCTTTTACAGGCATATTTTGTTTGATCTTTGATTGTCATTTTAATAATACATCTGACTCAATAAACTCGTTTGAATTTGGATTGGAAATGGGAATGTTTCGATTTCTATCAATTCTTGGATTAGGATCACGCTTACGGGCTGTGCGTTCGTGATTGGGAAAAGAACGAGACTTGACTCCTTTTTTGTTATCAAATCTTCTACTTTTGCCTTTTGAAATTCCACTATCTTCAGTTTCTCTTGAAATTTGAACATGGCTTTGTGATGGTGGGATAGAAGATTTGGGTTTGAAACTGTCTTCAAAATCTTTCAAGACACTAATTGAATTAAGAACAAATTTACCTTCTTCTACTCGCTTAACTAGATTATTTGCGTACCTATTTTCTATATTTTGAGGCACAGGGTCTCCTTTAACTCTCCAGCTAGGAAAGCCACAAGTACTTTTGATTTTTGATGGTTTTGTTTCCCAGTCTAAAGCTCTCACTGTCTTCTGTTTGTGAAAATTAGTACGGGAAGCAGTGTATAATGTCAAAAGAAAGTAAGTAAATACAGATTTTCTATCTTCTTCATTAACAATTTTTTCATTCACAAAAGGAATTATACGACTGTATATTTTTAATAAAATAAGCTCGATGTTAAAAGCTGTTCCTTTTGCTGAAGACATTTGTAAAGAAAGGACAAGGTTTTGTTTTGCATCTCTCATTTCCTCCAGGTCGGATAAAGGAATTGTGTTGTACTGAGGGGTCATTAATCTACAGATTGGATATGTAACTGCCACATCATGCTGAACTGCATTTGTCATATTTCTAACATGATTTCGGCATTGAAAATAGGAATGAAATAGTTTTAAACAATCTGATTGTATATTAGTTGGGAGCTCAAATGGAGGAGTTTCGAGTGAAGCGAGAATATTATTATCGGGGATTTCTGGACTTGTCTTTGCTTTACACAGTAGTTTTATATATTCCCTAACAATTGGATCTCGATCATAGGATTTGAGATATTCCCATATGGTTAACCCTTTCGGTGTTTTTAGTTTGTTTAGAAGGAGTTTAAGTTTCATTTCTGTATTGCTTACGTTCTGGACTGGTGATGGAGGGTGGTCGGCGGAGTCATCATCATCGGGCATAATGATAGAAGCTAGTAAGTCGTCAAGTTCAGAATTCTCCAATTCCATTTGGGATGTCATGTTGATGTTGGAGTGAGGTTGAGGATCCTGAGATGCTGAAGGCCACCAAACAGACTTTTTGCAATTATTTTGATGTGTGAAGAAAAATAAGGCCTTATGAACTCAACGAGCACTCAAATTAGGGGAGCAGAAAGGACCGGTTTCGGTATTTTAATTGTTCCCTTCATCAGCTTTCTATAAATATTATATACATACAAATGTGTAGTGGCTGACAATGCATAATTATGACATATTAAAATTAGGTTGAGTTAAAGATAAAAATAAAAATAAGAATACAAGTACGGAGTCAATTTAGTAGATAAAATTATATTACATAATAACTGTTAGTATCAATAATACCTGCTAGCGAGATGGTAAAAGTTTGAGCTCGTGAAATTAGTTTAATTGAAGCTCTGGTGTAAATTACACGTTTTACTGTATAAGGTTTAAATCAAAATAATATAATCATGATATTGTTGAAGAACTCTTAGTTGATCTATTGACAAATATCTTAATTAAAAACCACTTACAATTCCAATGATGTTTACAAATATTATATAGTTTAAACCACCAAATATTTTTATTAAATTATTTATATTATACTGTGGATAAATCGGAATCTAAAATGAAGTATATTATGAGTAAAAACGTATATGTTGTGTTTTTGTTTGGATCTGAGTTGACGGGTTTGTTATTTTGACTCTCTTTTACAGGCATATTTTGTTTGATCTTTGATTGTCATTTTAATAATACATCTGACTCAATAAACTCGTTTGAATTTGGATTGGAAATGGGAATGTTTCGATTTCTATCAATTCTTGGATTAGGATCACGCTTACGGGCTGTGCGTTCGTGATTGGGAAAAGAACGAGACTTGACTCCTTTTTTGTTATCAAATCTTCTACTTTTGCCTTTTGAAATTCCACTATCTTCAGTTTCTCTTGAAATTTGAACATGGCTTTGTGATGGTGGGATAGAAGATTTGGGTTTGAAACTGTCTTCAAAATCTTTCAAGACACTAATTGAATTAAGAACAAATTTACCTTCTTCTACTCGCTTAACTAGATTATTTGCGTACCTATTTTCTATATTTTGAGGCACAGGGTCTCCTTTAACTCTCCAGCTAGGAAAGCCACAAGTACTTTTGATTTTTGATGGTTTTGTTTCATTCAAATTTCAAAAACTAAAAGGAAATGAGGGATGCTCAGTGTAAAAACAAGCGGTTTAAGGATAATGCTATTAGTGAACTCCACATTTTGCTGCAATCACTCGATTTTAATAATGTATGCTAGTGCGTTTTTAAAACTTACCTGTAACTAAACATACATCTAATATAAATATTACGTACTAGATATAAATGTTTTATAGATGAAGAATGTCTTATGATGATGATGATTGAATATAATACAAAAGTCAATTTGAATAATTCTTTCGTCATTTAAAATTCTATTTATTTTCTCTATTAATCCTACGCGGACTCTTTATAATATTATTATCTTTGCTAGATTTTTTAATTTGATTGTTGGAAACTTTTTTATGAGTATTGCTACCAGAGGAAGGACTTTGACTACAGTCACACCATGGTGAGATCGTTATATCGCATTGTAGTCTAACATTAAGGAGAACTAAAGGAGCTTTATCAATTGTCATGTGGGTAGTGGATAACACTGTATAATTTAGATTATTAAGGCCAGTCAGCCTATCACGTCGTTTTGTTTTGTTAAATTGATCATAGCACTTGGCAGTATCTCTTGGTCTCACTTTCGGACTGTGAGAATGTCGAAATGTGTTTTTGTTATCAGTTTGAATGTCAAGAGGACGCTTAACCTGAAAAGAAGCAGGAGATCCATTTCAATCAGATCATGTGAAAATTAATTAGCACCCTTGTTAACAGTATGAAAGATCCAAATGTAAATTTATTTTCTCACCTCAATGTTAGCATGTTTAAGCCGGACATAAAACTCATCGTCTTCCATTCCCCATCCCCAATAGACATTGCTCATCCCATTAACTTTGAGAAAGTCAGGAGCAGATACCAAAAGTATTCCTCCAATGAAAGTAGGATAATTGTACTTTGGATGAAGACCAGGGGCTGCGACATGCATTACGCTGCCATCCCCTGGAAATTCATATGGGAGATCGTAGTTCAAGGGAAGGAGGTCAACATCATGCATGGCTATATAAAGCTTCCCATTTCCTCCTTGCTGTTTCTCCTCGGATGTTGTTGCATAAAGAAAGCCTGCATTGATGAGGCTAGCTCTGTTGAATCTGTAGCCATCAACCTATAATATATTGAAAACAAATAATGCGAAACCCGTTACAATTTAGACCATCAAAATTAACAATGCAAACAAGAATCTTGTTGAAAAACGTAGTTTTTAAAAGGGCTCCGTAACACCCAGCATCTTTCACTTCATTTCAAATGGAGTCATTTAACATAGTTGGTGGTGCTTTTCTTCTAGTAACAAAACGTCATTCCAAACTCCATAGTATGAACTATGGAACAATATGGCTAGAATTATTTCCTTCCTCGTTCTGTTAGGAACTTTGAAATTATTTACTGCAGTAAAAGCTGAAGAATTATTTTATGAATTTGGCGATAACGAAACCATAAGCAAAACTATAAATGGATTACCTAATCCTAACCCATCGAATCCATCCTCTTTGTTTGATTTGCCAAAACTTCCTCCATTATCAACACTCGGAGACTCTTTAATGACGGAAGCGGCTTTACCCCTATTGAGCAGATTAAGTGAAAACGTTGACAAAGTGAAGAAATGGCTTGAAACTAATAACATTCGTCTACCATCACCATTTTTCGATACAGTGCAAATCCCATTATTTGACTTTGAAGGATCTATGAGTGAAATAGCAAAAAGACACTTGGAAAGATTCCTGTGGGTATCCCCAGTTATAATCTATGGAGCCTTTATATTCGGACCATCACCTTTCATCCTACTATTTTATATTTTAAGGATTCTGTTCAACATTGGTTCTGAACTGATTCCTATTCCTTTTTAAATGAAGAAGGAAACGAAAACGCATTTACCTGATTAACAACGATGATTTCATGGGAAATTTTCTTTTGTAGAAGGTACCGGTGAATATAAGGCACAAATGTGAGCAGTTCTTCAAATCTGTCCCGGTATGGAACAATGACCTGCGTTTGGACAAAGAAAATGAATTCTTAATTCTAATGTTCAATGTATGTATTCAGCTTTTTTTACCTTGTTAAAAAGAATGTAAAATGTTAATAAAATTCTTATATTACTTTACCCCTAAATGATGTGTCTCATCAATCGGATCATCATTTTCTGAGCTTGACACACTTTGAGGTTGGTGCAGAGGTAAATTTGTAGCAAAGAACTTGCCTACATCCATAATACAGATAATTTTGTAATTTGTTAGAATGCATAACTTTCTCCAGCATTTAATACACATTCGAATGATACGGTAATTGTTGACATACTTACCTCGTCCATCACTATTCCTGTAAGATGATGGCATTGACGAGCTACCCAGGTAGATAGCAATAAGAAAGCAGGCCAACACTGCTAACGCCAATAGTTTTCTCAATCTCCATATCAATCTCCATGCCATGTACCAATGTCGATGCGGTGAAAAGAGGGTACTTATTGGAAGTTTTTATGACTGTTTGAATTCCTAGTTAATTTCTTCCACTTCTTAAACAGTTGAGCAGTTAATAATTATTAAATTCTTCATGGGGTGACCACAAAGTCTACATTTCAGATTTTAGCAACTGGAAAGTTGGCACCATCACAAAAAGGTTCATACAGTAGACAAAGAAAGCACCTCAGATGGAGTCATCGTAAAGGTGAGCTGCTTTAGTGAGCTTTGTTAGATTTTTTCATGCCTGAAAATCATTTAGACATTCATTTAAAACATAAAGTTTCATGAAATATGTTTGTTGGGTTTGCATATGTCAAATCATGTATAGTGTCCACATTCAAACTGGAATGTGCCTCTTATTGCACATGAATTTATTCAACAAGCCACATCTTTTGGCCAATTTTGTAAGAGAAAAAGTTAAATCGAATCACCTCACAAGACCCCTAAATTATAAGTACATTTACAATCAAAGTAGACAAGTTACGGGGTTCTTCTGTCTACACTTTTTTTAAAGCAAATGTGTTCTTGCTTCTCTTACCTACTATTGCTATCACAGCACAGACAACATGCTTTGCATTAAGTAGGTGAAGCTATTCGAATTTAAGTAAAACTCAGGCAGGTAGTTGATAACTTCACGGTTTAGTTTCAGGTTTCTGTGTTTTCCTGTCATATGTGATACCACCATGAGTGTAAGGATAAGGACGAAAATCCCACGTTCTGTACATCAATCGTTTATAAAAACTCAGCCGATGGTGATCCTGTTACCTCCATATGTACATTTTCCTTTAAAGCTTCAAGGCAAAGTACGGATATAGTACTAGGATGAAGATCAGAACCAACTTTTTCTCATACTTCAGCACACGACCAATGCCACTACTGACTATACTGGCTGGCACTAGCCATGCAGAATAATGCATAATGATGCAGAGTGCAGACTCTCCTTCCCATCCCAAGATTTATACATGAGCGTCAGCATGAGTATGAGTTTAAAGGAAATCGCATCCTTTGTTAACCCTTTTGTCAGTTTCTTTATACCATCATCATCAACCAACCTTGTAGTTTGTACTTTTGTAGTTGTAGTATTGCATCTTAAAATGGTTTTACAGCTGCTTCCACTTTTACAACTTTTAGACTACATGCAGTCTGCCTCGTTGAATACTTTGAAATGATGATTTGATTACCTTTACAACCCATTGCCTCAGAAAGAATCTACAGTTACTCACATTTTCATTTCCTTCAAAACCACCTTAAGTCCCTTCCCTAGAGTGAGCAATGAGCATTAATGTATATATTTCTATAATGTACTCACATTGTGCTAACATTATTTTACTGATCTTCGCAGTGGTGGATGGCATTGCATTAACAATCCCATAAAATTCTGTTTACCTGCATATGGGTAAGGTTGTAACTGTGTAAGCATGATCTCATTTCATGATGATCATCATGAACATCACCTTCAGCAAAAATGATAAAACTCTACTTTATTCGCATTAAATATGAAAGGAGTGTCAGTCACTGTTACTGCATGAAGAAACGTCAAAGTGATAGCAAGCAAGCCTGCGTTTTGCGTTGCAATTTCACCCACTCAAAAATAAATTTTTCTGTACTTGATTGCGTTATGTCGTGCCGAGATGCTTCATGATAAAAAGGAGTAGAGAGAAGAATATTCGTATTCTGCAGTATGAACTAAGTAATGTTGTACTACACACAGCATAACACAACATCAGACATTCTTTTGGTGATCATAATATCATGAATATTATGCTATATACAGGGTAGTGAAAACCTACACGCTAAAAAGGACGGAGGCAGTCACAATCTCAGTCATCCATTCCATTTACGTACTTTCTGACTTGATAATATTTCTTACTGTCCGTATTCCGAAATCTGGTGCATAAAGTAGGTACAATACAATACAATGTTCACTGCTCCTACTCATCTCAATCTGTTTTTGAGCGGATGAAAGGATTGCATACACATTTACACACAATGCAATGATCGAAAAAAGGCTGTATCTAGGTACGGTACTGCGATGATGATGGTGGTGCTAATATGAGAATGTCGTGCGTTTTTTCTGCATATACATTTACCTATTGTTGATGTGATGGTTTATTTTTGGTGAGAGTGTGAGTGAGTCAACTCAACCCTTTTCAACACTCCACTGTGGATAAGTTTCGACTGTATTATATTGAAACATCTTATCACATCTCGGAACAGAAAAAGTATGGAAAGATCACCAATGCATTAAAAGATCATTAAAGTTGAAGTGCGTATGGAATACTATTGCATTACGTTACATATCATTCTGAAGCATGCAACAGTTTCAAATGTCATGATATTTCTCATCGTAAAATAAATTTTCAAATAAAAAATCTCACTAAACAGCTCTATAACCAAATGTGTTGTTGAGTGTTGCGAAATGAAATTTAATCGGTGAAGTGAAAGTAAACTAAAACCCTTTACTAATTTATGGTTATAGGGTGTAAACTGTAATGTAAAGTGAGATCCTAAAAGTGGAAATGTGGTAAACCTTCGAGGGAGAGTGTTTGGCTCGGCATATTTAGGTACAGGATTAGGATACCAACAGAAGAAGTAAAAGGATATTTTTGAAGGTAAAGTAGTATTTAAGCATTTCACATTTGCATGCGTACACAAAAATTATAGACATATTAGAGCTCTAGTATTGCATTGTATGCCCGTGCATTAACAAGGACGAAGACGAAGAACATGGAATCACACATATATGTAGCAATATAGCGTGACATAAGGATAGAGCTATTGCATTTTAGTAGTCACCTGATAGCTGTCTTTTTCCAAGTGATCATATCTGCTGTCAGCATTGCAGGCTTTGCAGGATTATCATTTGCCATCTGTTAGGTTAGTGCGGCTAGGAAATGAAAGGTAAACAAATACTTTGCAAAATAATGTTAAGTTAAACTTCTTAACAGACACCTGCTGCTACATTTAACATTAACTAACTTTGCAATCACCCAATGAGAGTGATGCCAACTTCAGTTTGGAAATTCCTTAGCGTCAAACGTGACCTTTGTGTGAATGTGTCAAGAAAGAAGTGAGAGAGTGTGGAATAAGCACTGAATCCAAAAACATCTGAATTTGGATAAATCAATGCGTTATACTTACTTATCGTTCACGTGATATTAATTGGATACTCAAGTTAGTGGCAATAGAAGAATGAAATTCCATGCTGACAGACTGACATTTAACCCTTTGGGCAATATTGAGATTTCATGAACCGAATAACCCTAACCATGTTCTACAAGAAATGTATAGAGTTTACGTACTTACCTCTAAAACCTCTTGAACTGGATTTAATAGAAATACGTCAGAGATCAAATGATCTTGTTCACTACTAATGTTCACACTCGCAGCAGTAGCAATAATCTCCATATCGTCAGTAACTTTTATGTAGACAGAGTTAACTTTTATGTAGACAGAGTAAGAGAAAACACGACTAAACCAACCAAAACTAGATATTGGCATTACATTAGAAGTTTTATTCAAAACAGTAATTAATGCATGATTGAAGATGAAGGAAAATAACTAATGATATGCAAACTAAGAAGGTCGGCTAATGTCACCTAGTCTCATTAATTATCCGAATGTAACCCAATTTTTGGAAATCATTCCCATTCATTCAATCAATTCAATATTTGGAAAACGATTATGAAAAATATGTTTTTGAAATTAAATGAGCCATAAAAATAAGTGGAGTTGTTGATGATGATTAGTAGCATAACATACGTAATAGTACGTACATTTGCGTCATGCATTTTTATTGGAAATCGATAACAGCTAACGGGTTATTTGCATGGGCAAAGTTAACTCAACTGTTTATCCTGTTAATCCATTGCAAGATAATGTCGAATGGTTCGTGGCAAATCTGATGAAAAGAGTAGTTTTAATACAGTGGATGGGTAATGGCTGATTGTGATAAGATATAACTGTTTTGATTATATTTAATCAGTCAGGTGCTCATGTACATGTAAGCCTACACTAAACTCTTCGTAATGCGACTTGTGACAAACAGTGATATAATTGAAGCAGATTGAATTCTCTGTACACTCATATAAGTAATGGATTATAATGTGTACGAGTGTGGTGCAGAACAAAATCATGGGATTTTTGATGGACGCAGATACCATTGTCAGTTAAAACAGACATTCGTTTGATACATGGAGTCACCCAAAATATGATTACACAGAACCTGCTGTATCGGACAATGTCATAAAACCATTATATCGCAAACCAATTCAGCGTTAAGCTAGTTTCGTTCGGCAGATGCTGAAACGTAATTGATAACACTTTTCAATGTTAGTAGGATGTGAAGAGCGTTTTGAATATAATGGTGAATGTTATAAAACTTCACTCACTGTCAGTTCACTGTGCTTTTGCATACAATGCATTCTTATTAACAAACAGGCATAGTAGTGGGAGGATGATAAAGTTATTACAAATTCGCAATATACATGAGCATTATTTAAGCGCGATTGCCACAAGATTATTACTTGGTATACAGATAAGTAAGGTTGAGTTTAGTTTTATTGAACCGTATACCTCTGCGTTTAATGCTTTTGGAAATGTCAATCACGATTTGACATCTGGTTTGGAAACTGATACTGATCCTTCTAGTAGAAAATGACGCTGATCGATAATTTTCTACACATATTATCAGTATATTATTGATCACTAATACTTTTCAAGGTTTTTTATAACCCCAAGCATTTTCTGCTTGCTTTTACATCTACAATCAAACATTTATTTGATCTATCTATACTCTGCGTATTGAAGAGGCGTCTAACAAGACAACAGGAAAGAAGCAAAGTAAAGCTAAAACTAATACTACCATCATACCATTCATTCATGATAGTCTGCGCATGTTTTTGTTAGCTCAGTCAGTAATTTTGCTTATGGTTAATAATATCCTGTTTGGGTTCCGTGATAGATACAATACAGTAGATGCAACGCCAACTCGTATTCGCATACATGTTATAATATGTGGTTTACAGAATGACTCATCTGCAGTTTATGAACCTTCTTTGTAATTGCCTTGTACTTTTTTTTTGGTATTCCAAAGGGGTGTAGTTCAGAGCTATCACAGTGGTTCGACTGGAATCGTCAGGAGGAGGTTCAGGTTCTTCATATCCCAGAGGAACCAGAATCCAATTGAAAATGATGGCTTCCCCAAATGACCAAGAAGCGAGAATAGCTATCGTTGACAGTTCAACACTAGTGTCCCAACAAAATACAGGGACGGGTCAATCGAGACGCCCTAATGAGAAGGCTCCTTTACTAACACACAGGAGACTGTTTCGTAGCCTGGGTGGATTCACAAATGGGCTCAGTGCACCTTTTAATTTTAATAGTCATGAATCAAGTGGGGGTTACACCGAATTTGGTTCCAGCGTTGGATCCCTTAATGGAGGGGGGCTGGAGACGGAAGGAGGAGGAGGAGGATCGTCACAAAGAACACTTGGAACGTTCTCCGGAGTGTTTTGTCCTGTAGCGTTGTCTATGTTTAGTGCTTTATTATTTCTACGTGTAGGATTTATAGTAGGAAATTCCGGATTAGTTGAGTCCCTCATACAATTCGTCATAGCGTATGGTAAGTAACCTTAAACCATCGACTATTTTATATATACGTTTCAGGATTTTTTATGTACAGAATCTGTTAATCATTAAACCTTCATTGTAATCCAGGAATTCTACTATTCACGGTACTGTCAATTTGCGCCATATCGACAAATGGGGCAGTTGAAGGAGGGGGCGCATATTGTGAGTACTTAAAACACCTACCTCAAGAATTACAAGTTTGTAATGTCAAATGAAATATAATTGACCATGCTTATCTTTGAAATTTTTAGTTATGATAAGTAGGACTTTGGGACCGGAATTTGGAGGGGCTATTGGAGCCTTGTTTATTTTTGCAAACTTGGTCAGCTCAGCATTATATGTTACCGGTTGCGTTGAAGGGCTGGTCGACAATTTTGGCCCTGGAGGCAGCTTACTTGCCGATGGAAGTGTTGGATTGCCAAACACAAGATGGTATCGCTTCCTGTATTGTTCGGGGCTCAATTTCATAAATTTGATTGTTTGCCTGGCAGGCTCAAGTTACTTTGCAAAAACTAGCGCTGCAGTTCTTGCAATTGTAGGAATTTCGTTAACCAGTGTTATTGCCAGCTTTTTTCAGCAGTACAAGGAGGTATAGTGCATTATAAGGGATTTATGCTTCAATTCAATTCAAAGAGAAAATGAATAAACTAGTAATGTTAGAAAACTGATGTGTATTCTTAAAGGTTAAACTACCTGATGGAAATGATATTGCGAAACATAACAATATAACGGTTGGAGTCTTCACTGGATTTAATGCTGCTACATTTAACGAAAATTTGCAAAGCCACTATGGTGCAGATTACACTACAGCAGGTGGAGATATCGTCAATTTTGCTGTAGTATTTGGTGTGTTGTTTTCAGGAGTGACTGGTAAGGTTTTATAGCTTACTCAAGTGGTAAAAGTAAAGATTAGAATAAATTTTATAATTTAAGTGCTACAATTTTCTGATAATTTTTCTAGGGATAATGGCTGGAGCAAATATGAGCGGTGAGGTTTTTGAGATTTTTTTTGAGCTTTTTAATTAAAGACATAATTTAACATGCTGTATTGGTTTTCTGTAGGAGAATTAAAGAATCCTGGACGAAGTATTCCAAAAGGTACACTATCTGCAGTCGGCTTTACCTTTCTAATCTACGTTCTCCTCAGCTTTTTGGCAGCATCATCATGCAGCAATTTCTTGCTTCGCAACGATTACATATTCATGATGGGAGTAAATTTTTGGAAACCGTTTGTCAGTATTGGAATCTTAACTGCCACGTTTTCTGCATCCCTCAGTAATCTTATTGGAGCAAGTAGAGTACTAGAAGCAGTAGCAAAAGATGAAGTTTTTGGTATGGAGCATTATTTATATACAAATGAATGTATATTGTAGTTGCAACTAATGAGTGAAATTACTAAACACTTGAATAATATTATTCTTTAGGAGTGTTTTTACGATTTGTGGCAAATGGTACAACAAGATCTGGAAATCCAATTGTTGCTGTATTTGTCAGTTTTGTGATGGTTGAAATGTTTTTGCTGATTGGTTCCCTTAATGTGATTGCCCAGTTGAATTCCGTATTGTTTCTCCTATCATATTTTGCCATGAACCTTGCCTGTCTTGGCTTAGATTTAACTTCTGCACCTAACTTCAGGTGAAAAACAGCACGAAACTCTAATCCGAAATTATTTCAAAATCTGTATTCAACACACCAAATTAATCATTGCGTTTATGTAACAGGCCAGCCTTCAAATATTTTTCTGTTCACACTGCGTTCGTTGGACTGGTTGGAACCCTTATTATGATGTTCGTTATAAATCCAATTTACGCGTGCCTCTCAATCATTGCTTGCTTAGTGCTGGTGATGATGCTTCATTTGTTCACACCAACCCAAACCGACAATTGGGGATCTATCAGTCAAGCTCTAATATTTCATCAAGTGCGAAAGTACTTATTATTACTGGATTCGAGAAAAGAGCATGTGAAATTTTGGCGTCCGCACATGCTGCTTCTTGTTGCAAACCCAAGGTCTGCTTGTCCCTTGATTGATTTTGTGAATGACCTGAAAAAGAGTGGATTGTATGTGTTGGGTCATGTTTTGGTGAGCTTATTTTTTTTAAACAAAAATATAAGACTATAACAAACCTGTATTGTAATTGACATTTGAAATTAATTTGTGAATGTATTTAAACATATAGCAAGGAGATTTTGACCAAATGGAAACTGATCCAGCTTCAGACACATACTCTCATTGGCTCGGATTAGTAGATCATTTGAAAGTAAAGGCCTTTATAGAGCTAACAGTGTCAAGAAACATTAGAGAAGGAATGCAACATCTTATCAGAATATGCGGTTTGGGGGCAATGAGACCAAATACAATTGTTTTCGGATTTCACGATGACACACCACCAGTGGATTTCTTTGGAGTAGCTTCAGAGTCTCCTAAACCCTATAAAACTGACAAGTTTCATGATGTGTTTGCTCTGAGAAATCCTCAAGATGAGCGTGTTACTACGAATGAATATGTGGAAATGATAAAGGATGTTATTAAAATGAACAAAAATCTCTGCTTGTGTCGTAATATGCATTTACTGGACAAACAAAAAATTTCAAGGTGAGACTATTTTTTTTTAAAAAAAAGCTTTTACCAAAAGGTAATAAAATATTTAAGCTCAATTTGTAAGTTTAACTTTGGGTAAAATTGATTGTAGGAGCAAGCACTTGTTCATTGATGCATGGCCCATCAACTTCTTTTCTGGAGATGTTAATTCGTTTATGGAGAGTACTAGTCTGTTTCTGTTACAGATAGCTTGCATTCTAAATATGGTAAGATTTTTTGCCAAGAACGATATTATTTTCATTATCAATATGAAACCCTAAATAATAATTTTTTTTGTCGTTACAGACATCGACGTGGAAGGGCTTAACTCTGCGAGTGTTTTTACTGTCTACATCAGCCACAACTTCAGTAGATTCAGCGTCGAGAGAAGCTGAACTTCGGAAGCTTTTGCAAGTTTTCAGAATCAAAGCAAGAACTGTTGTTGTACCGTGGGACAGCGTCTTATCAGTACAGCTACCTAATGGATTTCCTGAGGAAAAACCAAATGCAATTGAAGCCAATCCGCAGTGGCCTTTGAAAAATATCAGACCAGATTACATTCGAAGGTGGGTCATTCACGAAATTAGATCATTTAATTTTTTGCTATAATGACGTGCTAAATTGGTATTTTAAATTTTGCAGTGTCAATACCATGATCAAAGAGCATTCTAATAATACTGCTGTCAATTTCTTGTACTTGCCTGAGCCACCTGCAAACTCTGCAGAGTACTCATTATACTTCAATCATTTGGCATGCTTGTCAGAAGGAGTTGGTCCATGTGTATTGGTAAGTATCACTATTTTTTTCGATGGAGTTATTTTTTGATGAAACCTTTTAAAATACGTTTGAATTATTCTGTAGGTTCATGGTATCAGCCCAGTTACATCAACGACAATATAAAGTATTATTTAGTTCCTGAACTCTAATTTAAGAAGGCTACATACATGCCAGATTTGATGACCATACTGGAATGGAAGTGTGAAACTGGACAGATGTAAAGTTTTAATTTAAGGCATTTTTAGAGCCCATTGTATTAAGGGTGCATGTTAAAATCGATTAATGTGAAATAGTGTAAATATCACCAATATTTAGCTGCTAATTTTTGTACAGCACAATAATGCTGATGTACAGTAATTGTAATAATTTCAGTTAGTTAATCTATAACAGGTAGTTTTCTCAATTGGTGCTAGTTTTAGTATTTCTTTTGTCTAATAATGGTATAACTGAGATTGAGAAAGAGATTTCTATTCTTGCTATGATTTTCTTTGCATGAGTTTTCATTTTTGCATGTACTTAGAAAATGCAACACTAAACAACTAACTATAAATAAGCCTCCACAACATAATATGAAGGTTTTGTGCTAAGTCACCCCACCAAATACATCAAACAGAAGAAGTATGCTATAAATGTAATTCGATACTTGAATCAGTGAAACGATTATATACTACTACACAAATTAGATTCGATAATTATGAATAATATTCCAATTTGCAATATATCTGTCATTATAATAAAATTGACATGAGCTGAAATAGGCTGCCTTAATGTGATAAATCAATATCATAAACTGATGCAAATTGATGAATGTAGTATTAATATATTAAGACTTACGCACATGTGAAATGGAAACGCGAGCAATCAATTTTTCTGCCATACTTGACTATATTATATATAACAAACCAACCGTAGATCTTTCTTGAAAACAATATTATATATACATTTCACTTGCATTTCAACTTGCAATCCGAAAAAAAGAAATATGTTTTTAGATGAGAATCTGTACTTTTGTGTATTGTAATTTTGTAATCAGCAATTTACTAACTCCTTCGTTTGTAGTTGTATTCAAACTAATAACTGTGATATTGTAATCTACGCAATGTAAAAGCAAAATAAATAATGAAAGTCCGAACTTGTGATACATGAATTGTACACACAAACAAGGGAAAGTTTACTGGAGTATTCTCTGGAAAATGGAAATTCCAAGAATAAAACTGAATAATATGGATGAACATGTAATAATTGGGAAGGCAAAGTATGTGTATCTAATTTTCTGCGAATCGTATTAAGCAGTATATTTCTGAACCGAAATGTTTAACTGGAGATAATTTGTGTATTAACTAACTAGCTTTATGAAGCATAGATATGATTAATTGCTCGTCGCCGACAAATCTTAAAACTTTGATGAAGAAAGTCTAATCCATTATAGTGGTTGAAATATTTATGTAAATAGTAAGATATTTGGGATCGACTGTTAAAGATTTTCACTGGAATTTTAGATTGTATACAATACTACATTATGTGTGTATGAGCGACAAATAATAAAAAAAAACTACTTATCACACATCAAACTAGCATTTCTTTGTTGTAATCTTTTAGTCATTTAATCTAGTTAGTTGTTTTATTCGTCTTACTAAAGCATCTTAAATGCCGTGCATTAGTTAGTCGTTAATGAATATGGATTTCTTGTCATTGGGCGTCTCTTCACACCTTTCTTATCATCTTGGACGACAGATTTTGCTGTGTAATGACTACTTAAAGAACGTGCCCTTGGTTTTGAGTTATTAATTGGGGGTAGACTTCGTTCTTTGCTGGTACTTCCGGTGTTTGTATGCATTCCGTGCTTAGACCTAGATGGGAAATCTCCTCTTGCTAAATCCACATGTGGATCAAAGTAGCGCCCTTTGGCCTAATGAAGAACATGATCATTCTCAAAATAATCTCATGCCTAATTATCTTTGTCTATTTTAAAGAGTTTTAGTTAATACCTGTGGAGTTAGACTTCGTCCAGAACTGAGAGAACGCTTAGAAGAGGAAGATCTCATTTTGGAATCAGTTTCATCAAAATCTTCTCTCGCAGTTTTAGCTTTTGGAGTGGCTAATATTTTTATTCGTTCCGTTGGTTCATAATTTAATGCAGATACTGGAACTCCTATCAAAACGCAAGAATTTTTTTAAAATTCATTACACTTTCATAACATCTTAAATTAAATGGTAATGTTTCGGTCCTACCGCTTAATAACGAAGTCCTATGTTTTTCATCTTCATCTTCCTGATACATATTTCCTAAATAAGGCCTTGGGGTAGACAACCGTTTCATTCGTGGAAATTTGGGTTGCAAACAATCATAGTACGACATCAACTCTTCCGGATTCGTGATCTTATGAGGCGTCGGATCCATAAGATAGTCCAGCCAATAAACAGAAGGTCGATCAGGTATCCACCGCTTGTCCTTCACCTTTGGCTTTGCTAGACGTTCGAAAGTCTGGGATGACGCTGCAGTGGTGGTATGTGGCCTATAACGGTTTGAGCGTGGTACAGAAGCCTTACCTCTGGCAGTGGATGGAAAACCAATCATTCTGCTCTTAATCTTTATTCCACTTTACAAAATGACAAGAGAAAAACTTGACAACTCTTGAATATTATCCTTTACAACTCCAAAGGGTGTAATAGGTAAGAATCAATAATCAAATCACTCCGAAGTTGAGCATTGGAAGAGAGATTTTTGAACAATAAAGCCAATGGTTTACAAATACGCTGTGTTTATGGCGACCCTAAATCAGTTTTTAATAAGGTCATCACCACCATCGGTCAACCGGAAGTTCAAACTTCAGAGATCGTCATGAAAAACAAAGAGCTAAGAGCATTTTATGCATAAGATTCAAGTACGCCAATGAAGAACTTTGAAGCGGTATGGATATTCCCTTGAATTTCTTGTGTATATCGCCTTTCAGAGTATCCAACGTGCTTTTAGTCATAATATTCATGATGCAATGTGTGTGTAAAGAATGATTATTTTTTGTCAAATTTCTGTTTGTTTGAATTTGTGATTGTTGATTGTGACTAATTTTAATATAAAACAGGATAAACCTTCATCTAACTAAAGATGGGGAGGTCATCCAAAGACAAGCGTGACATCTTTTACAGATTAGCAAAGGAGGAGGGTTGGAGAGCAAGAAGTGCTTTTAAACTTTTACAGATTGACTCCCAGTTCAATATTTTGGCCAACGTTACAAAAGCAGTGGATCTTTGTGCAGCACCTGGAAGCTGGAGTCAAGTTTTGGCCCAGTCTTTAAATGGTCGGGAAGGTGCTCAAATAGTGGCTGTGGATTTACAAGCCATGTCTCCCATTTCCGGTGTTCACTGCTTGCAAGGAGACATTACTAGTGATACAACAGCAAAGGAGATAATTAGATTGCTGGGGGATTGTAAAGCAGATATTGTTGTTTGCGATGGGTAAGAAGATAAAGGCATTTCATTTGTAAGACTTCGGACTTTATTGTTGAAGAGTTTAATGAATGTGCAATGATTGTTTTGTTGGACACTTTCAGAGCACCAGATGTTACCGGACTGCACCAGTTGGATGAGTACTTGCAAGCACAGTTACTGTTATCTGCCCTAAATATTTCCACCTGTGTGCTAAAACCTGGTGGCATATTTGTTGCAAAAATGTTTCGCTCATCTAAAGCTGGGGTTGATACGCTGTATGGGAAGGTCAGCATGTTTTTTGAAAATGTGGAGGTGGCGAAACCTCGGAGCAGTCGGGCTTCTAGTATAGAAAGTTTCATTGTCGCAAGAAATTTCCAATTACCACCGGGTTACACGCCTCGAGTTGGGGACCCTAACCTCCATTTTTCAGTGACGGCTACGAGTGACGCTGAAAATGTTATCATTCCTTTTGTTACTTGCGGGGATCTTGATGGATATGATGGAGACACTACGTACTCGTTACCAGAAAATTATCAGTACAGGGACCCAGTTCAGTCTCCTATAACGCCGCCGTATCAAGAAGCAATTCGTAGGAAGAAAGCTGCAAAAAATGGAAGTAGTGCTAATGTTGACGATAAGCCAAAAATTAAAATCACAGTGTTATTTGGTGGAGGAGCCGAAATTCTTGTTGGTGGAGTTAGAGAAAAGGAATTAGATATTACGGAAGGGTGGAAAATGTGTGATTTGATCAGTTGGATGCAAGAAAGTTTGATCCAAGAGCGACCCGAACTGTTGATTAAGGATGGTGATGTTAGGCCAGGAATTTTAGTTTTGATTAATGATGTTGATTGGGAACTTTTAGATAAAGTTGAGTATGGCTTGGAGAAGGGTGATAAAGTAACGTTTATTTCGACACTTCATGGTGGTTAAGTTAAGTTAAGACAAAAGAGTTGTAAAGTTTGATTCTTTAATACCTCAGTTTATTTGTTAAAATAATGCAACTGTAATCATTTTTAACTGCATATATGTATTACGGAATAAATCATTTACTATATAGATAAATATTTGGGGATTAAAGTCCTTTTGGAAGACATTGTAGTCTGAATGATATTATTACTTATTACTAGTTTTAATTGAGCTTGTTTTGCCATATTCATGGAGCCAGTCTTTCATAAATCCATTCATTATCTCCTTGATGAGCATTAGCATTATCTGGAGTTTCATCTGGTTTCAGTTTCCTAAATCTTATCCGATCATGAAGTCTGGTTGTTTGACCTTGCCAAAACTCTACAGTATGTGGTACCACGATGTATCCTCCCCTGTAATAATTAATGAAATGGGGGTTTACGGCAGGGAGTGAAAATTGTTATTGTACTTATTGCAGCAATGCAAATATTAGTTACAAACCAGTTTTCCGGTTTGCAAATGAGATCTGGCTTTTCTTCTGCTAGTTGTGTGAGTTCTGTTTGTTTTTTCGATAGATAATCACGGTTAGGAATTGGTTGACTTTGAGGGCTAACTATTGCACCAATACGACTACTTTCTGGGCGTGACATGAAGTATTCTGTTGATTCTTCAGTTGATAGTTTCTCTACATGCCCCTCGATTCGAACCTGTAAAACATTAACCATAGTACACTACAGCTTGCTTGCAGCATTAGCATTGCAAAAAATGTTAGTCAGTGACTTACGCAACGTTTCAATGGGCCCCAATGAAAGTTCAAGGACGCGTAAGGATTCTCATCCTATACAAGAAGGAAGTATATAATTTTGCAATTTGGAATTATGACTTAATGTATACTTTGATTAGTACCAGTTCGGAAGCTTTTCGACTTTTGTAATTGGTAAAGAATTTGAATCCGTTTGGTCCATAACCTTTTAGAAGCACCATCCTTGCCGATGGTCGACCATCTCTAAGTATTCACGAGTAATTAAAACAAGAATGACTTGACCAAATTCATGAAAGTGTTTTATGCTTCATTTTCTCTACTTTGTAGCTGTTGCAAGACACATAGCATTGGGTTCCTCAATTCCAGGCGTCTTTGATGCTATTTCAAACCAGTTGCGAAACTGTTCAAACGGTTCTTTGCTCACGAGCTGCTCTTCCGTAAACACTTCTTCCTTCTCCATATACGCTTTTCGCATACCTTTCATAAACATAAAAAACCCAGCAAGACGTTACTCATTTGGTTGCAAAACTTATGAAATTGTCATACGACAACATACAATACAAATAACTTTACCTCCTATATCAATAGACATTTTTGTACTAATTGATTTCTATTATGTCCTTTATTGCACCACGGCACAAAATAAAGTATGTGTAGTAGTTACTTTAAAGTTATCCAACTTTTAAGACAAGTTTTGTTGCAGTCTATAAAATGCAAGGTTTATTTCATTGCAAAAAAGTGACATCCTCTCACACTTGCCGCCTGAGTTTTGGAGATTTTATCTGCAGAGAAAGTTGCCGGAAATGCCCCGTAGTTTGTTAGCAACACGCTCCAACCCAGCAAGTGAAAGCAAAACATTTCATCATCCCAGCATCAGAAACTTTTTGGGTATGCAGCAATGGCATGGTTCACATTTAATGTATAGTTAACATGATCTGCTGCTTATCTATATCTGCTCTGCTTGTAAGATTCACGTATGAAGTAACAGCAACTCTAATAGTAACTATCATCCATTTGCATTTATGTAACATCTTATCAATAATCGCTGAAGATAACAAAGTGAATGCATCCTCCTCCAGACGATAACTTTGCGTCAAAATGTTGTCTTTATATGATATGCTTCCCAAGATTAAACGATATCATATCATGAATAGCCTTGCATTCCCCACTTTTCTTCAAACACGACATCATTTAATGTGAGAGCAGACTTAATCTTGTTTTGATTTACAGTGCTCTTAGCATAATTGGATTGGAATCTTACTTGGTGAACATTTTAAGATGAAGTAGAGAGGAGACAAGTACACGTATATATTATGCAAAAACAACATGACATCATAAATATATCATACGAATTACAAAGAGCTCCAAAAAGTTGTAGATATTCTGGAGTTACGGAGAACGTCCGTTCAAAGTACATATTTCATTTAAAATATGCATACATACATGAATACAAGATTGTTTGTAGATTGTCATTTAATAACATGCGTCTTCAGTAGCTGCTGTAGTACTGACTATTATGCATTTACTATGGATAGAAAGATAGAATGATCCTTATAGCAGCAGCTTTTCATTTCAGCTCGCCTGAACTTCTCTGTTCCCTTCAACTTCAACCAAGCTGGAACTTTTTGCATGAGATCTAAACAATATGGGAAAATAAGAACCAAGGATATTTCTCTTAAGCCAAGCCTGAAGCACGTAATTTTGGTAATAATGCTAATGTACATATATATAAGAATGTATATATGTTAGCGTCCTAAAACGTAACATACTTTTTCAATGTTCCATAATGCAGAAGTAGTAGTAAACGGGCATATTATGCATAATAATAGAAGTATCCTTTTATAAGGCAAGATTGTGAGCCTTTTTTTCTACCCCAAAAAATATCTTGAAAAGGTAGTTTGTAGTGTCAGAAGTCAAAATCCATATATTAGCTTGTGTTTTATCGTATCTGCATCTGCATTTCGCCATCCATCCACTTAAGACATTAAAGCGGATTCAAGAACGTGTATCCCAAATACCAAACCAAACCACACACAGTCTCAATTCTCAATAATATATTATACAGCCAGCATTATTATAGTCAAAGTACAGTGAATTGGATTGGATGACTCTGACACAAGCTAAGACTCAGCCACAAAACTCGGTACCAGGTACATTTCTTTCTCTAATCATCCCATTCCCAGGGTAAAGAGAGATGTCTTTTTTGCTTGCAACATTGCTAATAGCGAACAGTACTACTACTACTACAGACTAGTATTAATGCAATGCAATATGTATCATATAAAATGTACGAGGAGAAGCAAGTATAAAATATATCCAAATCCAATCCAATACAAAGCCTAACTTAACTGTTAAAACATGGTAAGGGGCTTTGCTGGACGCACAAGCTAAACTGTAAGGTATATCATGCGAACCTTGGTCATACTCAATTTATGTATGTATGTATATATGTCTTTCATTTCTATTCGTCTGCTACTGCTATATTCTTTACATATATCTACATTCTTCTCACAAATTCACAAGTTCAATCCTCTTCCTCATGCTCATGTATCTACTCTACTCTACATTCTACACACACAGTCTGTCAGTCTACTCAACTCAAAAGAGTAATTTTATCAACAACTCTTCTTGTACAAGTTGTACTTATACATAGCTGTTGGTGGATGGAATGTACCTAAAAACGAAATGCTTTAAAGGCTTATGAATATCATCATCATCATCGACATCATCTCTCTCTCCCCCTTGTCTATATTATATTCTACACATTATATACATTCAACATTATTTCCTACATACATTACAACCAACTACAAGAACCGTGTGCAGAGCGAGTGCTGTGTACTGTGTATCATTCATATCAAACTTCAATTCTACTACCCATTTCTCTATCATTATTATCATGTTGTCTTCTTCTTCTTTATAGTTTGCCGGATGAGAACGACGACGACGACGGGCTGGTAGGTTTTTAGAGCATTATGCTGGGTGTTAAATCTACATTAAAGTACAAATATTTCTTCGCCTAATATATCTTCGTATGTACTTACTTCATACTTACTTACTTACTCCTTACTCCACTCCGCCTGTGTGTGAGCTTTGACTTTCTTTCTTCCGATCCCGACTCAATGTTGGAAGGAAGAAAGTAGAATTCAATCTAGCGTTTTGGACTAGTGCTGAATCCTGAATCATTGTATACAAAAAAAATCATCATCCATACTCCATACAACAGCTTGCAGTTGTCTGTGCTTCCGGAAACGGCAAAAAAAATACATCTGCTTTGCTGGGCTGGAATGAAATTGTGATCGGATGGTGGATGTACAATACAATCTACAATCCAATTCTTGAAGGAATTAAAAAGTAACTCACTTTTACTATTAGAGAGTTGTAGCAGCTCTCAATGTGCTGATTGTGACAGCAGCAGTAGCTTAAAATTTCTTGTGGAAGGAACAAGGAACCCGATCTGATAAAACCCGGAAGGTGTTGTGGGTGAAATCCAAGAATTTTTAGGCATTTGAAAAAAATAATATTTACACGTCAGCTTGTCATCTGTTGACTCCTTTTGGAGGAGGAAGTAAAAAGAAGGAATTTGTGTTTACGTCATTCATACGTTCTACATATTATTCATTTGCTTGTGTTTTGGTAAGGAAGTGAGATATGAATGTTGGATGAGTGAAAATAAGTCACTAGAGAAAGTTAGCAGTGGTTTGTAAATCAATAATAATCAGTTTCTTTATTGATTTTGTTGTGATTATTTGGAGTGAATTAAAAACAAACTTGTGTGAAATATTATTTGGTTGCAGCTGCTGAAAGGTAGGCGTTGATTAATTTTGTTTAATTGCAAAATATTTATGATATAAGAACTATAAATCAATGATGCATAAGTAAAAGGGCTGACGGAGTCAGTGGTTGATTTTTAAAATCGCCTGAATTACCCTTCCATGCCTTTACGCTCCCAAGAGATTAAGCTAAAATTTGAACTATTGCTTAAATTCATTTGAGTTCTCTGTTATTGAAGATGCTTTAAGTTGTGAAAGCACCTGAGCTATTAAGAACGTTACTTTAAAGGCTTTAGTTTCGTTCTGTCCAACAAAGTTAAGGCAACATATAATATGAATTACCCATTTTTACTTCCGGTTGGTATTCATTGTTTAAAAGGTGCATTTTATGTTATTTGCTTTCTGTAAGTTTGTTACTTGCATAACCTTTTTACAGTAATCTTCATACATAAGGGAGAACTCTGGTGGTGGGGTGGCGTGATTATTTATGCCACTTTTTAGATTTAACGATAGTCGATAGCATTAATAATGTTAATTCAAAGTAATGCTTTTTCTCTTGTCGTTGAGCCCGTCAGAGGCAGTTCCGTGACGGTGGTAAAGGGATGGAAAGATGTGTGATAAAGGCTGGTTTTATGAAGTCCCATTGTCTCTGCGTGATCAGAAACCATTACTGAGAATATGGATAATTATTGGGGCTACGGCTATTTTTATGATTCTTTAGTCCATACACCCTATTTTATATGCACCCACTAAAAGATATATACAAGTTAATCTAATAATGAACAACTGTCGATTCCCAAACAAATCTATATGGGAAGTAGAGCTGAGACCTTCAATCACTTTCAAAAACTCCACTTGGTGCCATTTGCTGATAAAAGACATTGAGCATCCCATCCATCCGGATCCTGGAAGTAATTCGTCATGAATGCTTTTCATATTATTAATTCCATTGAGTATACTAATGTATGTATTCCCTTGATTCATCACACCGAAAGTGTATTGTTTTATCGCAATTGCTGTCTACTCTACTCCTACTTCGGGTCGGAATGTTGTGGCGTAGGTAGATAACAGATAAAAAACCCATTCGATAAGACATTCCCGTGCTTAATATACTTCTACACGACTTGGGTTAATGAATCATATTCCGGAAAATAAATCCGGATACTCTTTGAGTAAGGTTAAGGTAGCATAGATAAGGTCTTGATAATGAATGTAGGATTCCATCCGTTGAGTATGTACTCATTTTGGTTGGGTTTATAAATGGAGTGTG
The DNA here is from genome assembly GCA_964034955.1 of Orchesella flavescens. NCBI lineage: Eukaryota > Metazoa > Arthropoda > Collembola > Entomobryomorpha > Orchesellidae > Orchesella > Orchesella flavescens. The sequence continues at coordinate 22,410,210 of OZ035954.1, forward strand.
TCAAAAAATATTTTCCTTGGTTTAATGAGGAAGATAAAAATATGCCAGCTCAGTATATCCACCTAGAAGGCTTTTTCAATCAAATAAAATAATTTCCCCTTTCTTTGGCAAGAACTTTGAGTCGTTAAAAATGTTTGATTCAATAGTAACAAATGTTTAATATGCTTTCGAATTTAAACGAAGGCTTGGGTCTTTATCGAGTGCAAATGATGAAGGTACTTTTCTCATTGTTCATTTTAGAAGGAAAAGTTTCATCATTCATTGCCATTTTATGGTATAAATTCTTACTCTTTTTTATGTACTCGTCAAGTCAAGGGAAAAGGAAATATTTGCTTTTGGAATCATTAGCATTTTGCTCCACATCATTACGTTGGATCCTAAAACGCGCACTAAAAAGCCAAGATGCGCTAAATTTCCCCCCTAATATTTCATTCGTATCATTTACCGCACGTGTACGCTGATCACATTGGTACAACACGAAAACGATAATGATATGCAGTCCACCATACATCCTCTTTTGAATATAAGAAGTATTTCATTATACAAGCAAACAGAAAATTGATACTAGTATAGTCTAACTGGATTTAATGTCATGTCATCATCTCGTACCTAAGTCTATTACGTCATCGCCCCTTTTTCAGTATAAAGTATAGCTATTCAATTTTGCATCCAAACATTTTTTGTAAAGAGCGATCAGGTAGAATGACTACTTGTGACATGACTCTATTTACAGTTTTGCCACAATGTGACCAACTTAAGTAGTTCTATGTTACAGTGAGCATCAATGTGGCTAAGTTTGGAAGCGCTTTGTGGGAGCCATAAATCAATTCTTTACTTCTTATGACTGCATTGAAAGCACATGAAGTGTATGTGAAGGTGTAGGTGTAGGTGTTGTAAAAGAAAGCAGTAAAATCAGTGTAGAGTTGTTCGAGTCGCTGAGGTAAATGTTTCCGATAGCAATCATGTTCCATGATGTAGCATGCACATGAAAACCATGAAAACCTTTTTCTGTTTTTCTCCTCCACTTCCGATATTTGTGGTTGGCTGAAAGTGTGTTAAAATATTGGTTTTGGCTTTCAGTAAAGTTAATGTTGATTGGATAGCTTATAGCTTTCATGCTGTTGCTACAAAAAAGTTGACTTCATTCTTCACGATTTCTCTTCTCATTGACTCATTGTATGTCATTTGTATTAAAAAAAAGAAGTTTTTATTTACATGAAAAGGTAAAAAATCTGAAGTTGTAAGTGCTTCGTTCCCTAAAATGTGAAAATAATACATGGTGGCAGTTGGCATTTAAAAGTGTAAATGCAGCGACAATGTCACCCTAGGTTTTTTAATGCCATTTCTTCTTTTGTCATGTCACGTACGTACATGTACACAGAGTCAAAGTGACTGATCTTATATACTTATGAAGGAGTTGTTTTTCATATTATTAACACAACGGATTGAAACTACACTAGATTCAGCTCACCCTTTTTACCAGCTTAAGCTTCATGTTTGTTTTTGTAGTTGTTTGGGTTTGTTTTGTGACTGCTGTGAGGACGGAGGAGAGAATGATAATAATGTAATGAATGACAATGGCGATATTAAGTTTCTGTAGACAGGTGGTACCAAGTACCACGCAGCTGGTAGCTCGTAGCAGGAGGTTAGTTAAAAGTTTGCCATAGCCAGTGTTTGATACTGATGCTGTGTAATCGCAATATGAGAAACTTGTAGAATGGTTAATTCAAGCACAAACTTTAGTGAATCGGATTACAAACTAATGCTACTACTGATTGCAGATGCAGGTAATTTCAGGAAGAAATAGCATCTCTTATGTATATTTAAATTGTATTGCACTCTCGTAAAATTAAGCTTAGTTTTCCTTCATTTACTTGGGGCCGAAAAGAGAATGAAGCGGAATGTAGTTTCTGACTCTTGAACTACATAAATGGCCTTGAAGGATAGTCGTTTAGTAAAGTTTTCTTACCATTATTTCTTAGCAGCATGTTCAAATGCCATTCCCTACTCGAATTTTAGCACAGTCACGGCCAGCCGATAATTTTTACAATTAGTTTTATTTTTTAAATATTTTTAAAAAAAAATTCGCAACTTGTTTTATTTTTCATGTTCACTTCATACATAAAGTACGCAATCCACACTATTTTTATGCTTTTCGTTCTCACATTTAATAATATACGTATTCAATATTTATTTAAGAATACTGTTGGGTTGGGATGTTTACTTGAGTATTGTTTGCTTTGCTCAAGTTTTATTAGATAGAGTTTGCCAATTAGGAGGGTAATGTAATATGGATTCAAATGGATTGCGATTACCTGTTTTAGGATGAATTATTCATTTAGTGACTTTAGGTATGAAAATTAATCTTCGTATGTACTCTGATCATTATGTATTTCACTCCTTACCTGAATATTTTACCTTAATTTGGGTACACAATGGTACACATGTCACATGCGTCTTCATTTCTAAACTTTCGAGGAAGTAAATTAATTAATAAGAATAGTGATAGTAGTTAGTAGTATCACATATACACAACTATGAACGGTTTAGCATTTGTAGAAGAAGCAGTTAAAATATTAGCCAGCCACACACACTTCCTTTCAAAATATTGCACAATGTGTAGTTATTGAAATGCGCAAATAGGGCTGAACTCATTTTACATTTATGTGTGCATGCGTTATACACACAATTGTACCGTAACCCCATTTGTTTATACTTCTAAATCCAATTTCAACATCCTAGCCCCACGTTTATTTGTATGTAAACCCCCATCCCTTGTGCAGATTTATTATTCCATTTCCAGTTTCTTTTATGCAGACAGCGATAAATATTCTACTCCCAATTTTTTTAGCATCCTGATGCAGGCTAGACATAAGGAAGGTCTACTTTATACTTAAGTATACAACAATGTCTGCATGTCAATATGCTTGAAGGAATGTGCTGTAAATGTTTACAAGCTGATAGTTGAGACGGCAGCAGCCCCATTGCATTGGCCCCATCAGACCAAAACTTTTATTCCAACATCAACAACTATGTCTGGAATTCGCTATATTATGCCAATGTTCATCGTGTTTGGCAGTAACGTGTTAACATTTCCGTAGCACTAAATACTGTGCATTTAGAATGTACTTTTTATCGCATTTGTAAATGTTTACAATAATTCTATATGTGTAAAATGTTGTATGATACAGCAGTAGAGTTGAGTTTCATGATCATTAATCTAAAATGTTATTATTTTTTACAAGTAAAATGATACTTTTTGCTACCACAAATGATGAACTGATGAAACTTGACAGGAGGGTTTGAGTTCAGATTCCGTACATTTTTGTAGTATATATAGTATTGAAGGTTGAATGTGGCCTTTACTAGTCTTTTTTATGCGTTTATTTCATATCCCAAAAACATCAAGTTGAACGTGTATCGTAAACTACAAATAGATACACATTTGCCCTCTGCGTAATATCTGCCGCATTTGAGCATTTTGTTTTGTAACGTGAGTCAACTCTGTGTAATGGTTGGTAATATCCTTCAAGTTTACTAAATATTGTATTACTCACGTCACATCATAAACATTAAACATGACTCATGTCATGAATTCATAGTCGTAGTAAATGATCGTTTGTGTTGAAAGGGAGGGTGGAAACTAATAGTTATTAAGTTATACCGTGATGATATTCTCTTCCAGAAAACTGCACAGCTAAAACATTCAAGTCTCGCCTTCGTCTTTCATCGAAATTATTTGGCAAAAATTATGTATGTAGCGTATATATAAAGTACGGTTTATAATTTGCTCGAATTGAAGATAAAGGCTCATATCATCAAATAGCTTAGCTTCAGTATGATTCTGTGACTAATTCTTTAAGCTGATGTAAGCTTAGGCCAGGGTGCTATGCTCGTATAGCATTCATCAATGTACTTAATGATGTGATGTATGACTATGCGCTTGTTCCTGTTTGCTGAAGAGATGGTCAGTTTTTGACGAAGCATGCATGCATGTGTCAGCGTTTGCTATCGCTAAGGATGGTATTATATTGAATCATTGGAGTTTAAGTAACATCACCTTGATTCTATTCTTGAAATGATCGTTACAAGCTTAAGATTGGTTGGACCGTGAGCGAACAGTTGTACAGTGTCACATTTTTCTTCAATAATAAGTAGGCTTTAGACTTTAAAAGCATAAGTAATAAAAAATTTACTGAACTGACCAGCCAGCTTGATCATCTCTATTTTTATATGCTAAAAGAACTTGTAAAAATTTACCAGTTTGTCTGTTTGTGGCTGTGGTTAGTTGGAGTAGCTTGTGCCAAAAGCGACATACTTTTACAAAGGTAGTTTTTTAAAAATTGTAATGTGTGTATTGCGGTTAAAGTAAAACCCGATTATTCTACTTAATGATTTTGTTAGAATAAAAAAAAAGTTTTTGAACTGTAAACCCGGAAATACTATATACAGATTGGTGTGATTGTGACTTGATAAGAGATTTTAAAACAGATTTTGCTGTATGTACAGGAACGCATCCAAAGATATTGAAATCTGATAGATAGAAAGCCAAGAAAGCAACACAGAGCAACGTAATGTAATTTCTGCACTCGGTTCATTTCAAATGTACGCATTTGTGAATTGTTTCATATTGTTTGTCTGCGTGAACTAAAAATTGCTACTTTTTTTTATAACTCATCATATACTCAAGTACTCTGTATACTTTATATATCGCATCGACACGAATCATTTTTATTGACTGACATTTGAACTACTTGTCTGTCTGTAGTACCTGTAGTGTACGTAGTATGTGTACTTGTACTTGTATGTATACTTCATTATGATGATATAGATGATGATGAGAACACTTTGCCAGCCACCATTGCCAATCCTTGAAGTAGCACTGGTATACTTTGCACATTTTTATCAATGTCCGGTTATGATAGTCTGACATGGCCGAGTGTTTATCCACCTGCTCATAAAGTATTTGCAACCATGATTAGTTGTAATTGGTGGGTAAATTGGTACTTTTTATCCCGACAGTTTGTAATTCTCTTGCCTCATAATGGAGATCTGATGGAATCTGAACATAGTCGTAATAAATGTCAGACGGATGAAACATACCTTTTTTTTTATATACATGCACACTTTTTCTACTTATGTCGACTCACAATTATCGTAATTAGATTGGAATGCCGCAAGCAACTAATTAAAATGAATTGTGTTGGGAAAACTTGATAACTTCCAGGTGTCGGTGTTTCCTCTGTAATTACTAGCAAATGGCACTAGCTACATATATGCACCATGTTCATTACGGAATAGGGCTTTTTGAAGAATCATAACATGGCATAGTGGTATGATACAAGGTAGTTACTTTCTAGGAGAAAAACTGATTTTTACTGCATTTTGTTCAATCACTATTAAATATGACATTGAAATTATGATTACATGCATGTTGCGAAGATAGAAGGTGCATATAAAAATGGGTGGTAAATTTTTGGACATAATTATCTGAACCTGTAAAATGATGGCTTATGGCTAATACATACAAGTTGTCATTTGATTTCCTTTTTTATTTTCAGATAATTTTCAAGACCAAAGTTACCAATTTTCAAGACCAACAAGGTTGGGCTACTGGTACATCATCATCCTACCCGGTCGTGAACTGGGGCAGTGGAATTTGTATTGTTGAAACATTATTAGCCGCTAGTACAAAAATTCACAATGTCACCAAAAACAACGACACCGTCTCTCCATAAAGTCATTATGGTAAGCCACGTTCAACTTTTTTGCCTTATAATTTCTGCAGATTAATAGTATTACAATCGAGTTGAATTGTATCGTAATAAAAATATTTTTATTCTAGGTCGGCTCCGGAGGTGTGGGTAAAAGCGCGTTGACCCTTCAGTTCATGTAAGCAAATTAGACATTACTCAGATTACTCTTACTACACTTTGATTTAAAGAGTTTGAGTCTCATTGTAATATTTTACACATTTTTAAATTGTTAGGTACGATGAATTTGTGGAGGACTACGAACCTACCAAAGCGGATTCCTATAGGAAAAAGGTACTGCATAAAGTAGAAAGTTCAATTTTTTTCCATCCGTGATCCAAAAATGAATGTGTTCATAATTTGGTATATGATGTAACTTTTAAAACATTGATTATTTCAGGTTGTTCTAGATGGAGAAGAAGTTCAAATAGATATTTTAGATACAGCGGGCCAAGAAGACTACGCCGCGATTAGGGACAATTATTTTCGTTCCGGTGAAGGCTTCCTATGTGTATTCTCAATAACCGAAACTGACTCATTCCAAGCTACTCAGGAATTCAGGTGAGCTATCAGCTATGAACTTATCAATTCTTTTTTTTTTGGATTCCTTTAAATCAGGAGAGCTAGTCAATAATATACATATTACATTAACCTATTTTTAAATGTGTAGGGAGCAAATACTCCGAGTAAAAGGGGATCAATCAGTCCCATTCCTTTTAGTTGGGAATAAATCAGATTTAGAAGACCGCCGTAAAGTGAGTAAGGAAGATGCAGAGAATCGGGCAGCTGAATGGGGAGTGCCATACGTCGAAACGTCTGCCAAGACTCGAACAAATGTCGATAAAGTGTTCTTCGATCTAATGAGAGAAATACGAGTGCGAAAGGATGTAGAAGGAGGTGATAAGGATGCCCCAAACAAGCAAAAGAAAAGGAAGAAGTTAAAATGCTCTATACTTTAAATATGAAAATATTCAGTCTTTATACAGAAAATGTTTAAAAGGGGAATTTGAGTGTAATAACTGAATATTATTTCAAGTAATGTTTTAAGCTACTGCTGATATATTATTTATGCGACAAATTCCTAATTAATGATGTTGTTGTCACGTTCTTCAACTGCAGCTGTAAATGAGCAGATAACCGTTAGCTGATATAGAAAGAGTTTAAAAAACGCTTGTAGTAGAATGTATGTCTGATACATAAAGCTGAAGAAATTATGTGCATGAATTAAATACAACTAAGTATGTGTGTACTAAATTTATAACTATACAACCTTTTCGTAACTAAAATATCCATAATAGGCCAAGTACATATTTCAAATATTAATGAAAAGATTTTGTAATTTATTATTCAATGTAATGCTGGCAATTCTAGCCCTATGAACTCCAAAATACTAAAAATCACTCATTGGACTCTGGTCTTTAAATTGGTAATCCGAGGACCTAAGATATATCATATTATTATTATTATACTACGTTTATGTACGACTACGCATATTTAATCTGTTGAAATGTGTATGTACTGTAAAAAAAATATTATATGTAAATCGTACGAAATTTGCCATTTCTGAAGCTTGCTGATAATTAAGTTTCATGGAGTCATTTGTCTATATTTTTGTTATTTTTACTTCATGTTGTTTACCCCAGTATATTTTGACGTAGGAACTAGAAATCAATGTTATTCATGTTTTAATACTATCAATGCTACTTCAGTGCGTTCATGTGGAAGGTTTTTGCGTAGTAACTTACTCTACAATAGAAGAGAAACGATTAATCTGCCAGTAATGAAGTGGGCAGGTTAATATCAGGTTGAGATTTTCATGAACTTGCTCAAAATTTATATCTCATAATGATCTGCTTTTATGCAAGTTAGAAATCTTACTGTTCAATCACAAAAAATGGGTCACTTTCAAAGTAATAAGTTACTCTGCACCGTCAGATTGGTGAGATCGGTCAACACGTTTTTTTGTTATCATCACAATTATATGAATACTTTGTTTAGCTAGAAACTCAAGTTTCACAGGGCAAATTCAGTTATTCAAGTAATAATAGTTTTTTATGGTTAGGAATTTAAATTTTAAAACTTTGGTAAAACTACTCTTTTGGTTTCCGATTTATGAATTATTGTTCCAGGCAACTCTCTCCCTTTAAAAAGTGCGATACACATTTTGTTTACATATTTTGGTAAGTGTTATGCTGAAAAACGTTACAGCTTAAAGTCCAAGGAATTGGTAGTTGATTGTTTCATATCTGTAAACATTAGTCATTGCTGTGAATCTATTTAAATGATAAGGCTCTTGAGTGTTGTATTTTGTGAAGTTTTATATCCTGTTTATAAAGATTAAGCGAGATAAAATAGTTTGTATTCATGTCTTGCATAATTTTAGAGAAGAATGTTTAGGTTATCGAAAGAATTGTTGAGCGTAGAAAGAATATATTTGATTTATTATTTTGTGCCATTGCGTGTAAATTGTTGATAAAAGCTATATGAATTGTATGATCATTATATATCGTAATAATTCTTACTGATTTTATCCCGGTTGCTTAAAAAAATAAAATGATATCCGTGACAGAGTCAGTATTTGGTTTGCAGATTCGTTACAATAATTAATTATTTTGATTTGCATCTAATTGTGAATTGCCCGGCACATTTTTACATGCTTAACAGGAATCTGTTTGACACGTTTTGTAATATAAACCAGCTATCTTGTGTCGGTTCTCATCATTCCACGTTACATTGTTATCCAGTACATCCTGTAACGATCTATTAGCCAGGTTTCCAGGCTTAGTGACGACCCATTCCCATACTTGTTTCGAGGAATCACTAGAATATCAACGAGAAACTACGTAAATTTTAAGATTTTAGCAAATTATTGATTTACTTTAACTTTAACATTTACATTATGAACACTTACAGCTTCACTTTCTCAATTCCAAATTGCTTCAATGTGCTTTCAAAGGGAATGCCGCTAGTGCACTCGTTGAGATTTGAAATTTTCGGGTAATACCATATAAAGGCAAGACACATTTCGTCACTTGTAGAAAATCCTCCAAAGGTGGTACCGTTTTTCCATTTCGTGTTATAATGACATTCTTAAGAACAGGAAACGAGTCGATAATTTGAAATCAAAGGAAAAGCTATATAGGAAGATAAGCAATCACAAAAGTTCTGAAGCCATGATTGCGCTTACGCATGATTAAATGATCTCCATTAAATATTTTCCTCTTGTTGTTAAGTAGTCTGGTTTGTTGGAATGCGAAATCGTAATTGTCATCATAAATAATCGCAGACATACTCTTATTTTCTTGAATGTGGTTCAATCTCATTCTTCTTCCTATAGAACATTAAAAAGTTTAAGCTCCTGGCTTGAAATTTATTTGTTAATTCGAATTTTCATCACCCACAGCTTTAAACATTAAACTAGAAATTGATTATATACCAGACATGTGAGAGTGGAGCAATACACCAAAGATGTCAATTTCATTAGTGAGAATGGGTTTTTGAGATTTCATAGCACAATGCCCAGAAATCAAAGCATCTTCAGACTTTGGAGGAATTATCAGTGAGGGGGAAATGTCATACCCAGCCATGAATAGTCCAGCGTCGTATTTTCTAAGAAGCCAAGCAGTAAAAAATGAAGGACAATGGAGTCAATAGAAAACGGATTTGGATGGCGACTTGTGCATAAATTATAAAAATATATATTAATACAACCTATCCATGGATGATATACCTGAGCTCATCAGTGTAAAATATTTCCACTCCAACCTCAAATTCCAAATTGGATAATGACGCCGGATTATCGTAGTGTGTTTCCAGGAGGTAGTATTCATCTCCTGACTCTCCTATTGGAAATCCGGCGTAATCAGGGAGAAAAAAATCCTAAATTTTTAAATAATGGATTAAACGAATTAGATTATACAGAAAGCACATGTTATATCAAAAGGATGCAAAAGTATCATCAATTAAAGTTGAGGATTTTTTTATTCCAAGTACCACTCCTCCATAAGCCCAAGTATACATGAAGGTTCGACAACTAGACACTGGAAGTTTGTGCCGTTTTGTATAGTAGCATTCTTCCCCTTCTTCATTAACAAATTGATCGAATGTTGCTTTTACGTTGTCGGCTGGATTACATTGGTATAGAACTATATGATGAGTATGTCGTCTGGCTACTTCATTTTCAAGTATCGTCTTGAACTACGGTTATAAAGGTTAAATAAGATTTGTTCATAATTCATAAATGTCAATGAGAAATCAAGAAACTTTACTACATACTCCGACAGCATGATGTTTTTGCTTCATCGTCATCTTAGCCTTATGAATTGTGCACCAGTAAGATGTTGTTTTGTTTGGAATTTTCATATTTCTACCAAGTTTCCAGCTTCGTAATGGCTTGTTCTTAATAGAGTCTTGACTTTTCGGGTCTGGAATGGAACTCCGATCAAGTAAGTATAATTTAAACATTTTGAAATCCTTAGCCGATGCTGTTTCTAGAGATGCTACATCCACCCATAGTAGATGAGCTAAATTTGACTAAAAAACGCAATAATTATGTTAAGTTTTGTATGTAGCTTGCAAAAGCTTATAAAAGTATGCAAAACAAATAATGCCAACACTAAATTGGAAATCTTCAATATCAGAAGTGTTCCATCGTCTCGAAAACTGTAGCCTAACGTTTGGTCCAGTTCTCACACTTTTTAAAAGATTATAGTCTTGTTGCACGTCACCCCTGTATGATAGTGACTCTCCGTCCTCTTGAAGAGTTGCATCCTTTTTAAGTCGAAACAAATTGAATAATAATATTTTATAATTACAATTTGACGAACGTAATTATTTAACACTATCTCCAATTTGTACATAATTAAGAAAAAATATAGCATACAAGTAAATAGGTAGTGCCATTCTCGTGCGTTCCACTAAAAACAAAATCTGACTTGGAGAGGTTTCCATCTGCGGAAAATCCTATACCAAGAACTTTGTTAGCATCGCCCGAGAGGTCAAACGTAACAATGTTTTTGGCAGAGTCTACCATCCATTCAAGTTGAACATTTCTCTGCACGTCAAGAGTTAAATGTCTTTTGAAGCAAAAATTTGCACCACATTGGCACAACTGATGCAAAAGAAATATGAAGACAAAGCCTTTCAGAAACGGAAACTGTACACAATGCATCTTGTTTGAGAACTGCATGTTCTGAAACCTAAAAATGTAGATTGACTGACTTGAGATGTTTTTAGTTTGAGAAATGGAATGTCACAAACAGGAAAAGTAAAACTTTGATTCTAATACGCAATAATAATTGCCAAATAAGTTTTACAAATATATAACATAATTCTGAATAATTTTACGACTCCAACATAATTTGTAGAGACTTGTTCCTGTCTGCTTCATTACACAATGCAAAATTTACGACAAATGCGATTAAGGATTTGCATAAAAAGGAATTCAGTGGTCCTTTATTGACCACAAAACATGACATATTTTTTGTTCACCATCAGCGTAAATTCTGTTGTTCTTGATTACGTGCATCTAAGCTGTTTTTAGTAGTGTGAGGCATACGCATACCAACGAATCCTAAATACACAAATAAATTTCATTTCCTGCAATTAGGCGTTAGTACCGGCCAATTCACGAGAAAAGGATGTGACGGTGGAACTCTCGTAATATTGTATGTTTACTTGAGCGATTATTGCATGTCATTTTAAAATGATAGCTGGCATGTGAAAAGTTGAAACTCATGTTCAGTTTTGTTGTCTATTCCATCACACACTATTATGCAATCGATTTGGCTGGAAAATTTTGCTTGAATTTTGTAAATGGTAGTAATGATTTGCCTGTGATTGCAATATCAAACCATGAGAATAATTTAATAATTCTGACACCATCAGCTATTGGAAATCCTATTCAAGACAAACATATATTGATATATATAATATATTACATTCTATTACATAATAATCTGCACCAGTACAGCACATTTTTATGTTGATGAGCTTATGTAGTGATTTTTTATCAAGAAGAAAGTGAAATTTTCTTGTAAGGATTTCTTAATTAAAATTAAACAATTTTACATCACTTATTATTACCTTATTAACACTTCAAGATAAATGCACACACACATTCTTTCTCAAAACTGCTGTGTGTATATTGCCCCAATTTTTTATCTCACACATTGTCCAAGTCATCTCCATCTTGGAACTCATGCAATGTCAAACAAAAAAAATGTAAAAACAATAATCTACCTATTATGTACATTATATGTATTGCCGGACTCGATGACATCGTCCATAGGGACGTAGTCAAGAGAATAGGCTATAAGGATTGATTGAAGCCTTTAGCAAAACACAAGTACTTGTAGAACACGATTCAGTTAATTGCATAAAATTAATACAAAGGCTAAAGGTGAAAAGTTGAGGTTAAAGTTTCCCTTTCGTGGGGGATTCAAGGCTCCTGCAACTATCAACAACTCCTGCAACTATCAACTGTGGCTCCATCACGTTGGCATCAGCATGAATGTGCTATTATGTGCATGTGCATTGTTTTGATTGGACTGGTGTTGACCTTTGCCAAACAAGCAGCCCGTAATCTCTAAACTTATCTCATTCATGTCATCCTCAACTCTCAATGCAGCTGCCAATCCCTTTTCACGTAAAGTTGGTGGCTTATAATTTAGCAACGTATAAGTAAAATAAATTTTCAGGCATGGCCTCATGATTGATTAGAGAACGAAATGCATTACTGCGATTACTGCATTATTGTACTACATGATGTCATTCATGACTCTGATGAATTATGAAACACAAACTCATGTACCATCTATACAGCCAATATAAGCTATTCATCTACTATCAAGTGGCAATTAAGTTACAAACTGAAAAATATTCATTTCACATCTTTACAAAAAAGACTTTGCTATTCATGGTTTCATCAGTTTCATGGCATGGAAAGAACTCGAAGAAAAACATCAGGTTAGGCAATTCTTCCAATCCCATATAATTTTAATGCTAATAGAAAGGAATTCAGTGATTTTGAAGCTATTGAATTCCGAGAGAAATGCATTGTGATACGGTTTACGAAGTATGTATTACGACTTGTTCAGTTTATCATAAATAACCATCTCATTCCAGACATATAACTAATAAAAGCAGTCTCAAATTTAACAAGCCATCCACATACATAAATATCAAGTTTTCTTTTTAACTAACGATAAACCTAAAGGTCTATTTTTCTTTATGTAGATGATGTTAATGCTAAATGTAGAAGGCAATTTGTGTGCGGCTTTGGCCCGAATTTCACGAAATAAGACTGACGTTAGCAAGTGTAGCCCAGATTATCGCTATTATGTCTTGCATCCCTTTATAATTTTCTACTACCTTATTGTCAGATTTCCACATTTCAAAATAAACCCGACAACAGCTGTAAAGAACCGAAACCCTGCACTTTAACTTAATTTCGAAAATTTTGATTGATTAAAAATTAAGACATTTCGACCTTTAATTAATTCGATCATTAAGACATTAGGTCATCCTGAGGTCATTGTAAAACTTTTAAAACAGCATGACTGAAATCCTCTTAGCAAATAGAACCATTTAGATGCATCGCACTCTATACTTTGCTATTTAGAAATACAGTCGCGGACAAATTAAAATGAACGGTTAAATGTATGATGAATAACTGCTTAGAAATCACTATAAAATGACTTTCGAAAATAAATGAACCCACTAGTGTGATAGAGGAGGTCTTTCTGAGTTTAGTGACAGTTCATTTTACTGCAAAATTAAGATATAAAAAATTTGAAATCATTTTTACTGAAAAAAATTCAGTTATTACGCGACATAATTAAATGAACGAAAGAAATTATCATTTGAAAAATACAGTTAGTCATAGCCGTAATTCTTCAAAAATGAAATTAGTAGCCATTGATAACTCCGTTTGATGCAACGACAGCTTCGAGGTGACTTGGGAGGGAATTTACAAGATTTTTGGCGACATCCGGGGTCTCGATTTCCCAGGTTACCAGAACTTTCTCCTTCAGGGCTGGAATGCTCGAAGAGGAGTTCTTACCGTTTTCTCGTCCCAAAGACGTTGAAAAGGGTTGATTTCTGGTAATTGTGGTGGCAATTCCAACAGTTAAAGTTTATTTTTCTCGGAAAAATCCTTCCTTTTGCTGGAAGTATGCTTGGGGCCATTACCTTGCCTAAATGTAAACTTTGTCCCATGTTAAAATTTCCCAGCAGATTGTTGTCAATTATTGCTTAAAATGATGACTTAAACCCCAGCATCCATTTAAGAGTGTTAAAACTCCATGTTTCCGACTCCTTTTCAAACCACAGACCCCCGTACCTTGATACTGTATCTGACATGCTTCACCGTTGGGATCAGGTACCTTGTTTGGAGCGCTTGCTGGGGCCTTCTCCATACTTTAGGTGATCCATCAGACCCAAAAAGGTGTATTTTGAATTCGTCGCTATATAATATTGAGTTCCTGACAATATTGGTATGAAAAAGGCCCACAAAAGCGCTCCAAACAAGGTACCTGATCCCAACGGTGAAGCATGTCAGATACAGTATCAAGGTACGGGGGTCTGTGGTTTGAAAAGGAGTCGGAAACATGGAGTTTTAACACTCTTAAATGGATGCTGGGGTTTAAGTCATCATTTTAAGCAATAATTGACAACAATCTGCTGGGAAATTTTAACATGGGACAAAGTTTACATTTAGGCAAGGTAATGGCCCCAAGCATACTTCCAGCAAAAGGAAGGATTTTTCCGAGAAAAATAAACTTTAACTGTTGGAATTGCCACCACAATTACCAGAAATCAACCCTTTTCAACATCTTTGGGACGAGAAAAGTGTAGACTTCGTAATATCTCCTCTTCCAACATTTCAGCCCTGAAGGAGAAAGTTCGGAAAATCTGGGAAAGTGTGACCCCGGATGTCACCCAAAATCTCGCAAATTCCCACCCAAGTCACCACGAAGATGTCATTGCTGCTAATGAATGACCTACTTGCTACTAATTCCATTTTTGAAGATTTACGGCTAAATTTTTCAAATTATGATTTAATTTGTTCATTTAATTATGTCGCGTAATAACTGAATTTTTTTCAGTAAAAATGATTTCAAATTAATTATATCTTAATTTTGCAGTAAAATGAACTGTCACTAAACTCAGAAAAACCTCCTCTATCACACTAGTGGGTTCATTTAATTTCGAAAGTCATTTTATAGTGATTTCTAAGCAGTTATTCATCATAGATTCAAGCGTTCATTTTATTTTGTCCGCGACTGTATTTGACCTTGACCTTTGACCTGGTTTTCGATAACCAATTTCACATATTTATCAAATTATTTTAAGGTATTTCCTCATATTGTTGAGTGGAGAAGAAAGAATTTGAAAATTTTGAATGATTCTCCTGCTATCTCGAAAATTAAGAAATTTCGACATTTAAACGTTCGTAGGTCACGCTGGGGTCATCGGAGAATTTTTAAAATAGCATGACTGAATTCATCTCAGCAAATAGAACCATTTTGATGCATCACACTTTATACTTTGCTATTACACATACTTGATCTTATCTTTGACCTGGTTATCGATAACCGATAAGACCCATCTCGCTTCCCAGGGAAGGTCTTGACCTAAGGTATCGTTTACCAAAAAGAATTTTTGAAAATCTTCAACCGTGTTGCCGCTATCGTGCTCACGGACAGACGGACAGACAGACACCATTTGTGAAAATAAAAACCTACCCCCTTTTACAAAGGGTGCCGGTTAATAATGTGGAATGTTAAAAAAATAAGCTACCAAATTACATCGATGATTTTTTAAATTTAATATACATGGTTGTCTTCATATATTCCCAACACTGCCTATAAAATAGTGAGGATGGTCAAGAAAAATAGTGGTCAGCAATCTTTAGGACTTGGGAATGGCAACTTTAACACAAAGCTAAGCGAAAAAATTTCTAATAAGTCTGTAAACAGGTCTGAAATCAGATTTAATATTAGAATTAAGGAATACCGCATGATTTTTTCGCTTAAAAATATTGAGCTCTGTCAAGTTAACTACACTTATCATACATGAAGTTGTATTTGAACTTTATTTACTCACCTCTTCATATCCACGCAGGCTCATATAATTGCAATTTTTAAAATTACGCTTCATGTAAACCATAAAAAGATGCATGGATGGAGACACATCTGGCAAATAATGTTTAAGCAACCAGACAAGCAGAGATTAGATGATGCATACAGCATATCTATGCAATTATATCTACAAACGTATATGCATGAATATTACAAGGTTTAATTATACGAAATTAACTGATTTAATGAACTATTGGGTTAAAAACTAACCTAAACCCTATATAGACTTCTCATGCTACTTTTATGTTTTCATTACGAGGGATGCCAGAATATGTAACACACGTTGTTCACAGGCATGCAATATGACGGAAAGTCAATGCGTAAATTTGCATGAAGATAAATTTATGATTCCAGAACCGTCAGTGTCAATTTTGAGAGCAAGAGTTGCACTTTTATGTAGGCGTAGGCATGCGGTTTTTTATCGTAACGCAAATTCAATAAAAGTGTTAAAATATCCAGATAAACATACAATTTGCACTTTTTACGGTACGAGTTGTATCGGTAAATCTTTGTCACACCCAAATCTGCGAGTCATAAAGGTAGGTAGATAATGAAGTAAATATCAAAATCACCGAAAACAAAAACATTTTAATCTAATAAAATGGGTAATTTTATAAAATCAAGACTGTCCGTATGGAAATCCGAGTGAGGTCAAATAATTTTTACCACTAAATTATGGGTTGTAATTTTGTAATATGGTATAAGGTAGTACTATAAAAATAGTTCTGCCTCAGCTCTGATACTGTCGAAATTCTAGTACAATGGTATTAGCGCCGTGACCTATGGCGAGTTAAATAATTTTTTGAACTTGCTAAATATATTATTCAAATGGAATTTTCAAATTACATTCAAAATCGATGGAACTGCACGGCCAATTTTTTTGAATGTAATCTTTTTTAATATGGACATTACAAAATTTGCACCCGTTAACTTTTTATGCTGGCATTTAAAACTTTTATTTAAAAATAGAGTTGCTATAAGCAGGCTACAAATGCAAAACCTTCATCCACATATTCCAAATCTGCCTTCTGATTACCTCTACTTCACCCTTCGCTTTTGGAACGAGTGGAGTGTCATTTTCGCTGGTTCTTTTTAGAGTAACACAAAAACTAATGATGCACCTTTGACCCCATTGTGACTCATTCAGTTATGAAAACTTAAAAGGTCAT
Source organism: Orchesella flavescens (assembly GCA_964034955.1). Lineage (NCBI taxonomy): Eukaryota > Metazoa > Arthropoda > Collembola > Entomobryomorpha > Orchesellidae > Orchesella > Orchesella flavescens. The sequence continues at coordinate 22,427,274 of OZ035954.1, forward strand.
TATATATTTTGCAGATACAATCCAATACAATGCCTAAGTAATATACTACTCTTAAATATGAACGGCTAAACCTTTAAAATTCTGTGTTCCCCACCTGGCAGTTAGAGTAAAAACAGGAATCAAGGTCATAAATGGGCCAAATCGGAGAACTCCTTATCTATTGAATAAAACACACTTTCTAATTTACTCTAATTCCACATTTGTTGTTTAATTTTATTCTAAAAGACACCATAAAATGCTAAAGGAATTACATTTACATATTTCAAACAGTAGAATAAAAGTTTTGTAGAATGTAATAATGATAGGAAACATCTATTGATAAAAATCCTTACTTATTCCAAGTTCAAACTACACTTCATAGATCACTCGTATTTCCTGAAGGTAGGAAGGAGTTGGAACTATGGCGTCATTTACACCAGACTGGCCAAAAGTCTGTATTGTAGGGGCTGGGTAAGTAAAATGCTGCAGTTTCATGTGGTTACTTATTATGGTGCTGGCTAATTGTGGGTTGCCGACTGCACAAAAGACTCTATGTGTATTGCGTTTCTTTTTAATTAGCCCTTCAGGTATCTGCGCTGCAGTGCAACTAAAGACTTTACTCGGCGTAACGGACATTACTATTTTCGACACAAATAATGAAGTCGGTGGAACTTGGCTGGTAAATGTCTATAAGGGGTGCGCCTGCGATGTGCCCAGCCACTTGTACAGCTTTTCATTCGCCCCAAAATCTGGTAATGTGGTATTATTCTTATTATTCGCAGAACCATTCCGTTAAAATATTTATTGACCTTTTCAGACTGGTCTAGCTTCTATTCTCCCCAGTCGGAAATTTTGGACTATTTGAAGGCTCTTGCTAAGAGTTACGATTTGTATTCTATCATAAATTTTAATACGACAGTTAAAAATATGACTTGGAAGGAGGCTGAGGCCAAGTGGTTCGTTGAGTATTCTTTTAACGGGAGTGATACAGTCAATGGAAAATTCTTTGACGTTGTGTAAATTTATACTTTACCTTGATTTAATGTGCAAAACTAGCTCATACTGATAAAATTTCAAACAATTATTATCTCATTTATGTATTTCACTCAGCATTAACGCGTCCGGAATATTGCGTGAACCTCGTACACCTGAAGAGTTTACAAACTTTAAGGGTGAGCTCATCCACTCTGCTCGATGGAATCATGATGTAGATCTTTCTGAAAAAACGGTAGGAGTTGTAGGCACTGGATCCAGTGGAATTCAAATTGTTCCAGCTATTGCTGAAGACGTCAAGCAGTTGGCTGTGTTCCAGCGTACCCCTCCTTATGTTATTCTTCGCCCACAATTCAAATATCCGGGTTGTGTCCAGTGGGCATTTGAGAACATCCCGGCTGTACGATGGAGCCACAGAGCTGGTTTATTTTGGTACCATGAATTATACTACCTGGGCTTTCGCCACAAAAGCGTCGTCTCTTACTTAGGTATGTGGGCTACATGTTATGTATTAGTTTGTTTGTCCGCATAATAATATTTATATATTACAAATACTCAACAATAACTTTTGTATTGTTACAGGGGCAAAGTTTTGCCAATTTCAGCGATGGCTTCAAATTACATCGGATGAGTTACGGGAAAAGTTAACCCCCAAATACGCTCTTGGCAATAAGAGGATTGTCGTGTCGACGGATTTCTATAGAGCCCTACAGAAAGATAATGTGGAGTTAGTCACAGAAAGTATTGCGAAAGTGACTAACCAATCAATTATTACAGCAGATGGAAAGGAGTATCCATTGGATGTATGATATAAAGAAATCATATTAGATACAAAAAAATAATTAGATTTGGTTTAAACATGACATTATATATGAATCCTTAAATGCGTACTTTGTTTTCCAAAGGTGCTGATTCTAGCAACTGGATTTCATTCCCAGGAATATTTTGCCCCAATGTGTGTGATCGGGGAACACTCAGCGAACCTCATGGATTATTGGAAAAAGAATGGTCCCCAAACTTACCTTGGTGTCATGTCCCACCCTGCCCCAAATTTCTTTACTATCTTGGGACCCAACAGTGTTAGTTTTTCTTCATTATTTGATCACCATTTTCAGCATATTCCGTAAATTACTCAATTAATGTTTATTTAAATTTCAGGGAGCACCACACAGCTCCATGATCTTTATGATTGAGAACCAGGTAGGTTGGATGATCAAGGCTTTATCGCATATGAAAGATGTGGGAGCAAACTACATTCGAGTGACTCCTGATGCAGAAAAGGAATATATGACAATGCTGGAGAAAAAAATGTCTGGCATGGTGTGGAGTCATGAACCTGCTGGAAATTGGTACAAGGATAGTGAAGGGCGGGTGACCACCCTATGGCCCTCTCACTTTGTGGACTTTTGGAACGTATCCCGAACTTTTGTTCCAGAGTCATTTGAAATGAAATTGGTCAACAAAGAGAAGGAGCATGAAACAGCCAATGATTAAATAATGTTAAAATTAATCATCTATACTATACTTTGTATAAGCGTATGTACAGATTAATCCAGCTATGCACGGTAGAATTCATTATTTGTTGACGAGTCAGCTCGTGGCTATAGCCCTGCCACTTAATTTTTATAATCGGGAATACTATTTAAAATCAAATACAATTTGAAACTAAAGTCAGTGTTTGTAATGTGTACTGGCATTGATATCGTGATACCCCATTTTCGTGGCCAAAAAAACATGAACTTGGAAATATTTTATAGCGAAAAGTTTTAATTTTCAGGCGATTTATTTTTAAAAAAAGCAAGCAGTTACAAAAAATTATATATAAAAATATTATGAAATTAAATAAATAAATAAACATAAAATAACGTTATGTGAAAAAAAGTCGAAAAGAATATTGTAAAATCTATTGCAATAATATTATTTGATATCCGTTAATTGCGTTTACGTGCTTTCTCGAAATGACTATGTGCAAACTGCCTCTTACAATTACTTTCACCAATATCTCAAGCTACACATTGTTCAGGGCGTCTCCATCTTGGTACACGAGGAATAGATGACAAATGCTCATAATCAGGGTCAACTGAGGTATAAGTATTGCCATCGGTGCCAGGTCCTGTATCAGTGGCTGTCGCATTCTCCCAGTAAAATCTTGGGCACTGGGTGATTTGTGGTTCATAGATTTGCAACCGTTGAAGCTCTCTTCTATAATCAATGGTCCAATCAATGTGGTTATTAACATAGTCTCTCATCGTCAACCCTTCAAATTCTGGAGGGTCGGTGATAACCATTTGGCGAAGAGGTCTTTGCCTGAAAACACAACAAAAACAAGTTTGTCAACTATAAGCTCATTGCATTTAGTTTCTTTGTACCACCAATCACCAGTCCATTTAAAGTTTTACCAAGTATAGTTGCTGATGCCCAAATGGTTCATGTATATTTCTGTGCGAACTTCACTCCTGCATAAAGCAAATCCTCGGGATCCCTTGTAATAGTAGGTAAATGCAGTACACATTTCTTCTCTGGTAGAGAAGCCACCAGTGATTGCAGATCCATTTCTATCCGTTGAATCGTACACACATCCTAATGAAATAGTAAATAAATAATCAATTATTAGAGTTCATAGAATTTACCAATAGGATAGAATTCTAGCCTAATGAGAACAAAATAAATCTTCTTACGATATAGCATAAGGTCTCGTGGAAGAATTTGCCGTGGTTCACGCAAACTCCGGAATTGTTGAAAGTTGAAATCGTAGTTGTCATCATAGTTTATCCAGGGAAGTTCTTCATTATCTCTAAAGTGCATCAGCCTCACTCCTATACCTGTACACAAAGATAAAGAAATCGGTTGATTAGTATATTTAAAGTATTTCATTACAATTCATTGCACTATCCCTGTTTAGTTTGACTGTATGACTAGTATGACTTCCTACCTGACATGTGAGTGTGCAAGAATGTGGCAAACATGATGACTCCTTCACCATTTTCCGAAACAGGGCTCAAAACTCTATCCGTACATCCAGGTGCACCTGTCAAATTTACAATCATAAATACATTAAGTATACAGCAACGAGATTCTTAAAAAAACATTTTATAGCAATAAATATGAGTACTTACAATGACCCATTATAACATGGTTAAGAGAACCAGGTGGAATGATAATCGAATGTGCACCAGGTTGCATATCACCCATTTGTAAAACACCAGCCTCGTGTTCTCTAAAAAAATAATGACGTTTTATAATATTGAGCATACAAGTGTGGAACAAGAATGAACGAAAGATTTTAAAATGTAAATTGATAATATACCTGAGTTGATCGGTGTAATATGCCTCAAGGGTGACTGAGACATCAAGATTGCTGGCACTATTTGGATTATCATAATGAATTTGAAGCATCCAGTATTCATCCTCTATTTCACGCATAGCGATACCAACATCTTCCGGAAAGAAAATTGCCTGAAAATTGAAAAAGAAGAAAATATTGGTAAACCACCATTTTAATTTGGATTTTGGCCAACGTGAACAAAATGTATAAAAAAATACTCATTTAAACGAAATGAATAACTCCAACATGAATAATTTAAAAAAAGCACTCACTCTTCCACCAATGCCAAATACGTGGACCACTTCACGACAGTAAGGAACTGGCAAATCATTCGGCTGGTCTAAAATGTAACATTCTGTACCGTCAGTTCTAGAGGGACCACCGAAGAATGACTCTTGATCAACCCCTGGTGGAGCGCGACAACGATGAAGAATCATGTGATGGACATGGCTAGCATTGGCCGCATCTGGGAATACTGTTTGGAACTAATTACATTCAACATAGTTCAATTATTATTAATCAATTTAAATTAGCAGTATAAAAGTTTAACGGCTTGTTGTACTACATTCTCAACATACCCCAATGACGTGTTGCTTTGTCTGGAATGGAAGTTTTTGGAAGGTGCACCAATACAATGTGTCTTGACCAGGGAGTCGTTTAGTTCTTTGGAACTCCAAAACTTTCAAGTCATTTGCAGCTTCTGGGTGTCTTTTTCTATATTCAGGATCAGCAGCCCGGGGAGTTAGGTCGGGATCGAGCAGGTATACTTCATAGGAACCGCGATTTTGAAAGTGATATTGTAAGTCGTCATCAGCCTCACTCCATGCGAAGATTAGGCTCAAAACATCTCTCTAAAGTGATATAAAGTATTGTTAGGTGCCACATTTAAAAAAATATATGTACAGACTGAATTATTTAAAAATAAGAATCGAAATACAATTAGCTAACCGTTATTGGAATATCATGGTCAGAATCACAAGAATCAAATGGTCTTGAAAATCTCAAAGACGTTTGATTCCCCGTTTCTGAAGCTTCAAGCAATGTCCAGTCCTGACTAGGATCCTCAATTGGCAATTGGTTCCCGATTGCATGATAGTCCTACGAATTTAGAAAACATAAGATTGTTTAGTTTTAAATCTTGTACAGGAGATACAGTTAATGTTTTTTTTGGTTTGTATGTGTTCAAACCTTGAAATACGGTTTTCCTTCAGAATCTACACCCCCAATCACAATATCTCCACCCGCCATTTTGCCCCGCCGGGTCAATCCAAACCCAACATAACCTCTGGTGGATACCGTAATATTGAAAGTAACAGTTTCCGCCTCCCAATCAACTATCCATTCTAACTGGTAATTGCTCTTTTGATCAAGAACTACCATGTGCCGATATGGGTTATCGTCTACCAAGTATGCAGACGAAACCGAATACAAACTAAAGACTATACCAGTTAGTAATAGAAATTTCGAAAAATTTCTATTCGGGAGAGTTTTCGACCCCATTTTTATTACTCGACTTATTTCAAATCACTGCGGGACTAGATGGAACTTGGTTTGTACTATTCCAAAGTAATAATGAAGTGTTGAACTTAGAATGTGTCTGGATTAATGGGTCTTTTATACTTCCACAATAAAAAGTTCTTCCCATTATTAGTTGAAGATGTACTTTTATCTTTTTGATTTACATAGTTATTGGAAAACTGCACCTTGTGCTAATCTAAGATTTTTTTTTGATTATTTGTATGCATAACTCTGGAGTCCAATGTATTGCCCATTGTACTTAAAAATTAATACAATCAATCTGCAACAAAAAGTTGCTTCACACAAAAGAAATTGTTATTTCCTCTGCTTACTTATAAGATATAAGTAAGTTAATGAATGACGCATAGTGTCCAGTAGATTGAAATTGAAGATTGAAGAAGAGTATGAAGGCAATATGTGCATATTAGATAAGGCTGTGTTACATATTTTTTCAGAAGGGCTTGGCCTTTTTTAGCAACACTATCAACTATTACAGGCTTTATGTTTTATCTTCCATTTGTGTATAATTACATGACTAGGATAATGCAGATCAATTATAAACTATGTATTTCCAAATTATGATTAGACCAATATATCTTTATCTATAGGACTTTAAGGTTATTATTATTGGTATTGTGTAGGGAGTTTCATTCAAAGTTCATCAAGTTTACAGGAAGTCGCTCAAACCTGCTGAGAAGTATTAGTTTTTTATACACACCAACATAACAGCTAAAATTCTATATTATGGGTGATTAAATTATTTCTCTCAAAAGTTGAAGGTAATTTCGCACAGGATGATGTTTGTTATATGTTTATCTAAGATTCCCAGGTTTTTATCAAGCGCTAATAAATGGTAATAAACCTTATAAACATGACGTCCAAAAACTGGCAGGGCTTAATTCATGCATGACTTTTTTTTATATATTTGAAACATTCATAGATAGGGACAATGTGTGCTGCCCACGACATATCTGACTCTAGAATAAAACACCTTCATTTAGTTTACATAACATTAAGGTTGTTTGTCAATTCGCAAACTATTCATTAACATTCTAGGTACAGGTAACTATTGAAATTATTTTAGGCATAAGAAGATAATTCCGAAAAATGAAATTTGGAAAAGTTTAAACAAACATGCAAAATAATTTACAGACAGACATAGTAGCATACAGTCGCAGTAGAATCCGTGTCAGTGTGCAGTGCTCCCAAAATATCACAACCTTAGAAATATAGTATCACAATGTTGATGTTGATGGTGCAACGATAGTAGGATGTGTGCATCATAATGTAAGTATGTATCAAGTTGTATGATCCTTATGGATCCATATGATATGAGCATCCATGCCCCATTTTTAATGTACCTTTTCTGACTACCTGACTCTTTATCATTTGATTCAGCTTGAATGTAAAATGTATGAGTCATGACTTTTGTATGCTATTTTTCCCTTGTCGACTTTAGCAACAATACTATTTTCAAGTGCATTGACCATCTTTTAATTATTATTCAGGGTAAGCGTCAATGTCGAAATTTTTTCTCGCTTCTTTGATTTCCTGCACTTTTTATCGGTTGATATTTTCTTTGTTTAAAAAAATTTGAACCTTTCTAAATTTAGATTTCATTGTTGGGTGAAACTATATATAGCGGCCACAACTTGTACTCGCGAAGAAATTCTTCTACAAGCCATTACACTGAAAGCAAGTAGTTAGGTCAACTTCAATTAGTTTTTGCAAGTCGTCTATTTTCCTACTCTCCTAGCTAGTTATCCTGTTAATAATTTTTTTAAATATATTTTAAGACTGGAAAGCATCAATTGACAGATTCAAGCACACTACGCTTGTAGTAAACGCTCTTGCAACCACCTCATAACATCCACCTTAGTCTTACCTCCACTTCACCTTCATCCTAACCTAACGTCTATCCGTAAGATAGCTCAGTTTGCATACTCTTTGTAGCTGTCGCATTTTACAATACCCCTTCAACTCCGATCACAGTACAAACACTGGTATATACATAGGGTTTTTCAAAAGTTTGTTCATGTTTTTGATTTGAGTTAAATATAAGATAAAACCATGAATATATTGGTATGACAAGATAGTTTTAGCTCTAAGCTACAATGGCATCCTTTTAGTTGTCGTTCTAAAGCAGTAACAGAATGTTATATGCAATGAAACAGCCCAACCTTTTACTGAAAAATATTATTGTATTTTGGTGACCCGTTCATTAAGTTGAATCTTTACTGGTTTAAGGACAATTCGATTTGATGGTCACCATTTTAATTGGTGGTGGTGGTCCCAACTTGAATAAAATTAACATGGATAATGTTTGCAACACATAAGTTTTTACTTTTGATGACGACACCTCCGAAGGGTTATATATTCGCCACCAGCTAAGAAATATTAAGGTTTTACAGTCTTTATTTATTTTATTTGAAAAACCCTATGCATTTAATTATAACATAACGTTGTTTAATGTGTATGGTAGAAAGAATCTTTTCATTTAAATGCACACATATTCTGCAGAGGTCAGTCAGTACTCAGACATCCAATGGAGGTAATAGACCCATGCGATCCTTATACAGGACAGCTGGAATCCACATGGGGAAATCGGTTTATAATATTATTTGTCTGTGAGCATAAAAGTTTTTGGTGAAACCTTCTGTGCAATGTTGCATACGTGTTGTTCAGTGTTGAAGAGTTGAAATATTGAATAAAAAAAGTTGAATAAAAAAACATAAGATTTCACTCAATGTAAAATTTGGTAATTCGACCAAGACCTTGCTTATAGGGAGTGTTAGTGCGTTTCAAAATATTAGGATCATTTTCTGCCATTATAGAATGCAAATTAAATTTGCTATATTTTATATTGGAGTTCAAGTTTCCATTCCTGATTTAAGTCAAGTGCCTAAATGCACTATTGGAAGGCGAATTTCCGCGCTTATCGCTGACTAATTGGTGCAAGTAAAGTGATGAGCGAGTAACCATGAAATTGAATCTACTACTTCGTGCAAGCGTGCCATAGTGTGCGTACAGATGAATTAAAAATAGCACAGTATAATTCATTATTCATATTCAAATGATTTATTTAAAATAAACAAGCAGTTATAGGTACATCTAAATAAATAAATAAACATAAATAACGTGATATCAAAAAAGTATAAAATAAATAAAGTGTAAAATCCATAAATTACTAAGTTCTACAAAGTCGTCTTGTGGTAAATTCTTGGTATTGTAGTACTATCGTTAATGTTTATACTTTCAATTAATTGCGTTTACGTGCTTTCTCGAAATGACTATGTGCAAACTGCCTCTAACAATTACTTTTACCAGTATCTCAAGCTACACATTGTTCAGGGCGCCTCCATCTTGGTACACGAGGAATAGATGACAAATGCTCATAATCAGGGTCAACTGAGGTATAAGTATTGCCATCGGTGCCAGGTCCTGTATCAGTGGCTGTCGCATTCTCCCAGTAAAATCTTGGGCACTGGGTGACTTGTGGTTCGTATATTTGCAAGCGTTGAAGCTCTCTTCTATAATCAATGGTCCAATCAATATGGTTATTAACGTAGTCTCTCATCGTCAACCCTTCATATTCTGGAGGGGCAGTGACAACCATTTGGCGAAGAGGTCGTTGCCTGAAATCACAACAGAAACAATTTTGTCAACTATAAGCTCATTGCATTTAGTTTCTTTGTCCTACAGCCCATTTAAAGTTTTACCAAGTATAGTTGCTGATGCCCAAATGGTTCATGTATGTTTCTGTGCGAACTTCACTCCTGCACAAAGCAAATCCTCGGGATCCCTTGTAATAGTAAGTAAATGCAGTACACATTTCTTCTCTGGTAGAGAAGCCACCAGTGATTGCGGTTCCATTTCTATCCGTTGAATCGTACACACATCCTAATGAAATAGTAAATAAATAATAAATATATTATTAATTAGGATTTATAGGCTAGATTTCTAGCTTGGAGAGGGTAGAATAAACTCTCTTACGATAAAGTATAAGATCCTGTGGAAGAATTTGTCGTGGTTCACGCAAACTCCGGAATTGTTGAAAGTTGAAATCGTAGTTGTCATCATAGTTTATCCAGGGAAGCTCCTCATTATCTCTAAAGTGCATCAACCTCACTCCTATACCTGTACACAAAGATATATAAATCGGTTTATTAGTCTATCTGACAACATAATATACTTCAAAACTGAACATTTATTGCCTATTTTTTATGTTCGTATGCTTCTTACCTGACATGTGAGTGTGCAAGAATGTGGCAAACATGATGACTCCTTCACCATTTTCCGAAACAGGGCCCAAAACTCTGTTGGTACATCCAGGTGCACCTGTCAAGTTAAAAATCACAAATGCATAAGGATCACAAGAAATAGGATGCCTACATATTTTTTTCCTAATAATCAAGACGACTACTTACAATGACCCATTATAACATGGTTAAGAGAACCAGGAGGAATCATAATTGAATGTGCACCAGGCTGCATGTCACCCATTTGCAATACACCAGCCTCGTGTTCCCTAAAAAAATAATGACGATTTATAATATTGAGCATACAAGTTTGAAAAAATAACAACCAAAGATTTTAAATGAAAATTGATTATACCTGAGTTGGTCGGTATAATATGCTTCAAGGGTGACTGAAACATCAAGATTGGTTGAATTGTTTGGATTGTCATAATGAATTTGAAGCATCCAATATTCATCCTCTATTTCACGCATAGCGATACCAACATCTTCTGGGAAAAAAATTGCCTGAAAATTGGTGAAATTAAAAGAATGGTAAAGGGTCGTTTATAGTTGGATTTTTGTAAAGTATAAATTACTCATTAAAAAGGCACGAATAATTATTAAAAACACTCACTCTTCCACCAATGCCAAATACGTGGACCACTTCACGGCAGTAAGGAACTGGCAAATCATTCGGCTGGTCTAAAATGTAACATTCTGTACCGTCAGTTCTAGAGGGGCCACCGAAGAATGACTCTTGATCAACCCCTGGTGGAGCGCGACAACGATGAAGAATCATGTGATGGACATGGCTAGCATTGGCCGCATCTGGGAATACTGTTTGGAACTAATTACATTCAACATAGTTCAATTATTATTAATCAATTTAAATTAGCAGTATAAAAGTTTAACGGCTTGTTGTACTACATTCTCAACATACCCCAATGACGTGTTGCTTTGTCTGGAATGGAAGTTTTTGGAAGGTACACCAATACAATGTGTCTTGACCAGGGAGTCGTTTAGTTCTTTGGAACTCCAAAACTTTCAAGTCATTTGCAGCTTCTGGATGTCTTTTTCTATATTCAGGATCAGCAGCCCGGGGAGTTAGGTCGGGATCGAGCAGGTATACTTCGTAGGAACCGCGATTTTGAAAGTGATATTGTAAGTCGTCATCCGTCTCTCCCCATGCGAAAATCAAGCTCAAAACATCTCTCTAAAGTGATATAAAGTATAGGTGCCACATTCAAAAAATATATGTATAGACTGAATTATTTAAAAATTCCGAATTGAATTGCTAACCGTTATTGGAATATCATGGTCAGAATCACATGAATCAAATGGTCTTGAAAATCTCAAAGAAGTTTGATTCCCAGTTTCAGAAGCTTCAAGTAAAGTCCAGTCTTGACTAGGATCCTCAATTGGCAATTGGTTTCCGATTGCATGGTAGTCCTACGAATTTAGAAAACATAAGATTGTTTAGTTTTAAAATCTTGTACAGGAGATACAGTTAATGTTTTTTTTGGTTTGTATGTGTTCAAACCTTGAAATACGGTTTTCCTTCAGAATCTACACCCCCAATCACAATATCTCCACCCGCCATTTTGCCCCGCCGAGTAAAACCAAAGCCGACATAACCTCTGGTGGATACAGTAATGTTGAAAGTAACAGTTTCCGCCTCCCAATCAACTATCCATTCTAACTGGTAATTGCTCTTTTGATCAAGAACTACCATGTGCCGATACGGGTTATCATCTAACAAGTATGCAGAGGTTACCGAGTACAAACTAAAGAGTATCCCAGCTAGTAATAGAAATTTCGAAAAATTTCTATTCCGTAGAGTTTTCTGCCCCATTTTTACTACTCGACTTATTTCAAATCACTGCGGGACTGGAATTGAACTTGGTTTGTGCTATTCCAAAGTAATAATGAAGTGTTGAACTTAGAATGTGTCTGGATTTATGCGGCTTTTATACTTCCAGAATAAAAAGTTCTTCCCATTATTAGGTAGATGCACTTTTATCTTTTTGATTTACATAGTTATTGGAAAACTGCACCTTGGTTTAATCTAAGATTATTTTTTGATAGTGTGTATGCAAGACTCTGCAATCCAATTAATTGCGAAAACTTGTTAATTGAAACCAATACAATGCATTTGCAGCAAACGGAGTTTCATATAAAAAAAAAATATTATTTCCTTTTGCACAATTACAAGTAAATGATGATGTACACTATCGACTATGCACATTGTCCAGTACATTGGAGATAGAAGAAGAATATGAAAGCTGTAGGCTCATATAATATGCAGAAGATGAGGCTTCGTTATGTTCCTGAAATATATTTTTTATGAAGGGCTTGGCCTTTTTTTAGCTACGCCATTACAAGGTGTTTTATCATCCACTTGTGTGTAAGTAGCATCTGGCTGGAATATTGCAAATCAATACAAACTATGTAAATCCAAGTTATGATTAAATCATATATCTTTATCTACAGGATTCTGAGTTATTACTATGTTGTGTAGGGAGTTTCATTCAAAGTTCATCAAGTTCACAGGAAGTTGCTACAAGCTGTTGAGAAGTATTCGTTCTTTACACACATCAACATAGCAGCGTAAAGTCTATATTATGGGTGATTGATTAATTTATTTCTCTTAGAAGTTTGAAGGGAATCTGGGACAGGAAGATGCTGGCTGCGCTTTTCTAATCTAAGGTTTACAAATTCTCAGGAGCTAATAAATAGTAACAAATTTTATAAACTTGGATTCCAGAAGTTGAAAGAGTTAAATTTATTGATTATTACCAATGGTACTTCAAACTTTCATAGCTAGATACAATGTATATATACTAATTCGATGTTCGGCTCCCGAATAAAAACTCTTAATTTAGTTTACATAAAATTATGTTGTTTAGCGGATTAGCAAAATATTCATTTTCATTCATTTTCAGCGTAGTAGTAGTAATTTTATTTTATGCGTAAAAAGTCTATTGCTAAAAACGAAATTTGTAAACTTTGAATCATTCAAACCATATAGTATTGTAGCAAATTAACAAATAAACAGAATGATTTATAGACAGACAACGTAGCTTGCAGTTGCATAAAGTAGATTCTGTATCAAGTGCCCGCAAAAAGTCTAAAAAAAAGGTATACAATGTTGATGGTGCAACATGATAAAGTAGGAAATTGTGCATGATAATGTACTTGATACATACTAATTTTAGCGTGTATCAAGTTTTTGTTCAAGTAAACATATATATGAGTATATATATCATATTAGCATTATTCCAATATAATCATTACGATGCGATCGAAGGGCGTGTGTTGTATGCAGCTTGACTGAACCCAAACAAATATTTGCCATTTTAACTCGAGATTAAGTAGGCGTTTTTATATTTAATGAATCCAATTAATGATACTTGGCTTTCAACATTGTATTTGCATGTATTAAATAAGACCGCAATAAAACTAGCAATAAAATAATTCTTTAGTTTCTTCTTTTTTTATTACAATGTATATTGATGAATGATAAAGTGTTTTTCTAGTGTTGAAGGCACTAATTTTTTTCAATTTATGCACAATTGTGGGCGGTCATATGGAACTATATCCTTTGGATAAATGGTCACAAATTCCGTTTCCGGATCGACTATTTCGTTTTGAAATTGTGAATCCGATTGAGTTACAGCGTTCCGATTTAAAGGCGATTTCCGTCTTGAAAAACGTCGCCTTGGTGGGAGCTGTAACACGTTTTGACCAGGGAACACCCTTGGACATCCTGTGACTTGGGGTAGATATCTATGGTAGTATTGTAACTGATTCCGTTTCTCAATCGTCCAATCAATTTGGTTTCCAACTTGAGAAACTAGTAGACCAGCATTGAAGCTGGGCGCAATTACGACGTTTTCCCTTCTTGTATCCGACCTGTGAGGAAAATTTTCAGGTTTTAATATTAGCTTTGTATTATTTTAAATGAGAAATTAGTGAATACTCACCATGTAGTATTAGAAATTCCAAGAAAGTTTTTGTAAACTGGAGATCGAATTTCACTAGTACAAACCCCAACGAAATCATCTATCCTATTGTAGTACCAGATAAAACCATTGCACATTTCATTTCTTGTGGAGAATCCGCCTACCGTGACAGACCCATTTCTGTTTGCAGTTTCATAGGTACATCCTGGGGAAAAGTAAAAAAAAAATTTCCATATCAAATAAGTTTTAAGCGAATGTATTTCTAACCCAGCCCAGAAGTAAATTCTTGATGCTTTAAACATTTGAGAAAATATACTTAATGTAAAGCTATCACAAAAGTTTTTACTTATCACTAGCTGATCTCCAGGCAAGATTGTTCTCTCTTCTCGAAGAAGCCTGATAGGCTGAAAATTGAAATTGTAATTGTCATCATAGGACAGCCAAGGTAGCTCTTGATTGTTCCGAATTTGTATTAATCTCATTCCCCTCCCTGTAAATTATTCACGGTGACTTTGGCACTCAGAAGCATTTAAGAACTGCTTTGACACATTTAATTTTACAAATATTATAAGTACCTGCTAAATGAGTATGTAATTTTGCTGCAACAACGTGAATTCCATCTGGGAACATAAGCTTTGTACAGCCAGAAGCACATTGACCATATACAGTGTGGTTAAGCTCACTAGGCGGAATCATGATTGTGGGAGAGCCTGGGGTGGCCTTACCCACGAAAATCAATCCCAGATCATGTTCCCTTAAATAATAATATTTTTCTGTTATGAAATTGCCCACCACAAATACCAACTACCAGCTATATCAGTACAACACCGAAAAGCATAAAAGTACCTGAGAATAGAAGTGTAATACACCTCAAGTGAAAACCTTAATGTGATTCCTGGCAATACTTCAGGATTATCATAATGCATTTGTAGCATGTAGTATTCATTAGGAGACTCCGACAACGGAATTCCAACGTGTTTCGGGAAGAAAATTGGCTGGAAAATTATTGATACAATATAATTAAGAGATTTCAAAATGTCTATTAACTTAACGATCTCTAAACTTTGTCTTCCATTGCCCCATTTATATTGTGTAGATTAGTATTTTTCTTTTCTATTATTACCCGAGCACTCACAGCCCACTCATGTTCAACAATACGGCAATACTCTGTTGGAAAGGGGTTGGGATTCAGCAATACATAACATTCCTGGCCAGGTTGTCCAACAAAAGGTTCGAAAAGAGAAGCAGGATCTTGTCCTTCTGGAGCTGTGCATCGATGTAACAAAAAATGATGTATGTGACGAACTTCCAGATCCGATTCCAATACGGATCGAAACTATAAGGTACAAGCAGAATGAATAACACTGCTCTTCATATCACTAATGTTTTTATAATTGAAATTGAAAACAGAAATTCCGAGTTTTAACTTACACCAACAATGTGTTGTTTGGATCTATGACTAGGAGCTTTGTGTATTGTACAAATGTAAACCGTGTCTTGTTCTGGAATCTCTTGTTCCATTTGAATAGTCCACAAATTCAAATTCTCAGTCGATTTTTTCTTTGATGTTCTGGGCTCATCGAAATTGGGAGTAAGATCACCATCGAGGAGGTAAGCATCGTACACTCCACGGTTGTGATAATGAAAGTCTAAGTCATCGTCATTTTCTCCAAATGCCCATATAACAGCGATATAATCATACTACAGAAATCAATCAAATTCATAAGAACACATCAGCAAAATCTTGAAACTTAAAATCCTATATATATAGAGTTTCATCAATAATGGTTGCAATAATACATCAATGGGCAAATCATGGTCTTTGTCACAAGTTTCAAAGGGCCTTGAAAAGCTAAGAAAAGTATGGGTGTTGTTTTCCCACGCTGTGTGTAGAATCCAATCTTGGCTGTCGTCTACAACTGGAACCTGGTTTCCAATTGCATGTCTATCCTATTTAACACATTACCATTACGTCATAATATTTCAGTATTGCAAGAATAAAACCATCATAAACGTGAAGAATCCACTTTTTTATAGGGTCATAAATTTACAGTAAAGTATGGTTCTCCATTGGGCATGACGCCCCCGATAATCAAATCCGCCCCTGACATTTGTCCTTTGAGGGAGAGTCCTAATCCAACGTATCCCCTAGTTTGCACAGTAACGTTGAATAACACACTACGTTCATCCCAGTCTACTGCCCATTCTAAAACATACTTTCCGTTAGGATCCAAAGTCGCCCTGTGTTGGTATGGGTTAGTCCGGAGTTGGCTGGTAACCTCGTAGGCATCACATTTAAGGACAAAATCACTCCACAGCACGCCGGTGCATAAGAAGGAATACAGGAAAACTCTAATAAATGTTTCCGAACCCATTTCTAACAATTACGGGACAACTCGAGCTACTGCTGTTGAACCCTTTGACTGATGCTACTTTTAGTAGGATCTGTGACTGATGACAGAGTGATCTATACTGAAACTCATCTCTGACGTTTACGCAATGTATAGTAAAATGAATTACCACATCCTGAATGAAATGTCCTAAAACAAAATAAAAGATTTTAGCCTAAAATGATAATTTAATTAGGAACTCACAACTTGAAAGGAATCGTAATATTGTTACATGAGACATTGTTCTTTGAAATAAAATTATATTTAACAAAAAGGAAGAAGCCCACAGGAAGGACCGACTGTATGATTTATCATCAGATTAATATCAGCAGTTAAAATGATATAGTAGCATTCTGGAATTTACATCCAAGTAAGAGAGTTAACGTGGATAAGTAGCTTGAGTAAAATGACGAAAAGTTTCCTGATGATATATCTTTTATTACACATTATCTGTTATCTTTTGTCACAATGAACAATTTAGAAACATAGTTTATAGCATAATATTATTATTGTTGCTCACTATCAGCACCCTAATCCTAGGCTCATCAATGTCAATGAAGTATGCATAGGTTCACTTAAACATAAAAGGAAAAAGGAAGACTACATAACATAATGTCTTAATAAATAATTTAAAGGTTCAACGTGGTAAATTAAACAATGTATCTATATGTAATATTTACTTAAGGTTTTCCTCGTAAAACAAATATGCATTAATGGCAACGATCCCAATGACATGTATGTACATAGGTACAATAGAATAGAAATTACATGTGAGCTCATTCAAGCATTCACGAAATTAATTTTTATCATTACATCTATAGTATTATGGATATCTAAATATATGTGTATATAACTTTTACAAGTAATCCACAAAAGAATTTATCTTCTTGGTTTTTGAGCTATGAACCTTAAAGTTGGAAGTCATTCCCATTGAGTGGTTGTTCCGGCTTAGTTGTTTTATTGTTTAAGCGTTGAAAGACGGATGCTGAGTATTATGAAGTATGTTGTGTTATATCTAGCATTGAGAAAATTTCAATTTTTAACTAGTGGAAGTGCTTTATTATTATGGTATTAGCCAGTTGTATATAAATTATTTATCACTTGACGTAATATAAATATAATATTAAATAATGAATTCATCTTCGTAAAAGTCAATAATATATAATATGCATACATGATATATCCTTTCAATTTAGATTACAAAAAAATTAAGTCTTTTTAAAAGAGTTTTTTCTCAATTCTCTGATACATTGAGGAGGACGTTTATATTTTTGAATTCCCTTTCGATTCACAGACTCACATTCAAAGCTAGAATCCCCAGTACTTTTTCTTGTCGGAATAACAATTCCTCTTATCCTATCTTTCAATGAGTATCCCCTAGAAAATCTACCTTGTAGGTTTTGACCACGTAAAGTAATCGAAGTAGTGAATTTAGGACATTGTGAGACTTGAGGCGAAAACTCATGCTCCCTTTGAAAGGCTTTTCTCGTTTCTATATCCCACTCGATATAGTTATTAGCATAATCCTCCATCGACAATCCCGCAAATTGTGGTGGTGACATGATAACCATTTTCCTACGTGTTTGGTTCCTTTTTGGAAAGAAAAAATATAGGCATTTTCATCTACACAACAATGACAATATCATGTAAATTTCATATCTCATTGAATTTACCAAGTGGTATTTTGAACTCCTAATCGCTCAAAATACTTTTCCTCTCTGCTTTCACTTTGGCACCTGGAGAATTCGGATGATCGTGGGTAAACATACAAGTATCCTGTGCACATTTCTTCCTGTGTTGAAAATCCTCCTACAACAACTGTACCGTTCCTCTCAGTAGTATCGTAAACACACCCTGCAGATACCACTTCATTAATACTAATGCAAGCAATTGACCTGTATGCTAATAACTGACATTATTGCGCCAAGAACTTACTCTGTAAAATTTGATCTCCAGGAAGGATTCTTCGTTCCTCCCTTAAAACTCGGAATTGTTGATAATTTGGGTTGTAGTTATCATCATTTGCAATCCATTCTAGTTCTTTATTTCCTCTGACGTGCATATACCTTACACCTCGACCTTTATTCCAAAGTTTTAAATAGTTAAAACTAACCACTAGAGTATTATCATGTATTCCACATGCATTAAAAAAGTATAATGAGGTCTACCAGCAGTATGAGTATGTAAGAAAGCTGCAAAAGCTTTTACTCCTTCATCTGGAATGATTCTTTGTGTGCAAGCACCACCACAATGACCAAAGATAGCGTAATCCAATGAACTGGGGGGAATAACTATTGATTTCGATCCCGGAATTAATTGACCAAGTTGCAACATGCCAACATCATTAGGTCTACAGTAACAAAGTTTTTAGAGTCTTATAGAAGCAACGCTAATACATAACTCGCAATAATTTGAAAGTTAAAACTACCTAAGTTTGTCCGTATAGAACGCTTCTAGCGTCACACTAATTTTGAGGTTTGGTAGAAGATTAGGATTATCATAATGTGTTTGTAGCATAAAGTATTCGCTTCCAGACTCAGAAATTGGAATTCCAACATGTTCAGGGAAGAAAATTGCCTAAAAATCAATATCATTCCAAAGTAATAAAAACGTTCTCGGAAACCTGGAATTTCGTTAGTAAAATTGATCTTACTCTTCCACCCATGGCCCAACTGGCTACAGGTTCTTTGCAGTAATGAGTACGTAGGTGGTTAGGATTGTCCAAAAGATAACATTCTCCTCCTCCACTTCTAGACAACCTTTCAAACACAGAATCCGCACTTTCTCCGGATGGTGGTGAGCACCGGAAAAGATTTAGATGATGAACATGTCGACGATCTTTCTCCGTCGGAAGTACAGTTCTCCACTGTAGATTAGAGTGAAAAAATTACCTATAATATATATTTTCTATTCTTTAACCACATGAAATAAACGGCTGTTCTCATTTTACCCCAACGATATGATGTTTCCTTGTAGTTGGAGTTTTATGAAAGCTACACCAATTTGTAGTATCTTGAACAGGAACATTCATTCTTCGTGTAATTTCAAAGATTTTTGTGTCTAATGCTTCCGAACGGTGAGTCCTTTGATAGAATTTATTGATCTTTCGAGGTACCAGGTCTGGATCAAGAATATATACTTCATATCCTCCACGATTTTGAAAATGGTATTGAAGCTCGTATGAGTCCGACTCACTGTATGCCCAAATGATTGTAACAGTATCATCCTACCCAAACCAATAATAATATGTGGTATTCAAAAATTAAGACGAAGCAGATATCATTGATATTATATAAAAGTAAAAAATCATGTAGTGAAGAAAAGCGTACAGTAATAGGTAAATCATGATCTGCATCACAAGTATCAAACGGTCGTGAAAAACTCAAAAATGTTGTATTGCCCTTTTCCCAGGCTTTGTGTAATGTCCAATCTTGACTTGTATCAATCGCCGGTAATTGGTTGCCGATAGCATGTCGATCCTAATAAATTATAAGACAAAAGGCAAGTTAGAAAGATATTTAGTTTTTGTACATGTTTAATATTCAAATGAAGTTTGATAACTTACGGAAAAGTATGGTTCTCCATTGGGCATGACACCCCCAATTATAATATCTGCCCCTACAGTCAAAAATTTTCATTTAACTCTTACAGCGAATGGTCTCTCTACCATAACACCACAGCACAATTAAGATTGTGCTAGAGCACCGATAGTTTTTTCAGTACATGATTTGGCAAAAGTACTGTAAGTTACATTTTCATCATTTTGGGAGAGTGTTTTTTAGCATTTACTATCTATTGATAGTTGTTTCTGGAATTTAAAAAACGTTCCGTACTGAGAAACTGAATTAAATTTTTTTTTTTAATTTTTAAAACTTCAAAATTCATTTTTTCAACAAAACAAGTAAGGTCAAAAACTTCTAAATTTTATGAAATTTAACTAACAATGATTTTTAATATTTTTTTTTACATCTCAGCAAAATCCGTTACTCAATTTTTAAATCCAAATTTTGCATTTTTAATCGATTTGGAGCATAAATTTATGGTCCGAGCTGTATAACTAACCTGACATTTTCCCTTTCCTAGCAAGACCAAATCCAATATAGCCTTTTGTTGCAACTGTTACATTGAATATTACACGCTTCTGATCCCAGTCCACTAACCACTCCAACTCGTACTTCCCATCTTGTGGATCAAGTGTCACAAAATGCCTATATGGATTATTATCAACAATGTATGCACGTACACTACAAAATGCATTGATAACAACAAGCCAAATTAATAGTATAATGCGATGAAACACAAAAGGACAACGCTGTGAAGTAGCCATTTTAATAACTTGATGTACGCGATCGGCAACGTGGAGACTAGTAATTCTAAAATAATGAGCTGCATCCACATTTTATCAAATTATTGCTGGAATAATGGAGCAAGAAATTCTTTTGTCTAGAATAGTAGGTAAAAGAATGGTTCATGGTGTATTAATGATTTTTCCCTTAAACTCTGGGCACTGTCCAATATTTTTTTTGTAGATGCCTTTATTTCGATACTAAAGCTTTTGAGTTCAAAACACGTCAAGCAAGACCGTGCGTGAACTCGGAAAGAAAAGTTTATCAAGATTTAGTATAAAAATACCATTTCATGTGAATCAAAGAAACAAAACACTTTATTGCGAAGACGAGTATGAAAAAGTCTTTATTTTTATGTTTGTTGCCAAACTTAATGTAGCGCTGATAAGGGTGTTGTCAATATAGGTCAGCGTCAGAGAAATTCCTCTTTGCCAGTGTATTATATTCATATAGATTAAGTGATTATTTTTTTAGAATGATCAGTGTTTTGTTTTTTTCTAATAAAGATTCGAACCAGGGCGCATGGGCGTTGTATGAATCCTTTATTATGCATATATGGGTAACTATAATGTTATTCATGAGCATTCTTCTTTGTTCAAAAGTTTTATTCGTCAGCATTAAAAATAAATAAATATTGTAAAATAACGTAAAATAAATAAATAGCAATAATATAAATTACACCCCCTATAAACCTGCGGCGATTTTTTATTTTCTTTTGTTGCATAGATCAGGCATCTCATATGGAACTATATCTTTTGAATACTCAGATACAAATTCATACTCTGGATCTATAATCTCGTTTTCTACAGATGAGGTAGCGATATTATTTGCAGTTCGACTTCTTCCCCTTGGAGGATTATAACGTCTTAGTGGAGGAGATTGTTGAGTGGAAGATATATCCTCAAATAGTCTAGGGCACTCTGTAATTTGCGGCAAATGGCGATGATACTTTTGAAGTTGATTTCGCCTTTCTATAGTCCAGTCAATACGATTCCCAGCTTCCGAGACTACCAAGCCTGCATTCTGTCTTGGGGATGTGACGACCATCTCTATTCTTTGGTCAGACCTGTACATTCCAAACGTTTAAAAAAAATGTATTGATATACCATCCAGTTAACTGGTATTGATTATCAAAAGTTTTGTATGAAAGCATACCATGTTGTGTTCCAAATGTCCAGAAAACTTCTTAGAACATCTGAACGGATATTGCTCCTACAAATTCCATGCCCTGGAATTTTATTGTAATACCATATGAACCCATTGCACATTTCGTTTCGTGTTGAGAATCCCCCAACGGTGACCGACCCATTTCTATCTGTAGTTTCATATTCACATCCTAAAATCCACAAGGACAATTTTAGTTTATGATTGATTACGTTTTTGGGTGAAATAATAATGCTCTCAAAACCACAGATTTTAGTGCAATTACTTGTTATCAATATATCACCGGGCAGGATTTGCCTTTCATTTCTAAGAATTCTATTCTGTTGGTAGTTGAAGTTGTAATTATTCTCGGGAATAACCCAAGGAAGCTCCTTATTATCTCGAATATGGATAAGTCTTATGGCTCGTCCTAAGATAAATACATATAGTTGAACAACTAATAATTGATATATAAATAAAATGAATAATGAATTTAAAATGCAAATCAACCTGCTAAGTGTGTGTGCAAGTTGGCACCAAATATACGAATTCCGTCCTGTGGGAAAATTTTCTGAGTGCAACCTTTTAGAAAAAATAATAATGGAGTTAGTAATTATTGTAGCTCAATATAAAATAATTAAAAGTAGATTAATAGCATGAGCATATGAAAAGCCAACCTGATCCACAGTGGCCATAAATATAGTGCCCTAAAGAACTTGGTGGAACCATCAAACTTGGAGAATTCGGGGTAGTTCCACCAATTGTCAGTACACCTGCATCATGTTTTCTATATAAAAAATACGATTAATGAGAACAAATGTTTCCCAATATTTAAATACAATATAATAAGAATGATCTGTTGCAGTTAATACCGAGCATTTGTATAAAATACTTCAAGTGCCCATTTGACTTCAATTCCTGGGACTAAATCTGGGTTATCATAATGCATTTGGAGCAAGTGATATTCATTGTCTCCGAAAGGCAAGCCAACGTGATCGGGAAAAAAAACGGGCTTCGGGGTTTTAAGGAGACAAAACATAAAGATATAAAATTTTGTAATAATTGTAAATCGACATGTTTTTTAAAATTAGTAAATTGTAAGGAGGTTATTTGCGAGAGTTTCTTTACTTTTCCGCCGACTGCGAAGACGTGCACAACCTATAAATTAAAACGTCGATTTTAGTCATACATTTATTATTCACATTTCAGTGTTAACAGATATATCAATCAATAGCAATAAAGTACCTCTCTACAGTAATTAGTAGGGATTCGTCCAGCAGGTTGATTGAGTATGTAGCATTCTTCACCTCTACTTTCAAGATGGCGCTGAAATATTGAAGCAGAGCTTTGTCCTGGTGGTGGAGTACAGCGATGAAGCAAAAAGTGATGAATATGTTTACGATCAACTTCCGTCTCCAATATTGAGTTAAACTGCAAGGGAAATTATTTGATTAACATTTACCATACAATATTACACTGTGTAGCTGGAACTGCTTAAAAGAATTATGTATGCTTACTCCAACAATATGCTGCTTTGTTGAGTGACTAGGAGCTCTGTGTATTGTACAAATATAGGTTGTTTGCTGTGTTGGTATTACTTGAGTTCTACCAATCGTCCACACTTTTAAGTCTCCTAAAGCTTTCGGGTTCCTATTCCTATATGATTTCTCAACCACACGAGGGGTAAGGACAGGATCCAAGAGATACACGTCATAAATCCCTCGATTATGATAGTGATACTCATCACTTACATTATCCTTCTCACCAAATGACCATATAATGGCCAATCTATCATCCTATGCAAGGAGATGCGATAAAAATTGAAGGATTACAGCTAGCCTCTTTTTTATTTCTTAAATTAATTATTGGCATTCTATGTTTGCTTACATTTATTGGCAAATCATGATCTTCGTCACAAGTTTCAAAGGGTCGCGAAAAGCTGAGAAACGTGTGGGTATTATTTTCCCTTGCTTCATGTAAAGTCCAATCCTGACTGTCATCTAGTTCCGGAAGCTGATTGCCAATTGCATGACGATCCTATATCAGGATGAAACCTTTAAAATGTGAATAATTTGTGTTTTGTAAGATTGTTTGAGGTTGTTCAACTTACGGTAAAGTATGGTGTTCCATCAGGCATGACGCCCCCAATAATTAAATCTGCACCTACAGTCAGGAAAAAGTGTAAATTGCTATCAGTCACTCTTACTCTAGAGCACAAAAAGGTTTTATCGAGTGTGGCAAATATTCCACGTAACAAATAACGTTACAACATATAAAAAAATAATAATTTTTTAATACATAGACTTGTCTATAAATCAAAATTAAAGTAAAAAATACATTTTAGTTAAATTAAGTTTTATGAAATTACTAATTATGAATTTTAATGTTTGTTAAACCTAAGCAAAACTTGCTACGAAATTGGTAAAACAAAATTTTGCATTTTTAATCGATTTGAGCATAAATTTATGGTCCTGTGACTGACTGACCTGACATTTTTCCTTGGAGAGAAAGTCCGAACCCTATATAACCTCTGGTTTGCACAGTGACATTGAACAAGACTCTACTTTCTTCCCAATCCACAATCCATTCCAATTCGTACTTGCCATCATTGTCTAAGGTATCCCAGTGTCGATAGGGATTGTCATCAACTTTGTAGGCTGTAATTGGGGAAACTAAAATCACAAAAACTAAAACTGAACTTGTAAGTATAAAATTTAGAGGTTTTAAACGTTTTCCTATTCTCCACAGGTCAGCCATCTTGATGATGAGTCAATATATTAATTAAAAGTGTTTTCAGGAATACTGAAGGTTTAGGAGTGAAAGGGATTTTAAGTATACTTTATTGTTTTATGTATTCAACTGACAGGCCATCAATGCCTTTTGGGCTAGTAGATTATAGTATGGTTTTTTCCCTGAAACGGAAGACACATGTATACAGTGTGGCATTCGCACACGCTTGATAACTTTTAACACCAAGGCTCATCAGTAATCATAAAAGGATTAATAAAGGTGTAATATAAAGAGATCCTTTCTGTTATATTTTTTTTTTGCATATTTTACAAAGTGATAATCCTGATAGCAAATATATAATTAAGTTGTTCTGCAAGTTACAAAGTATATACACTCATTTCTTGAAGTTTTGTATAAGACATTAAGCATTGCGTTGGAACATGGCGTTTTTTGATCTTTAAGGGAATATCTTTGGTTATAATCTTCCCAACTGTGACCTGCCCAGTATGTAAAAAAACATTGCTTCCTCAAAAAGGTGCAGTTTAACGTGCTATACATTATATCATATGCTTCGCGTCATCATTCATTGTTAAAAAACACAAGCGTTTGCTCACTAGGAAGTGTAGGTAGTTTTACGTATGTATGAATAGCTACTGTTGGTATGTGTGTATGCAGCTTTTAGTACTATGTATTGACTGTAGATCATCATGATTGATTTTATATTAAGTTAGATTAAAATGATAAGATATTAAAAAAAAATGATAAACTTTTCATAAAAAAATATTTAGCATTCGCATCCAGCTGTAATGTGAGAATCCATTACTTGAGTGACTTTTCAAGTTTCTTAAATTTATAGTATTGGATAATAACCAATACCCAATTAAACAATGCAATATGGTATTGCTTTCAGTATTATTTTTTGAACGCGAAAAAAAGTTAACATTGACCTCCACCAAAACTTAGTATTAGTATTGAAGGCTATTTTTATTCATGCGTTTCATTGTTTACTTTATATAGTTTGCATACTTTTTGCCTGAGGGAGGATGCTTCATTTTATCACTTGCCAGATAAATAGATAAACTTGAACTTGCATCTGATAATGTATATGCCCTTGCTTGGAATAAGAAAAAATGAATGATGCTCACCTGCTACTCACAAACTTTGGCTCAATCAACAGTTTAATTTAATTGATGAAGACGATACAATGAATTAAAAAAATATACAGTACCTCCAATTACATTCAACACTTTTTTTATATTTAAGTTAAGGTATAAATTAAGTTAGTCGAATAAATAGTTTTGGCGAAATTTCCAAGTGAGTACTTACGGTGTACTTTAAGTCTACAATATATGTTAATCATTGCCTAATCTGCTTATCAGAAAAATCAAAGTACATTTTTAAGTCATAGGAAATGATGCAAGAATGTTCACATCCAATGCACACTATTATGGTGCGTGATGCAAGTGGTGTTTGATTCCCTTTTCTTCAATTTCTTCAATCCTGTCAATGAAGAGTTTATATGCATTTCCTTAACATGTACATATTTCAACAATCTAATATATCAACCTAATCTTATATAGTACTAACGCGTTTACAAGCTAATTTCATAAATTATTAATCAAGATGGGCACTTTTGCTGCAATAGCATAAATTAGCCTTCTTCGTCATCCTTATGGATTGTAACCCTCAGTTTTGGTATCAACAGACCACCAAGTGCCAGACGGAAATTGTTGATTCACCACTGGACTTTGGTACTCATTATTATTCACTTGCACCACATGTTTCTGCTCCTTTACACAAACGGCTGGTCTTTCATAAGCCACCACATCTTTAGCATACACGCTGGTGTATTCGGAGTCTCCATGATTTGATGATGCGTCATTTTGCCTTCCTCCAAGGACATACCGTTGTAAGGTAGGGGTAGAAGAAGTTGGACTCGTAGTTTGACGATGTTGTTGAGGAGGAACCTGCATTCCTGGAATAAGGATAGGGCATTGATTAGCCTGCGGAAGGAATCGATGATCATCCAAGAGCTGAGCACGACGATTAATGTTCCACTTGAAATGATGGGAGAATATTTCCGACATTGTGATTCCAACAGGAATTTGTGGGACGCTCATAACCGTCTCTAAATGAGAGTTGGACCTGATGGAAAAGCTCAATATCAGATTTCATAATAATTAATTTTTAATAGAGATGTTCATATTAACTGAATCATACCATGTAGTATTTGCTAATCCTAATCGTCCAAAATATGACTTTGATTTGATTTCACTGTTGCATATTCCATAACCAGGGATTCTATTGTAGTACCACATGACTCCAACGCAAATCTCATTACGAAGGGCTATTCCTCCTACCGTTGCGTGCTTCTTGCCGGTAGTTTCATAAGCGCATCCTGCGCAAGAAATTTTTTAAAAGGAAAATTATTAGCTCATGGTCCAAAATGGATTTAATTATTATTACAAGATGATAAAACTGCACTTACTAGTGATGATTTGATCACCAGGAAGTAAAGTACGTTCTTTACGAAGGATGCGAGTTTGTTGAAACTTGAAATGATAATTGTCATCAAATGAGATCCAGGGCAGTTCATGATTGTCACGGATATGAAGTAATCGGGTGCCCCTTCCTGTTGTGTGAGTATGCAAGCTAGTGGCAAATACTTGTATTCCTGATTCGGGAAACATTTGTTTAGTGCAGTCAGCCCCGCAAATACCATGAATGATGTGTCCAAGAGAGCTAGGGGGAATGAGTATGGAAGGGGAGCCTGGAACTGTGTGCCCAGTTATCATAACTCCAGCATCATGTTTCCTGAAAAGTTAAAATCATAGAATTAATTATTACGGCCTTAATTTTCACGTCCTATTTTTACAACATACCTGGGACTAGGGGTGTAAAAGATCTCCAAAGAATATCTTAAACGCATGCCTGGAAGTTTTTCAGGATTTTCATATTGTGTTTGAATCATGAAATATTCATTTGAACTCTCAGCCATCGGTATTCCAACGTGACCGGGTAAGAAGACGGGCTATTACAAGTAAACGATAATATATATTTCATTAATCATTCTTTCATCAGATAAGTTTCTTCATCTGCATTTTCATACCTTTCCACCGGAAGCCCAAATGTGAACCGGCTCTCTGCAGTTCATAGTAGGAATTTTGTTTGCAGCAGAATTTAAGGTGTAGCATTGTTCGCCCCTATTTCTCATATAACGCTCAAAAAATGCAGCTGCATCCCTTCCTTGAGGTGGATGGCATCGATAAAGGAGGAAGTGATGAATATGTCGACGCTCAAGGTCAGATTGCAAAACAGTATTAAACTGCAAAGATGAGAAAAGATATGGTTTTATAAAGCAGGATTTTAGCATGTATGTACTCATATCTTAAGTATATTTGCAAACCTACCCCAACAATATGAGCTTTTTTTGGTGAGCGAGGTGCCTTGTGGAAGCTGCAAGTGTAGTACGTCTCCACAGGTGGAATAGTTTCCATTTTGTTAACAGACCACACCTTCAAATCACCAAGTTCCTTTGGATTCTTGGTTCTGTATTGGGGTTGAGCGATGCGTGGAGTTAAATCAGGATCAAGAAGATACACATCCCGTTTACCTCGATTTTGAAAGTGATACTCTGCGTCATCATCGTTCTCTCCAAAGGCATAAATTATAGACATTACGTCTTCCTGTTGTGGTAAAGCGATATTTTCTTATTTATTTTTGAATTTCAACCATTTTATTTCCAGTTGGATATTGGATATTTTCAGTTTCATAAATCTTACGGTAATTGGATAGTCTTCCTTGTCACAAGTATCAAATGCACGAGAAAAGCTAAGGAAAGTATGCCCTTCGGATTGCATAGCAGAATGCAATGTCCAGTCTTGCTGAGCATCCATAATGGGTAGCTGATGTCCAAGTGCGTGTCTGTCCTATATGTTTTATTCACAATTATGTATCAAGTTAAACAATTCTATATGAAATTTTAGTTTTAAAAAAAGTTAGTAGCTACCGTAAAGTAAGGTTTTCCATTTGAGTCGACACCCCCGATGACGATATCACTCCCCGTCATCTTCCCTCGTCGAGATAAACCAAATCCGACGTATCCAGTAGTAGCCACTGTCACATTGAAAATTACACGCTTTTGTTCCCAGTCCACCATCCATTCCAAAATGTATTTTCCTTCATCATCCAAAGTTTCAATGTGCCTATAAGGGTTACTATCCACCAAAAAGGATTCACTACGTAGAACCAAATTGAAAACTGTCACGAGCAACACAAACACATGCGTTTTGTTCAGTAGATTTCTACTACCCCCACTATGCTCAGTCATTTTTAATTTCGGAGAGTAATGACTAAACAAGTAACTAATTATTTTCCAAATTTGTATATCCCAAATAAATTTCTGATCTTCTTCACTGGAGGACTAGTCCTGACTGAATGCTGGAGCATAAATGAGCTAGACACTAACCGAGCCACCTCCGTTATATAACTGGAAAGAGAATGATATATCAGTTTTAATCATGACCTGAAGCAAATGCTGGATTCAGATCTAGTGTAGCCTGTTATTAAAAAGCCTAATAATCTTCAGTTATGACAAGACATAGCACCTGCTGCTAGCGATCCAATAAAAAAATATTGCTCATCAATAATACGTTACTCATGTTTACTGTTCAGGTACAGGTTGTGCAACGTTTTGTTGAGCAGTAGTGTAGTTCATGATTATAATCAACTTATCGGCTCGTGTTCATATAGGTACGAATCAAACTGTGCATTATTAATCATCATGTAATACCATTTTTTCCAGTGATCAGACCATAAAATTATTTCTGGTAGCTTTACTCATCTTATACTTTACATTTTTCATAAATTCTCCAGTAGTACAACTGAAGCGTGCGTATAAATCGTCTTGTATGCATGTTGTGGGTATGAAAATTACTTTCTTCAAATAATATTTTTCAACCTTTCTGATCATCATAATAAAAATTTGTTAATTTAACCTTGACTAATTTCTTTTTTGGTATTAAATAAGCTGCCAAATTAAACGTTGTTAACTGATGAGGAAAACAAATCATCACTAAATTGGTATTATGGTGTGGAATATTATACGTCTACTGCTACGTTAACTATGTATAATTAATGCAATATATATAACAAAGTGCTATGCTCATTGATGCATTGGTTTTCCCAGTCTGCTGAGTTTTCTACGCAGAGATGCAGGTTAAACATGAAGAATCTACCCAAAACTTTATGTTTGTTTTGTTTGTGTATGGCTGACTACCCAAAATCTCAGCTTCAACAACTTGTTTGATGTGGTACTCTCAAGTTGAAGGTACAAATTCAGCGTGGCCGTTACATTAAATGAGCTAAAAAAAGTTTTCGTGTAAGCTATCATGATGAAGGTTAATAGCGTATATTTAATACTTTCCAAAGCTATTGGACACGGATGAATGACATTCCAGTGGATTCAATATGATAATACCTGATTGAGTGGTTTTTCTAATGGTTGATATACTAATGCAAAACCAGTGGAAATTTTGTTATTGCCTATGAATATGAATATACACAACATAGTTATGCAAATGTATTAACTGGCTAAAAGATTTTAATTTTGTTAACGAACATAATCTTTTAAAACGTACGCATTTATTGTCATTTTCAATTGCATTAGTATTATTCGCGTAGTGTTGCTTATACGCACTCAAAAAAGAACAAAGAACTTGATATCATGAAAAAATTATTAGGGATATATTGAATTTATTAAACAAATTGCATTTAGTAATTAAAACTCTTGTTTTCAGTGTTCGCTGTTTCTCAGCCTGTAATAATGGTTTTATCATTTACATCTAACAGGGAAGTAGGGAAACTATATTATTATTATTTGTTGATAATGAATGAATGAATCACAACTATTACTAATCAATCGTTTCAATACTCAGAAATTTAATAAAAGATTACTTTTGATAAGTAGCAACATTCCCAGTGGAGTAAAAACACATTTTTATTAATGCACAAAAAAAGAACCTATTGCCTGAATTCGAACGTGCAATAAACTCATTTATCCACGCCTACCTTTAAGCTGCCAAATATTTCAATGCAACAACTTAAAATAATGAATGTTTTTATACAAACGGTGTAAAATACCGTTTTTGTGCATTTACCGGTGTCTTTGTCTATGAACGTTTTATTGCCAATTACTATGCATGCTCCCTCCTTAATGCAAATTTTAAAAAATGACGTACTCTTGAATTTTTTGTGTTTTTTACTATAATTTATTCTTTCTCATTCAAAAAAATTCATAAAATCTTACAAAAACGCACAAATAAATTAAATACTGTTTAATGCCGAGAATATTCAGCCATATTCAGCCTTTTTAGTCCCACGGTAGGAAATCTTGAAGAAACTCTGTAAAAATGTTCAGGGCGAGGGCAAGAGGGCTTGGGAGTGTAAACTGTAGCTGCTTTAGGATACATAACATTTGGAGGCATGCCTAGTCCTGAAACTCCGGTTGGAGGTGTACCTTGCGGAAAGACTGGAGAACCTCCGAAATTTGGAAGCTGGCTCAAACTGGATCCAGTCGTTTGAGTCATTTGATTTGATGGAGACGATGTTGATTGTAAAAGTCCTCTTAATCCAAGCTGTAAAAGTTGAGAAACTCCCCTGCGAACCACTTCCTGTAACTGTTGTCCACCTACATTCACTGCTGATTGTCCAAGTTGTTGTGAAAATGACATTAGAAATTGTTGTGCAGATGGTACAGCTGAACTCGGACAAGTTACAACATGAGGGCTATACATTATATCCTTTTCCAAATAGGTTCGCAACTCTTCAGTCCAATGAACATGATAATCAGCAACTTGGTTAAGAGTTAGGCCTTGAAGTAAGGATGGTGATGTAACCATCCGTTGCTGCCGCTCAATGTCCCTAATTTATGTATGATTATTTTTTTAATTAATGCTTATTACCTTTCAATACTCGAGTCCAACATTTGCAGGCGATATAGTTGTTTTCAAACTTACCAAATTACGTCCTTAACTCCAAACAAAGATAGAAGTTGCTGAGCTGGATACTCACTGGTACATCGGTAGTATGGAATTCTGTTCGCAATGATCATAAAGGCAAGACACATTTCGTCTGGTGTTCCAAAGCCCGTGATTGTTGTGGTGCCATTTGCAAATGTGTTGTCATAATTGCATCCTGATGAAATGAAAACATGTTGCATTTGCTAAGCTAAAAGTTTTAATAAAAAATGAAATAATTATTGAACAAGAAACTTACTAGAGATTAGGTGATCTCCAGGCCTAACTTTCCTCTCATGTTGCAACATCCTCACTTGCTGAAAACTTGGATTATAGTTATCGTCATTCATTAGCCATGGAAGCTCTTGGTTCCCTTGAAATTGTCGCAGTCTAATTTGTCTTGCTGATTATTAAAAGAAACACAATGGAACAATAATTAAATAAAAAAGTATTTCCTAAAGTAATGCTAATAATCTATTATATTATTATTATTGCTGACCTGCTGAATGAGCATGCAACCCAACAGCCACAACATCAACTCCTTCAAAAGGCATCATCGTCTTTGTGCAATTGGGATTACAGTGACCAATAAGATTAAAGTCAGTTGAACCCGGAGGTATGGCTGCAAGAGAGCCTGGAATATCAAACCCTGTGATGAGCACACCTCCATCGCGCTTCCTAAAAAACGAATTTAAAAGCTAGAAAAAATAGTTTAACTGCAACATTATTCTTCACAGTCATAGACCAAAGTATTAAAGTACCTAGTTTTAGGCGTTATAAAATATTCAACACCACTCCCAAACTCCAAATCGTTCCGTAAATCAGGGTTATCATAATGCGCCTCGAAGAGAAAATATTCATTTTGAGACTCTCCAATTGGAAAACCGACCGTGTCAGGTAGAAAAAATGGCTTTCCGCCATAAGCCCATGCAGAGAGTACATCACGGCAAAGATTCATTAAAATTCGATGATTTTCATTTAGGTAGCACTCTTCTCCTGGATACTTTGTGAAGGGTTCAAACAACACCTGAGGATCAATCCCTTCTGGAGCTTTGCATCTGTATACAAGCAAATGATGCGTGTGCTTCCTTGCGTCTTCATTTTCCAAGTAGGTTCGAAACTGCAATATTCCATGTGGTGCGAAAATTAATTATTGTATGAAAAAAAAATAGTTTTAAATTTCAAGTGTTTTTTTTAGTTTATATTCATACGCCTATGACGTGGTGTTTATGGGGAAGTTTTGGTCCAGCATGTATGGAACACCAATAGGAAGTTCTACGTGTTGGTAAACGGTAGCGTCTCTGCAGTTTCCACTGCTGGACAGGACCACTGGAAGATGAAATTGTGGGTCTATTCCTTTGATTCACCAAATTATCAATATCTGGAGTCACATCAGGATCCAGTAAATATGCACTAAATGTGCCTCGATTTTGGTAATGATTTTCAATCTCATCCCTTTCACTGTATGCCCATATCAAAGTAATGTGATCGGACTATTTAAAGTAAAGGAACTCTCATCAGTTTAACCGTACCTTTGAACATACGATGCTTTTGTTAGTAAAATAAAAGTAAAATTGATGCTGGTACTCACAGATATGAGATAATCATTTTCGTCACATGTATCAAATAATCTGGAAAAGCTGAGAAATGTGAATCCACCTTTCTCCCATGCCTCTAGTAGCGTCCAGTCTTGTTTGGAGTCAAATTTAAGGGTACGGTTATTGGTTACGTGCATGTCCTGCAATTAAACATAAATTTAACCTCAAATCATCTTTTATACCTTCAAATAAATTCGATGTATGTAGATTTATGATTTTCGATACCTTAAAATAAGATTTCCCATTTGGTTCTACACCTCCTATCACGACATCTGCCAAATTCATCTTCCCATCCTTTGTTAATCCGAACCCAACGTACCCAGTTGTTTTTACCGTCACATTGAAAACTATAGTCTTGGAATCCAGTTTCACAAGCCATTCCAAGACGTACTTTCCTCTGGGGTCTAAAACTTCTTTATGATGGTATGGATTACTGTCTACAATGTAGCAGTTTGAGAATTTACACAAAATGAGTACAAAGATGATTGAGTTTGCGAATGCCATTCTCAAAATAGAATAAGACATTTTTAATTTAGTCTCAATCACACAATTATAGTATACAAGTTAAGTGTTTGACCTCCTCAACTCTACTACGCTCAATTACCTAATTTCTAATTCAATTTATCCATTCCACACTTGGAACGTCCTTGCATTTCGAGCCACCATATACATTCCTTCTTCACCCACCACCATTTTAAGTCCTGTTTAATGTTAAATCCCTCTCTCTACACCTAAAGAATGCCTCTCGTTTAAATATAATTCACTTTGTAATTTTGAGGTAATATAATTACTTTTAAGGTTGAAAATTTATGGGAAGGGAGGATGATGGAATATGATTCACCAAAGTCAATGTCATCTCGCCAGTTGTGTACTTTGTTCTGTATAGTCAAGTATAGGGATTCTTTGTCAGAATTGGGAATACCTTGTATTTTGCCAAGTGCATTTTGATTCCCCATCACAGATATAACATAGCCAATGTAAAACCATTGATGAGCATTAATAACAATAAAGAAAGTCATATTTTTTATTGCTATATAATTGGACGGATACCCAACTGAGATAATTGTTATATATATGTGATTCGCCAGATATTTTAGGCCCTTGGTACAAAGTTCTGAAGCAGGAAAGGCGCAATTTTGTTCCATACATTTGTCTATAATAATGTATTACTTCAGGCATGCAATCTCAAACTTTTTGATTCGTTAATTTTAATTGGTCATTTTATGAAGATTCAATTGTGGAGGGCAAGCCTCTATTTAATTTCTCATCAAAAGCATGTTATTCTTACAAAACGACGATCGAGGTCCTGTTTCATTGATGAACTTGCATATTATGTTGTGTGAATAAATGCATTAGTTTTTCTAGCCATCAATCAATCATTCCTTATAACCACATCACACGAACTATTCAAAAATTTGATTGGCAACATGACAGCTTGTTCCGACGTGAATCAAAGATTAAAATGCAAAAGAGTTATTGTTTATGATATCCCCTTTTAATCTTGATTGACGTGTGTGTGGTCTTGATCTCACCACAACTTCCTTTTACATATATTCATCATTCATAATTTTCTGATTGGAGGTAGCTCATTTAGTAGCCTGCTGCTCGGATGGGTTTCAGTTTGCAAGAGTTGGTTTAAATACGATGTAGTTATCTGCAGAAGTGAGGACTGAAACATAACTCCTGCTTACTAAATCTAGCACAAATTTTATGTTAAGGTATCCTGTAGTCAATAATGCAATATTTAATTTAATGAAGTGGAATGTCGATATTAATGATAAAAATGCACTAACACTACATGTGTGGTTAAGATATGTGTTGTTTTTATTTTCTTTATTGGTCAACACTCGTTTTTAAAGCAGATTAATTACATTGATGACCAATACCACACCTACCTCCAATAATTTAATTTAACTTGAAGTTTATTCATCAGCTACTTCTTTTCTTTAATATGTCAGCAACAATATTTTGGAAAGATATCCCTTCCTTGGGATGTTGGACTTCTCTTGAGGCACGTTTGGCGTCATTAAATGGAAGAAATAAGTTTGCTAACTGATCAAAAAAGCTTAGCTTGGAGTTGGACTGTGCAGTTGTTTCATCATTTCTCACCATCGGGATACGAAAGCTTGGTCCATTAAAGTGATCATTTTGTAAAAAGTTTTCAATTTGGGCTCCCGGTGGATAAGAAATGTCAACAATTGGGTTAGGCACGGGGGATGGTGATGGATTACCCAATGACAAGATTGTTATTGGTTTTTCCAAAATTTGCTTTGGTCTTGGAAATATTGGCAAATTTTTTTCATTTTGCCTTCGAGGTGGCTGTGTTGGACGAAGAAGGAAATCTGGTCTAGATAGTGGCAATGGCTTAGCTGGGAGAGGAGTTTCCACCGTTGGTGTGTGTTCGAAGCGTCGACAAAATGGAGTTTCTTGATACTCATGAGCGTTTTGAGGAAATGTCACGGAAGTAGATAAATATGGCGTTCTAGTTGGTACAATATGGGGCTTTTGCTGCTGCCAATCATTTGTGAATGTTTTGAAAAGTTTATTTTGCGAATTTGCCATCATATCTTTCATGTTTGGACAGCTTCCTAAATGTGGGGCATATTGCAACTCTTGCTGCAACTGCTCAGGACTGATTGGACTAGTCTGACCTTTATCAATAATGTCACCAAGCCACGTTCCCTCCATTTTCTTTGGAGCTGTTGCAAAACGCTCTTGCCAATTTGTGTCCCTAAAAAGACATATCACAATAAAATTGGTTGGCTACTAACAAATAATTAATTATTTGTGTGAATGATTTCATACCAAGTGAAATTATTAACACCAAATCTAGCCGTCAGTTGTTCAGCTGGATATTCACTTGTGCATCTGAAAAATGGTATTCTTGTGGAAATGAACACATATGCCATGCAAGTTTCATCTTGGGTTGAAAAGCCAGAGAAGGATGTTCGATTTCTTTGGTTGCTATCAAAAGTACATTCTAAAGAAAAATTTTCCATGCTTAAACTGTTTGCTTAAAGTGCTTTCAAATATAATATGATTTTTGTTAAACAAATAATGATTACGAGCTGTCAACTGATCTCCTGGTAAAACTAAAACTTGGGTTCTGAGCAATCGCATTTGCTGGAATTCGGAATCATAATTGTCATCTTTGATAATCCAAGGCAGCTCTTGTTGGCCATTACGAAAGTGCTGAAGACGAACTCGTCGCCCTAATGAACGGGCTTGAAGCAAAGCTGCAAATACATTTGTACCATCCTTAGGGAACATGAGAGATGTGCATTGGCTTCCACAACTTCCATAAATGTTCATAACAGCGTTTGGAGGAATCATAAATGTTCCAAACTGTCCATAACCAATCTGGAGAAGACTAGCTTGATATAATCTAATGAACAAAGAGTGAATAACTCATTTAAAAATTGAATTTTGATAAACACCCTAATTGATCATAATAATAGACATAATGATAATCATTTTCATATTATATATATACTTTGTTCTGTGTGAAAATACTATTTCAATTCCAGCCTCCAGCTCAACATTTGGTCTACTCTTTGGATTATCATAGTAGGTCTCTAGCAAATAATACTCATTTCGGGTTTCTCCAATTGGAATTCCAATGTCTTCAGGAAAGTAGAACGGCTAGAACGGAACGGTAGAATGCAAAATCAATAATTAAATACTGAGAATTTTTGTTTGAAAATCAAAGGGGTTATAAAAAACTAGGCCAAATTTAATGTGTTTGCATACGTGTCCATTTCTTCCCCAGACATAAATAAGTTGTCTGCAAAAGGATAATGGAAGTGCACGATTCTCATTCATATAGCATTCCTCCCCAGAAATGTTTGCATATGGTTGAAAGAATGTGACGGAATCAGTTTGCTGAGGTGTTTTACACCTGTATAGAAACATTTGTTGTACGTGCCTTCGTGCCAAAGTAGTCGGAAGAAATGCTCCCATCTAAAGTATAATAAGTTTAGATAAAAATCATTAAAAAAATGGTACTACATGACTTAATGATGTCTTGATTGCAAAAACAGAGTACCCCAACTATATCATGTCTACTTCCTAGTGTAGGACCAGGATGAATTGAGCACCACACGGCTGTTGGCCTAGCTGGTAGACGTATAGTATTTGTTATGGCCCATCGTTGAACCAGCAACGTGTTGGAATGAGGTCCAATCTGACGATAATGAGAATGCGCAGATTCTGATGCGATTTCAGGATCCAACAGATATATTTTGAAGCTTCCCCTCCGCTTTGAGTGATATCCAACTTGGTCCGTGTCTCCGTAAGCCCATATTAACACAACGAGGTCATTCTGCGTTTAAGAAACTATTTGTTTTAGTTCTTGAATGACAACGAGTTTTGTTTTGAAATTAAAAAAAAAATCGTACGGTTATAGCATAATCTTGGAGGTCACAAGTATCCAGGGGTCTGGTAAAACTGAGATATGTCCGCTTTCCTCTTTCCCATGCTCCAAGAAGTTTCCAGTCTTGTTGATTGTCAATTTGAACTGATCGGTTACCTTTTATATGAGCATCCTATAGATGGACAGTCATAATTTGTAATTATTACTTGTTGTAACGTACTAACCAAAATCTATATATTTTCTGATATTTGTAATCCATTTCAATTTTATTTCCTCACATTAAAATATGGCTTCCCATCAGCGCTTACACCTCCTATCACAACATCTGAACCTAGCATTCGGCCGTCTCGGCTCAGTCCGAAGCCTACCCATCCTTTGGTTTCTGCAGAAACTTGAAATGTAATTTGACTCTCTTTCCAGTTCACATACCACTGCACTACATACGTTGCCTTTGGTCCGAGCACTTGCTTATGACGATAAGGATTATTATCCAGATAATATGAGCTACAGCTTAAAAATAAATTACACGATAACAATATCACAAAAACATTTCTCACACACTTCCATGATGGTTGGAAACTCATATTGGAACCTTTATTTGTTTAAATAATTAACAACTTATGTTGAACCCACATATCGAAACGATTTCACTGCAAAATAATTATTTGGTGGCGCAAATAATGATTGCCTTTTCAACTATCGTAATTTCGTAATAATAAAGTTCATCACGAAGCAATGGCATCGTATCGTATTACCCTTTGTGCCTTTTGTTACTTTAATACCTTGCATTTTGCAGCTGCATTGCTTGTGTGTACTTTTTTGATTCTACTGATATGATGTCATAATTCACAATGAAGTTTTTGTGTTTTACTCATTAACTATCCTTATTGAAACCAACTGCGATAATTATACTGTTTGTAATGAAAAAAAAAGCATATTGTTCGCTGTAATTATTTGGTACTTAAGTCTCTAGTTTTTATCGCAGGTCCTATCTATTAGGTTTCGTCTTAAACCAAACAAAATGCATGCATGCAGGTATAGGCACCTACATTTGCAATGTTGCATGTAAGGCTAATACATTGTTACTGCCGAAATCATGTATCTTAATATTAATCTCAAGCTATCATAGTAATTTCTTTTTAAACATAGCTTCACCTTTTTGCTATAGTGGTGCTTGAGTTAGCATTGTTTTTAGGTTCCAAATACAACAATGCTTGTGTGAAAATAGATTAATGTGGCCATATATAGCACATGCAACATAACAAAACACGTGCAAAATGAATTTACAAATTCGCATGGCTCACTTTTCATTTTCATGTTGAGATAACAGATTGGTCAAGTAAACATCCTTTTTTTGTTAATGTTATGTGTGCAGTAGCAGAGGCAGTCTGTATAAGCGGACCCTGAATGCACATGCATCAATGACCGTAACGGCACCACATCTACATTAAAGTAGGTGTGCATCCAATCTTGTACTATTGTAAGGAATTTCTACAGTGCATCATAAAATTCATAAATTACAATACAATACCATAATATTGAATATGAACTTAAGTTGAGAAGTTGTGTTTTTCTTTTTGATGCAGGAAAGTGAAATTCCTTTTTGGCACTGGTATTGATGATATAATCAAAGTCTATCTATAATGTTAGGACTTAAATGGCACATGCTATTTACCACAAGAGAAGGTAGTTAATGTTTTTCGCTCAAAAAGTCCCAAATACTGATTACCTTTACGATTATTATGATTGATTGATTTGGGCACACAGTATACACACCAGCCTAAATTCAACAAAAATCGCACGAATAATTCATCAATGCCTTTAATGTTACTTATTATCTTTAAAATATCAAAACATTATATTTTATTCAGTCAAAAGTATAGTAGTTGTGGTTCACATTATTATTACAGCACGCTCATAATACTAAGCGCGAGAACAAAATCCAGAATTAAAAACTGAAATCAGATTTACTTGAGATTGCATTTGTCTAATTAAATTTGTAATGCACAAATACTTGTAAGATAGTTGCATGTTTCTATAAATTAATTAAAATTGAAAATGGATTGAGTAAATAATCTAGAATTACTTAACAATTACGTTTGTCGTTAGTGAAATATTAGATTACTGATATAAATACGTAACCACAAAGTCTCTATGCCTTGTATCCTATACCTTTAGGTACCATTAAAAGTATCTGATACCGGTAACCGGAGACGATATTGGGGTCCTTGTGACCCCCTCTTAACTAAGCAAAAGGAAAGAAACGAAATCCACTGCGACAATCTTACTTGGATTGACTTCACGTTACGTAATTAAAACAAATTACGTCGTTAAACATCAGCATCAGCCCTGAAACGCGGACACTCGGCTAGATCTACGACTTTCATTTCCACGTTTCACAGAGACTGCCGTTGATACTGGAGGTGTCTGGGAAGTTGATATTGGAGTAGGAGGGGAAGTTGATACTGGATTAGGAGAGGAAGTTGATATTAGAGTAGAAGGAGAGGTCGATGTTGATTTTTGAGCTAATTTTTTTGATTTGCTATTTTGAGTTTTGTAACTGCTTCTTAAAATGTTTCGATATCCAAAGTTATTCACAGCCACACGCTGGCATTCAGAAACAGGGCGGTATTCCGTGGATATGGATGGTAAGCTAACTGTTGAAGCACCACTCAAAGGGGCTTCAAGCGGAGGTGTGCTGGATGCATATGCCTGTACATTGTTATTATTAGAACCCGAGCCCTTCTTTGCTGATGCAATGAGCATTTTTCTTGTAGGGCATGACGCACTTTGTTGGCCATATAACATTTCACGTTGCAGGGCTGCACGAACATTAGGAGACCATCGTGAGCTACGATCCCTATCCGTTATATCAGAAAGTGGTTCTCCAATAAACGTTTTTGGAATTGCGGATGAGACTATCCGCTTGTGGGTAACGACATCCCTAATTTACACAATGAAAAGATATTATGATACGTATTCAACACTGAAACATCTTTATAATATAGTTTCAGTTGTTTTACCATGTAAAATTCTGGACACCAAAGCGTTGTAATTGAATGTGAGATGGGTATTCACTTGAGCACCAAGGATTTGTTACTGGTTGATTCACGACCAAGTAGGCTAAGCAATGCTCATCGTCCGAATCATATCCAGAGAATGTGGTGGTGTTGAAAATTGATAAAGTGTCATATGTACATTCTATAGAGGATAAATTTTGGGGGTGTTAATACAGAAAATTGTCTTTTTGTACATAAAACAACAAATACATGCTTTTTAAGTTAAATTGACCACCCACGAATAGTTAATTGATCGCCAGGTAAAATTTTCACTTCTTTAGGGAGCCATCGAATTTGTTGAAAAGTATTGTTGTAATTATCGTCCTTTTGAATCCAAGGAAGCTCTGTATTTTCTCTAAAGTGACGTAACCTTATTCCTTTTCCTGTATTTCAGGCAAGTTGAAGACATTACAAATGAGATATTTGTACAACATTTAACATTCTATTGGGAACCACTTTTTTGTCTGTTTTCGTCTCTCACCAGTGCCTCGCATTTGAAGCATCACAGCAATCACATTTACGCCCTCAGCTTTAAAAATACTTTTGGTACAGTTTGTGCTGCAATGTCCATAAATACTGAATGCAGGTGAACGTGGAGGTATCGTAAACAAGCCACTACGTCCATAACTTACTGTCAGTATTCCAGCATCGTATTCTCTGAAATAATATGATTATTCAAAATTGAAAAAATCGGATACAAAAAATACCTTTCAGAAATTTCTAAAAACTATTATTTATCAATTGACTTTTGTAGTGGGTGGAACATAAGTTGTAATCCAGCCTTAATTTCTACTTCTCCCAAGTTTTCGGGGTTGTGGTAATGTATTTCAAGCATGTAGTATTCATTTGGCGAATCTCCAATCGGCATCCCAATATTTTCATGGAAATAAAAGGCCTTCAAATTCAAATTGTTACAAATTAAAGTTGGGGTAACTTGGGACTATAATGTTTAGTTCTAATAGTGATAACTATAACTTGTTACACAAAAGACGAACCTTTCCTCCATAGCCTGAGGCAAATACAATCTCCGTACATAACTGCTTAGGAAGTATTGGCGCATTTTGAAAATAACATTCCTCTCCTTTTCTCTTTAAAAATGGCTCGAAATAAGTCTTCCCGTCAACATTACTGGGAGCAGTGCAACGAGTTAAAATTATTTGGCGTACATGCCTTGTCGACTCATCAAACGGTAGATAAGCTCCTCCCTATGAAAATAAGAAATTTTTTAGAATGGTTTTGTTAAAAAAATGATTGCTTAATGATTTCTCATTACCCCAAGGATGTAGTGTCTAGTACTCAAGCTCGGCCCTTTAATTATTGTACAAATTTGGGAGCTAGTCGAAGCTGGCATAATTTGTCTCGTTACTGGTCTCCATCTTTGCATCATTGTCGTACTGGCTCCAATCTGATGATAAATGTGATTAGCTATTTCTGTAGTTAAGTCCGGATCTAAAAGGTAAACGGGAAAGTTTCCAAGATGTGGTTGAAATAAGGTGATTTCATCTGTTTCCCCATGTGCCCATATAACATGAACTAAATCTTCCTAAATGAGGAATAACATGGACAAGAACATAATATTTATTGTGTACATAAATATTTATGAATTTTTGTTTTTAACAATAATTATTCTTGAAAAAACAATTACGTTAATAATAATGTCATCCTCATCACAAGTTTCAAAAGATCTGGAGAAACTTAAATATATCCTGCCTTCTGTTCGATTTGCACTATTGAGCTTCCAGTCCTGCTTATCATCCTTCTCCAATGTTCCATTTTGAACTCCATGCATATCCTTTTTACAGATAAGACTTTGGATTAGGTAAACCATAATACCAAGAGAGAATTTAGAACTTTCCCACATGAACTTACACTGAAATACGGCTTTCCTGTTGAATCAATACCACCGACGAAAAAGTCGGAACCAAAAATTGTCCCCTTTTTCGATAGCCCCAGCCCTACATAACCTTTGCATTCCGCTGACACATTGAATGTCACCGACTTTGAGTCCCAGTCTACAAGCCACTCAAGGATATAACTTCCCTGGACACCCAAGATTTCCTTATGGTAATATGGATTGTGTCTTGTCCTCGTTTGCTCAACAGAATCAACGAGCACAGTATTCACACATAACATTATCACCACCAGTATCCAAACTACCGGTGAAATGGTTCCAGAATGAAGAGCCATTTTGAAAAAAATACGCTGAATTGCAAAGCGTACGGACGAGGAGGAGGATACTGATGATATGCGACGAAAATCAATTGATATTATCCCTACTTTTATGTTTGTGCATGTATAGAAGATGCATAGCTCTCATAACTGGAATGGAATGATTCCCAAGCCCCAAGCGCGAGGTCAGTTACGGATGAGTTGAATTGTGTAAGGTAATTGGCAAGTATCAGGAGCATCCTCAATAATACAATCATAGTTGATTCCAATAATGGTAAATATTACAGGTAGCTGCTTCCGTTGCAAAAGTATGGAGTAATAATTCTAATAGGATTGTTTTTTATTGTTGTAGGATGTGCGTGTAGTCATTGTAAATGTCAACAATAATAGAAGATGAAATAACAAGGTATAATATAAAAGTGAGTGAACATGGTTTCGTGTGTAGGTGTATTTTTATGAACATACATGCAAATTGATTAACTTTTCAAGTTCTCTGTTAATGCTCCAATGCAAACTACTCTGCATATATATAATTAAGTATAAGGATACCTTTAATAATAATCAATAATTTTTAATACCTACCTAATGTGAATGTGCTAATGGCATATCCAAGTAATAACAACAAGTATTATACACACGGATGTTCCTTTAGCTCTCATAAACTAAAGGCTGCATTGCATATACATACTCTTGTGTGAACTATTCCGGTTTGATTGTAAAAAAAATATTTCAGTATCATATAGTTGGAATTAGAGTTAAATCTACATTCTTGAGAGAATGATATGATGATAATAATACGATTTCACAATGCAACTTCTTGACATCCATCCATTCCCATCAACCTCAATAAGCACATTTATACCATACACATGATGTATGTGTTTAGGTCCGTTTAGATATGCTAAAACTTTTGTTCTTATGTTCCAGTCCAATTGAATTCCTGATTGAACTAAATGAACATCAAGATAGTCGCTAACAACTATAACGAATAATACCAATAGTATATAGTGTAGTGGTAAACAGCTATGGTCGACTTAGATAAGGCTATGAATTTTTGCAAAAGATTCCCTACCAGTTTAATAACTTCTCATTGATCTTTGTTGAGTTTCACACAAATACATATTAAATATAATATCGCATCATTACTAATATCCATGTCTTTGATTCCTACGACGCTGGTGCGTGGAAGGGAATGAAAATGAGTTGGTAAACTTAGGTTTGTTAAAGTAGCCTACTGAAATGGGAGCAGGGACATAAGGATATCTCCCAATATTCCCACGCCGAAGAAGGTCAACCTGATTCCTTTGAGAAGACTGTATTTCCCAAGGGGATCGCAATCTCTGACAGGATGGTGGAAGGTAGGGAACTACTTGGGTGGGATAACTGGCAGTTGAATTTCCTCCGGGAGTACTAATAGTTTGTAAACCCAACAGACCACCAGATCCTGAAGTTTGACTTTGGGGAGTTCCAGATTGTCGTGCAAGGATCGCTTGAACTCCTGGTTGAGCAAAAAAATT
This sequence comes from Orchesella flavescens, assembly GCA_964034955.1. Classification (NCBI taxonomy): domain Eukaryota; kingdom Metazoa; phylum Arthropoda; class Collembola; order Entomobryomorpha; family Orchesellidae; genus Orchesella; species Orchesella flavescens. The sequence goes on from OZ035954.1 coordinate 22,471,629, forward strand.
CAAACTGGGGCAAGCAGCCGTATGTACTCCATACAGTTGCTCTCTTTCCAGCTCTGTTTTTCTCTGTGGAGTCCAATTAACTCGGTTGACAATTTCCGAAAATTTCAATCCAACATGCTGGGGAAAGTCAGAGGCTGTGATGATTCTCTCGTGACTATTCACTTCCCTGTATTATGAAAATTTCATTTACTTTTGCACACTTTTACACTTCCCTTTAACTTGAAACTTTATTTACCATCGCTTGCTTACCATGTCATGTTGCGAATACCAAACATGGTCATCAACTGCTCAGTGGGGTACTCACTTGTACAGTATACATATGGAATTCTTTTGTTTATAAACAAAAATGACATGCACATTTCATCTCGCGTGGAAAACCCAGAAACTGTAGACCCGTTGTTTTTCCAATTCGTATCATATGTACATCCTATCAACCAACAGTACCAAAGTGATTCATAGTTAAGTAATCGCGTGTCAAATAGGATAAAAAAAATATTTTGTTGAGGAAGGTTTAATTACTAACTCGTTGTGAGCTGATCTCCAGGGAGGATGGTGACAGGATTGGGTAAGTAGCGTAGTTGTTGATAATTAAAATCGTAATTATCATCGTTGATGACCCAGGGTAGCTCTCTATTGCCTCTGAAATGGTGAACACGCAATTTGCGTGCTATTGAGAACAATAAGAGTTTATATCAAAATGACAATTACGAAGATTCTAGAAAGTTTTATGTGATAAACGTAAAATAAAATGTGTTACATGAAACATGAGCGTGCAGAGTAACTCCAAAAATGTCAACTCCTCCTACTTCAGAAAGCATAGTTCTGGAGCATTCAGGACTGCAATGTCCAGGGATTTGGAAGTTTGAGGATTGAGGAGGAACTGCGAATCCTCCAAAGCTAAATGTAGAACCATCAATTCATTATAGCTACATTTACGCCAACTATTACTATGCATGTATGAAATTATATAACACCTTCATTTTATACTTACGCAGAATATCCGTTGAATATGATCATTCCCTCGTCACGTCTACAGCGTGCAAAAAATGAAAATGTATTTCATAATGCTTGTTAAAAGTTACAAAGGTCGGATTAATATTTTTTATGTGTTGACTAACCGAATTTGTGGGGAATATTGAAACTCTACCCCACTTTCAATCACCAAATCCGACCGTACATCCTGATTATCGTAGTGAGCTTCATATAAAAAGTATTCATTTGGAGTCAAGCCAATAGGAATGCCCACTTCATCAGGCAATTGTGAAGGCTGTGTCAAGTCAAGGAAATGATTAATTTAGATAATAATAATAATAATAATAGAAATAATGAAACATCGATCGACCGGGTTTTAAAAACTTACTAATCCGCCGACAGCCCACATGTGAATCATTTCTCTACAAAATGCAGAAGGTATGGTATAACTTTCAGTAAGGTAGCACTCTTCACCTGGATGGTTAATAAACGGCTCAAACAATTGAACAGGATCCATTCCTGGTGGTGCAGTACAACGGTAGACAAGTTGGTGATGAACGTGACGACGGGCCAATTCATTTGGTAAATATGCTCCAAACTAAAATAGTAAAATTTGAATAATTTAAAGTAAATGTGATTTAGGGTAATAGAAGACTTTTGATCAAATTACCGATGAGATATGATGTTTTCTTGAAAGCGATGGTCCTTTTACAATGCTACACCAATATGAAGTGTGACGAGTGGGCACATGAAAACTTCTTGAAACTCTCCAGTTTTGCAAACCATTAGTATTTGGGGATGATGCGGGATCAAGAAAGTAAAGTGGCTTGCTCCCCTCAGGAACAAATTGTGGTTGGAATGAGGTTCCATTTCCTTGTCCCCATATGATGTGGATTAAATCATCCTGAAAGTAATAGTTGATTTATAACGAATTTTTGGGGCAAAGTGGGTTCAAAACTTTGAAGCTGTTTAATACATACATTAATCATAAAATCGTTATCATCGCAAGTGTCGAGGTCTCTTGAAATGCTCATTTGTACACGACCCTGGGTTTTCTGTGCACTGAGCACCCTCCAATTTTGTGTAGAATCAAGGCCAAGTCTGTTGCGACTGATGCCCTTGGTGTCCTGCAAAGAATTAAAAATAGTAAATTAAGATTGCTAAACAAGTGTAAAAGTCATAAGGATATAAACTTACATAAATATACGGCTTTCCGTCATTTCTGATCCCACAGATCACTACATCCGCACCCTCAAGTTGGCCATTTCTAGATAGTCCCAATGCTACATAGCCATTTCCAGCCGCACGTGTTGAAATATTAAACACAATTGATTTTGAATTCTTGTCCACATCCCATTCGATAGCATATCCAGTTTTAGGATCCAAAACTTCTCTGTGCCTATTTTTATAAGTAAATCTATTAATGGATGATTGTGAAGAAGCCCGACTCAAAATGACAAGCAGGACCGTTGGCACAGTTAGTGAAAAGAAACTTTTGTCAAATAACATTTTATAAATGAAAACGTTTTTAAAAGAGTCTACCAAACTTCTTGAGAGTCTATTATAGAATGGAAAAGCTTGAGGTTATCAGTTGTCCATTTATTGTGCTCAAGCTTCATGATCCAGGCGTATCATAAATGAATGTAGGTAGGTAGGTACCTACACACCACCCCTTCATCCGTTCCAAATGTTTTTTCACTCTCTGCCTACTTCCAGTTTTGGCAGTTTTGTTGATAAAGTCCAAGATAAGCATGTACTGGCCTGACTGGTCGGACGCTGCATTGCTGTATCTTTAGCACAACGGCTGTTAGGCTGCAAGTAGCATTTACATGTTACACGTATACATATTTTTGCACATTATGTTTTTCTCATCTCATGCATCAGTACTTACAGTACATGCCACAGTTTAACTATAAAGGTTGATGAGGTCATGTGGAAGCCTTTCCTATTGCACATGCTTAATCATGTGTTACAAAGGTGTAGCAGAGGAGATTAAAAACCAACAAATGGATTTTATCCGACTTAATTATTAATATTATTTAGTCTGAAGGGATGATACTACTAATAATGTTCGTCCTTACTACAAAATCATAACCTTTTGCGGTAATAAAACAAACATGTATTAATAAAAAAAGGTGCTTCCTACGAAGTACTTTGATTTTGTCATTCGTCTATGGCGTAGGTGTGATATGGGTCCTTCCGTTTTGCATCTGCAACTTTATGTATATATCTGTAGTATTGCAAGATTATATACGATGTAAGGTTGGCAGCTAAGATTAGTTTGGCACACACCCGCAGATAATTGTGTTCATGCCACCTATTAATTAATTTTGCTGCTGTGTTATTTTATATGCTATGCAATGCAAATATACATACATCTCACTTTCATGTATGGAAAGATCAACAGAACAGACAGGAACATCATTAATGTTCATTTTTACAGTGTATCCCGTCATAAACCCAAAATTAACAGGATAGTCGTATAATTTGTAAAAATTATCAAGTTATTACTAAAAACACTTAATTTTGTCCGTTGGTGTAATTATCAACAAATTTTATTGTAATTAAATCATTAAACGATTTCATCATGGGTGGTGGAGCTATCTAATAAAATAATCTTTGTAACATCTTCCTGTTTCCCGCAGTCTAAATACTTAAACGATGTCGAAGAAGCAATAACGTACTCATTACAATTTGCTTTAATCAGTCATGGTCTATAGCTGATGACTGTTGTGTGTATATAGATATTAAATAGTAGTAATCTGTTCGTTTTACCTTACCATCTATCAAGGTGATTTTGGGTGTTGCAGTACCAGATTTGATTTCATTATTGATTTATTTTATATTATTCAGTAAATAAATTGTTTCCAACCTTTTAGTGGTTTTATTTTTTTATAGCTGTTGGTACTTGGTACAACAAAATATATGCGTCAGACAAAACAGCTTCAAAAGAGTTTCCTTTTTTTACTACCAAATAAATAACCTTAAATTAATCCCATTCATACAGTTAAAACATCCAACTCATGTTAATTTACGTTCATTTTTTAATTGAAATAATTCTGGAATGTCATGTCATCATCTGCAAGAGTCGGTGGGTGCATATACAGATGACGTAGCTGGGAAGGTCGCATTCCAATTTGGTAGCGGTGTGCTGACAGCTCGAGTTGTTGGTCTTGAATCATCAAATCGATCACTTACGTTAATGAGACCACCTGTAATTCTCTCCACAAATAGTCCAGCATAAGCAAGCATCCCCAGTCTACGAACAGCTGGACAAAATACTTGATGGGTTCCATACAATTGTTCCCTTTCCAACTCTCTTCTTCGCTCTGGCGTCCAGTCAACATTATTATCGATAACCTCCGACAAACTGCGGCCAACGTAATCAGGGTCTGATGCTGAATTTATTACTCGCTCTTGACTGTTTCTATCCCTATAAGAAAAATCGTAGTTAAATATAATCATATAATGATGAGCCATTTGAGCTTAGTTTTCGCAAGTAATTTCGTAAAAATCGTAATCAACTTTACCATGTCATATTTGTGATCCCATATCTCTCCATCGTACGCTGAGTTGGGTATTCACTTGAACAATATAGGTATGGAATTCGTTTGTTCACAATAAAAAATGTGACGCACATTTCATCCATTGTTGAGAAACCGGATAATGTTGTACGATTACGAGATGTTGTGGTCATTGTACATTCTGTAGGTATTTATTTTAGTAAAATGTTATCATTTTGCCCCGTTTATTAACCATTGTTACTATACTCTTGTGAAAGAAAGCACTGCAAGCCCCCAAAAGGCATCTAGGCATACCTGTTAAAAGTTGATCTCCTGGTAAAACTGTTACTGGAGCTGGAAGTAGTCGAACCTGCTGAAAGCTGTAATCATAGTTATCATCATTGATAATCCATGACATTTCATTATTTCCTCGGAATTGTCTGAAGCGGATTTTATGAGCTGAAAAATAACATTCCATCAATTATTTTAGGGATTGTCAATATTATTTGACAATAACTATATTAGTATGTCTCATCTTATCTTACTTGTCATATGAGAATGTAACATTGTAGCAACTATTTCCATTCCCCCACTGGGGATAATTTCTCTGGTGCACTCTGAATTGCACATTCCCATCATATTAAACTCAGTTGACTGTGGTGGAACCATGTATAAACCCAACTGCAATTTTTTGATAAAGAATTTGAAGCTTAAAAACACACTCATATGGTATTTATACTTTCAATGCATTTAAATTATTTACCGGAGAACTTCCAACGAAAATTATTGATCCTTCTATTTGTCTTTAAACCACAATAAAATAATCGATTACATACCACGTACTACTTTTTTTACTGTAGCCAAATGTGACAGTTTTCAATATTTCGGAATTAAATGTTATATGTTAATCACCTTAACTGTGACGTGTACAAAAAGTCCACCCCATTCACAGCAACTAAATCAGATCTACTTTCTGGATTGTCATAATGAGTTTCTAGCATAAAATATTCATTTGGAGTTTCTCCAAGTGGAATGCCAAGTTGATCTTGGAATCGAAACTCCTGCAGAGGAATTAATTATTGTTTCAGCAAATCATGAATTACATATATGTTCAGTCTTAACAAGTTGAAGTGACTCACATTGCCCCCTACCCCCCAAATATTAATAATCTCGGTGCAAAACATTGTCGGCAGCTCATGATCCGATTCCAAATAGCACTCTTCGCCTTGATGAGTTGTGTACTTATCAAAGATCAAGGCTGGATCAATTCCAGGTGGAGCAAAGCAACGATAAACCAATTGGTGATGAATATGGTTGCGAGCAACATCGTTACCCAAATAAGCTGAAAACTGGACATTCATAACAAAATGGTACTATGAAACAATTATTTCATACACAATTTTGAAGTAACAAGTCGTTTACTCTGAGAAATCTTTACCCCAACGATGTGGTGTTTGGACCTCAGAGTATTTCCCTTGTGTATTGAGCACCAGTAGGATGTATGACGGGGAGGGATTCTATATGTTCGTGAGACCCTCCAAGTCTGCAAACCACCAGCACTAGTTGAAGGTATCGGGGGATCAACAAGGTATAATCGCTTGCTGCCACTGGGATTGAATGAAGAGCCAGTTGTAAAATTACCATCCCCATATCCCCATATTACGTGAACCATATCGTTCTACAAATAGAAAACTTTTCTAGTTAAAATTATTCTGTCTGTTAAATCTTTATTAGCCATCTTCATGTATACGAGACTTGCATTTATTTCAATGTCTTGATCGTCACAAGTATCAAAGCGTCTCAACACGGTAACCATTAAGCGTCCTCCAGAGGACAGAGAACTTATTAGCTCCCAATCCTGACGAGTATCCTGAAGTAATGTGTTGTTTGCAGTGCCATACATATCCTTTAAATTTAATTGTAGAATTCATTAGATAAAATATTATGTAAATTTCATTTTCTAGTAAATGTTGTTTTAATAATAATAATTACCATCAAAGAAGACTGTCCAACAACCACCGCATCGGAACCTTCCACTTGTCCATTTTTTGACAGGGCAAAAATGAGATATCCATTTGTCCTTGCAGATATATTGAGCCCTATCACATTATTGTCTCTATTAAATACCCATTCGAGAATGTAATCTACAGAGTCATCAAGAACTTCTCTGTGGGTATAACGTATTGACTCTGGTCCGGGTGGTGGTGATTGAGGTATCACAGGTTGGACATTATTAAAGAGTGGTGGAGCCGGTGGAGGTTGGCCGAAAATAGGGTTATTAAATATGGGCATAGAAAATTGAGGCCGGGTAAACCGGGCATTGTTATAAATTCTGTTCCAGTTTCGTTGCGAGTTTACACTGGAAAAAATTGCTATATGTAACACTAACGATATGATAATATAATTTCTCATTGTTAACTATTCTTCAAACCAGTCGTAACTAAACTAAAAAGTGGATGCCATGTTCCAGTAGGTATTTATAACGTTTTTCATTCCAGCCAACACCTAAAGTTCTATAATATAACCATTTGAAAAATATAATGAGAGAATTATCGACAATAAATTATAGCCTTGTGATAACTTTTTTTGAATTTATATAAAATAATTGATAACATAATATTATAATAATTATTTCGATTGCAATAGCTTAGCATGTTGATCCTATTTTTACGGGAAACAGTTACAAGGTAATCATCATCATATGATTAATTTGATTAAGAAATAGTAGCAATATATGCACATGTAAACGCGATGGACCGTAGTTATTTGACGTCCAAATCTGTTGAGATTGTAGATAAGTATGTAGTATGGTACAAACACCATATACCTCGAGAATCCAAAATGCAAACGGTCATGGATTAAAATTTAATTGTATAATTTTATTATCGTTGGTTTAACGATTTGCAAAAGTATTATGCACTTTTAAATGGAAAGAGCTACTACATCTTAACATAATGTGTAGTAGTAGTAAATTTTTTCCAGCTTTGGGCGTAGTTGCACTCAATAATGCAGTGGAATATGTTGGTATGATCATCGACAGTCGATACAAAACAGATAGCATAAAAACTCATCTTCATGTAACTTATTAAACTCATTTAAGTTACTTCTCAACATTGTTAGATAGAAATGAAGAGTCTAGGTTAATCGGGGTAACGTAAGAATGAATACAAAGTACTTATGAAAAGTAGTTATCGCTTTTATGATGTACGATAATTTTGGCATCAGTTGTGATATTGTAAATACGCAGTACGCGGGTGTTGAAATAAAATACACAATATTTTTTTTTCACTTCAATGAATATTTATTTTAAAATCAATTTAATGATCATTTTAATGTGTACGAATAGCTTAAATTACTTAAATACAACGATTCTTGGGCGGGACATGCTTAATAAAATGAAATAGGATTCGATTTAATAAATATTATTTATGCTCATTATTTCAGTGTAACGTTAACTGAAAACATTGCTCCGTCTGGTCCAAGATCTCAGACTATTACGACCTATTGCTATTGCACGTTCCAGTGCGCCACGACGGGTTTGTGTTCCGATAGCATTGGTATTCGTGTCTGAACCCGACCGATCGCATGTTGGGGGCACGTACATTCTCGCTGTTGTTGGATATTGAACTCTTGAAAATGTCCCTGGCGATACCAACGATTGTCTCGTAGGGTTAGCTTGTGGGAGGAGTGGAATTTGAAGCAAGTTGCCAGTAAGAGCTTCTAGCTGTAGACCTACGTAGGCCAGACCCCCTAAAGTTCGAACGTTGGGACAAGCGGCAGTGTGTTCACTGTACAATTGCTCCCTCTCCAGTTGACTTTTTTCTTCGGGACTCCAATCACTATATCTTTCAACTACTTCTGAAAGTGTTAGCCCAACATTAGCTGGATCCACCGCAGAATTAATAATACGATGATTTCGTTGCAGATCCCTAGAAATTCATAATCAACCTCATAAATATTTGTTTGTAAAAGCATAAATATTCTTGTAATAAAAATAATTCATACCAAGTTATGTTTCGAATCCCAAATCTTGACATTGTGTCGTCAATAGGATATTCGCTAGTACAATAAGTATGGGGTACCCTTTTGTTGACCATTAAAAAGGACATGCACATTTCTTCTCGAGTTGAGAATCCAGAAACTACAGAGTCATTTTTCCATGTGTTGTCGTACTCACAGTCTAATTGCATTATTAAACCCAAATGCCATAATTAATGTGGAGTAGTAAAAAAATTCTTTAATTTTGGGGTAAAAAGTGCAGCTGTTTTTACGTAATGCAAGGTGGTCACCAGGAAGTAAAGTCCTAGGTTCTGGTAAAATGCGCAATTTTTGCCGAGAAAAAACGTAGTTATCATTATATGAAATCCATGGGAGTTCTTGATCCCCTCTAAAATGCCTAAGGCGGAGTTTTCGAGCTGGAAATTTGCAAAAAGTCAAATTTTATTTATTTGGTTCCTGCTCAACCTAAAGCATTATAGCTAGACCTGTCCAACGCATATAAATACATATTTTCCATGCGTTATCTGACTGCAGCCAAACTTGGTATGTGAACGTTTGGTGACAATTGGAGTAGTTTAAGCCCATTTCGTTACCACATATTTCACATATTTTGGCTTTTAACCACATATCACATATGTGGTAACATATTTTGTGTATTTTCATCAATTTTATCGTAATTTTTCAAATTTTGTACATTTTTGTGTACTTTTTATTAAAAGATGCATTAAAAGTAAATGAACTGCCTTCATTTAAAGTTAAAGTATCAAATAACGATTGATTTTACGACAGAATATTCCAAAAAAAGGTGAAAAGCAAACATAGAGCTACAAAAGAATGTATTTTGGAGAAAAATTCTGACTTTCCAATGTCTTGGAGTACATTTTTCGTAAACTTTTATCCCAAAAATGGTGAAAACAAAACTTTAAATAGAAAGTAACTTATTTTGGGGAAAATTATGGCTTAAAAATGTATTTTTAGCACAATTTTCTCAAATTTTTACCACATATTTAACCACATATTTTGCCGTTTTTAAGCACATATCGTTATGCATATTTTGATGGTTTATACCACATTTTTTGGACAGGTCTAATTAAAGCATATACGTTTAAAATCTTATGGAAAATGGAATATAATATACCTGATGTATGTGCATGGAGTGATACTGCATGAAGTTCCAATCCTGTCAAAGGAATTATTTGTTTCGTACATTCACTGGAACATTGACCCACAACTTCAAACCTAGAAGTTTGTGGAGGCATCACAAATGTTCCCTAAACCAGCAATTACAAATGAGCATTAAATTAGAGTTACATAAAGTAATTAATATATGTATATGGCAAAGTAGTTTCCAAATTGTACATACTATTATTCCGTGTCCTACAAAAAATATACTTGAATCCTGGGACCTAATAAAAACATACAATAATGATATTATAATTCGATATGAATATAATTCATAGTCGATATTTCTTTCAGAGCTTGTATTTTTTCTAATGGTAATATTACAGGATTCCTGTAACAGGAATATCAAATTACCGCAAGTTTGGAGTGCTTTGAAAGTCGACACCATGCTCAACCACTAAATCTGACCTTACATCAGGATTGTCGTAATGACTCTCAAGCATGTAGTACTCATTCTGAGTTTCTCCAGCAGGAATGCCAAGATTATCAGGCAGTACTGCTCCCTGTTAAAAGAAAAATGATATTGAAATAAATATAATTGCATGAATAATTCATTCACTAAATTCAGATTTCAATATTTTTCTCACTTCTCCGCCAATTCCCCATGAGTTAACAACCTCTCTGCATAAAACAGAGGGCAGAATTATTTCATCCTTCAAATAACATTCTTCACCACGATCCAGAAATTTGTCAAATATCAAACTTGGTTCGATTCCAGGAGGTGCACTACACCGATACACCAGTTGGTGGTGAACGTGTTTTTCTGACACATTATTTCGAAAATATGGCGTTGCCTGTCAATTAATTTAAACAAATCCGTGATAAATAAACGCTCAAAAATGAGTATTTGTATCTAAATTTGTACACTTACAGCAACAATATGTTGCTTGGAACTCATCACAGAGTTTCTCTTGTGAATAGTGCACCAATAGGTCGTGTGGCGAGGCGGAATACGAAAGGTACGGGATATTCTCCAGCTCTGAAGATTTTGTGTGCCAGAAAGAGAATACTCAACAGTATCCCAAAAGTAAACTGCTGGAATGTCGCCTTTAACATCCAGTTGAGTTGGAATTACATGATTTTCTCCGTAATCCCACACAAGATGGATTGAACTTTGCTAAATATAGTAGTTATAGTCAATTGCTCACATTACATTCACAATTCAAATCAAAAGAAATTACATCTTTTGGTTCCATAAAACACTAATCTTACGTTAATCGCCACATCTTGATCGTCACATGTATCAAAAGCCCTTTGAATGGTGACAATGGTACGTTCAGCAGATCTTTCCGAGTTCAAAAGTTGCCAATTTTGAACTGCGTCTTCACGAATGGTACTGTTGTCCACTCCATGCATATCCTAAATCAATAATTAATAATGAGTGACAAAATTCAAGGTGAACTGGAATAATCCTAATCATTTTAAATCTTACATGGAGGTAAGCTGTTCCATTGTCATCAACTCCCAAGATGATAACATCAGCTCTATCCAAATAGCCTTTCATTGTCAATCCCAATGCAATGAAGCCATTTGTTTGTGCTTCAACGTTAAGAACTATGATCCTTGCCTCTCTATCCATTGACCATCGTAGTACCACGTTGGGGTTTAAATTTAACTGCATTTGGAAAGAGTTTGTTGAAGTACTCCCAGAATTGACTTCTTCATTTTGAGTTCCTTGTGCAACCAATCCCTTTATGTAGATTGACACTACTAGAAAAATTAGAAAATACGGTCGAATGAAAAGAAATTTCTGGGAAGAATCTTGAAACTTCATTTTATTCTTTTGAGTTTGACTAGTGAAAATTCTTTGTATGGATACTTCCAGCTCTCCATCTAGAATGCGAAGGGATTTGTTTCTTTACATAGATGTTTAAGTTACTTATTGGATTAGTTCTTCGTTAAGCAATCCAGAGATTCAATCGAAACTTTGGTTCAGTAATTCCGCCTTCAACCTTGCGTTTATTGCACATTCCCCACACACGTACCATTTTAATTACGCCCTAGATTAAATCTGAGAAAATAGTTTATATTTACTAGTCACTAGTATCTATAATAGGATTCATCGAAGCGTAGGTTATTGTTGGGATGATGCTAATACATATATTATGTTGTTGCACTTTTTGATGATAAATATGATATGAACCATTTAATAAGATGCGTTTGCATCCATCTAAATCAATAATACCGCCCATAATTAAAAATTAGTACAAACAAAATATTACAAATTTTGTACTTGAGAATCAAATGTATGTTTCATATTATGTGTACCTGAATTAAATCTGGATATATGAAAGTATGTAAAAAAAATCCCAAATGATTTATGAGAATTCTCAACTCTCAACCATCCTTTTGTTTTATGGGTCGCAGTTGAAGTCATAAATGCTTGTAGGAGTATCTAAATGTAATGGCAGAAAAAGTTTATTTTTCAGAGAGTTGAGTTTACATGATAAAAGTGCTTCGTTTTACAGGTAAAATTAGTTATAATCAAAACAGTTTATGGTATGGACATAGTATAATACGAATAAATATATAAATATGCTGTATGATAAAACCCAAAGGATTACTATTAATAATATCCCGATCTCCATGATGGTCTACCAAATCGTCGTAATGGCTGCTGCCCATTGCTAAAAAATCTTGGTCGCAATCCACCAGGAAAAGGAAACTGTGTGTTACCAGTTCCGGAACTACTTGATGAGTCGTTTGGATTAGGGTCAGCAGAACCACCAGCTGGTCGAACAGGACCGGAGTTATTTGTGGGGTCAACTGAGATATTATCTTGTGACGATGGATCTGAAATTGGACACTGCGGGGGCGTATATTCAGATACTAATGTGGGATACCCAACTTTTGAGGAAGGAAATGGAGTGCTCATTGTTCTGGTGGTGGGGACGGCATCAGAAACTATTGGTATTTCAACAACTCCTCCTGTGAGTTCTTGCAAAGTATTCACATAAAATGCAACTGTGCCTAGCAAATTGAGATTTGGGCAGCCCCCATCATGTTCCGAATATCTTTGCTCTCTTTCCAACTCCATTTTTTGTTCTGGAGTCCATTCACTAAAGTTTCCAACCACTTGAGAAAAGAGACGTCCGACATTTCGAGGATCATCAGCCACATTTATAACTCGTTCGTGGCTGTTAACTTCCCTGGGATTTCAAAGTTCAATAAAGGTTTTCAATGACAAAAATTCTTTGTGGACACAGTATTTTTTTAAAAATATTTTACATACCAAGTCATGTTACGTATTCCAAATTTTTCCAAAGTGCGATTTGTGGGATACTCACTGCCGCAGTAAAGGTACGGAAGTCGTTTACTCATTACTATGAATCCCATACACATTTCATCCCGAGTTGAGAATCCAGAAACGGTTGCAGAGCCGTTCATCCAAGTATTGTCCAAACCGCATTCTATTGTTGAAATATTAAAATTACATTCATGGTCTCAAATACATTATTATATAAATACTTCCTATTATTTTGATATCCACACTAACCAACTGTTAGCTGATCGCCTCGAAGTAATGGCCTTGGATTTACTAGATAGCGATACTGTTGGTAGTTAAAATCGTAGTTTTGATCGTTTAAAATCCAGGGGAGTTCTGTATTGCCCCTAAAATGCCTAAGGCGCATTCTTCTTGCTAAGTAAAAAGTAAAGGGATACTGCTATAGTAAAAATGAAGGATATTTTACGTACATTAATAATAATTATCTATTATGAGTTGGAGTACCAGAGTAATGCCCATGAAGTTTGGCTACGAGAATATCAACCCCAGTTGTAGGTACTATGCCTTCTGTACACTTTGGTGAGCAATGGCCCACGACATTAAACTCGGATGTGTTGGGTGGCATTCCAAATGTACCTCTGTTAAACAAACGCGTTAAATACATCATCTCTAATTAATCAAGACCTAAATCAAGACAAAATTGCTTACAATATCCCGTGCCCGAGTATAAGAATTGATCCGTCATTTGGTCTGTAAGCCACAAACAAAAATAACAATATATTGTTAGAAATAATTTTTTTCGATTCCTCATTGAATTTACGCAATATGCGCAATACCGTAATTCAGGTGTGTAATAAAAGTCGACTCCAGTCTCTAGTTCTAGATCCGCACGAACTTCCGGATTGTTGTAATGAGTTTCATACATGAAATATTCATTTACAAACTCTCCAAGAGGTAGCCCAATTTGTTCAGGCAAAATAAACGGCTAAAAAATAAAGGTATATTGATTTCATCAACATGTCTGAAATGACTTGAAAATAATAAAACAGCTTATTTGTCTTCGTAAGGCTTACAGTTCCGCCAACAGCAAATTCGTGAATAATCTCTCTGCAGTATGCGGAAGGAAGAGTTGGATTTGGATTAAGATAACATTCTTCACCTGGATATGTTAAAAATGGTTCAAAAAGTTTTGCAGCATCGGCTCCTGGAGGGGTAATGCAGCGATACACAAGTTGATGATGAACGTGTTGACGTGCCAGTTCATTTCCAAAATGGGCTGAAAACTAAAGACGAAATGAATAACTAAGCTAATTGTAATACTAACGATGTGATGCAAAATTTGGTTCATCTTACCCCAATAACATGATGTTTTGAATTCAACGAAACATTTCTCTTATGCATGCTGCACCAATATGAAGTATGACGGGGTGGAACGAGAAATGTTCGAGATATCCTCCACTGCTGGACATTTGGTTGTGGTGGTCCAATAACATCCATAATGTACAACGGCATACTTCCTCTGATTTCCAATTCTGACGGAACGGAAGTATCATTCCCATATCCCCAAATAAGATGTATCATATCATCCTAAAACACATACTTCTTGTACTATATTCCGATCATTAGTACACATATTATAGTATATTTAATTAGAATGAAACTTACGCTGAGAATGAAATCTTGAGTGTCACAAGTATCAACATTTCGTTGAAGACTCATAATTGTTCGGCCAGAAGACCGACTTGCATTCATCACTCGCCAATCTTGTTTGATATCTTGAATAAGCGTGTTATTAGGTCCAACATTCATATCCTGAAAATAAACAAAACACTTTTGTTACATTATGTATTACAGAAATTAACACTACAAAAGAGTGAAAATTCTTACCGAGACATATGGCTTTCCATCATTTCCAAAACCGAAAATAACTACATCGGATCCATTGAGTTTTTTTCCGTTTTTGGACAAGCCCAAGGCAAGATAACCATCATTTTGAGCTTCAATGTTGCAATTAATAACTCCTTTATCTCTGTCCACAACCCATTCAAAAGAATATCCCAGTTTTGAGTCTAACGTCTCCCTTCGCATGTGTTTATTAGATTGTGCAAGAACATAGCTTGCATTTACAAGTAAGCAAAAAGCTATAAAGTTAATCAACAGAAAATTGGAGAGTATTGAGTTTCTGAAGAAAGGTTTGACCCTCATTTTGGAAAGTTTAATTTAATGCTGTACCAAAAGGTTAAGGTAACAATGTGCAACTGAGGCTTAAATATCAGGAGACGAACCTTATTTATGTAGATATATTTACCTATCAAATCAGATAGTCTCCATCTTGACTGAAGAGACTATCGAATCTCATACAAAACACAAGTATTCACCTCAAACAAGACGATTTTAACATTAAGGGCAGTGATAAGAATATCATTTTACAAACAGGGTAAGCTGAGATGAACTTTGGATAATGTGTACATTTTTGCATTGCAAAATTCCAAAACGATAAAGTGATGGACAAAGAAGGTCGCCTATGCATCCCGGAAACGTGTAATTATTTGGCAATAAAAACGTTTAAATTTAACACTCCTGCTCAACAATACTCTAGAGAGTTGGTTATCATGAACTTATACACACAACGTTACTCATAGGGCACTCATTCAGGCTTTGGTTACCTAACTAGTAATGGTAGTAATAAAATGTTTTCTGCGCTGTACTCGTTCCGGATGAAGTATACTCCTACTTGAAACAACTTATGTTTGACGTTTAACAATGATCTACCAAAATAAAAAAAAAAGATCTCAGTTCACTGGGAACATGTGCAGTTAAGTCTAGGGATTGTGAAGTAAGATAAGCATCTTTAATTTGTATACATCTCTGTATTTTTTGGCAGACGCGATTTCAGTGTTGACAATACAATGATAGGTATTAAATATTGGATATCAATGCAAAAGTGATTCTTAAAACGCCCAAATAAATGCTACAAAATATTTTTATTGCCTTTTCATTGGCAAATTTGTTTTATATTATGATAACCATTGTTAATTTAATTGCAAAACTTCAATCCATGATAAAAACCCTATAATTGATTTTTATTAGATTAACCTAGCCCTTGGCTGAAAGCTAATTGAGGATTTAATTTTATAGATCAAAGGTATCGGTAAAAATAATTTTATGGGTGAAAAATGCTATCATTCAATGTTATTAATTAAGTCACAGGATAAGGTGGAGCATAGATGCTTGAATGATCCCATTTTATGGTGGGGGAAGCAAATGCTATGAAAGAAGGAGTGTTTATTAATCATTGCAAAAGTACGACTCGGATTGTATGACACGACTGCTCACTAGCTGGCAGAGTTTGAATTTTATTTACAGTATAATTACTATACTCCGCATATTCCGCAGGTATTTTGCATCGTCAATTCGTTTAAAAGACACATTACGTCAACAAATCGGCTTTGCTCATATCCGGTATATATGGTAGGATATTCATCATAGAATCCATTTTGCAACAATAAGTATAACCTTTTTCAATATTTTTTATATCCCATGTCACCCATGATATTTGTGAGCAAACGTCAGGACATAGGATCAGCCTGGACGGAACCTGTGTGAGATGTGGATTGTTGATCATAAATACAGCAACAGAAGCGTTTCTCGCTGGATCTCGTAGCACTTTCCATGAAATTCTTTGAAAAAAAAACATTTAAAAAAAATATTTTGAATTGTCACAAAAATGAAAGGCTTTAAATATAGATTCAAAAGGTAGCAATGGATTACTCTGGTGCTGGAAGTCTCATCGTTCCTTTGGAATCCCTAGCCAAATATATTTCAACGGGATTTCCGTTCACATCGTCAAGCCTTAAAACATCCTTGCCTCCTGTATACACTTCCAGATTAGTATTTTTTGCTTTAGAATACGTACGTAGTGCCGATTCCAATGCCTAAAAGTTTTACAAATTATGAATTTAATAGAATTAATGTTATTAAGAGGCAGTTGGGGTGTTGTGAGACGATGTAATTCTGCCCAAGTTAAAAGTATATGTGATACCTTCCAATTCCCATTGTTGATTGACTGCAAGAGATAATCATTATTATTAATTTATTCCTTTCATCTTTAAATGTTAGTAGCTGATGATATGAAATTGTAATTACTACCTGCCACTGTGGGGCCACATTAATGAAGTAATATGTAGCATTTTGTTCATAAATGTGTACAAAATCTCCATCCGGAGCAAGATGACCTCGAGCAAAGTAGAATGACCTGCTGGTATTAATATATTTCTCTGCTAAGCTTTGTGACCCGACCTAGCAAAATGTACAAATTAGATGGTGAGTCTAGTCATGTCATAAGTTAAAGTTCGGTTGTGTTGCATATAGTTGCATATAATATATTTGTTGATGCTCCAAACTTACCAGGTATGCAACTTGATTCTTTTGAGAATTCTGTGTGTAAGCATCATTTGCTGAAATTGTAGTGTAAAATTGCCCCTCTTTGAAACTAGGTCGGTTGTTGGATACCTCATACGGATTTAAGCCAGCTCCGATAATATAGTGATGTGCGTATATTGTTTCATCACGGTTTGTGTTATGGCAAATATTAATCAAAGGCAACCTGCACATAATATAATACCACCATGCTATAAGAATAACCTTTCATTCCTTAGGAACTTAGAGCATGATCATGTTAAATTCCTGACGCAAGTGTCTTACTCTGTGGAATTAGCCTGGAAAAGAATGTCGACGGCTGTTGACTCATTATAACAGCTTCCTACTACCACCAGCTTTTCTTTTACTTGCTTTGAACAACCAAGACTAGAAAAGTTTGCTGCTTTTCTGTTGACCTAAAGAATATATATTGAAAACCAATTTGAGTATGATGCATGTAATCTCGCTGGCTTTAAGTAGAAATTTATTTTTTGCTCACGGTTAAACCATTATTGCTGTTACATGCAACGTTGAGTTCATTTGAAGTATATCCATTGACGGAATTCGTTGAATCAGGACAGCTAATATTGAATTTTGAGTACCGTTTTACAATAATACTCCAATCGTTATTATTACCAGTTCGTTGTGGATAAATTATCCCGGAACTATTGAATACCAAAGGAAACCACGATGGAAGTGGGTCACTCCATTTTATTGTGCAATTGGCATAGCCAGCAGCAGGTTGCAGAAGAAATGCTGAAATGAAACAAAATGCGATGGATGCTTTAATTTTATCCCGCATCTGATAGAATGAAAACTAGCAACAATTAAAACAAGTGTCGAACCAAATATCAATGAAATCAATCCAATGCTTAGTTTGAGCTTTTGCTTGTGTTCACAATTTTCCGGATACATTGTCAGTTACGTTAGGGGATCAAGATGATCTCTCGAAATAGATGAGCACAATTGAGGTAATTAAGTCAAACTGTAGTCGGTGTAGCCGTTTTTATGTTAAATTAATAAGGAAACGATATTCCAATTCAGAATGATTTATATGCCAAATGTGGCCTAAATTGAAATCTGAAAAAATTGAGATAATTGTTACAAGGCTGATCTACAATACCGTACCGAACCTTCAACTCTCACTCAATCATTCTAATAACTCTATATAGCATTATGCCATGCACGGGCCGAGAAACAATAGACCATAGCTTAGCTATAATAGTTTGTTCAAGCCAAGTCAAGTGCATTCCCAATGAGTCAGTTATTTTCAGATACTACAGCATGAAATTAGATCACATTTAGGTAGTTGCTGAGAGAGAAATGGACGTAAACTATAAACCATAAGCACATGTTGTAGTTTAATTTCTTCATGATATGAAGACTTTATTTATTTTTATTTTTTAATCCATGCATACAAACAGTATATGTATACAATGAGTATGAACTTACGCCAAAACAACTTTTTTTTACTCAACACAACATAATATACGTATGAACAAACGTAAATGAAATTCACAGACAATCATTTCCTGGTTTCCCATGAAAGAATCAACTTGCTATCTTGTGAGAAGTACCTGTTCACGATTTTAAATACTTTGCAAAATGCCTCTGTAGGTAGTATTCTTGCGTTTCCTTCTCCAACTGCGTCAATTGTACTAAAGAAGACGCTGTCTCTTTGAGATGGTACAGATTCGAAGTATCTGCTCCAACAAAGAACAAAACAAAAAGACAATTACAACGCTGCATATCAAACGGAAAAATAAATGTACACTTAATCTTTAAATAGTCCTTACCTTGCTGAGTTTTTTTCTGACCGTAGACAACTTTTCCATCAAATTCATCACACGGGACATTCATATCCGTATCAACTTGAGGAATTGTAATTAACAAGTGCTCTTCAATGTCAGCTAGGAACTGTAGTAATCAAGCAAGTCTTCGTTAATTTAATACATCTTAATTGTAATATGTAGTATATGAATATTTCAAAGCTCACCTGAGGCTCGTTATACCAAATGCAGCATCCTTTAACATCTGTGAGATTCGTATTTCTGCAGTTCTTTCCTCTTGATGAACACCACTCACCATGATACCAAACCTTTTCTGGCACAGTAGACACAAATGAAACAGCTAAACCCATTCGTTCAGCTCGACCAACACGTCCAATTCGATGAACATAATTTGATTTTTCGTCAGGAAGAGTAATATTGATCACTGAAACACAATCAAGAAATTTTTAATTATAAAACAAAATACGCATCCAAGTCGTAACAACAATTAGTTTTTTTCTGGAATTACTGAAAGGTAGTCCAGATATATCCAGCCCACGGGCAGCAACGTCTGTACATATCAAAAACTTTGCTTGCTTCTGTTTGAAACTTTCCAAGTTAGCTTTTCTCTCTTGAGGTTTCCGATCACCATGAAGGCAAACACAAGGATATTTTGAGTTACGTGGTCCTCCACCTACAATAAAGCAGCAGAAACAAGTTTTTGCTTTAAGCACAAAGAATCGTTAACATAATACCTTTCTTAATCAAGCGAATAGTTTAGTTACCAATCTGATTCAAATAATTTTCCAGATTATCACAATCCAGTTTAGTACGGCAGAATATGATGGCCTGGTCCATATTTAATTTTTCTATGGCACGAACACAATATTCTCCTTTAAGAAGTTTGACTGCTTCTGAAAACGTTTCTGCAGTATTGTTTCCTGGTCGTACATTATCTTGAAAGTGAACGCCATCAGTCATTATTTTCTTTCTAAGATTTTGCCAAGACTGATCTTTCCTTGGATCCACAGGAACAACGACATGATGAACTGTTTCAGGAACAGCATCTTCTCCTTTAAGATCCACCCATGTTGGAAAATGCATCAATTTCTCCTAAAATGAATAATCAATACTTAATTAATGTGAAAACCTTTGATTGGTAATATACAAAAGCTTAACATTAACTTACGGCAAGTTTTTTCACTTCAAAATCATGGAGAGTTGCACTACAGACAATCATTTGAAGTCGCTTCCCATCAGAAGTTACTTTTGGGATTTGCTGATGCATTCGATTAATTAACGGTCCATAGCCAGCTTTTAACAAACCATCAGCCTCGTCGAGAACAAAAAATCTGCACTGTGCTAATGACAATTGCCCAGTCTGAATAAATTCTTCCATTCTACCCGGCGTTCCAACCACGATATCTACTCCTTGGTTAAGAGCAGCAACTTGATCTTTCGCAGGAATACCTCCAATCACTAACAACTCCTTAACAGTTGGAGAGTCCAAAAACTTTTTGAATTTCTGAATTTGAGTTAACGTCTGTTCTGCCAGTTCCCTCGATGGCTACAATAAAAATCATTACCAGATTAACCAAATAAACTTATAGCACAAGCACAAGATAGCACAAGAAAAGTTTAATTGCTGAATTCTTACTTCAATAATAATGGCTTGAGGAGCATTTGGTGCCAGTTTGATATCTTGACTAGAACAAGCTTTGACAGACGACATGGGGTTATGCTTGGGATTATCAGCCTTACAAATCGGAACATATCCTGCGGGTGGTTCATGTTTAAACTTTTCATCGCCAAAATTGAATAAAATCTCAGCATTTTTTAAAACAACTGCTGGATAGAAAACTTCATTCTTTAAAGGTGGAGGAATTTTAAATGCAACTCCTAAATCACTTGAATTTTTGAGAAATCTAATTTCTGAATTATCCAAATCTAAACAGCAACCAATAACATCACTTTTTCCAAAAGATTCTCCATAATTGTCAAACTGCTTGTTATTAGACTTTTTCCCAGTTCCTCCGAATCCAAACCCAAAGCGACAGGTGCCTAAATCCAAAGCGGCCTGTTGCGTTGACCAACCAACACGACATAAGCCTTCATCTTGAACAACAGTTTCAAAATAATATTTTCCTTTCCCAGTAACTCCTTTCGTGCCTCTCCCTCCATGCCAATCTTTAAATTCTCGGGATTGACATCGCACACCATCAGGGGTTACAGCAAAAGAAGAGCTTCTGTCAAACATGGATAGCTGCCATTTCGAACCTATATTATTGATTGTTTTAAATATTAGCTTGAATACACATCAATCTTAAACCATATGAACAACTAAAGAGAAGTACTTACTGACAGCCCCACTACTACTAGATGTCTTTCCCTCTTTTATATCCTTCAAAGTTTCCCAAACAGTCTGTAAAATTGGAAGACAAAAGGCTCCAGTTTTTCCCGAACCAGTCTCAGCAGCCATTAGTACATCCCCACCTCCCAAAATAAGGGGAATTGCTTCAGCCTGGACGTCAGTTGGTAACCTGTTGAGAGTATTAGATTTTAATTATCTTCGTTTTTAACAATCAATCCTTACTTATGTGTTCGAAATTCAACTAGAAACTTACAACCAGTCCATTTCCTCCACTGCTTTACCAATTTCCGGCATGACACCCATTTCTATAATCAAAGCAAATGAATTGACATAAAACATAAAAGCATTCTGTTAGTAAACAATACAAGTTCAAAGATGTACAAACACCTTACCTTCAAAAGCTGCCATATTCGGTGTATTAAGTTATAAGTGAACTTTAACTGTTGAACTGGTCACTCTATGCGTTCACTTTAACAAGGCAGCCCAATGGAAAACTTTAAATAGTGACTAATAATCTGCACCGGTGTGTACAAAACCGAATAATAATTGTTATTGTTATACTGAGCTACGAAAGATTACTACGACAGCCGACAACATACGCATGCATGTTCATACGCTATCATGCATATAGAGATATATCCCATTTTAAACACTTTTTGATGTGGGAGAGAAATACATCCCTATGCATATGCTCTATGCAACGATTTGTACATGAAAAGGTATTCATATCCTGAAAGATGCTTTTTCATTTCACTCTGAACATTTCATCTTGACATTTTACATGCATTTTCCTCCTTCTGCCTAAACATTCAAGTCAACTCTGAAAGTCATGCATTTACTAACAACCAAGCTAGCAGCAAAATGATTAGAGTAGAGCTAATGTTTCACTTCAGTTTTATTACCTGTGTACGAAACGCCCCTTTATAAAATACAATTTCATGTGTCTTCGGTTCATTTGATTCATATGACTAATTCATAATTGGTATGATATGCAAAAGACAAAATTAGAGGCTACCTTCCTTTCTCTGGTTTGGAAGAAGAAGTTATCATCGATGCCTTAAATTATATTATATATGAAAAATGAGACCAATTTTATTTAATTCCTAAAAGCAGATTAGGAAGGAAGGAAAGGGTTTGTCCATTAAGTAAAAGAAAATGATAATATGCTAATTGATTGGATACGTTGGATATTAATATTATTAAGCTGAGGTAAGTTGTAAAATATGAACTTCGCTCACACCCAGTCAGGGAGGAGGAAACCATCTGCAGAATATTCTTGAGATTCACACGTTCACATCGGAATGAGACGCTAGATTTTTGAAATCTAAAGAAATTTAGTGTTTGCTCAAGAATCTGCAAATATCAATTATTGTACTTTCAGTAAAATGGGCTATCATAACGCTGTGAAATCTTCGAATCTCAATATTCATCTACTGATAGGCTTCCTATTGCTAATGTTAATTGCAGAATCTATTTCCGCACTGATACCGGCTCCACCGTCACCTTTAGCTGATGAATTGTTGGGACATTTGCAATGTCCTTCGGGCTCATTTTGCATTGAAACAAACTACTGCACTAAGGAATACTGTAAGATTTATAATTAGTAATACATATGTCTTTAATTATTACTTTAATAGAGTATTTGAAGAGTATATTAATTATATGCATTGGATTTTTATTTACAGTTACAACAAAATCTGGATTGGTAATTTGGCTACATCAACAAATTTTTATTAATCCGTCAAGCTAGTTTGTTTTGAAGCTAAACTTTTCGTTTTTATGTTACCTCTAGCCTTTTTACTGTGGTCCCCGTCATCAAATTGACTCCATGATTTGTTGCGTCAAACTTGAAGCTGAAGCTGTTACTAACATGTACTCATCAGAAACTCAAGAAACTTATCACACAGATGAAGGCATGAGTAACGAAATCTATTCTGGGGGACGCACCAATCGTTCAGTGGAGGATGATGAAGTTGAAATCCTTGCTATGCCCTATTCTACCAATCAAATTGATGAGCATGAAGTACCCATAGCGGATATGGAAACGGTATTAGATGGACATTTTGACAGTTGGGGAGATGATTTAGAGTCTTTAATAGAGGATGCTATAGAGCATGAAAATTTGAAGCAACATATTCGAGAGACAGAGCCAGCTTTAAATGATTTCTTGGATGAGCAAAGAGAATATATTTTTCCCTCAAATAACATGAAGGATCCATTGCCAGTTTATGTTGCAAGTAGGGGACAAGCTGGACCACAAATTAATAAGCAGTTTGGTGCGTCATATACAAAAATGAAAAACTGTTAATTTTCATTACCAGTAACAGAGGTTTAATTAATGTGTAATCAATTCTTAGAAGAGCCTTTAGACAGTCATGCACGTGAGTCAAGACAATTCTCAACTCTGGAACGTCCGCCGATGAATATGAATAACTGTCCCTGTGAAAGAGGGGAGAGAGGAGAACCCGGACCTAAAGGTGAGCCTGGTGAACCTGGAAAAATTGTCTACATTCCCGTCTTTGTAAATGCGCCTGGCTACTATCCGATGATATCTCCTGGTAATAATAATGCAGCCTTAGCTGGAGCTCCTTTGTCCTTCAACCCACCCATTATTCCGTAAGTTTGTAAATTATGGAGAGAAAAAATCTTTTTTTTATTCAACAAAACCTAAAAATAATTGTTTTTAAATTATGAAACTGTAGAAATCAACCAAATTTACAGACGTATTACGGACAAAGTAATGCACCAGTTCCTCAACATTCTAATCCGACAGTGGTTCCTTACAACGTACCTATCAATCTTGCCCCAGCTATTCCAACTCAAATTCAGCAACAGCCTCAGTTAGCACCTCAATATTACGCTCAAAATCCACAACAGCAGCCTTCATCAGCCCCTCAAGCAGATAGTATGGAAGCTCGACAAACAAGACATACTATTACTGATCCAAGATTGGCAAATAGAAGATATTGACACGCTAATTGAGAATTATGTTGTTCATTCCCCCATTTGATGTTTCTAGCCTTGTGTCCTTGAAGTAATTTGTTTGTTTCCGTCTTTACATTGGTCCTATTGACATTTGTGTGAGTCTGCTTTTAGCTTTACGTTATCTTTAAACTTATTACAGAGAGTTATTAAAATTTGAGTTGTTTCAAAATGTTACATATTAAATTATTTAACTATTTTCACCTCTTGTTTGCACGATAAAATTTTCGAGGATGTCGAATGTCACGATTGTTATCGTAAAACTTACAGTTTTATGCAGTTGTAAATTCCCAGCGTCAATACACCCCTACATCATCGCACTGTATTATTCCATCACGAGACGGAAAGTAGATTACGCAACATTGAGCCGGACATGGGCTCATAAAAAAATAAGAGAAATTAAAAAGTACAAAGTTAGTGATTGGGATTTTTTAAAGGTTTTTCTCACATCTCATAGTTAAATTTTGTCTTCAGCCATGTATATGATTGTGTAGGCCATTGTTGGTGGTCGCATAGCATGCTGCTACATAATATTTTGAACTGCAAATATGCGTAATATTTGGCAGGTTCGAAGAGAGGGATGTGTAATTTAAAATTATCTATTGCACCATGAACTTCCTGAATCTCATATATAAACCTTTGAATTCGCGATAATCCGTCAGTTGTCAGTCAGTCCTTGTTCAGCAATTTGCAATGCGAGGATCAACCATTTCTAAACAGTAACTATCCAACTTACATTTTAACTACCGTCATCCGTTGTTGGTGAAATGGTGAGTACATTTCAACAAAAAAAATGGGAGATGGAGTTTCTATTCCATTGCAATAAAAGTTAATTTTTGAAATCATATTTTATTTTCAGGCGAGCTCACATTTTTACACGCTGATTGCGGTTTTCTCCTTTACTATTTCAATTTCCAAAGGACAGTACCCCACTTACACTTCAAGCTATTTCCGCTCCCCTTACTCAACCCAATACTCTGGTGTTGGTGGACTTTCAAGTTATTACTCTGGGATCGGCACTGGATACATTTCTGGATCAGGAGGTGGAGGATATCCCAACTATTACCAAAATTACAATGGATTTAATTCCTATCCTGGAAGGTACAACACGTACAGTTCCTATAATAGATGGAATCCTTCTTACAACTATCAACTAGGTGGTGGTTACAGCAATTTGGGGTTTGGAGGCTACAATTCTCTTCCAGCGTTCCAACAAAGTTATGGTGTGCCATATGTAGCTGGTAATTTAGCTTATCGTGGTTATAAAAAATAGATATCCATAATATGCTTCTGCATATGTATTATTCAGTGATGCAAATTTACTACAATTTATTGTCACATAAAGTGTATGCGGATTTGAAATTATTTACTTGCATGTTTAAATGTTCATTATTAAATCACGTTTAAAATGAAAGAAGGTTGTATATTTATTTTTGCTATCATTATAGCATATAGTTTAACAAAAGGTTGTTCAAATTTATACTTATAAATTAGGGTGGCATCAATAACTTTATTACGTATATAATTCTTGGAATGCCCATCCCTTGGTCCATTGACTTCGTCGGATTGCCCAGCGCCTCATTTCATCATACACAAAGAGAAGAATTGCAAATGGTACTGGTAAAAACCAGATTGGCATTCTGATGTGAAACAAAACAAAAATGTGATGTAGGTCATCTTAATATTGAAAAGCATAAACTTTGAACATAATGAAAGGTAACTTACGGGATTCCAGCAAACTGCAGTCCATGGTTTAACCTTGGGGTGTAGATGAAAAAACATGCCAATGCAATCTCAAAAATAATTCCAAGGTTCATATTCCAGTTGCTTCAATTACAAAAAAATACATGTTGGAGCCAAAACAACGTTTGACAAACTTTTTAAAATACTATGCTAGAACAATTTTATTTAACTCACTCCATTCCTTTCTGAAATACGCTCATTCTTCTTGTCTTGCAACAAATGACTGTAAAAATTACTTTAAAATTTGAAGGACCCATGTTACGAAGAAAAATTAAAAAAACTAATCATAAATTTACGAAAAACTCACCATTGGCCACTTGCATTATTACAATGGCTATGAACGAAGCTGTTTGTGCAGTAATTTTCAAACGTTGACGAGAATTATAGCACCATTCCTGACCATAAGAATCTGGAAGGTCGTTGATGGCCTTGGAATCCCAATTTGTTTCAATACCCACCATTCTACCGGGATAAAATCCATTTAAGGCAAACACAGAAAAGTAGGAAAACATTCCTGCAATAAATTCCATAACAGAAGTTTGTCCATATGTGTACGACATCAATCTAAAAAAAATAAGCATGAAATTCAAAACATTTACTCAAAAATAACTTTCCAAATCTAATTTTAACACAATATCATTACTGAGAAGTAACAAGTGTCTGAGTTTTGGGATCCCTTGGTTTAAGTTTCATGATATCAGCTTCAGCCGTTTCATGAGCTATGCTGATTGCAGGCATCACGTCAGTCCCCAGCATAATTAAAAGCATAGCAATAGTTCCTGTTTGTTCATTTGAATTAAAAAATGTTCAATATCAAGGGTTGGTTGGTGATTCAAATAGAATTATTATGTAAAACTCTTATACCTAATGGAAGTGGCACCCGTAATATTATAAACACCCAAACGCAGTAGAGCTCAGCACAGTTATCTCCTAAACTGTAGGAAATTAGCTTTTTTAAATTGTCAAAAATAAGTCTCCCTTCTTCCACGCCTGTCACAATCGTTGCAAAATTGTCATCCATCAAAATTAAATCCGCTGTCTCTTTCGAGACTTCCGTTCCGGAAATGCCCATCGCTACACCAATATCAGCCTTTTTCAAAGCCGGGCTGTCATTCACCCCTATATAAGTTAGGTAGTAGCAAATGAGCAAACTTATTCAAGTTCTGAATAATAAGAAGCAGGTTTAATGAACGCTAAAATACAATATTAGGAAAACTTAACATCTCCAGTCGCAGCAACAATGTTTCCCAACTCTTGAAATGCAGATACGATAATGTATTTCTGTTCAGGTGATGTTCTTGCAAATACAATTTCTTCATGGTTTCGTAACACGTCTTTTAGCTCCTCTGAGCTCAATTGCTTTAGATCATTTCCCGTTAATACAGCAACTTCAGATTCTGAAGGATCTACTTGTACTACTGGTACCCCTCTTTGCAATGCTATTTCATCTCTTGTAAAGTTTCCTAAAGTTACATCAGTTTTACAATGAATAAAACTTAAAATTTCAATCAAAATACAGTCAAGAAGGAACAAGTTATAGTACCATGTGATATGATGCCAACAGTTTTTGCAATAGCAGCTGCTGTGATTGGATGGTCACCTTTAAGTAAATCCAAGGTTTATTTAATTGTATAGAAAACAAAAATTCAAGCTAATCCTAATACGTTTGGTAAAATAAATTTTTAATCACCCGTGACCATTACAACTTTAATCCCAGCAGATCTACACTTTTCAACTGCATTCGGAACGCTTGATTTAGGAGGATCAACCATGGATATCAATCCAACGAAACGAAAACCTTCATTAAGAAAGTCATCAGAGTGCTCAATATCAAACACGGGTTGATCGGGTGGATACTTTTCAACAGACAATCGGTGGTCACAAAAACCTGCGTTTGAAGCAGCCGTGGTTTTATAACTGTTCGAAAGCAAAATAGGGCAAAACATA
Organism: Orchesella flavescens; assembly: GCA_964034955.1. NCBI lineage: Eukaryota > Metazoa > Arthropoda > Collembola > Entomobryomorpha > Orchesellidae > Orchesella > Orchesella flavescens. The sequence continues at coordinate 22,499,742 of OZ035954.1, forward strand.
TGGTGTTATACATATTGGGGCATTCTGTAGTACCCAAGACTCTCTCTCCAAAGGTTCCTAGCGTTGTATACACTTTTTCAAATTTGTCTTTCCATTCTTCTGTTAATGGAACTTCCTGGTCATTAATGAGAATTGTTGTGCATAAACTAATGATTCGTTCGGGTGCCCCCTATTAAAAGCATACCTTAATTATTGTGCGAACTATAATATGGAACGATGCTCTAAAACTTTACACAATTTCCCACCTTCATCACTAAAAGATATCTTGGATCTTGAGGGTTTTGCATATTATGGATGGATACTTGAAATTTGTTTGTAGAGTTGAATGGAATTTCACAGATTTTTGGAAATTGAGCTCGATAAGACATTATATCTCCATATTGATCTTCCATACACTTTAATATTCCTGCCTCTGATGCATCACCCTCCACAATCCTGTTCAATATAAACATTAGAATATGTATATCTTCTCTATTCAATAAGTTTAAGAACTGTTCAAACAAACCTTTCATGCAGTGGCACGTCCTCCTGTCCCGGCTTAAAAATCGCTCTTGAACACAAAGCAGCAACATTTCCAAGTGCAGAAAAACCAGGGTCATCATTGTCAAAAGAGGCTCCAATTCTCCTTTCACTTGTTTCAGATGTATGAATTTTATCATTGAACCACATATGAGATACTGTCATCTTATTCTGGGTTAACGTCCCCGTTTTATCCGAACAAATAACTGAGGTAGAGCCCAGAGCTTCAACTGCTTGCAAATGCTTCACCAAACAATTTTTCGAAGCCATTCTCTTTGCCGTCAGTGAAAGAATCATTGTAAAAGTCACGCTCAGTCCCTCAGGAATATTCGCAACCATAATTCCAATGATAAAGAATATCGCATCCAGCCAATGATATCCCATCATAATGGCAATGCAAAGAAACACCACGCCAATTACAAATGACCGAATCGTCATAATTAGGATAAAGCGATCCATTTCAACTCCAATTGGACTTCTCCCCGCATCCACAGAGGAACTCAGAGTTGCCAACCGCCCCATCAAAGTTTTTTCTCCAACCCTAACAACAAGGCCAGTTCCAAACCCTTCTATAGCGTTTGTTGAAAAAAATGCCAAATTCGTTGTCTCCATCGGATCACTGCTTGTACACTCTTTTGATCGTTTCTGTGCTTCAGACTCTCCGGTTAAAGAGGAATTATCTACTTTGAAATTTTGACAATCTACTATGCGAATGTCTGCTGGGATGAGGTCACCCAGTTTCACTTCTATTATGTCACCAACCACAAGCTCCCCCGCGTCAATGTCCTGTCGTACCCCGTTCCTGTATGCGACAGCCACTCGTGGGACCATTTTCTTAAATGATTCCATAATTCGATCGGATTTCAGTTCTTGGTAGAAGGTAAACATTCCAGAGACTAATACGACAATGACCAACGCAATTCCCAAGTACAGCTAAAATGTTGTTGATAAGAGAAAACTAATAAAAATTCCCAAGTTTCCCCAATTAAATTCATTCTTCTGAACTGTGCCTTACTTACATCATCATTTTGAGAACCTTCAGTGGTTGCAAATTGAATTCCGTAAATTGCAAAACTCAGCGCAGAGCTTGCTAACAACAAAGCGTTGAGACCTCCCACCACGGCTTGGATGAATTTCGTAAGCTGTGACTTTTTTTGAGGTGGTATTAGAATGTTGGCTCCATATTTACTTCGGTTGATTTCTGCCTGCTCATCTGAAAGTCCCTGAAGGAGAGAATTAGTGCAGTCAGACATATACTTTAAAACAATTATAGATATGCATGTATCATGTTGAGTTTTGTAACATATATTCATGCTTACTTTAACTGTATCCGAATTGTATCTGTTAATTATTTGATGGAGTGGTAGCACGTGATCAAATTGATCATCTTCATCCCATGCTTTTGCTTGTGGTTTTGGTTCACTATCCTTTACAATTTCTTTAAACTGGCGAAATAAGTGTACACATACATTAGATAATGTTTGCCTTCACATCAATAAGTTTGCAGTTTCATGTTAAATGGGAATTACAGGAAATATACCTGCTTATCAAAGTCGAATGCTCTATTATCAAATCCAAAACTCTTCTGCAAGATATATGAAATTCATGTTTTAATTAAGATTTCAAAATTAAATATCAAAATATGAATGACGTTTGAAAACTTTTCTTGCTTTTCTATCCGCACTACTTCCGTATGTGTTGGAGCGTTTTCGTTCTCGTGGTTTTAATTGTTCCAGTAAAAGCTTTGTATTTTCGGTGGGGGATTCCATTTGCTAATTGTAGAAAATCAAAGATTGCTCCAAAAATATTTCAAAGATAAATAACGGCATATAAAAAGAGGAAAGATATAGAAAATGAATTTTTACCAATTCCTCCGACTTCTTGTGAGTCGGAGTTGCAAAAAGACTTCCCCGTCGTTTATCGCCGTACATTTTACGACGGTATCGTTATGTGTGACGTGCTCAACAATTTAATAAAAAGTACTATTCCTGCAAATATTTTTCGTTAGAAATTTTCTGGAAAATGAAGGCATACAAAAGATAAACGACTCACTATGATATGATGAAAGCTAAATAACAAAACCTATGAACAACAGGTCTCGATGCCAGTCAGTAGTTGACATCACGCTGTCTGGTCATGCTTTGAGGATAAATGCTTGAACTTTTGTAAACAAGTGTCTTAAAGGAGGCACCCATTTTAGTTTGGTATCAGTATTAACTGGTAAAAATTTCATTATTGCGTCTCGCAGTCTTGAATTTAGACTGCAGATGTTAGAATTAGATTGCATGTGGATTCCAAATTCCAATCCATTCATTAGACTGCTGGTCTTGAGAAAATGTTTGGAAATTTAAATCCTTTTAAATCGGCTTATTGTACTTGGGGCTAATAACACTTGTGACTTGTAATTATTATTATACATTATTATTATTATTATTATTTGTCTTTATTGCAGATTTCCATAAAATATCATATTATGCTTGTATATATACATGATTGGTAGTAGATTTCAAACAATCAAGAAACAGGGAAGGGGCAGGGTAAAGCTGGAAGTGGCATGATTTTAATAGTACTTGCAATGTTTCATAGAAATTGATTTCTTGAAACCCTGAAAAATGGAAAGAATTAATTCAAAACAGCGTTTTCAAGCATAGCTGATTCATATTATGTGGAGCAGTTAGTTCAAAAATATTTATTATCATTAGATATTTATCAGATGTCCTGTGTTGCAAATGTTTAATAATTATTTTCAAAGAGTGTAATCTTGTATACAAACATCTTTCATCTTTTAACTTCCAAACTACTGTTGCCAATATAAGTAGTAGTAATGGTGTTTCACAGATATGCTAGTGTTGCACAAAGGACATGACAATTTAACTTGATATAAGCATCAAAGTTGTATGTAGGTAAGAAACAAGATGACCTTCAATCATACTGTAAGAGCGGATATATGTGATACAAGGATTTACTACATATTATAGGTAGGTATGTACGAATGCTCTTAGTGTGGGTTGTTGTTCCACAGTGAATAGTACATTGCTAGTTGTGATTTTTATCATCGGTTCTAGGCACTTATCACCTCAATCCCCTGTTCTTGAATCCCCCTAGGATCTTTTCTCTCCGTACCAAAATCCTGCAAGATCATTACCATTGTTAGCTTTTATCCAAGATATACGTGAATCCAAAACTCAATCAATTATTTTCATAGTGCGGGTTCAGTATAAAGAGGGTTCGAGTTTAGTGCGAAGCTAGTGTAAACTTAGTGCAAAGCTGGTGGTGACTTCTCATCAACTTCTTGCCCAATTAATACTAAGTTTTTACCTGGTGAGAGTCATTTCAACAAGTAATTAATGAGTTTTTACCTAGTGAGAATTATCTCACCAAATTATAAATGAGTTTTTACCTGGTGAGAATTATCACACCAAATTATATACATGTGTATTTAGCGAAGTCAGTGCGAGCGAGCTAATGCGAGCTTGGTGCAGGTTTAGTGTGAATTTGATGCGAAGTCAACTGGGGTAATGATGTTGAGGGTTTCAGATCTGGGGGATAAGGGTCTAAGGGGATGGCCAGAGGAATTCTTGTACCTGAGGTGATAAGGACCGGTATCGACCGACCACATCATCGCATCGCTTGAGGTTATACAGAATTTCGTCCAAACAAGTCATGAAATCAAGCGCTTCTTAAAATGTAAGCTAATGCTGCTGGAACAGAATGAATATGAATGTATGTTGATGAGGATGAAAGTGAGTTCTGTAATCTGTGTTGCAGTCCATTCACATAAAAAAATGTTGAATGCAGAGACATATAATGCCAGTGCGTAACATTCTATGTAGCTAGGTAGGTGCAAACTGGAACTTTTGGTGTATACCATGCCATACCATTTTAATGTATGATATGCTCGCATATGAAAGCACATGGTTCGAAAAATTTCAGCTGTCAATAATAACACAAAGTTTGCTCTCTTCAACTAGTGATAAATTAAACTCAACATTCCAAATCATGTCCATAATTACCTAGAAAATACTCATATTAAGTATACTGTACCTTACCAAACCTGTAAAACTATTTTTATTACGGAAGTTTGCTCTAGTAGCAAAGTCGTCAATGATGAGAAACTCTGCCAGGAATATGAACCGCCAGGTAAAACTGTCGTGAATTATCATAAATATTATGATGAAAACTTTGTATATATCCTTAAAGTTGACTCTACCAACCGGATATTATATTCATTTGTTTTAGCTATGGCGAATGATAGTCACAAACAGCAATGACAACATGAAAAATCCCCGTCAACTGGGGCTACTAATGCAAAGACGTTCAAACTTCCATTTGGATGCTCCATCAACAGTTGGAACAGAACCTGATAAGAATGCACCAGAGTATCAAGTATATAATTAATACTTAATCTTCAATTAGTATAATAAAATGTTCTTTTCGTTCATTTAAAAAAATTATTACCATTTAGGAAAACGTAGAAAGTATGAAGAAGGTTGTACAAGATTTACGTACTAAAGTATCAAAGATAATGGCCGGTGGAGGGGAGAAAGCTATACAAAGACATACTTCTAAAGGAAAGTTGCTACCTCGCGATAGAATTCAACATCTTCTTGATTCCGACTCGTCATTCCTCGAAATTTCCCAGTTCGCTGGATATGAACTTTATGGTGATGACGAAGTTCCAGCAGGGGGGATTGTAGGAGGAATTGGAACTGTGCAAGGGTAAGTAAAACATATACAAGAAAGCCATGTATGAGTACTTTGATGTTGTCTGTATGAATAAACACTTTGATTTCGGTAGGGTCGAGTGCATGATTGTTGCTAACGATGCTACGGTAAAGGGCGGTTCTTACTTTCCTATAACTGTAAAGAAGCATTTGAGATGTCAAGAGATCGCCCTGGAAAACCGGCTTCCATGTATTTACTTGGTTGACTCAGGTGGAGCCAATTTGCCTAGACAAGCTGAGGTGTTTCCAGATAGGGAGCACTTTGGGAGAATATTTTTCAATCAGGCCAAAATGTCTTCCATGAAAATTCCACAAGTATGAAAATTTTGTTTTTAGCACGTCTTACAGTTTGATTAGAATATTAAACCCTTTGATTTTCCAATTTAGATTGCAGTTGTACTTGGTAGTTGCACTGCTGGAGGTGCTTATGTACCTTCAATGGCAGATGAAAGCGTTATAGTTCGAAATCAAGGAACAATCTTTCTTGCTGGTCCTCCATTGGTAAAGGCTGCTACTGGTGAAGAAATTAGTGCAGAAGACTTGGGTGGTGCTGACTTGCATTGCGGGTAAGCTTAAAAAATACACTTTCGGTTTGATTTGCGACTTGCATTGTACTCATTCGTTGTGATAAAGCATAAATCATTCTTTACAGAAAATCTGGTGTAACTGATCACTACGCTTTAAACGACAAAGATGCCCTCCAAATAGCTAGAAACATTGTGAAGAATTTAAACTACAAGGTGCCTGAAAAGCAATTTACGACTCCTTCCAAAATAGTTGAACCAAAGTTTGACCCAGAAGAACTTTATGGAATTGTGGGAACAAATTTGATGCGCACTTTTGATATTAGAGAGGTATACCTATATTCAAAGTTGCTTTGCCAGACGGAATTAACTCATTTCCTCTGTACCTTTTTTATATAACTGAATTGTTCTGTTTTGATAGGTAATAGCCAGAATCGTAGACGGATCAGAGTTTTATGAGTTCAAAGAGAAATATGGGGAAACATTGGTAACTGGATTTGCAAATTTGTATGGACATCCTGTTGGGATTATCGGAAACAATGGTGTTCTATTTTCAGAGTCTGCACTCAAGGTTTTCGTTTGCAACAAGGATCAAGTGTAGAATATTTTTAACATGATACATATATATTATCTTCTTTCTTGCAGGGAACTCACTTCATAGAGTTGTGCTGTCAGCGAAAAATTCCACTGATTTTCTTACAAAATATCACAGGTGCGTTTCTGACACTTTTGTAAATGGTCTTTTGTAAACTAACCCATAATTTTATACAACTCATCTTCATATCATGTAGGGTTCATGGTTGGTCGGGATGCGGAACGTGGAGGAATTGCTAAAAATGGAGCTAAAATGGTTACAGCAGTGTCTTGTGCAAAGGTGCCCAAATTAACGGTCATAATTGGGGGTTCTTACGGAGCAGGAAATTATGGAATGTGTGGTCGTGCTTACGGGTAATGCTGAACCAATATCCGAATTAAAAATTCGGTTCAAGTAATTATAAACCATGGCTGAGTGTTTCCATAATAATTTTCAACTGTTTTGCGATCCAATTGTGCTTCCTTTACTTTTCATAGACCAAGATTTCTATACATGTGGCCTAATTCACGTATTTCTGTAATGGGAGGAGAGCAAGCGGCTGGTGTTTTGGCTCAAATTACTCGAGACCAGAGAATTAGGGAAAAGAAAGAGGTAAGTGAAACTATTTTTTCTGTACCCAAAAGGTTTTTAAACTTTTGTAAATGTAAAGTTCTCTCACCTTCATATCTTTTTACACCTTTAGTTCACCGCAGAAGAGGAGAAAGCATTAAAACAGCCAATTATAGAAAGATTTGAGCATGAAGGTCACCCATACTTTGCCAGTGCAAGGTAAGTCGTGGGTGTTTCTGGAAATGAGTCAACACCAAACCACGTCATTTGTCATTAGGTACAATTTGCGTAATGTAACATGGAATATAATGCGATTAATTTGTATAACGTTTACTAGGTTGTGGGATGATGGAATTATTGATCCAAAAGACACAAGAAAAGTACTTGGACTGAGTCTCAGTGCGGCTCTCAACGCCCCCATTCCAGATACGACCTTTGGCGTGTTTAGGATGTAATGCAATAAATACAATAAAATTAATTGTATGCAAAACGAAAATGTACTCCTGCTCTTGCAGCATACGCTTTAAGTAATAAAGCAAGGCAATCAATAAATGTTATTGTACCACGTGTAACACCGATCTTCGTTTATGTTTCGCTTATTCGGCATTTTTCCTACATGTCACGCGCTATTAACGTTTTACACAAGGAAGTTTCCACTTGTAAAGTTTTATGTCGAAAATTGCAGTGAATCACCTGCCTACTGCATTGCATGTTTTCATACGCTTGCTGTTGTACTTTACCCGAACCAAGGTACAATATTCGCTGAAGAGATTGTAATCAAAATGCATCCAACGTTTTCATGAATATTTGCTGAATTTTATGTCGTTTTTTTGTGAGTAATAACCCGATGACGCGACGTGGCAAACAAGTTCACTCATGATCACTGGTTTCTTAGAATAAGTCTTCATAAACTTGGTTACGCCATGTTACATTTTTGCTGTCATACTTATTTTCGGTAGATACATCAAATGGTTGTAGTACAGCTTTTGTATTACGTCTTCGGCAGCAGACTGAGTAGAACATGTGCCTAAATTGGCCCAACGTAAAATATTTGTCATCCTTCGTTGTACAACGCACTTTCTTTCGAGTAGCCTGAATTACGCATATTATGGTATGGACGGGTAATATACTATTACCAATCGTAAGTAAATCCAAACTGCTTCAGATATTTCCGTATCATGAAATGTTACCGAGAAATCATATACTAATTGAATTTGATTGGGTGTTTAGTGTATCATATACATTTGTCGTACTGATGGATCATTAAATCTGTTCGAGTGGCTGATTCATAAAAGAAAAACTTTTGTTCTTGTTGTTTCATGTGTTGAAATTAAATCCAAATCTGAAGCATAGTTAAAATTATTTAATTGTCCATTGAAAGAACAAACTCTCTTCTTTAACACTTGTGTGACAAATACGCAAGAATCTGTTGAGTAAGCATAAATTGAGACGCAAAGTGAAGTTCTAACATGTATATTTGAGTCATCAATTATTTTCAAGATGTTATTATCGCATTTTGTTTTGTAAAATTTAATGACCCAATGACAGTTTGCCTGAAATAAGTTCGTTACTCTCTGGTAGATAGCATTATAAGTAAATATTTGAGGAATGTAGGAAATAAAGTATGAATCATTAATAAGGAATTCACCAACATTTGGATTGGTTGCATTAATATTCTTATTGCTAATGACATGAAAACTATCAAATGAAGAAACGAGGGAAATAGAATAATTCAAATCTCTTGAAAGGGAACCAACTACTTTTAGACGAGCATTTGTTTGCATTAGCAATGCCAGTGGTAAGTTATTTTGATTGTCCAAACGTTTTGCGTCACTTTTAATGACAGATTAATAAATTTAAAAACGTTTGGGGAAAACGTTTTGCTTATTGGACTGTACTTCGGATAAAAAGTTATTATTATCTAAGTGAAGATTTCATCTACATTATCTACCACACCCAAAAATGTATGGGTTGTAAAACATGTGAATATCGGTAGCATTAGTCTCAACTGACAGTTTTTAGGCTCAACACTTGAATGCACAAGTTTAACATGATTCAGATATAAGTATTCCTTTCCATAATATAGAATTCCTAATTCTGCTCAATGCATGAGATGCCTTAACATTCAGCTACATATTAAGACTGTAGGTTCTGTCTGTCTGTAATTTATTGTAAACCACGAAAGCCCAGAAAATGCTTTTCAGTGTGATTTCAGCAAAATCTAGTAATTAAGGCACCTATGTATCTAGTATATTCGAGACAGTTGTTTTTGCAGTAGATATGTATATTTGTCACTTGGTCAGTAAGTCGATCCCTTGAACCCCAGGTAATGATGCCTAACAAAGTAAAGACCTCAGAATATAAGTCAACTATCCGGCTACCTGAAAAACTAAAAATTTGTGAAATGTCACTAATTTTGAAGAAATTAAAAATATGTGAAATATTTTTTTTGTCTTAAATGACCCCAATTGTCATGATTCCTTCACATGCAAATGCAGAACATATTTTGGTGCAGAACACCGTGTAAAAATATGTATTTACATGGTATTTACATTTACATAGAATTGTGTATACCATATTACTAATATCCTAAAGGTACACATGTACACTCGAACGTTTTTTTTGATGATGTGAGATCTTGTGGATCTAAATTATTAGCATGGAACATGGCGTATGACGCAAAATGTAATCAATGCCGTTCTTCCTTTTTTTTAAAATTTGATCTGGAGAGTTTGTAATGTGTCAATTTACTGCATAGCAAACTTTGGGCACCATGTATAAGCAAAGCTTTTTTTTTACTATAGTGAAAGATCGAATAAATTACGTACGTAAAGGATGTAGGATTTCCTCAATTTACTGCAACAATAAAGTTGACAGTCGAATATGATTTAAATCATAGAATACACCAAGATAATTATATATAATAATAATATTATAATTTAGATCTATGATTTAAATATTATTCTATAGTTTCACTTTTGTCGCAGCATTGCAAGACTGTATGTACGTATAGAATGAACATTACCAAGCGGTATAGCAGAAGCTTCAATTAAGTTTCCTATTAAATTCAATGTTCCTTTGGATGTTGGATAAAAAGGTAAGATGCGGCATAGTAGAGCATGCATTTTATGTGAAACGTCATTCGGAAATTAGATACCAATGAATAACATCGGATATTCCAGAAAGTCGTGTTTTTTAAACATTATAATGACAAAAACAAAGGTTTCATATGACATTTCACAAAAACAAGTAAACGTCATGCGATGCGTCGATCATTATATTTGTTGTTGTAACATTTATGTTGAAAAACTGAAGGACTGCTTGCCAATATCAAAATTCTGTTTTTAGCTTGCTTCATTGCTATGAAATTACCGAATTTACTTGAGTTAATCCTTCAGTTTCTGTGTAATGCTTTCTTTGCAAGATCATGTTGCTTGAGAGAAACAATCCTAATTTCCAATGATACTGCAAGCAATTCTACAACTGCTCTTTCTTTTACAATCTTTTGAAGTGGCATCCGAAGGTTTGCCAACACGATCGATAAAAGCGAAATCATAAAATTACGTTTTCGTACATTGAACTCATTATGAAAAACGTTTTTCTCATAGTTAAGTATACTAGGGAGATATAAATTTGAAATGAAAGTCTACAATCTACAGAATAGTATGCCGCAGTTGTGCAAATAATATTGGATATGATCTGGATGTAGTATTCATGAAGTAGCATTATTTATGAGAATATTTCCTCGTTGGATTGAATGATGCAAGAGGAAATACTGAAAGAATTCAACTCACAGTATGAAAAATCTCAGGTAAGAGCAAATCCCAATTTCACAACAACCCTATGATTATCATGTTATAAAGATAAGACAATGATGTTTCTGCTGCATTTTCGAATGCTGCTCCAGTTATATAAACTCGTTTAAACCTTAAAATACTACATGAGCATTTGATGAAGTTAGATCTTTCTTCAGGTTGACACTTTCGACTTTCTGGTATATATTATGTAGAAATCAGTTGACCCGGCTGCCTCCGTCTGGTTTCTATTTTAAGCTTTCCATGTAAATATACCAATCAATATTTTCAAGCTGTATGCAGATTACAACCAACCTTAAAACTGAAAATAAAAGGGATTGTTTGAGTGCTCTATAAACAGAACCAACAACCCTCTCACCCTTTGCATTGAGATGGTGAGAGCATTGATCCTTTCGACAAAAGTCGTATAAAACGTTTTTGTTTCTCTTGAAGGCAAAAATAAAATAGGCTTCATTCCAACATTATCAAGCGTACTTTCAACTTTGATCCAGTGCCTGTAAGAAAAGCCTAAGAGTAAGATTAAAGTTTGACAAAGAAGGGTTTCGTGTTGCTTTGGGTATCTTTTGTGATGCATCCCAAAATGGTTAAGAATGAGAAGGAAAGGAACCGACTACCCAGTACCTTTGTAGATTACATTTACATACATATAGATCCATTCCTCAAAAGACCAAAATGAGAAGGTCTTACAAAGAATTCAGAGGATGCTGCTGCAGCTTGCCTACGATTCTTACAATTATTGTGTGGCAGCGGAAATGTCGACTTCTACCTAAAATATTTTTACTACTTCCTCAAAAGACCTTCTAGCCTTACTATTATAGAGGATACACTTAAAGCTTATGTTCTTTCTGGCATAAAAAGACCTTCTGGGTTTATGCTGCACAACAAACAAAAGGCAGAAAGTTTTTATGAACACGGTTACTGCATTTTGGAATTTGAAGTGGCTCAAATATCTCAAACTCAATCAATCATTGTCGTCAGATATTTGGAACTTCATATCCGGAGTGAATTCCACCTAAAGTTGATAAAACAAAAGCAACCATGTACATTCGACCTTTTGCTTTAGAAATGCATCACAATAAAACGTACATACTATTTGCATTAGTTGTTCATCGAATCGATCAAAATTAAAATCGGATGTCGTTGTCGTCCGAATAGCCGAAACATGAACTCTCTGCTTGTACTGGAATATTGGAAAATACTCATTCGGTAATAAATCCAGTTTCATGGCATGATAATTCTGCTGACTAATGTGTAATGTGCCTTTTATGCCTTTTAGTAATATAAGCATTCCTGTGAATTAATTACCGTTTATTTAAACAGCTCAAATGACATACATTTTTACAACCAGATGCCGGCACACGACTCGCCAACTTCTCCTCATCATATAAGTATTAATTTTCCCCTTGTGGGTGGTGGTGTATTGACATTTTTATCAGTAGATTAATGCGTACATATATTGCGCATATTATTTGTTTATTAACCTAACATAACATTAAGTTATTCATTGGAAAAAGAGATAAAAACGTTTTACACAAACCATGATGATGCATGTATTTCATGCAGTTTAGTAATTTAACCAATTCTCTTGTGAAGGAGCACCAAGCTCCAGAAGATACGCAAAATACCATAATAATATAGTTCATGATGCGCAATGCTGAATTAGGGGGAATGAATGCACCATATTTCACTCACTTCTTGTTGACTACCACATCAAGTATCAGTAAGGTATTAGATGCACAGAATTGTCCATGTCTCATGTTCCACATATATTATGTACGTCTGCATATAAAGCATAACAAATATTTTGTCCAGTTGAATCACAATTTCAACATGTATACAGATCATGAATTTTGATGAGCTTGCATTAACCTCACGTGACGTTTAGTAAATATCTTACGTACGAATACTAGCATGCAAGTCATGTCTATTTCAGTAAAAAAGCTTATCCCTAATAATTATTATTAATGCATGTCCATGTTTTATTATCAAAAACCACTTGTTTGATTCATACTTTCACACTGCCCCAACATTGCAACACTTCATAAACTTATTGGGTTATCTCCATTTTATAGTAGCATGTGGATTAATCAAAATAAGTTCCCAGTTGTAAAATAACCCAAATATGATATTAACAGTTAACCATAGTGAAATTTGGGTTTTGTTCATGTACACATGCTCTTTCAGCATCTGTGCGGATTATTAGTGACAGGGTAAGCCCACACCAACAAACTAAAGCAAAGTATGGCATGATATGATGGTGATGTGCTCATGATGTGACTGTTTATCTTGGAGCGTACAAAGGGAAAAACGTTTTCCCAACGTAGGCTTCTCAAATTATTTGATAGTAGCCACTCTTTCAATGAGTAAATGACACCCACCCTATCTACTGCAGCTGAAACGTTCAAGCACATATATATATACATAAATATATTGAGCAAGAGGGTTTATTTATCTTCACACACAGCTAAAGCAGAGGATAGCAACTTTAACGTTAACTTACTAATCTTTTTTTCATGAGACGTTTCGGTTCAGACCCTACTGGCTATCATTGTGTTGTTGCCAACAGGCAGTTCTGGCTAGAACTCAAGGTGCAGTACGCAGTACACGACTCTTTTATATAAATATGGGCATAGTCAATATAACAAAAAAATTCAGTTATATGCACACATTGTATGCTATATATTGTGCACAAACTCAAGTTTCGTTTGCAGTCTCCGTTTACATACCAAACATGATAATAAAGATATATATATATATATATTATAAAGCATATAAGTCGGATATTCATTGATATTTACACTTAATCATTCGCTTTCATGAAATTAGGTGGCTGAACCACCAAAGCAATCGTTGTATATATACTTTTGCCACATTATTCATTGATGAGCATTCATAGTGAAGCATTGCATTTAATGATTTGAAGCTAACTAACATAAAAATTTATGTAAACTTTGCTTGCTTGTAAGCTTGCAGTGTTGCCAGATTCTGTAACATTAGGGATAGACATCCCTATCCCTTGCCTTTACATTATTTCAGGTTTTTGGGTTGCAACTGCACGTAAATAAGAAAGGGACTCTCGAGTAAAAGTTTGGTTTTACAACATATATAGTTAGATATATAGTTGCATATTATGCAGGTACAGTATATGAACCTAAATTGTAAAAGTCCTTCACTCTATCAACAATACCAAGGGATGTGTACATGTTACTGGAAATTCTTTAAAAAAAACCTTGAAATTCGGATTGTTGAATAGTTCAGAAGGGGAATGACTGCAAAGGGCTTACATTGCTCCAATATATAAACGATGATTATGACTTTCATTTAGCTTTTTTCTAATCAGGGATGAGCGAGATATCTAACAACAAGCCAATGAAGGCGCTAGGTATGGTAAGGTTATTAGAAAGAATCAGCCAGGTTATGAGCAGGTTGTCCATGATTAGTTTAACCGGTTAGGTTAGCCACGACTGCTTTTTCAACTAAATCTGTTCTGGTTGGTCAGGTACTTTTCCAATTTTTTGGGAAAGCCTACGCTTAAGACGCTCCTTCATATCGCTATCCAATCCCTAAACGTTTACAGCCTTGATGTTTATATACAATGTATCCTGCTCATGTTAAAAAAAAACCATTGTGGACCGTCATTGGCAGGTCTTCCACAATGCATGTTTTGCTTATACTGTTAAGGGAAGTACGAAAATATGCTTTGCGAATGACCGATTTTTTTAGAGTCCTCCAATACCCCAAAAATATCTTTCAGTTGAAATTTAGCAATTGCTTTCGAGTTAAATTTACGCATTAGTTGGGTGCACTTTAATTTTAAGAGTTGTGAAATAATGGGGTAATTTGATACGAAGATTTGTCTCTTAGTTTCATTTCTTTTATGGTGAATCTTTAGCATGGGGGCAATAAGAGATTTTATTAAAATTGATTAAAAATACGTTACTTGCGTTTTCTGTAGCAGTGATAATTATTATTTTTTGCAGCAACACGTAAATACGCAAACGTGTGCAAGTTTACTACTGGAGGTCTTCAAGTGGTACCGTTTACGTCAGTGTCATAAATACGGATTCAAGTAGGGAAACTTATTCTGCTATAATACAGCTTATTATCTCATAGTGACTAAGGAATGACGTTCATATTATCGCACATTTCTGGAAAATTTTGCAGCGAGTAGTTTTTTCCCTTACCAAACGTTATACAAGTTATACAATGCCCCCAGGACGTTTAGAACTTACTTGTAAGCACTCCGTGGCTCATGAATTTAACTTTACAACCAGCCATATCCTAACTGGTGTGGGTTAATTTCTAAGAAGCACATACCGCATTACTAACAAAAACGACTCAAGCATTTACGGGATAAAGTTGATGAACGTAAATTTGGGGCTCAACGTGAGTGTGTATCTACAAAATGGAGAAACAGATAGCAGGCCCATAGTTGTAGGTCATCCTGGGCTTGCATATGTTGTGCTTCTGTTGTGCACAAGAACAGACGCATCGAAAGCAAAAAACATTTTTTACAACTCAAGCTACTCCATCCTGATGGCAGTATGTATGTTATGTGAGTGTAGAACTTATCAACGGTGCTGTGCAAGAGAACAAGAATATCGAACAACGTAGAAGACTTGTTCTTTTATGACCCCTATTCTGATGCTTGTTACAAAAAACGTTTTTACTTGGTATTCTCCAACATACGCAGTCATTCACTTCTATAAACTTGCCTGCCAAGGATGCCTGGCAGGATTGAGGAAAAGTACAGAGTAGTTAGTTGCTTATATTGATCAATGCGTATACAACCAAGTGAGGGGAAAAGGGAATGTACATTTGGATGCGACCCATGCTAAAGTATTATGTACATTTAATATATCTGCATCATAGTATGTACCTAAAAGCCACCTTTAAAATATACAGAGATATGTTGGTACTCAACTGCACAGAGAATGCTTACCCAACTCACCATATTACTGCAATACACTAGAAATATTCAAAGGAACAAGATAGGAAAGAGAAAGACTCTGAAAACCAGATTTCCAAAATAGTTTCGTTCCCTAAAGGACCCATTTTCATATCCTTGGGAAAGCCAAAAAACCGTGAAATATAGTTTCTTTGTTAGGTGTTAAACTACCAATTTCAGATTTGCAATATCTGTTTCCAAAGCCTGCTGACTGAGATCGTCACGGCTTGATAATTAGCACCATTTTCCAAAATCCTATCGTATAGTTCGGATAAGCAAGGCAACAAAGACACATAAAGTACTCCTACAACCAACCCTAGTTGTCCAACTCACTGCATCGTCATACTAACTTAACTGTTGGAAACGATCTGCAATATCATCTTGTAGTGAGAACATCCTTGCATTTTTTGTCTACACTACTCACACTGGAGAGCATTACGAAATCGTAATACATATTGCAACTACACCAATCATCATTTTATCCGCATCAGCAAAAAAAACCAACAGAAATCCCACTAAACATTTCAGTTCAAGCAAGTTCTGAATCAAATCAACTACTCCACAGCATCATTTAAGACGAGGAAAGAACCCTGATAGTTTTCTTGCAATAGTAACGTGAGCATGTGAGCGTATTAAAGACATTTAGTTCACCATTTGTAATCGAAAGTGGTCAAAATGTATTTCTAAAAGTGACAATAGCATTCCTTAATTTTAGTTCATCTCATTAATAATTCAACTTGCAATATCAATTTGATCTCCACTCTCCCGAGATTTTAATAGTGAAACGTTATTTAATCTAAGCCACTACCAAATGCTCAAAAAATATCATTGTATTTTAATTTCAAAGTTTAATTCACGTTGCGAGAAAGCTTAATCTCAATTTTTAAAATATTACCAGCTTACTTCCTTCATAATTCTTAGTAAGCAAAATTCAGGATAAAAAGGCGGATGCATTGACGAACGAGGTGATTTCATTGAATTGAAAATACCAAAAGCAGGCAAGGAGAGAGAAAAGAGTACAGAGTACTGAAACCCCCAAGTGTTCATTGTGGAATATACATCCCACCTACGAGGATTGCGTTATAAGGCAAACTTACAACTGCGTACATACATACAAGAAGGATAAAGAAGGATAGAGAAGTAAATGTTATGAAAAATATAGCTAAGCAAATCCAAACTTCATCGGCATTGCAGACATTTCAAGCCATCTGCTGACGAATATTTTCATCATACAAACTTTACTACTACACCACACACAGCTTTATAAGCAGAGGAGAGGAACATGATGATGTTCAGCAACCTGATGCCGAAGACCTTATAAAGAACTATATACCTACCTATTTGATGCTTATGTAAAGTTCCTTTAGGAACAAAGTGCTGATGAATCCCGGAAAACCGTTGGAATGAAGTAATACAAAAAGTGACGCTCTCTTCACACTCTCAGACTGAAACAGTTCTGATGGAATAACAAAAACTTTTTTAGCTTTTCATTTTTCAAATTAATAATCATCCAAGATGGCTTTAATTTGAGAGACTAACCTCTCTCAGATTGCTGATCAACGGCGTGGGACGGGCGTTTTCCTGTCAAGAAAGCAGCGATTCCTTGGTTTTATTCGACGCAACGCGTGTCTACCTTAAAAATAAAACGAAGCAATCCTTTTTTGATTAACGCAGCGTAGCACGTTGAACGTAAGTTGATGTCGACGTGTTTCAAAAACAACAATTGAGTTGACCAAAATCTTCGCATTCTTCCCGAATTCTTTCTCTATATGAACCGAATCCTATTTTTTTGTAAATATTGAAAAGGTAATCAAGTTTTCTCGCTTTAAAAAAAATGGAAACGTTTTCCTATACTTTCTCTACCTAAAAGTTTGTGTGACACACTTTAATGAATGTTTTATCCCTTTTTAACCAAACGTCATTTTTACGTTACTATTAATCATTACTTTTATCATGGGAAATGATTCATCTGTCTTTTCTATTATGTACTTTAGGATAATAATTTCCTTAGTTCATTCATTCCAAACATTTCATGCATGTCACAAGGAGAGAAAATGTTGTTAAGGCATGAATATTCAGGAAAATCGATTCTGGATTGTAAACTCTTTAAATCTCTCTCTAGTTAAACAAATTTTTCAGCTTCTTTAAAGTAAAACGACAAAAGTACTGCATAATTGAAAATGTAGTTAATTTCAATTAAACTCTTTGCATTGTTAGAAATGTTGCATGAGGAAAAGGTTGGATAAAAGTGCACGTTGCCCCAATTTATTGGGAATCACAACATATCATCGCAGTTGTATTTCATTAATTAGTTGCAACCTGAGTAGCAACAACGGCTCAAAACAAAGAAGGTGGATAAAAGTTGTAACAAAATATTTCTGATCTCATTCTCGAGCTGTGATTTTTTTTTGTAGAGAATCTGAAAAGATTTAAAACATTTTCACATAACGTTTTCTCGTCATTTTCTCTGTTCATTCAAGTTTTTCTATGAAGTTTCAGCAGCATAATGTATCAAATCCAATATCTTAGGTTTCTATTGCATAGCAAGGTGCTGAATGTTTTCTGCAAGTTATGCAGATTACAGACCAATAATTTAAAACGTTCATTAATCACAATGACTTCCATCCAAATATTAAATATAGCGTTAGTTTGATTGGTGAAGAGAGGGGTAGGTAATAAACTATATCAGTAATGATAAGATGAATTTTTTTTTCATATAAATTGAACGTTTGCATACTCTTGTCAGGTCAGTAGTTTAAACGCATTTAGATAGACAGGAGGCAGGCCCCATTCCCGCATGTTAAAATATAAACTGTCATTAATCATTTTAGTTGCTTCATTAAACATTTTTGTTAATTTCTTTTGTTTTCAGGATTGTTCACTGATCAGCAGCTCACCAGCGACTACCGAGGTAGAAGCAGTCGTGGTTCTTTGTCATATTTGTGAGAAAGTTTGCATTCTACTAAGAATCCGCAAATTTTTGCATAAGCCCCCATTTTGGTTTCTGGAAAGGATATTTTCTGTTGTCTCAGAATCTTTTCAAATCTAATCATAAAATGAGTACGACACACACTACCACAGCTCAGTTACAGCTACCTCAATCTTTACTGGTGACTGAGAGTTCAAGAAGTTCTATTAAAGAAACGAGATCCTTAAAAATTAGGAGTAGTAAATCTACTAATTTCGGAGCCTATGGAAAAAGGAAACTCAACACTAATAATAATAATGAGCCATTCTCAAGACCGTCTTCTGGGGATCGAGATGGTACGGAAAGCTATAAATTGTGTATTTTTACATATTATATAGCAGTTTAGATTGCTGAAAATAATACTCATGAAATCTTTTCATTTTTTATATATTTTACAGAAGGCCCAACCACGAAAAAAATTATTATTGAGCCAGAGCCAGGAGTAGCATATAGTTCATCCCCAGCGACATGGGATAAAAGTCAACATTCAACCAAACGGGCAGGTGAATATTTGCTTGGACCAAAGCAGGGTAGTTCACCTGTCAAATGCATCCAACAATTTCTAGCACGGAAGGATGGAACAGATGAATTTTATATAATTAAGGTAAATTTTAGTTTTATAAAATAATCTCCTGCGAATGAAAATGCATATTATTCAATAATAATTATAATAATTTTATTCTATTCTTTCAGATGTTAACGATGAAAGGAAGTAATGAAAAAGAAACAATGGATGACATTCAAGGAAAAACACTTCTGCACACTGAACACTCACTCTCATCGTTGCTTAAGTATGAGGATGGTGTTGTTCACGAACACGGAATGTTTAGGGTAATTTTACTATGCAGTTTTGGAGACCTGTTGGTTATTTTTTACTACAGGTTAATGATAAACTGACAAACTTTTTATGTTTTGTTCTCCAGTCTACAATAGATGAGTCGATTGTTAATGATAAGGGACAAGTTGTTACGAAGGAAGTTACTAGACTATGCCTAGTTTTGGATTGTTATATGCCTCATGACTTCAGCCCTAAATATAGTCACATTACGAATATGCAGTACTACGTAATTAAAGAAAAGAAATTACCAGAGGCAGAAGCTATTCGCATATTTTATAAAGTAGTACAAATCGTGGAAAGACTGCACAAGGTATACATTTACTCACTCAGATGAAAACTGCATGGCCAGCCTATTTTTTTTGTAATTAGAAAGGGATTTTTAGGAATTTAATTTTTACAAACAATCTCTAAACAGCTAAATATTGTACACCGGGACCTGAAACTTGGTAACATCATCTTAAATAAGGATACAGGTGAAGTAACTCTTGCAAATTTTTGTTTGGGAAAACATCTGACTAGTGATAATGATCTCCTGAAGGATCAGAGGGGATCGCCGGCTTACATTTCCCCCGATGTTATTATTGGAAAGCCATATTTAGGTAATTTAAATTTACTACATCGTTATAATGTATTATTTTCCAATTGAAAAAAAAATTTAATTTTGTATTTAAACTTAAACCTTCTTTCTTTTCTCCATAGGTAAACCTTCGGATATGTGGGCGCTAGGTGTAGTGCTATATACAATGTTGTATGGTCAGTTCCCATTCTACGATCAAAGTCCGACAGAACTCTTTCGCAAGATCAAGACTGGAGAGTTCCAGACTCCTGTGTAAGTTTTCAAATAAATTCTACATATATTTCAGCACATTTATTTTATTACACATGTAAATAGTTATCATACGCACATTCTGACATCCACAAAACTGGCTTTAGTTAATCATGTCCACTGATGCGCCTTTATAATACGCTATTAAAGGGGTATCACTGGATATGATTAGCTAAATCAATCATGGGAAAATATTTTAAATTTTCTCTGTTTAAACCTTTTAATTCAGAATTCAATAATTTTTATAAAATTCATTGTTCTCTTTGATTGTTTGAAATACCTTTGTATCTCTGCGTAAATTTTTACGCTTTAAAAACATATGATGATGCCAGATATTGGACTCTTTGGTTGGATCACACTCACCATTCATTAACACATGCGCTAGTTGTCCCCGTAGGTAAATGTGTGGCTGTATTTGATACAGTGATGAGGTGTTTTTTTTACTTGTTTTATTTTTTTAAATTACAAAATATTATTTTTACTTGATGTTTAATTAATTTATAATCTATTTTTACATATAACATTAAAACATGTTATGTCCGTAAGGCCTGCTATTTATCCGCTATAATGCTGCTAGTTTCTTGTCTGCTAACGAGATACTTCTTGACGCCACTTGGCTTTTGGCCGTTTGACGTCTTTTGAACGAATCACGTCAGTTACAAGAAATTAGCAGTTGTTACAGCGGATGTTCCAGCACTGCCGTTTCCCCATGATTTAACTATCATGGTCACACACACACTTACAACACACATGAAAATTACTTTTTTTTGTTGTCTTTTCCTTGTTTCTTGAATCCTGTTTCTGTGAATATGGTTCTTTGGATCTCTGGACTGTTACCCCATTGTTGTCGAATGTAGTCAATCTGTATTTAGCTCACACAGCACAATTTGATCACGAGTTCTAGTGGTATCACTTTCTATTTTTATGGGTGTCTATCCTAGAACTTAATTCAAATTGTGTCAAACTGCCGTCACTTCCTATTGGAAGGATTAAGGCGTTTTGAATGTATGAATGTCAGGGTTGTAACCTCACAAATTATAACCCTACCAAAGGCATAATTACATTGACCTAAGCGTCTGATTTATGGGTATGCACCACATCAATCAGCGTATAGCCCTGCTCACAGAGACGTACGACTTCCTCCTTTTTTGACCTATTACCTTTTACCGATACCATCATGCTGCTGCATTTTGCGTCCTATATATTATATATATCCTGCTCGCTGACTGCGCACTTATAATAATTCTTATTGTCATCAATAATACTGAGTTTATATTTTTCCCTTGGGTCAACTAATGGTTTACGGGATGCTAATTTAAGAATTGATATTTGCAGAGATATTAACGTGAGCAAAAAGACGGTTGCGTTGATCCAATCCCTTCTGGTTTTGGATCCTAAGAAGCGTCTGACAGCCGAACAAGTGTTGAAAGATGTCAAAAGCATTATCAAAGCGGAGGAGACTTTGATGTGCGATTCGGACTTACAGGTAAATATTTAGTGAATATCTTGTAAACTTAATATTTGTGTGCTTTACAGATACGCAATATTTTTGTGCGTATCCCTTTAGTAAGCCCTGTTCTTTGATTTTAATTATGTTTCAGGTTGTTCCGGATTGCCATCCTGGAGCAGAAAGACCTAGAAAGCGAACACATGCAGATCGCAGTGGCATATCAGATGCTGCGTTCGCTGATATCGCAGCACTTCTTGCGAAATCATCTTATGAAACCGATGCAAGTGAAAGTGATGTAAGTCTTGCATTACCCCCAAATTGACTCTGTTGCTGATGTTGCAACTATAACATTAAAATACATTTTGATGTTAACTGATTTTTAGGATTTGGAACCTTTCACAAAAATGGCCAAGCGTATTGTTGCCAGTCCGAAGGTGCAGATCCCTGGAATACACACCCACATTACACTTGATGAATTACAACGAATTCATGCATTGTATGTGGCTCGTAAACTGAAGGAAGCCGCCATTGGTAAACTATCAGCCAATTTGGTCCCGGAAGTTGTCACTTCACACTTCACGTCGAGTTCGAGTAATGGTTTTAATAAAAGCGCTGCCACTAACCTAGATAGCGCGCTTGTGCCCGACAGTTATAATGTCGATGCGACCAATCCGACTCGTGGCGTTGGGTTGGAGAGTAGGGCTGCGCTATTAGCGGATGATAGGGCGTTGCCGACGCGTAGATCATTCAATTTAATTGCGCAGACACGTTTATAGAAATTGCCAGCGCGCAGGTGCTCGATTTATAACCAGTTCTCCGGACGTTTTTTTCTTCTTTTTTTTGACGTCCGGAGCATTATTTGGAAAACAGGCTGGTTTTTGGTTATCCACATGGATTTTATTGGTTTGCCCGATGAAATCAGCAGGGATTTCGCAAGTAATCGAGCACCAAACCATCAGTGCAGTCTAAGCATTTTGTATACATGATCACAATGGAGTTGATGTATGTAGTCACATTTTTGTTCGCAACTTGTAGTAAACAGCCTACTTTATAAAAAAAATTCAGATAGCGCAGTTAGGCAGATGCCGCTGTATGTATAAACGTAGTCAAAAAGGAAAAATGTATATAAAGGTAATTAATTCCCTGAATATAGAAGAACATTTCATTTGTTTTAAAGAAAAGCTTAGCTAATTCATTGTAGGTTTGTAGTAAAAAACATATTTTATGCAGGAAAAAATTAGGTAGTGCAGTTAGGCAGACGCCGCTGTATGAACGTAGTCAAAAATGAAAAATCTATTTAAAGGTAATTAATTTCCTGAATATTGAAGAACACTTCATTTGTTTTAAAGAGAAGCTTAGCTAATTCATTGTAGGTTTGTAGGGAAAGCTTTATTGTAGGTTCTAGGGCTTTTTGAAAAATATTTTGTATATTACCTATACAGATAAAGTAGGCTACCTTTCTGGGTAAAGTACAAATTTCGACTGAGTATATTTTTGTATTTTTATACTATGTAAATACAGTGCTGGAATGAGTTTTCTGTACAAATCTTAAAAGACTCGAGACCCTTTCCGGGTTAAATTTTATAATGACGCATTTGCCTTTTGGTGTGGACCAAGAAGTATGTACATTTAGATTGAGTTTGCTGTTGATAACAATTAACAGCAAATTCAATTTTAAATCTTTAATGTAATCTAATTGTACAAACTTCTTGGTGTGAATCATAGAGCAAGAGCGTGTGTATTTACGTGATGGCCATACAATTCTTATGGTGAATCATTGTTAGGTGTTTTAATTTTTTATCATAATTTTTAACGGAACGTTTTATCGTAACATTTTACAATCGTAATTCTGACTTACAGAAAACCGGTTCTAACAAGGTATTTGCAGCGTATAAAATACCTATTTACTTAGTCCGAAATTAAGACTTTGCCTAAAAATGTAACGACTAGATAGATGGCTAGGCTTATTCAAATCAGAAAAATAATTGCAATCATTGAACTCAGTCTTAACTTAATGTTAATTTGGCAGTACAGAGTTTTAGGTTTTAATATAAATGTGCTGAATATGAAAAGTCGATTTTCACGTAAGACGTGCTTATCGAAATAGTTATTAGTTATGTTAATATTTAGTTTAGAGAACTAATCGGGATCACCCGGGACCTCTCGCTTCCATGTGTGTAGCATCCATTGCTACGCACATCAATTTATGATAATATTAGCAGTTAAGATATAGAATTTACTTTAACAACACACGTTTTCGGGATAGTATCACCGGGACCTAAAAGCATCCATAGTGTGTAGCGTCAATATCGTTGCATGCGAAAATCACTAAAGTCTGATTTTAAAGAGAATAATGCATATTATGTACATATATGTATGTATTCTCTAGTGAATTTAACTGATAGCCCAACTGTAAGAAATTTAATTGTTTTCTGAGAATGATTTTATTGTTGAATTTTACTCTGCAAAAAAGTGATACACCCTAAAGTTCATTTTACATTAAATTATTGTAAAGCGATCATTAATAAATAAAAAAGCCCAACTTTTTCTGAGTATGTGTCTAATTTAAAAGGACTATACAGCTCAGTCGTTGTTGGAATATTAAAGATATAAAAATATATATTGATTCAAGCCAACTTTTCTTCCGAGTTTCTCGGTTTTAATTTTATTGCTTTCTTCCAGATCCAAAATAAAGTTAAGTTTATTATCCCAACCCCTCGTGTTTCTATTGTTGAATAAAATAAAAGTAAATGTTGTGCGTTTTACCTTATTGCTTCGCGTGAAGCTATATGCGCGTAATTGCGTTAAAAGCAATGGTTTGCGCAATGCGTTGCGCGTATGCAGCTGCGCAAATTATATGATATTTATGTTCTAGGATTGATTCGCGTGAATGTGTTTCCAGCAGCAGTCGCAAGCTAAATTTTAGTGTAAGGTAATTTACAAAACAAATCTATATTTGATTGTTAACTTGAATCTTATAGATCTCAACCTGGATGGACTCCACCTGTGGTGGGCTCTTGTGTTCCTCTCTTTATCCTGCTGTTGCTGGAAGCTCAATTTTAAGCTGACTATCTGTTTCCAAATACAATTTTTTGCCCAAGTCGTGATGTGATGATGATGCTGGTCGGTAATGCAGATATCGTTCACGTGTGACCAAGAAGTTGACCACAAGACTATTGGGCATAATATGGACCTGAAAGCTAGGGTTGTCTTTCCTAGTGCCATGAAAATGGCATAAGGTCCATATTATTATAGTCAGCTAGGACCTAAAGGCTAGGGTTGTCGTTCCTAGTACCTTTAGAGGTATAAGGTCCTCTTCTAAAGACATAAGAATCAGAAGATGTAGCAGTATCAGGCAGAATCTGGCATTTCGAGCAGAATTAAGTTATTTTACAAGAAGACGCTACCTGCATTGCACAACCCGCAGGTAGCGAAACCCAGAGATGGGTTCGTGAGGAAGTTAAGTAGGAAGCAGTTAGCGGTTTAGTTGCTGTCCTGATAATGAAACACCATCCATACATTTCCTGAATCCTGATTTTAATAGCAGTACCTTCCCTAAATATTTCCCAACATTCAAGACTACTATTTGCTGTAGCTGATTGAGGGTAGCAGTATCTCAAGTATGAATCGAGGTAGCTGTAGTTGCAGTAGCAAGTAATTTTATAGGCAGGGAACGGAAGTTACAGATGCTGGAAATCAAGAATGAAGACAAGCGTCTGAAATCTCTCGTGATAGAGGTAAGTCTCGAGGATAATGTAGAGGAGAGTAGAAGTAGTACCTTTCTGCAGTGTATGTTACTGCATCTTTTAAAAAACTCATTCCTTCCTCCTTGCCTTTCTTTTTTTCTCTTTCGTAACTTTCAGCACTTTTAAATCAGGGTCACAAACTGATTTGTGGCTTATACGTTTTCATGTGTTTCATATGATTGCACAATATTCTTGGCATCGGTTTGAATCATTTCACACTTACAGGGTTTACATTTAATTTATTTAACGTTTATTTATTACCAATGCATACTTTGATTTGTCGCGTATAAAAGGTTCGATTAATAATTACCATCAAATTTTCTTTTGGAAGTCATATGCACCACATCTAAACTTATACACAAGCCTGTACACAAATTGTCCGTGTTTGTACCTTATTTATGTGCATTGTGAATTCTTGCTCTACTCGTTCCAACTAGTGACGAGTATCAGCACTCTTTCTTTATGCACAATGTGCAATACATAGTAACGCGTGATTCTTCGTTGGCCAATATTAAGAAAAAATATATGGTATGATATCTATTTCTCTTATATATACCATAAAAAGTTTGGTGTGAGACAGGGTTTGATGGTTGATGAGCTTCTCATTATATTTTCACGTAGCATGTACAGACCATGTTTCTCCAGAAATTACAACGTGTTTTAAAAAGTAAAACTATATTCTCCATTGTCTTTAGACTGTTTTGGAGACACTATTGACTATATAATATAATGGAATTGAATATTATTGAATTTCAGCTACAATTCGATTACAAAATGAGATTTGTTGAATCAAAAATTAAGATTTCAAGTGCATAATTTGGGAGGTATCCATGAAATGGCAGTATAAACGATATCAATAGACATTTCCTTTCAAATCCTTATTTTATTCATACAAAAACAATTTTTCAAATGAATAGGTTGTTCATAAAAAGCAGCACACTCGTTAGTGTGTTAACAGTCTCATAATGGCATGAAGTTTTTGCCAACAAATGTAGGTACGGTCATTCAATCCTGTAATACAATCAAATGTTAGCTGCAGTTTTTCTCATTGTTAAGGTTCCATTATCATTCTCGGACTTGTATAAACTTGAGTTAACAATGAATGTATTACAATCAGTGAGCAAAAAAAAGCTTAACTATGACTATGCCATGTGATGAGACTCGTTGATTGCAAATTATTTTGATCACGTGTTAATGCTTAAGTTCAGATAGTCTTCGGGGACAACGGTTTAAGCAAAAATGCACATTGAATCACATGAATACAAAGTTGGGTATCCACATCAGGTTATCATATCATGCATTTGAATTGGGTGATGAGCTTAGCCTCGAAGGCAGGATGAACACTTCATTGAATAGTAGTTATGCAATCATACATTGCAGCTATTCACGTCTATATATGGCCTAACATTTCCGCAAACAGTCATCCCTCAGATCAGACGGTACCTTAGACAATACTATTAATTAGGAGACTGCAAATTATGGTGCAAAAAATCTGGCACACTTAAAATATGCATATCTTTCTAACGAATCAAGTGTGTAACAGGAATTTTAAATCCTTCACTCACCGCTTGGTGACATAGTATATTCAGAGGTTTAAGAAAGTTGAAGGTGAACTTGAAAAGTAGTTTTTTATATGATTCTTATATACCTATAGTCCAAAGCATAATCTATGTAGCCTATATGTATACATACAGTTGCAAGCAAAGCCATCAAAGGAGATTCAAGTAAAGGTAGGAATTCTGCTTTTTAATACCGGAAAGTATGCTACGTTAACTCAAGTTTTAATTCACAGGATTATGACTTGGTAATTATTAAACAATAAGAACGCTTAATTTGAAACCATCACATAATCCATGTTAGAATCAGGTAGGATTTGCATTTTGGAGAATTTAATTATTTTATTTTTTTATGAGTAATTAAGTAGTACAAAAAACACATCATGCATTCGATTAAAGAAGCCTTCTTATCTCATATTATAATACCCCTATACCCCCAATGGCGATGTGCGTCATTGGCATCAGGCATCTGGCTAAGCAACTATTTTAAAACAAAAATTCTAAATGTTTTTAGTATTTTAGTATGTTACTTTATTACAATGGAATATGAAATGGAACAGGATGGT
The DNA here is from genome assembly GCA_964034955.1 of Orchesella flavescens. NCBI lineage: Eukaryota > Metazoa > Arthropoda > Collembola > Entomobryomorpha > Orchesellidae > Orchesella > Orchesella flavescens. Next base: position 22,527,366 of record OZ035954.1, read on the forward strand.
TTTATCATTCTTTTTTTATCAAAGTTTATGGTACATGTCACAATCGAAGCAGAAACTTTACCCTGGCACGATAAATTATATAACCTAAAGTCTATACCCAGTTTTCTCTGCTATCTGCTAAATCTCAATTGCAAAATCTTCCGGTTAAATAAGATTACTTCCTTAGTAAGTGTGGCATATTAGCAACATCTTGCTAGTCTAAACTGCAATCAAGACATTGAGACAGGCTGTTAAAATATCCATCCACTTGTATTCAAAGTCTGGTCAGGTTTAAATTTTTATGGTGGTGAAACCCGATACTTAGCATAAGTAGTATGTACTGATTAAAGTACGGTAGTCCTTCAAGCATTTTAAATTAGGAAATTAGGATTGCCTGTTGCAACATGATTTGATAGAATTAAATTAGGTAATCATTAATCAAGTAATATTGCAAGGCTGATTGGAGGATTCAATGATTTGCTTCCACCACACAGTTTTTAACTTTACCTACAATTCAAAGTCATCAATCGAATGTGCTTTAGGTACGCATTTGCGAAACTACAGTCGGTCATATGAAGAGCAATAGTATACCGAAAGTGGCACAGCGACGGATAATGCAATTAGCAGGAATCCCACAGAGTTCACAATGACCGTGCATCTAGATTTCAAGAATTAAACTTCTTATAAGTAGTAAATTGAAGGAAGTTGCGTCAGAGGAAACTTTATTTGAAATAATTTTAGACACGATTACGGTTCATGTCAACGTTATTCGCATGTAACGTGCAGCGTGTGAACTCGATAATTTTGAATTAATTTATATGATGAGGTGATGAGATACTTTAGTGAGTTCAACCGGTTTATCCAGACGTAACTAGAATTTTGCATTATCATACAGCGAAATTGTTGGAGCTTTGAAGACAATTTATTTTTGCATTTCACCCTTTATTAAAAGTAATATGTGTAAAGATATAAAGAGTTAGCTATGCGAATTTGGACACATGTACGTACTAACTGATTATGAGATACCTGTGTGTCCTGTGTGAAAGCGGGGTTGGTTACGCAACTACTGTCTGTTTTATTTATTTCATGGAACATGCGAAATAAATTATAGCATCTTATGCATAAATAATGTAACTCTTTTACTTTGTGCAATTTCGGGACCATTAAATTTATTTTCTGCACGTCTTCCTCTGGTGGACAAACGACAGCATATCTGTGCATATAGCGTGACCGTGGCTCTCGGCTATTTTGCTGTTGAAACGTTTGGTTACGTGTATGTGTACTTGTATATTTTAAACTTTTGCAAATCACATTAGATTGTCGTTCCATGATTTCCTTAACGAGTTCTGGAAACACACTAAGCAAACATGCAAGGTACAACATGATATATATGCTTTTGAAGGCGAGTTCACAGCCAAGTAGTAGTGTCAGTGTCAGGCTATCGAAGGAGCCAAAACCTGCCACTTTCATTGTTCTTAGCAGCTTGAAAAAATGGGCACAGCATTTAATGTAGTATTCGTAGGTATGCCAAAGATGCAGTTTTTGGCAACACTGAAAATATCCGACTATTGTATTGCTTATGCATATAACATTGACAATAGAGTAGGTAGGTCAGGCTCGTCCTATTATGTATTCATATTTTTTTATTTCGACGATAAAACTACTCTGCATTAAAAAGTTTAGGACGAGGTTAGGTCGTTACGTTTTGATGGGTTGAAGTGTATAGCATGTAGATGGGAAATGATGGGATTTCAAATATTATAATGCATACCTTTTAGTCTAACTAAGCAGTTTTTAGCGAAATGGCATGTATTCTGCCTATTATTTAAATAATATAATTGGGGTTTAAGACAGTGATTCAGAGGTGATAAAGATCAAATGCTCACTGTAAGTTGTGAAGGGAAAATTTTTGGAGTTGAATTGCATTCCTTAAAACGTCATTTTTATCCTAAATAGTATTATGCCAATTATGCACAAAAATATTAAAACTCTTCCTTTTATTGTATAATATATACATTATTATTATTATGCAAGAAAACTGATCAGTTTTTATCACAAGAATAAAATGAACAATAGATGTAATCACAGATTTTTCTCTGAGAATGAGTCAAACTGAAAGTATTTTGTCCCAAATATGAGTTGCAAATTTACTTAAATCTTCACATATATGACTCATTTAAAGCAACACAATTATAATCAAAAGATACAAATCAAAATTATTTGCAAAACAAATTCATTTAGTATTTGCGATGATGATGATTAGTGAAGAATTTGCGATAAATTTTTTAGTGTTTTCATTGTTTACTACTTGCTATTAGCAAGTAATTAGACTAAATTGTGGAATGCTTATAATTTTTTAGTATTAAAAAGGTGAAATGACATGTGTAATTTTTTCTGTCTGTTTCCAACATCATTGGGCATCACTACTATTACAAAGAAAACAAAGGCAAATAAGGAAACATTAGCTGTAACCCTCATGCTTATAGATTTATATCCGCAATAATGTTTACATTGCATTTTGCTACAAGACTACAATAACAAGTCAACAAAAATTGTTTTGGTTTAGCAGTGACATGCGTTACAAAGTTGCACATATATGAATGTATAAAGCCGGTATAGTACAGCCACAGCACAGCACTGAAACTATTCACTGTATGTTGTGGTGGTGAACATGGACGCAATTTTGAACTTGACAAATTATTGTATGCGTTCTTTTCATTGTTTCTTTGTGTGGTTTTCACACGTTCGTGAGCTTTGGGCTACCTGTCGTCATGTATGTATATTTTTTCTGCATGCTTTGCAGTAGTCGAACAATAAATGTGACACTGAATTTGTTCAGTCCCATGAATGAGGATGATCATCATTATAGAGTTAGTTGAGAAGTTGCATCATGATCTCACGGTGGATGCAATCTTCAATAATTTTTATAATGTGGGTAATGGCTATGGAATGAAATATGGATACCATGCAAATAAATTTACTAAATCAAAATCTCATCTGTGAGGTATTTCTTCCATGGTCACTTACCCACTACTATCACTTTCAGCCTTCGGAGTCGGTCTTAGCATGAATTGGCTTTTATTGTGCATTGTAATGGTAGGAGGCAAACTTAATGATGGATTATATCATATCCAATACTCATAAAATTACATACATTAGCATGTTTCGATCATTTATTGCAAGCAGATATCTTATATCGTTATATTGATGCGGACTTAATTGAGAGGGTTAAAAGGAAGCTTCTGTATATTTTCAAATTGCTCATTGTTCCAATGTATCATTCGCATCTGTACCTTTCATTTTTATACAATACGTACTAAATATAGAAGCTGAAGAAGAAGAATTCTTCTTGAAGTATGCAAGTTATGTTGTGAAATCTTGATACAGACTTCCATGAAAATTTGAGATTCCGTTCCTCTTCTCTTCTAACCTCGTTCCATTCTCGTGTACATAAAATGCATTTTAGAGATAAATTAAGACTTTACTATATTTTCATGGCTAATTTGGGATGGTTTATGGATAATTTATCTATTAGTTTATCCATCATTTTATTAGGAAGCGTGCACTTAACTAATCTTCTACGTCATCATGTGGATTGTACTTTGCTAATTAGTAGCCATAAGTAAGTCACCAGCAGAGTAGGTTCTCAGCAGTTTGTTTTGTGTGCCGATTCCTTCAACACTGGCCTAATTTGAATTTATTCGGAAGGACTTGACTGGGTAAATATTAATACATCCGTTAGTCAATCATTGTTATTATCATCCTGTTTCATAACATATTCTATAAGTAGTTTACCAGTAGTATCATCAAATTGTAAACAACATCGTTTAACGGAACCTATTTTGCATCATCTATATCACCAACTTTTGTCTGCAAGTTTACATTACGATACACCTAACCAGTATTTATTCACTTGGGCGATTTTGCTATATCGTGTTTTTTTACAACTTCAATTAAAATTCATGTTCAGTAAATTCCACGTGCACTTCCCTGGCTTGGAAAAAAAGTATTTTTCCAGACACTAAAAACTTTATAGCAGACATATAGAGGTGTTCTCATAAATTGCCTTTATATATATGTTCAACATTATAGTATTCCATACAAGTTGAGAAGGTAGAGGTGTTGTTGGTTGATGATTATTGTAAGATTAATCGTGAGTAGGTATTCCTTCAAGTATACCATACACACAACACGTAAATATATTGGCAATTGTTTGCGAAACTGTTATCATCATCTCATGTGGCAGGGGACCTTGACCTTCTCCAAATAACAATATCGTTTTTGTTGCTCTTGCTCTAGTGTAGATTCTTCAATCACATGGTATAATTGGTGTAAATCCCAGAACCAGAAATACAAGTCAGTAGTATCCTATTGTGTCAGTTATAGATAACAAGTTAAAATGTGCAATAATTGTACCTTATGATTATGTGGCTCTAATGTAAAGTGAATGATGAATTACTGCTAAAGCTTGAGTTAAAAACTATTACATTTACATACATATATCCACATGAGATAAATGAGTAGAGTACAACCCTAACGTAATGTGTGTGGCGTGTAATTGGCTAGGTATCGTAACTGTAGTATTTTCCGTTTCTCTCTCTTCTCTCTCTAATTTTTTATTAATAGAACATCAACTTTGATTGGCAGGTCATACAAGTTTTTTTTCTACTTCTTCTGCAAGTTTTTACTTGAAAACGGAACATCATCTTTATACTAATTATAATGGTAAGATACACTTTACTCGTATGTATCATGCGATGCGATAGTTTCTGCTTCTATTAAATGCAAGTAGGTAGGTACACAAATATCACATTGTTGATTCATACCCTGCTACATTCTCCTTTTAGCAAACCTTTTTTACGTTCAAAAAGCAAGATTCTTTCCGTGGAAGCATATTGCTTGGAGTGAGGAAGCCATTAACTAAGCGTTTATTGAGTCAGCCAGCTAGCTTCCATCGTACCTATTACCCACAAAACTACTTGTTTGCTGGATAAACTGAGCATTTCTTAGAATTCTAGTTAAGCTAAACGCAATTTTTTGTGTGTGCCTTACTAGCTGCATGGCTGCTGATCTTACAATAATCATAACTTATGGATAAAGTATCATAAATCTTTTTCATGTAAGAGATGTCATTTATTCTGGAACTTTGCAAGTTTTTTTTGATTTAATGATCCATGAACTTCTTTGTTCTCCAACATAAACTATCAGTTGCATTATTTATATTTACTATTTTATGTGCAAAAATAGAAAATAATATATGATGAAAAGTTGTAGCAAGGAACAGTTTAGTTATTATTTATGTATACAAGTTAATATTTACGTCTAATCTTTCCACTTCAATCGGTGGACTGGATAATATTCATATTCATTTTGCTTTGGTATTTTTTGATAAGCGGAAAGTGTGCAGGTAGCAAGCTGTTTCTTGATCTGATCTGATAGATAACCAGCGTGGTAATGAAATTATTTTATTGGATAGTTGTACTGTGTTTGTTGCTTATCAGCATCGTATGTCTGAGTTAAAACCTTGAGAGAATTCCATTTTGTCTGACACCCAGCAAGCAATAGTTTTTACTATATTGACTGACTGACTGACTGAACATATGAGGATGTATTATATACTATTTGTATCTGACGACACATGTCCATTTACACTACTCCAAGTGGCTTCTTGCATCAAATTTATTTGTTCCGGTATTTTTATCTATAGGAATTTAGTAATGTTTTCAAGTTGGATGAGTTCAAGTTTTTATAACATTACAACTCATCACAAAAAATGGGCACAAGATGAGAAACAATATCTCACAGCACCGTATGTAAAATATATACTGTTTCTTCTTTCCTTTGGGTACATGCCAAACAAGATAAATTTGGTTCAAGTGTGTGGTAGACTGCCGGGTTCCATTTAAACTATTCAATTAATACTATGAAATTTTTTTCTGTATCCCCTCTTTGAAATTTTATATTTGAAATTTATTCTATAAAAATAAGGCTACTTGTGTGTGACCAACGGTGGCTCGTGTTCACATCAGATGTTGCATGCATTGGTATAATATATGCGTTGATTGTACAGGATGCTTCATTAATAGCAAATGAAGCTTGTAATACTTATGTTCATGCTAGGATGCCGATGTGATGAATTGCGATTCGAGCCTCTTTTGTATTCCGTTGGACTTGAAAGATAAAAAACAGGGAATGCAAAGTAAGCTGCTATTCATAATTATATTCTCAAAATTCTCAGGTGCAATCACTCATCAGACATAATCAGGTCCTTCCACCCGTGACCATAAATGTAATGCAAGTTTACTAATGAAGGAAATGCAAAGTAGTATGTATATGGGTTACGAGAATGACAAAGTTTTCGGTGGCACAAGAAGGGGCAAGTTTTGTATTGAGATACACCAGATAAATATTTGAGGATGCGGAGGATGTTAGCTTGCCTTTTTGCCTTATAAAGTTTTTTCATGTCACAAAATGTGCTCTGAACTGAATTTAGAACGGCTAGTTTATTTGTTCCGATTGGTGGAGTGCACGCTTTTCCTTTTCAAATTTAACTCACGCATTTGTAGCAACTGTTATCCATAAGTGGTAATTTGCTGTAGAATCCGTTTTTCTAGTTATAGGCAGTAATAAGGCAAGAATGAAAGCAGCCAGCATAATCCCCTTTGTATTTGTATGACAGATGTGCAGGCAAATTGCTTTGACCTGATAACCTCTCCTACAAACAAAGATTAATAAGTTTCGTAAAGTTTATATGAATAATCTTCTCCCGTTGTTCATATTAACTGTAAAAAGTAAAACGGAGCCTATCAATTATTAGTCTCATGCTTTTAGAAGGTAGGGCTTTTAGAAGGCAGGACTTTGGACCACCACCGATAAGGGTGGTTATTCACCTGTTGAATCCCTATAGGCGTGTGTTTGTACTCAAAGTTCAACTTTTCAAATTATGTGTTTTGTGTAGACATTTGTACAAAATTAGTAGCAGCTTCATGAAGAAGAAATAGATCATCTTATATTAACGAAGTTGTATAAACACTGAATTTTTTTATACAACTTTGTTTTGCACATCTATTATGTAGTATTGCTTATAGACTCATCATTTAAAAGACCTTTATCATTAATTACAAAGTTCAATGCATCTTTGTCTCTGGTCAATAGTCAGTTGTGGCCTTTCAAGTAAAAAAAAATGTTAAGCAGATGTTAAATGATTGGTTCTTACTTGTTACTTTTGTCTCAAAGGTATTGACGGGAACAAGCCCCAAGCTGATATATGTAAAAATGACATACAAAAAATATATAAAAAGTTCTTTGTCCTGATGCTCAGCGTAGCAT